>JAVJGG010000088.1:13781412-13801518 GCA_035590195.1 Aviceda cuculoides | reverse complement strand
GCAGAGATGAATAATGAGTCTACAGCACATCCACTTGTTTTCCTCAATAGTCAGACTTGGCTTCTTTCCCTTAGATCCAATACTAACAAAACTGTATTTGAAATTCACCCAAGTGTACAGTAACCATGCCAATGTGTTAGCAACTTTCTTCTGGCACACTGCTGGTAACATGTAATTACACCTGACACCATGCTATTTAGTGTATTTCATTCAAATTAAACAGTGCGCTTTAGAGTGTTTAAAAGCAATGTCTACTTTAAGCCTCACAGAAGTGCATGGTGCGTACTTTGTGCCAAAAAGCACACACGTGCGCACATGCGCACACAAATACACGCACGCACACGCATCACCTGGCCGCTGGCTGGTCTTCCTGGGGCTTGCGAGGCAGCAGAGCCCGGCCAGCCCGGCCAGTCCTCCCCCAGCGACGCTCCCACTGGAGCCGTGCCGGGGCATTCCTGGGATGTGCCCTTTGCCACAGCACTCCAGCCCCAGAGCCGGCACAAGTAACCCACGGGCAGGCGCTGCCCAGGCTCCCGGGAGCATGGGAGCTGCACCAGAGGCAGGATGGGCCACATCCTTACCGGGATGCGGGTCTGGCACGGCACAGGGCTGGCAGCCAGCATCCCCTCCGGCCGGCGTCTTGTGCCGAGGAGCCGCCTGGCCGCAGGATGGTGGGAGCGGAGGGGTGATGCCGGATTGTGCCATTGACTGCCGCGGTTGCAGATTAGATGGGTAATCAAAGCTCTCATTCTCGGCTCTGGTGCCAAGGATGGTAACAGGAATAGGAGGCAGCAGATAACGAACCCATTCGCATACTAATGACTCTGGAGAGTAGGAGGCTTTGCTGAACCGACTCTGCCTGGCCTGACTGCAGCCTTGGGATCCTTCCCAAACGCTGCCTGTCCCCGCTACCATGCCCATGCCAGAGAGGGGCCGATTCAGCTTGCAGACATGTCGGGTCATCCTTCTCCTCTGGTTAAGCCACAAGAACACTCCAAGCTCTGCCCTGAAAGCATTACCGCTGTCCCGTCCCTGGGAAATGCAGCACTCGAGAGAGTGGTGCTGGCAAACAGCTACCAGGTCGGGGCGTGGGGAGCTGGTTTGCTGTGACAGGCCCCCCAGTCCCACTGAAGAGTGGTGCCACTGTGTCCTGTGGGCCGCTAAGAGCTGGGAGCTTTAGTTGGCAGCAGCAGCTCTGGGTGCATGCAGACATGTGGGTCCCTCTTATCCCTGATATTCTCATTAGTGTCCCTGGCACTCTGGCTGCTGGCCGTGAGGTTTCTTGGTATTATATATAGAAAGTTAACAAGGATCTGCAGGGCAATTGTGAAGTAATGGGAGCTTTTAAGGGTTTATTTTATTGAAACATTTTAACATTAAATCTCCTGTTAGACTAGCAATTTCTATTTCAATACTTTAAGCTGTTTCTGTACTTGTCACTGAATCTTAATGGGGGAAGACCAGGGCCGAGTGCTGGGTCCTGCACCTTGCAGAGCAAAAAGGGACTATTAAGTAGTAACTAATGCCATTAATAACACCCTCAGGCTCTCTTGCCTCCCACCCTCCCGCCGTGCACAGGAACCAAGTGTTCCCTCCAACCGCAACCGCTGCAATGCTGCGAACCCTTGGAGCTCCGTGCACGAGGCTGTGAACCTGGGGCCGAAGGGATGTGCTGGATTGGAGAGCCCGTCCCCCCACACACACTGTGTTCCAGCTCTGCTAGAAGCAGCAGGGATGAGGGCAGCCGGTGGGGCATGGGGGACAGAGCTGTCTGGTCCGGGAACAGGGTTTGTCCCCGCAAAGCCAGTGTGCCTGGTCCCACGGTAACCTCTGGTCTGTGCCGAGCCCTGCCGCCGTATCACCGAGCACTTCAGCTCCACTGGGCTTCGACTATCTTACTTTGCTTCTGCGTGCTTGATGCTTCTCTCATTTCTGGCAGGTATATTGAATTGCTCTCCTGAACGCATATGAAGTGTATGAAATATTATAGAACAATAAATACATTTAAAAGATGGGGATGCAGCATGTCACCAAGTAATTTCCCCTCAGTAAAAGGAGCTGGGAAAGGGAGCAGTGAAGTTGCTGCGATCCTATTTCAGACTTCATACAGTATCTGCAATAACATCAGCGCAATCCAAAAAGAAACAATACATAGTTTATGAGCACCTTAAGTGCCTGTTGTACCTGTATTTACTCCATTAGGTTGTGTCACATTGCATTTGAACCGGAGACTTCGCATCTCAGTCTGTTCGCCACGCTGCATGAGGAAGAGGAATCCTCCCAGGTGAGGGAAGGATCCCGCAGAGCTTCCCTGCTGCCGTGATTGCTAAGAAAACTGGGCTTCTGGCACAGTGGCAGGCAGCATCCACAGTGGGCAGCATCCGCGGTGGGCAGCATCCATCTCATCCAGCACAGCCCCCAGACAGGAGACATGGCAGAGGGACATGAGGAGCGAGCTGAGTGTGGCAGGGGATGGAGGGGGATTTCACAGTGTGGGTATCTGCTGGTGGATGCCTCCCATGGGGAGGGAGGGGAAGGTGAGCTGAGGGCAATGCCCGGGGCAGGGGGTCCTACCCCACGGCAGCAGGATCTGCACTGCCTGTGGAGTGTGTCACAGCTCTGTTTGTTGTCACTATGATCTCCCCAGGACAGCGACTTGTCTTGGCTTAGCAGTTATCTTTTGAAAAAAAGTATCACAATTAAAAATACACTAAAAGTATATTACTCCTGAGCACAGCTTTATGGCATGACATGCTCCAGCTAGCTGCTCCAAGTGGACCCTTTCTGCTCCGATTCTACACACTGTTACGGACAATAAGCTGCCTGCATTTAAAAAAATATAGCAAGCATGTCTGAATGCTCTGAAGGGGATGGGTTGTCTAACCTTTAGTGCAGCTGATCATACGGTGAGGCATGATTTATTAGTATAAGGCAGTGATCTGCATGTGATGGATAACAGTAGTTCATTATAAGTCTGAAGTAAAAATTAATTGTAGCACATTGGAAAAGGTCACAACTCCCTCTCTAAACTTTATAGGACCAGTCAAAATACAGTAGAACAAAATAAAAAGGTGATAAAAAATAAGTAAGTATTCTGAAAAAAATAGATGTATAGGTAGATAGGTAGACAGACGGATAATTAGATAGATAGATGGATAGATAGGTCGATAGAAAGATAGATAGACAGACTGTGTGTGTGTGCACAGGCACATTAAGAGAGGCAGATGAGGAGGCATCCGTAGTCTGTTTTCTTTTCCACCTGCTCAGCGCTCCCCCTCAGAATTTAACATTTTTCTTACAATTATTTGCTTGTTTCTCTGCATTCCCGTGACAGTTCAAAGCCAGCTCTGGGGTCCCTCTTCCCCTGCACTGGGCACCACTGGGACGTGCCCAGGACCCTGCCGTGAGGGTGAGCAGGGGGTGGCTGAGGCTTTGTAATGGCTCCGTTGCAGCGCAGGGAGTGCGGGGAGCCAGGGGGAGCATGGAGTCTCACAAAGCAGCAGATGTTTTCCAGAGCCCTGTGCCCAGGCACGCAGGCAGCAATGTCCTTCTCCAGCTGCAGGAGTGTCCTTCAGGGGTGACGGTCTTGTCCCCCGTTGGGATTCACCTGTTCACACTGTTGCTCTCCTCCAGCCTGACTGAAGGAGGTTTTTTTCACCATAGAAATGGGATTTTCCATCCTGTAACTGGAATGTGCCAGCACCTCTCGGCTGGGCTGTGCCACCTTCAAAGGATGGTTGTCCACGTGGCTGTGGGGGGACAGGGCTGGTGCTGGCTCTCCACCCCCTGCGCCAGCTCCGAGCCAAGTGGCAACTCCGTGAGCAGCCTTCGCACAGACCTCTGCAGGGCTCCAAGGCTGGGAGGACGCTGGGGCTGCAGGGCTAAGCCTGTGTTTCTGCTGACATGCCAGGCAGGGCTGTGCTGCAGAGCTGTGGTGCTGGTGCCACAGAGGTCCCCACCCTCCCACGGGGTCACCCTGAGCCCTCACTCCTGGTGGGCACCCGGTGGCCATGTCCTTGTGTGCAGAGAGCAAAGTGTCTTGTGCTCCTCTGATGCAGACGCACCAGGAAAATACAAATTAGGGCAAATATTTACTGAAGATGCATTTGAGGTAATATTCAATTGGAAAGTCAGGAACACGTGTCTGCAATCAGCATTTCACAGCTCCTGCTGCATTCGTGAGTTAGACAAGTCATCTGTTCAGAGAATAGAAATAAGCCCAAACGAGTTTACAGTTAATTGAGGCAGCAGCAAGGCAGGCCAGCCCCGGCTGGCTTGGCTCCTCAGGCAGTGTTTTCACATGCCCGCTGGAGCCCAGCACTGTGGGCGTGCGGTTGTACTCGGCATTTCTCTGCAGGGATGCAGTGGCCAGCACAGTGCAGGCTCTGGGCGATCAATGTGCTCTTCTCCTGGAGGCGGTTCAGAGGAGGAATCAGGTGTTATTTAGGAATGCCATCGGTGGCGAATGTCAGCACTGGCTTGTGAGCAGTTAATGAAAGCATAACATTTGCTGAATAAATTATCTGTTGCGGTTTTTTTTCCTCGGCTTTGGTGTATTGTGATGCTGCAAGACAATAAAACTTTTATTTATGCCTGTCTGTAAGCTGGTCTCTGACAGTGGGGAGAGATGAATGATTTCCTGGATGCTGCATTGCATACTCTCCCCATGAACCCTGCTAATATTAGTTTGTCCAAACTGTAAGGCCCTGAAAATAAGAGCTGATAAATGGAAACCAAAACAGCTGCTTGACCCTCCCGACGTGCCAGCTCCTCCAGAAGACACCAGCATTTCCAGCACCTGCTCCATTTGCTGGATATTGATAACTTTGTTGGGCTCTTATGTACGCTTGCAGCTTTGCTGCACCCACGAGTGTGGGTGCAGCCTCTTGGTCAACTTCACTTTGGGGTTGGTGCGGCGGCCTCCCAGGGGGGTGTCACTGTCCCACTGTGCAAGCCCAGGGTGGGACAGGGCAGCACCCTCCATACCCCAGCCACCCCCAGCCCCCCTGTCCTGCCATAAGCTGCTCCCTCTCTCCGGCCGAGGGTCCCAGTGGGCTCCCAGGGCTGGTTTAGTGCCAGCAGCACTCCTGCCCACAGTATGTGGAGCAGGGAGCATGGCAGGCAGTGGTGTCTGTATGGGGTGAGGTCCAGCCCAGTGCTGTCCCTGGGGTGGACATCCTGGGGAAGGGGTGACATGGGACCGTCCCTCCAGCCCTGCACTCCAGGACAGCGCCTTCCCCTTCTCCTGTCTGAATGCTCCAGAGCAGATCCCTGACCTGCCTCAGGGCATCCCTGTGCAGCCAGGAGGCATCAGGTCCTGGCAGGGCTCCTCTTGCACCTCTCTGTGGTTTGTGGCAGCCGCCCCCATGGGAAGAACTGCTACCAAATCCCACCAGCCCCATGAGCGCAGCCAGCCCCAGCCATGGGATGTGAGAATGAGCCAGCCAGGACAGAGGCACTGCCAGAGCCTGGCTGCTGGTGCTGGGGACAGTCAGTTTGCCAGGGACCCTAGATGGGGCTGAACCTGCTGGTCATGGGCAGCTCTTTGGCCCCACAGAGAAGAGCACAATGTGCACTGGCAGGAGCTGAAGCTGAGAAGTTCAGATGGGATGTGTTTTAAACTGAGAAGATGTTTAGTTCAGCTAAGAACGTGCTGGATTCCCCATCACTTTAAGTTCTCAAATCAAGAGCAGATGTCTTCTTGCTGAGATCTGCAGTTGCTCAGAGCAAGGTTGTTTGGCCTGAGCTCCATGAGTGCCTGCGTGATGCTGCAAGAAAGCAGCCATGCTCTCCCCCAGCCGCAAACGTGCCGGCACGAGCTCCCCGCTCAGTTCCCATGGCCATCATGCTCACAGGCACTGTGCCGATGCCACGCAGATGGTTTGGCGAAGGGACGTCCCACCAGGTCGTGGTGCCCAGAGGCTCGTGGCCAGGCAGAGCGCGGTGCCACTGGCCACGCCACAGTCCAGCACCGGCCACCCCCCAGCTCACACACCGTTGTGCCCTGCTGGCCATCAGTGTGCCAGCACAGCACAGGCTGTAATTAAGAGGGGGGACACACTCATGAGCACTGCCAAAGTTAAGGGGTGACCTTGACAATTTTTGCAGATAATAATTTCTAAATTTTAACAATAGGTGGAGGGAAAAAAAAGCCATCTAATTAACAAAACTGCATAGCACGGCTCAGTACAAACTTTGGGGTGATTCTGTCTTTCTTTTGCTTCAGTGATTTCAGAAGAACATGAACCATCCAATTATCCAATCATTTCTACACTGTCTGAGTAGCAGCTAAGAAAGGGGAGAGGTCAGCACATTCCGGAGAGCGGGACTAAGATGCCTTCACTTTCTCTAATATCTGTCTGTTTAATTACTGGAACAATTGTTTGAACATTTTAATATATTAATTTACCAGGAGGATAATTGTATGATTACAAATTCACTTTGGCCGTGATAAACTGAAAAGCTGGAGCTCATGCTAAAATGAAAACCAGAATTTGTAGGAAGGAAAAAAAAGGAAGAGGGTGTGCATTGGCTTCCCGTCCTCCCTCCCCGGTGTGCAAAATGCTTCATTAATAGTGAACCTGCATGTACGCAGCTTTGGGCAAACCTGAAAGGCTGGGATGGGAGGGTGCTGGTCCTGCCAGGGCCAGGGGACGGGGCAGGGGCTGCCCTGGGCACTGGGTTTGGGGTGTCTGGAAGGGGTGCGAAACACCAGGACTAAAATCAGGGAGCAACAGCCACAGAAGCAAAGAGATTCAGGAATTTCTCGCTGGGCTTCTCAGAGGGAGTTTCATCCTGATGCTCCTGGGAAGGGGTTAGCTTCGAGTTTTTCGTTTTTCCCAAAAAAGAGTCTTGCAAGCAGTGAAACATCAACACTTCAGTGTCAAAGCACTCATGTTTTGACATTTAACAAAGCATTTCAGATTTTGTTTGAAATAGTCCATATTGACACTTGCTTAATTTATAGTAAAAGTATGTAAACAGAGGTCAGCACTGAATCCTCATGTTTTGAAATGGCTGAAGGGAAGCATCTCTGCGAGCTGAACACTGGGGATTTATATTTACTGCAAAGTGAGATTTTGATCTCAGTCCTGTCTTGGACTGGCTGCAGCTTCAAGCCTCCTTCCCCCGGTTCTGAGCAGGGCACGGCTGCAGCCCCCTGGGAGGGAGTGGGGCCGGGGTCCCTGTGCTGCTGCAGCCCCCCAATCCACCGCAGACCCCCAGCCCCGCACGGCCGGGAGGGCAGTTTTAGCCAGAGGGATTTTCATGCAGCAACATCCTTGCTACCAGCACCTGTACCGCTGTATCCGTGATGGGTCCCACGATGCTCCGTGGCATCCGGCACCAGCCATGGTGGTGGCCTGGGGACCCACTCTGGGGTCTGGGGTCCCTGGCGACCTCCCCGACCCCAGCTGGTCCCAAGGAAGCTGGGGGAGCCGGTGCATCTCCCTCGCACAGCTCAGCTGACATTTCTGCAACCACTAGCAAGAGAGAAAATTGGTCTTTAACAGCTATTCATAGAAATGTCACCAAGTGTAAACACCAGGTAACCTTTGCTTCTCTCCTTGCTCCTTGGGGAACGAGCAGCAAATTCAATAACACAGCCAGCGGTTCCTAAATGATATCACCTCCTGTTTTAAGTAAATTAGTATCAAAGCCATCTGGCCTGGCGCCTTTGCTGGCCTTCAGACAGAGGCACCTCTGTCCTCCAGGGTCATTTGCAGACACTTACACAGCCCCTCGTGTCCTGGGTGCCGGTGTCCCCTCTCGGTTCCAGCTGCCGCCCCAGCTGCCACTGCGCAGGGCTCTGCTGCTGCCCCTGCCCAGACCCCGCACGGCCAATGGTAACTGGGACTGGGGTCCTTGCAGGGTGGGGGTCCCTCTGCTAAAGGACACGGGGACCCAGAGGAAGGGAGATATCTGGAGCTGACGAGTCTGGCCCTGCATCCCATGAGATGTGCTCATCCCTCCTGGCTCCCATCCCGTGACGTGGCAGCAGGGAGGGCAGCTGTCTCCTGCTGCCTCACGCCCCAGCCCTGCCTGCTGCAGGCAGCGTTCTTCATGCTGATGTGATTTTCAATTATCAGAGAAGTTCCCAGATTTCTGCCTTTGTCCAGTATCTTCCAAAGTATCTCATTCCAGACAACAATTATATAATCCATCCATGACAGGATGATCAGTCACACTCTAAATTAAGCATCTCAAATAAGGATTTATTAGACTTAATCAGACAATTAATGTATGGCCATTAAGTAGAGTTTATTAAAATACATCTAAGTGTATTAACTATTTAATAGGATAGATATTGGTTACGGAGTTGGCAAAAGGCTTTCCAGTCGTCCTCTCTCCCCCAAATGCAGGCAGGCAAAACCACAGGGGCAAGATCCAGGTAAGCACTGCAGTGATGTTGCCCGCTTGGAAAACACCCCGTACACAGCAGGTGCAGCAGCCATGACCCTGACCGGGGCTGACCTTGCCCTGCAATACCAGGAACAGAGATATGGGGGGCAGCGATATGGGGTTGCTCCCGCACACCCCTCGGTGTCCCTGAGCCCACAGCACCGGGTATGGGCAGGGGGAGGAACCTAAACTGTGCTGGAAAAATGGTGCTGACAACCTGCATGCACCTGCAGTGACATGAGCAGTGCTGGGTGGGCTCTGCTTACCCCTGGCAGATGTATGGAGGCTTCAGAGTGCTTGTTTTAATACAGGAGTAATAATGTTAAAAAAAGACAGAACTAAAGAGGGCTCAGCTAAATGGCCCCAGCAAGGCTGGAGGTCCAGCTCCCGGGGGAGGGGTCTCTCTTTCTGCTGCAGGTTAGTTCCGGAGGAGGGAGATGGCAGGATGCCGGGAGGATGCAAACCGCAGTCCGAACAGGCTGCAACCACCAGCTGCTTAACAGATCACTTTGAAGGAGTAATGGCAGCATCATTACTGCCCTAGGAGATAATTATCAGCCTTTTAAGTAAAGCAGCACTAAGAGGGCATAGCAGGGAAAGCCGGCACCCCACATCTGGGCTCCCTTGCAGGGCTGTGCCCATGGTCTGTGGAACCTCGCAGTTCCTGCGGCTGGTAAGGCCTCCCCTGGGCCCCGTCGAGCCTCCCTGCCTGGAGCTGAGGCTGCATTTCTCTGGTTTGCAGCTACACATTCAACTGGCATTTCTTCCTTCCCTTGTCCTCGCCTGTCTTCTAAAGTATCTCCCATTGCCTCAACTACCATTGCCAGCTACTCTGGATCATCCCATTTATACTTTGCACTTGTACAGCACTTTACATTTGCAAAGCAGACCTTAACTAATTAATCAGATGTTAATGATTCCTCAAAGGTGCAGCAGACCAGACAGCTATCAATCCTTGCCTCTCCCTTTGCATCTCCCCCACCTCCACGATTAGATTCCAACAGATTTTCCTCCTACTTTGCTCTGTTTTCCCTGTGGCCTCTGTTTCGGGGAAGGATGGCTCAGCAAGCATCCATCAACCCTGCGCTCTCATTACTGATGCATAGTAAGCAGGGTTTGTCTGCATTTACTGCTGGTAACTCCAGCCTGGAAGCACGGGAAGGCTAAGCAGCGAGCATGCACAGGCAGACTCACAGACATTTGTTTTAGTCTGAAAAAGCTGAATCTGTTCTTGGAAAAATGATGTGTCCCAGAGACATCCCACGCTGCCCACCCTCGCCTCAGGAGGGAGGTGGCATTTCCCGAGCGTCCTTGGGTGCGTGCTGCTGGCACTGGCAGGTCCTCAGGAAAGGAAAAGTGGGTCATGGCAGTTCTCCGTGGGAAGGGACCAGGTGCGGTGCCCACAGCCGGAGCAGGGGGCTGCTCCCCCTCGCTGGCTGCCAGCAGCTGCAGCTCACCTCTCCAAACAGAGCTGACCTGCTAGGGAATCCTGCAAAAACACCCAATTCCCCATAGGACCACCAAGCTCCTGCTGCCCGGAACTGGCAGGACACAGGTGTCCCGTGGGATGAGGTGGGGGACTGCTGTAGAAGCACCCAGCAATCGAGTCATCATCTTTTTTGGACCCCACTCGTGGGGCCAGTGCCATCTCCAGGGATCCGGCACTGGTGCAGGATTGGGCGAATTTCCTCTGTTCAGGTGCAATGTGCGATTAATCTAACCTGTGGGGCCTTGCACTTCTTCCTAATGAAAAAAATGGGGAGGGGAGGAGGGGGGGAAAAGGGCAAAGCAAAAATACAGATCTTTATGATATGCAAAAATATTCCAAGACAATGCAAATTAAGCAATTTAGCCTCGCAGGCATTCCTCTGTGCATCGTTATTAAAAGTTCCCAGTCTGGAATTGCAATTTCTAATCACGAGCATGATCCAAGGCAGGCAGAGCAGGAGTGGGGGCTAGGCAGACCTGGGAGCACAGGGCAGGATCAGACCATGCTGCGCCCACGCAGTGGGTGCAAGCTGTCGACAGCATTTTGCATGCAGGAACATCAAACTTTTAATGCACAGGGGTGAGCGAGCAGGGGTGCCAGTGAGAAATTATTTGCAGTTTACTGACCTCCTGCTGCCCATTGGCTTTGGTGCGGGGCGAAAACTCAAATTGTTTTGCTGCTGTGGGGAAAGGTCGTGTCCCAGGATGGGAATAGAGGGCTCTGATTAGCCCCTTCCCATCCTGTCTGTGCCCCAATGAGCTTCCTCACCCCTAAACTGGGAAGCATGGGGTTGGCTAGGGAGGCTGAGGGGAGCTTGGCCCGAGCGGAGGAGCAGGGGCATGCGAAGGCTAATTAGTTAGCAGCTGTGAGGTATTCTGAAGGAGCATATGAAATACGTAATTATAATTACAATAATAGCAACTCCATGAGCAACGCAGAAGTGATGAATTCACTTCAGCAGTGGTGATACAACTTGACAGGGCTTATCACAGGGAACGTTATATCCAATTAGCAATTAACTGTGCTGCAACCACTGTGCTAAACACCCCGCACCCAGCCATCGGCTTCTGCTGGGAAAGCCTCTCCCCTTCCCAAATTCACCCCTCCCATTGCCACTTTCTGCACCCTGAGACCATGCCCTGCTGCTCGGACCCCTGGCACTTGTCCCGTGATAGCCCTCGCCTTGCAGGCAGCTGCCTGGCTCTGTGTGCTGCCTGTACCAACCCCTCTGCCACCCTTGCCACGGGCAAGGAGCACAGGGTCAGGGACTGGCTGGAGCTGCCCCTTGTACCCCACCTTCTTCAGAGAGCCACCATAAATATCTCTGATCAAGGCAAAGAAGCCACAAAAAGGATGTGAACTTTGAAAAAAATAAACTTGAGCTCTAAGGAGGAAGACGGAGACATTTCAGTTCAGATCTCATGGAAGCGCTCAGCACATAGGAAGCACTGGATGACCTCTTTGACCTGAGCAACAGAAACAGGATGAAATTGAAGAGCAGAAAGGACAAAGTCCTGCATATAAGGACCAATAACGACAAAACCCTTGCCTCAAATGGTGAGCTCATCAGCTGGAGGCACTGGGAGGAGAGGGCAGCCCGGCTGCCCATAGCGAAGCTGCCAGCCTGATGCTGCTGTCCAAAGGCAACGGCAGCTCTGGCCCCTGCCTACCTGTCATGACCCAGGTTGGACAGACCAGGGAGTCATGTTGAATTTGGAATTCCCTCGGGCTAAATTAAGGTGAAACAACACCAAAGGGATCAGTTAAAGATTTTATTCGTGACAGAAGCAAACTGAACTGGGGAGGTGTGTTAGTAGGTGGCAGGGTTTCTCACAACAGGAATTGGCATGACACTACTTCTGTAAACTGTGTAACCTGCAGTAACCATATACATCAATTCAGGGAATAAGGAGATCCCTCCTGTCGAGTCACAAGGTTCAGAGCAGAACCTCTTGCTTTCTAGACTCCTCCTCAGAGAAGGGCCCAGGGATGGCTGGATCCACTCTTTTTCCCAGACTTGGTCAATGATTTTATGTCTTAAAGGGATGAAGTGAAGGGATTGTGGAAAAGGAAAGAGAGAACAAAACAGAGAGAGAAAAAGGAAGACACAACAAGACAGAGAGAGAAAAAGGAAGAGAGAAAGATTTCATCTGTCCTGGGTCCAGTGTTGGTCCAGTCAGCCAAGGGGTCCAGTCCCAGTGGGCTTGGGCACCTGGGGCTTCAGTTTGTGTCCTTTTAGCATCCTTGCCCCTCCTTCGGGCGGGCACTCGAACTCATTAGGCTAATGAGCAGTTTGTGAGCTTTTGAGCTTGGGGGTCGCTTGGGGAGTAACTTTCCCTTCCCTGCAGACGTGGCCACTGTCTGATCTTTGTATCAGAACAACTTATCAGAACAGGGAGCTGCGCACCCTCCAGCACCGCCTCCCTGCACTGTTGCTGATGTCTGAGCTGATGGGCTTTTCACCTGGGGTTCCTTGCTGTGCAGGGTTTGTTGTTATGCAGAGTTCGTCTTTAAGCAGAACTTGCCCCACCACAACGTTTGCGATATTAACTCTTTCAGTCTCTCACCCCACCATCGTCCCTCTCATCTCCTCCCTGCTGCTTTTTTCCCCCCCCAGTGTAATTGTAGGCACAGTAGTCAAGCCGAGCAGTTTCCCCTGTTGCAGATTTCCACTCCTGTTGAATGGAGAATGTACGTTTTTGCTGGACTTTCTCCCCATGACCCTTCGGACCGATGTTCATCCCTCACCACCCCCCGAGCTGTGCTTCATCCCCTGCCTCAGCCTTTATCCTTACCCGGAGCAGTTCAGTCTGATCTCTGCTTTTTGTACGCTCTCTTTGTGCATGCTTTCCTTGTGCACTTGAAGTCACTGAGAATCTGGTGACTCTTGTATTTTGAGGCGGCTTGTTTGTGTGTATTAAAATAATTTATTTAAGAAACTGGCTTCTTTTTACGTATTTCTATCAGTTTTGTTTCCAAGGATACTATACCTATTAATTCTCTGAATTTACTCTAGCTTATGAGTCCACTCTTTTCACTTTGCTTTTCTTCCTTTTTTCCTTCAAGGAATTAAGAATTTTATTGTTTCATGGCCATTCCCATACAGCCTACTGCCTTCACATTCCCAGCTCGTTCCTCTCTTGATTAGCAACAGATCCAGAAGAGTTTCCTCTCCGTTTGTATTTATATCTTCTTGACTTACAAATCGTTTGGCGGGAGAAATTCAGCAGAGCCATGTGAAATAATCTGAAGTGCAACTAGAAGAGGGAGTGAAAGGAGAGACAGAGAAAACTGCTTTTGTTTGGTCAAAAGAAAAGTCTGAGGGGGGAGGAGAGGATGGGCTTTGGAAATGTAAAAGGCAGCTGAAGAAGAAGGTCCTGCACTTCTGGCTCCTGCAGGGAGAGGTGAGGAGCCTGCATAACAGAAAGGGAGATTTGGCTTTTTAGTCAGGATAACGAGGCTTTTCAGGACAGGAAGGGCAAACCTGCGTCAGGAAAGGCGTCAATACCTGGTCCTGCCTTGCCTATTATCACCTCGTTATCACGGCAAGCGGAAGGGCCAGGCAGGTCTGGAGAGGTGGCCTCCGGGCTCCTCGACTCCCTCACGCGTGTCCATTTGCACGGGTGGGGACTGGACACGTCTGCTGGCTCCTCTGGCCTGAAGTTCCCATGAAACCTGCTGAAGATGGGAGTGTTGAAGTCTCCAGCCCCTGCCCGTACTCCTGCCCCTGCCTCACAGCAGGGGGACCACCAGCTGCAGGAGGGGCTGCACGTCCCGAGCAGCTCCTGCCCAACACCACCAAGGGGCTATCGGGCAGTCATTTCCCCATTACATAAATGACTAACGATGTTAGACTAATTAATAAGCAATGGAAGTGTAAACAATTGTGTCAAAGGGAATTTAATTATTGGCAATATAATATGATTGCGATTAATACAATTAGATTCTCTAATTGCATTAGTAAAACCAAAAACTAGCTCCAGGTCACTGATTTGATTGAAATTTCCAGCTAAATGAGCTCCCGTACTTCTCGCCTCCCTGCGAGAATGGGCCATCGGTAGGACGCGCTGGCACCTCCGGCCCTTCAGGACAAGGACCTGCAGGCCTGCCAAGCCTGACCTTGGCCGCCGCTGCCTAACGCAGGTCGTGGCAAAAGGTGGCACGCACCAAGCTTCTCCCAGGCCCCCATGGCAGGTTCTGGCAGCCCTGCCTGCAGGTGGGAGTGCAGAGAGCTGCTCTGGGACCATGCGTGGGGGAGCAGGCATGGCTGGCCAGCGGGCAGCTGGCAAGACCATCCCCCGATTTAAAACTGATCCCCTAGAGCACATCTGATCAGTCCAGCACGGTCCCACGTCCTGCCGCTGGCTTGGGAGAGCGGTGCCACCTTTGGGGCAGGTGGAGATGCCCTCTGATGTGCTCATACTGCACGAGGAAGAAAAGCATCTCCCTGATATGTTTGGATTTTGCATGTAAGAGTCAGAGAATGTTTAAAAAAAATCCTGGTGCTGGTTATTTCTGCGGCAGCTGAGATAGGCTAGACCGTCCCAGCCATGTGCACAGCTTACAGAGGAGAGCAGCTCAGCTGGCTGGGCAGCAGTTCCAATTACTGATGGTGAAAATCTAAATGGGAGCTGAATCTGGCCTGAAGTATCCAGCAACAATTATTCTGGGTTCCTGTTGTATTAAACAGGAGCGATAAAATAGCTCCATTCCCCTGTCATGCCGAGATCAGAGCTGAATAAAAGCTGAGTAAAAACTTTGTCTGTTGCATTTTGTTTCTTCTTAAATGAGGAACATGAGGCAACAGCATTTAGCAGAGCTGGACTTGGCCAGGGGTGCTGGGAGCACAAGGACGGGACAGCCCCAGTATGGGTTCCCCCTCCCTGGGCTGTTCTGAACTGTTACTGTACTCGAAACAATAAAAAAGTGGAGCTCAATAAAATGCTGTCTGTCTCTCATGCAAGTTTGCCTCTGCAGAAAGTTCACCTGCAGAACTAACAACTTGCTGGGATAAGGATGAACTTCTAAGCACAGTCTTTCGATATTGGCCCATGAATTGTTAGTGTTATTTGAGTTAATACGGAAAATACCCAGGTAAATTAAAATTACGCATATGTACACACAGGAATATAAGTCCCTGTGCAGCTCAACGCTACCTTTGCACGGGTTTGCAGGTACCAGGATGTGGTTCTTGGTGCTCTCCCAGCACTGAGGGAAGCCTTCAGCCCTGACCCATGCCGCGCTGCCTCTGTGGACGTGGGACTGGCTGCTGGAATAGGGGTCCCATGGGAGCGTTGCCACAGTCTCACGGGATGCTCAGGGTACCGGGGCTGGCCTCCTGCCTCTGCTGCCAGCTCAGGAAAGGGGGCTGCCTGCCTGCGGCTTCCCAAGCTTCCCAGATTTATCACTTATGTAAGTGTGTGAGAATTGAGACAGTTTTTTTAACATGTGTATTATCCACCCGCTAGACTGTGATGGCTCTTTGTGAGCTGTAACGCTCTATCGTATAAAAGCAGTATTTAGGATCTATTTTAAAATTCATATTTTCTACCACATAGAACATAACAGCTCCTTGGGAGCCAATTTAATGATTATCAGATAGATATGTTTTTAGAGATATTTTTCTTAAGACACACATTTATTTAGAGGCCATTTTAAAAACCTGCATCATGTATCAGCTCTCCTGGACCACATGCCTCAGGCTGGCCGGTTGCACCCGTGGGCAGGGAGGTTTTTTGTTGGATCGGCCATCTGGAGCCCAGAGGATGTGCCGGAGAGGGACGGCCTTTCCCTGCCATGGCAATTTGGTGCTCCAACACTGGCACCGAGGGGTGCCTGCTGACTCGGGGTGCTCAGACCAGGGGAAAGGACTCAAACATTTACCTACCCTGATGCTTCATACTTTGTACTATTCTTGCTAATTTTTTAAGGATTCTGTAGTATCTATATACCTTCCCAACATTTCACTATGCAACAGTCCCGATAATTTGGACTAATTACCTCCCCAGATATTTTGATTTCATCAAAAGCCTTCAAACAAGTCTTCCCTAAAGCCTAAAGACATGTATCCTCCCGACCTCGGGTCAGGCTCTGATGCTGAGAGCAGCGCAAGCTTTAACCTCCAGCCCCTGACCGGGAGCGTGTCACCCCTTTGGGGTCACCCTCCTGCGAAGCCGGGTGGTACAGGATGGGAGTCACCAAGTCCTGTGAGGGGGGAACAGCCCCACACTTCATCTGTCTTCTTTTCTATGTGAAGTGCGGCCATTTGGAGATGGGCAACCGGACCAAGCAGCATTTCCCCATGCCAGCCCCAGCTGGCTTCACTCCTGCCATAAGCCCTGGTGCTCCAGACCCTCTCTGTGCCTAAAATACTGCTTTAAACACCGTCTCTTTTATGTCTGATGTGCATGATTAAAATTTGCCAGAGTAATGATCCTGGTTTGTTGCTCTAATCATGGCTATCTCTTCCCTTCTGGCACAGGGAGGTATTTGAAGCTGTGCTGGTGTGTCCCGTCCCCCCCGTTCACACAGTTTATTAAATTCTCATTCCAACCCTAACATATCAGGCTCCTAATCCCATTACAGCCAATTAGCCTGCTCTCCCTGTATGCGCAGAGTGGGTGGGCTCGCAGCCCATAGTGGGGCTGGGAGTTTGCTGGTGGGCAAAGTGCAGGGCAGCGTGCTGCCTCCGGCCAAGGGCATGCCCTGGCCCTGCTGTGGGCAGAGGCGGTGTCAGGGGTGCCATCCCTGGGAACGCGGGGGCTGTTTCGGGTGCTGGACTAGTGGCCTTTAAGGAAGCCCTTGCTTTGCATGGCTTGCAGAAATAGGGGTAAAAGGAGCCCCATGTTTTGGGGCTGTGCTGCTCAGTAGCACGGTGAGCAGTGGGGCTGAGGCAGGCCAGTAGCAAGCAAAACGAGAGGACCCGCTTCAAAGTGAAGGCAGAAAATCACTTTTGGGGACAAAATTTTCCTTTGTTTATAGCAAAAAGCAGATTTATGGGTTAATAAACATCTACAGTTGGCCTCTGAAAAAATATACTCAGGTAGACAGGAATTATTCATTCAAATTAACTATAAATTAAGATCAGCCTAATTTATGTCCATTAAAATGGAAAAGCATATTATCTCCCATTCAAACGAATTTGTATTTGATGCAAATAGAACAAATTCAGAAACTTTAGAAATGTTCTCTGATTGTTCATTTGCATCGTTAACCAATGTAGAATGGGACTGTGATTTAAAAATGGGAGAACAGAAGGAACAATAATTAGTTATGTAAATAATGTGGCATTCTTGTTTATAATTAGTTCAAGAATAAAATAAAATTCACGCATGTCACAGGACTAATTTTCGTATGCAAATTAACAATCAAAATTATAAACGGTAATAATGCAGTTTGGGAGGATGTGGCATTTTTAATTTATTAGCCGAGGCATAAGCTAGAGCTGATTCCAGTTGACGTTGGGAGATTTCAAAGGTACCTCTGGGGTGGGAAAAACATGCAAAAAAAAGAGAAAAATGAGAGAAAGGGGGAGAAAACAGTGTGGCATCCACCTGTTGGAGTTCCTCCTAAAGGGAAGAGGATGCAAAACTCACCAGGGCTCTGGGAAGTACACAGCCCGCCTGCACACACCAGGGCCAGGCAGTCTCCACGCTGGATTTTGTACTGAGAATGCTCATCCTTAACCAAAAAACTGGAGGCATGTAGGAATGTTTTAAAATTCTCTAAAATTCCCATGGTCTGTAAGCACAGATACGGTCTTTCTTTTTTTCCAGGGAAGTGTGACGGAGAAGAAAACCAAGGCTGGCAAGCATTTCTGTTGTGGTCTGACATTCCACTGATTGGCACAGCAATGAGGTGAATCTCCACCGCATTTTGCAGCGTGTGTCCCACCGGCGTTGCCCAATGTCCAGGCCTGTGAGAACAACACAGGTCCATGGAAATACCCACTTGGCATTGTTAAAAAAGCCAAATTTCCACCCATTCCTGCCACTCCCCATTTCAGACCCTGCCATCAATTTTAGCCACTGCAGATTAACACCACCAGCTTTCTGCAGAGGCAGGAGCTTGAAACATCTCTTCCTTTCTGTCCCACTGTGGCCGAGGCCAGGGATGTGAAAGTGACCCCAAGCTTTTCTACCTTGCTTCCATCCAAGTGATGTCACCGCGAGGCTGGTCCTTGGTGCCTCTGCCAGGGATGTGGCAGAAGCCTTTGTGCCATGGCCGGTGCCTTCCCTACACGTCCCTGGGAACAGCTTGAGCCAGGGGATCCTTCAGGACAAGCAGAGCTCTAGGAATGTAAGGGATTATTTGGTATTAATTATTAATTATGGCTTATCTTGCTTCAGAGTGTGGAACAGGAGTCAGAATCTGCATCAGGGAGGACAGGACATCTCGGGGAACAGTAATTCTTAGACTTCTCTCTTAAAATATGCTTTCCACCTCAGCTCAACACTGGAGCTGAAATCTCTCAGTGGAGCAGTGGAGCCGAGACGAGCATGTTTTATAATAAAAGCAAGTACAGCAACTTTAATTAAGGCTCCTCAGCCTGGTGCTGCTGCAGCCCTGCAGGAAGAGAGGCAGCTTGGGCTTTCCAGGGCTGGGACTGCTTGGGTAAGGAGCTGCTCGTGGGGGTGCCGGGGGGGGAGAGCATCCTCCCACCCCTCCACCTGGCCAGCATCCTGCATTCCCAGCCAGACCGACGGACTCACCCTGGCTGCAGCTGCCGAGGTCCCGGTCACCCTGCGGGCCTGCGGGGGCTCCCCCCAGCTCCCCCCAGCTCCTCCCAGCTCGTCGGCATGGAGCCAGACCAGGTAATGCCAGACCCTCTGGTTAATGGGGTGTGAGCAGGGGGAAAATAATGCCAGGGGCACTGTCAGGGCTGTTCTGCAGCCAGGACTAGTGTGCCAGTTCCTGAGCTGGTAAGCTCTTTAGGAAAGCCAGCCCAGCTAGCTTCCTGCAAGGGAATGCTTCACCCCACAGCAGGAATGTCCCACCCAGGGGACCAGCTGTGCTGGACAACTTCCACCCCACCAGGGCTGTAAGAAAGATGCTGCAAACTTTCCTAAATGACCCCCAAACAGTCTAACCAGGGCTGGAGGTCAGCACACCTGGCCTCTGCGGCACACTGCCTTCCAGCCGAACCCCCCCCAGGGACAGAGCGGGGCTGGGTGCCAACCTGGTCACCTGCAGTCGGTGTAGGGTTTGAGCCAGGGGTGATCCCAGCAGGACAAGGGCTGAGGAGAGGTGTTCTCTGTAAATCTGCTGGGGAGGTAAACACTATGGAAATGCAAATGTTTCAGGTGAACAAGTGATTTTGCTAAGCCCCAACTTCAGATTTCTTGACTGAATTCTCAGAGGAAGCACATCCAGAGGTCAGCCTGTGATCCCAAGCACCCCTCTCTGCAGGGATCCCAAGGCTTTGCTCCGCGGGCAGGTGCAAGGGGCTGTGCAACGCAGCCGGGAAGACCCAGGGACACGGGCTGGACTGTGCAGGGGCTGCTTGGTGCCTTTCAGCCAGTCCCGCTACCACCGAGCTCTGCAAGGAGTCCTTCAAGCCTTGTCCCTGAGAACTGGCCAGGAGCACCAGTCCTCTCCAAAAGGCACTAAAATGTCTTCCATAAGACAGTGTGCTTAAAATACTTGCAGAAGAAAACTGAAATCCCATTTCTGAGCCTTGCAAACTGGGTTCCTGGAACGAAACCTATACAGCTGTTTACTCGCATCACTTAGGCCCTTGGTTGCCAAACCACTGACTGAACCTTTCTGTCAATCCAACAGTTTTAGGGTAATTTAACTTAATAATACCTTTGTCTGCACAAGCATTTGTATCTGAAGGGTTATTACCATAGGAGTTATTTTAGGTTGGTTAATGGTATGTAGTAGATTCTAAATTGACAGAGCAGCTACACAGGCTGCTGTTCAAAGTGTTTACCTTTCAAATCTTTCCCTCACTTTACAAAACTTACTACCCTTACCTAAAAGTGCCATCATAAATTATTAGCAATTTTCCCCCAGATTCTCATGCATCATTAATTCTTTGTTTAGAAGAAAAAGATCAAACTGTCCAGGTCTTAATTGTTATCACTTTGAGAAGAGTCTGAAATGGGTGCTGGGCCTGTTGGTTCTGTCAGAATTTTTGACTTATTGTAGTTGATATTTAACTCATCATATCGGGGGGGGGGGGGGGATTTACAAAAAAAAGTGGGAACGTGCAA
>JAVJGG010000088.1:13729587-13781402 GCA_035590195.1 Aviceda cuculoides | reverse complement strand
AGAGCTGCATATGCACACAGCCCAAGAGAAAAAGAGAAAAAGGGGGAAGGGGAAAGAAGTCTTCTTGAAAGAAGAAAGAAAAATTATTGTGGAAAAACACCCAAGAATTGGCCAAGACAGCGGAGGAGCCCAGTCTCCCTTCTGCTCCTCAGCAACGGGTTTTTAGGAAAACCTGTGACCGCAGGCATGCAGGGAGCAGAAACGTGGCAGCTCATCACCCAGAGAAGGCTGCCTGTGGCTGCCAGCCCCCGATCTTTGTGCTGCAAGAGAGAGGAAAAAATAACTTTTGTTGGGAGCATCCTCCATCCCCGCCAGCCGCTCCCTCTGCTGTCAGCAGTGCTGGCTTGTCACCAAAGCCAAGGCTGGGGGGCTGCGGTGGCTGGCACCCCTGCACGGTGGCTGGCGCCTCTGCATGTCTCCTGCCCACCTTGCAGGCATCCCAGAGCAGCCACAGTGGGAGGAGGGGGGGAGCTGCACCCACCGCACCTTGCATCCCTTTTCCCCTTCCCTAGAGAGCCACAGTTGAGCACTGCCTTGCTCAGAGCCCGGCACACAGCACAAACCTCCTGCCTTTCCCCCACCCGGGTGTTATTTTTGGGTGAGAGTCACATTAATGGCAGCAGGGAGGGCAGCAAGGACTGTCCCTGTGCCAGGGCTGGCACCTTCTCAGGACTGCCACCGCCCCGTAACCTCCGCCGGGTCCCCTCACTGCCACCCAGCCACCCCTCGGGCCAGGTGACCTTGAGGTGGCTTTGCTCTTTGGCTCAGCGGCAGTCAGAAGATTAAATTCTGCTCCTGTCCTGGGAATTTGATGATAAAAAGTCCTTTCTAGACAGAATCCAGATAATGAACAGCTCCCTGGCTTCACAGAGGAAGAGGGAGTGTGGAGTTATTACTGCATTAAAAAATCTCCAAAGTCAACTAAATTCACCACAGAAGCCGAGAACCAGAATTCTTCTTCATTACAGCAAGGTAGTGCATTAAACATTATAAATAATGCTATGCTAATTGCCAGATGGGCAGAGTGGATAGCTGAGGACTTTGCAGTGGGTGTGCTGATCCCGGAGTAGAAACCAGCTCGCCCTCCTCCCCCCATGTCCATCACTCTGCCCTGCCATAGCCGGAGAGTGATTTGTTCGGTAGGAAAACATACTTGCGGTGTGCATCAAAAATACATGCCTCAAAGCATCAGAGGGTGTCTGACACTGTCTGTTCATCACTGATCCAGCAGCGGTGCTGGGTTGGGGACATTTTCCAGCCCTCTCCTGCCAGAGCGGGGGATGCCACCCTGACTGTGCCGGTCTCCAGGGAAGGCAAGCTCCCTCTGCCACGGGGCTGGTGAGCAGCGGATGCTCCGGCCTCCTCTGCTGCTGGCTGCCAGCGCAGTGGCACAGGTTTTCTCTAAAGTGTTTTGCCCATGATCTGTTTTGTTTGTTTTTTTCTTTTCATAGCATGTGCAACAAGATAACAGAAACTGGTAAGCCCTTGGGTGCTGTAAGGGGCAGATGTGGCAGTTTCCAACAGCAAAGGCAGCGGATGGCCCCAGCTCACCGGCGAGGCCAGTGGTGTTGCATACTTGCAATGGGGAGGAAAGGGGATTATGCTGGGAAAAGCCGCGTGTTCATGTTTTCCAGCCTTGTGAAGCCTCTCTGGGGGATGCACTTCAGTGACCGGCAGAGACGTGAAGCCTAATGCAGGAAAACAAGCAGTCCCGCTGTTATGCCCAGGCTTTGCTGGGACCTAAGGGACCTTGAGTTCAACAGCCTTAATGGCATCACTGACGGTGCATTAATGAGGTTGAGTGAAAAATGTGGTGACCTCAGTCAAGTATCCCATTAAAGGCACGTTCAGATGTGATGGCTCAGGACCAAAACCCTTGCCTTGCTGTCACTGGGATGTCATCGTCCAGGGACCTGCTGCCCAGCAGTTCAGGGACAGCCACAGTGGGGGTGCAGGGGCAGGGCGGGTTTCACAGGTACCCTGGGGCTGACCCTATGTTTAGGTATAAATGCTGTGTTTTAATTACCCAGGACAAAAGAAAGGACAGGCCAAAACACAGAACAGCTGCAATAAACAAAGCTGTGGCATGTCTCTGGTATTAGTCATAGGCAAACGGGGAAGCGGAACGTATATCTGGGAAGGATTCGGGCTATCCGCTAATTAAAAAAGCCTCTGACTGCTGGAGACAGTGTTAATTCACAGAAAGTGTAGTCCCCCTGGATGGTGTTTAGGGCAAGAAAGGATTTACACCTCGTAGAAAGTTATTCTTTTTACAAAGGCTGCGCTTAATCAGAATTTTTCAGAAGAGCTTGTTGAATGAAAAAGGAATTGAGTCTCTGATGGAAAGTCTTTGGCTTTCCAGACACAGCTTGCACTAACTTTCATTTCTCCTTCCAGTGTGTCACACAGCCCAAGCCCGCTGCTGCCATAATGTCACTGTGGTCACTGCTGAACTCCGAGTCAAACTGTTTGGACCAGGTCAATAGATTTTGTGTTCCTCTCGCTGGTCCAAGGGGGTCATATGAAGCTAGCATCTTACAGCACTTGCCTGCTCTCCCTGGTGAATTGTTTTCTGGGAGATGGGAGTGATGCAGGAAGATGCCTGGTGGTCTCATCGCCTTCCCTTGCCTCGATATGAAGCAGCAACGGCTATTTAGGGATGGCAGACACTTCCAGCGCAAAGATGCTTTCTGGCCTTCAAAAACATCAATGCAAAATTGCCAGAAAACAATCCACCGGGTGAGCAGAGCCAAAGCAGAAGCTGGAGGTTCACCCATCACTGCTCACTGCAACAGGACGGCTCTGACAGCACAGAATAAAAGCAGAAATAGCAATTTCTCACTGAAGATCTCACCTGACATCTCTCTGACCTGTAAGCAGCAGGGACTCTCTGCACACAGGTACAGCCTGTTTGTTTGCTGTTGCTTTCATTGACACTGCTGATTAGAGAAGACAGCCAGGCAGTTGGACACGGCATGCGGAGGCAGGCGCTCCGGCCGGTGATTGGGATGCCTCCTCCTGACCCCAAACCTGAGTGCTCTTGCCCTGCATCTGCAGCTAAATAAACGAAGTAAATCATCCTGGCAGATAGATAATTAAATAATTATCAGCCACTTAATAACAAGGAGTGGGTGTTCAGAATTAGCATATTAGACAGTGTCTTTAAGGGCTAATTGTTGCATTACATCAGAGTTACTCATTCATTATTCTTGTCATTTCGGGTAATAATTTGCACTTTAGGAGACAGAGACAATTTTAGCAGGCAATTAGAGACATGTCAGGCTTGGCCTAGTGAGTTACTGTCACAATTATTGCATTTTTTCCGGTGTCCTCATTTGCAGGAGTGTATTTAAGGGCAGTCTAGTGATTTCATGGTTAGGCAAAATAGGCACCGACACCAGGAGAAGCAGTCTGGGATGGAACAAAACCTGATTTCACAGCATCGGCTGCGTGCCGGTCTGCTGCTGCTGCTGAGCTCTGGTGCCCACACGAGCTGGCTGGGGAGGGGGCTACTGGTTTTGCACAGAGAAAGAAAACAAAAGAAAAAGGGTCAGTTCTCAATTGCTAATGGAAACACTTTACAATCCCCTTGTTTGGGGTCCCATGAAGTCTTTGAAAACCCAGTCCCACATGACACCCGCTACCACAAGGAGCCATTTGTGTTCAAGAGCTGTTGCCCCTTCTTCACTCCATGCCACCAATGGACACAGGCATCCCCACCTGGCATATGTGAGCAATTAATGGATAAGTGGATATTGTCAGAGTTTTTGAAACCTTTGGTTACCTGGAGCAGATCTCAGCTTAGTTCAGTTTGCTGCAGTCGCTCGGGGATGGGGATGGGCTCCGCTTAGGCAGGTGGTGGGTGCCGAGGCCGGCGGTGTGCGGCTCGCACCTAACAGGGTTCGGGCCACAGGCTCTCCCCAGCAGTAAGAGGAGAGCACTGTAATTAATCTCAGAAATGTGCTCTCAGAAACTTGGTGCCCATTTGCCAGTTTTTACCTTTCAGTGAAGCTCTGTGAGATAGTCACAGCCAGAGCTGCTACCAACGGGCTGCACGAGGGACAGAAATGCCCAAATCCGTTATCACATAGCGGGGGAGCAGAGCTCCATGGAAACTCTCCAAACAGACCTTGCTTTGCTTTTCCCATGCACGCTCCCCAGAGAGACCAACCTTTGCCAGCCCGAGCGCACGGTCCTGAGCCGGTGCAGAGCTCGGAGGCAGCTGAGCTGCTGCCAGCGCCTTGAGCCCCAGAGCACCCGTGCCTACGGGGCTGAGGACGCTCCTGGCGTGTGCAGCGGGCTCGTGCCTGCCGCGTGCCACCAGCGAGAACATGCACCCGCTCCTGGTCTTATCCGACCACTTACCTTTCGGCATCTCCATGGGAAAGACCTCCTCACCTGTAGCACCCCAAAAGGAGTGGCTGCAGGCACAGGCATGGTGGGAGCTGGGACAGGGACACTTACAGCAAACTCCAAGGAGACATAAGTTCCCCTGGAAAGCAGCGCATCTGCATATCAAACAGATGCAAATTGTATAGCTGCTTTACCAGTTAGACTAAATATAATGATGTGTCCCATGATTTTGCAGACCAACCGAGTCTGAGAATTATGACAAGGTTTAAATATTTCTTAAACTACAATTGAAGGGAAAAACTAGATCTGTAACAGATGCACCTTGGGATACATGCATTATAAGGGTATATACAGTCAAATAGAGTTAATTAAGCTAAAACCATAGTAAATCTGCCAGACCCATATTAACACTATAGTCAAAATTGTGGAAAATATAGTATTTTCTATAATAAATCCTGTTCTGTTACAGATTTATGTTGGCATCTGCATAGTTACCATAGTTTTACAATAATCATTGATCAATCAAAGTTTTATGACAAAACTATAATTTTACTGTGTTTCTTTTTACTTAGTTTCCTAGTTTGCTTAATTCTCAGAATGCAATACAGTAAATCTTTTGATCTGAGATATTAAGTAGATAATAAGAATGCCATGTAAGATTTGCTTATATTTTAAACTGTCTTTACAAATGATTTATAATTAGGACCAAATCTAAGACAAAACATTATTAAAGTCAAAACCCTCCATAAATTACTAGAGTTTGCTTATGCCTATAGTAATTTATTAGAGTTTTACTACAGTATTTTCTCTGGTGATATCCAAAGCTTTATATGTCATAAATGGAAAATATGAGTTGGTAAACCATATAGAAAACAGGAATGATCCCCAGTGACCTGAGATGACAAACTCATATTCCGATATAACATCAAAATCATTTTGCAGTGGAAATATAATGGTATCAATAATACAATTGTGCCAGACCCCAAATGCATCTTTCTTCTTTAAAATTAAATCTTTATTTATATGTTTTTTTAAGTTATCCTGTTTACAGATGGAATATAACGCGTAGCTGGGCTGGCTGAGGGAAATGCTTGGTTTGTGTTTCCTGGCATCACACAGACGGCTCTCCCATGGGAAACCCACCGGGTTAAGCTGAGCCTTGGGTGGGGAGCAGGGACCGCAGCACCCAGGGAGCGCACTGGGGGCTTTGCTATGTGGGGCTTTACTGTGCAGGGGTTTGCTACGCAGTCCCCAGCATCCACTGGCACTTTTCTACCCTCTGCAAATGGACAGAGCCCATGTCCCCGTGGGCACGCTCCTGAGCAGGAATTGGAGCCATTGCTGAGCACTTTCTGGGTCCCTGTCTCCTCCCAGCTGTGGCCGTTCCTCTCTGGCCCTTTTTATAACTCTTGTCTCAGCCCATGAAGCTGTTGAGCCTACAGACTATTTTGAAGCACAGGGTTTTTCTGAGCATTACCTGTGAGCATCTTTCAATCTACTGGGCTGGTACAAGATGTTCTCAATCAGTCACATACAGGCAGCCTTTTTTTTTTTTTTAAGTATTAATGTCTGACTACTTTGCTGCAAGTGAAATTCCCTGTTTGTAACAAAAATTCTGTGAATTTCTCCATAAAATGCTTTCCAAAAGCAGTGCTGTGTGCCTGTCTATGCCAAGCTGGACTGTGAGTGATGGAGCCCACCCCATCTTCAGCCGCCTTGGTTTTGGTAGCGGCAGCAGAGCAGCTGCCTGTCCTAACGCTGGTTCCAGTCTACCTGTACAAGCCTAAATCATACCACAAGCACCGGGACAAGCTGAAAGTTGAGGCCAGAGTCAGCAGCACAACACTGTTCCCCTGGAAAGCAGCAGAGCTGGGCGGATTTACCCCAGAGTGGAGCTGGATCTCAGGCTCAGGGTTGGGGAGCTGCCTGAAAAATAACCAAACGTTTAATTTGCGACCATGCTTTTGCTGCATGGGAATGGGGAATGCGTGGGGCGGTGCATGCAGGTCGCAGCCCTCACAGGGCGAGCAGATGACAGGCAGGCATACAGGCAGGTGCAGGCAGCGGCACAGAGTGCTGTCGGTGCCTGTAGGCAGCAGTAGTCGAGTCCATTGCACATAAGGATGAAAACTAGATATGGTGGGAGATCTCAGCTTACTGCTTGGCTGCTGGAAAGGCCAGCCAGAGAGAACGGAGTGAGGAGTCCCCATTCATTTCATTAAAAAGCTCCTTCCTCATCTTTCATAGCAAACTGTAAATAACAAAAATGAAACCTGTGGCCAATTTAGTCGTCTGTTAAAATAGAGAAAAATAAATAAAATAAAATAAAATAAAAACAGATAAGAAGACAAAGACGAGTGATTGCAAAAGCTGCACTAGCATGTTTTTCTGGCCATCTCTCAAGCTGTACTGTCTCTGGTCCTCCATCTGCGATACCATCAGAAGGCACTGATTGAATTGCAAGTTTGTTATCAGTCTCTCGCCATCCATCACCCACAGATAATCCTTTAGCTCTGACATCAGGTGGTGCTGATTGCTGTTCTACACCTGGTGCGATGAGCCCGGGATGCTCTCAAAAGCCACAGAGATTGTTTTAGGCAAATCATTCTGCAGACAACCGAGCAGTGGCAGCTGCACCGAGCAGCAACTGCTGCAGGAATGTTCCTTTCCATCGAGGAGAGCACCAAAAAGGCAGAGATTTGGCCTGAAAGTGATTTGTATTCCTGAGAATAATCATTCGTACCTTGTCTGATGTGTTTCGTGAGGTAGATGTATAAATTAAAGTCTGTTTGATAACACTGCCTTAACCTGCAAAGAATGGCTCCTAGGTTTTGCCAAGATGTGGATGCTGAGAACAACGATCCGAATTAAATGACAGTGCAAATGGGAAGTGGCTTAGTAAACTTGCATTAAACTCATTTGTGAATGCTCATTCAGAATTGAAATCTTGTTAATTAGGTTTAGTTCAACTTATGAGCACTTTAATTCTAAATAAAATTTTCACTGCAGGAGGGCATTTAATGAGATTTAGCTAATCCACTGTAAATTCACACCTTAAATTAATTCAAATTAAATTTCCTGAGCAACCCTGGAAAAGCAGGACCAAATGTAGCAGGTCTGTTGTACCTGCATGGCTTGTGAACACCGGTGGGCGCTGAACCCCATTGAGCACCTCAGGAAAGGTGCAGGGCTGGCTCAGGCCCCTATCGACCGGGCACTGGCACTGTGCGAACTGCCTGGGAGACGGCCAGGGGAAATTCAGCTTCATTGCAACTGGAATATTTTACAGCAACGTGGCATTTTATATAGGAAAACTTGAAAGTGATTCATGCAAAAACACCGTATTACCAAAACATTATATTACATTATATCAGTGTTATCATTTATCTTTTACACTACTGTGCGCATGTGGTAGTGTTGTGACTTTACCTGAGGGAATGATTCACTGTGATCAGTGCAAACTGTTTCAACATTCCTGTGCTGAAACTGCAAACTTCTGCGGAGTTTCAAAGTTTAATATTGCATGCCAGCATAATTTAGATTTTTTTTTTTTTTTTACAATATATTTCCAATAGATAAAAGCTTTTATTCTGACAAAATCTCGTTAGGAGTCATTACTAGAAGCTTTATTGTTCTTCCTTTTTTCTTCACAGTATTTGTCATTATTTGTCCAGTCTTCAATCAATTCTGCCCTGCTTTAGGGCCTCCCATTCACTTCTCACTTTCTTATCCCTTAACGCCAGGAATTATTTTCTGCGTGGACCGTGTTCAGTCCAGCTCAGGCAATAGAGCTCACGGGAACCAGAGCTTCTGAATTCAGCCCTGAACGAGGACTCTGTTGGGTGGTTCAGTGCTGCAGCAGAGCAGGGCTGGTGCCCGGCACTGGGGAGGGTGCCCAGCTGAAGGCAGTTTACAGACTGGTGGGGCTGGGCTTGTAATGGAGAGACAGGAGCCATCTCTCAAGCTTTGTACCGAGGGTACCTATGGCGATGCAGACAGGGTGTGTGTGAAGGTACCACATCACTTAAGGCACAAGCGAGTGCTCCCAGGTGCCTGCGGCAGAGAGGTGGCAGATCCAGCCTTGCCAGTCATGGCAAATGTATCACATGTATTGCAAACTTAAATACTTGTTATTTTATTAGCAGGGGGGTACATCTCAGCCCCTTACACAGGCAGAACCTGAAGCTTGGGGCAAAGCTTGTGCTCTCCAGAAGGAGACCTGGGTGGGAAATCACAGCCAAAGTGAGCACACATCAGATGCTAATGTGGTATTTAGCCTGTGCTCCAGCAGCCAAATACACCATAACCACAGCTGAAACACCATGCCCTGAGTGGATTAAAACTCCCATTTCCCTCATCCATCATGTGCCACATCCCCACTCCACTGTGACCAGTTCTGTCCCCGCAGGACCCACTGCCCTTGCACTGGCTCCGGCCCTGCTGCCCAAAGGACCCTGCATCATGTATCCTGTGCGGCAGCCCTATGCCCTCGTCCCTTACCGATGGGCTCTTTGATGGCCACGCTCGGTGTACCAGCACTCTCTTGGTCCTTACGCTTTTGTAGAGAGGAGAGAGGAGAGAAGCCTACACTGCAACATAGACATATGCAGATTACGCCATTAAATTTTTATGTGAATTCAAAAAATTCAGTGTTGACTTCATGACGCAAATAGGTATGAAAATTCTGGTGAGCACGCTCATTGTTACAGAAATCAAATGGCTGAACAGCCACTAATGAGGCAGACAAGAAGCTTCACTCATCCTCTGAGGATTTGAAGGCAAGAAGAGAAGAAGGAGCGCATTACATTATTCATGCTGCCTTTTTTGAGTTTCAAATCATAGGAAGTCACAGTGAAGGGAGATTTGGGATGTGCTGGTGCCTGCTCTGCTCGGGGAGGGGGGCCTTAAAAGTCCTGTCACCTAACTGACAACCACTCATTGCAAACGTGGCTTTCACATGGCTGAGATCTCCCTTCCTACGTCGACCCTGCCCGGCCAGTGCAAGGGGAGCAGGGGCTCCCCTGGACCCCCTACCCTGTGACATGCAGAGGGATGCCATGGGAATGCCCCAGGATGAGGGAGATGGACTGACAGCACCCGCTGGTGCTGCTGCCTGTGATTGCCAGGCATTGCCCACCTATAAGACCGCTCTTGCTGAGCAGGGCACCCAGGTAGAGCTGCACCGTCTCACCGCTGCTCGGGTCGCTCTGCAGCACCAGCTGTGGTCACTATTCAGGTATCTCTCTCTTGCAGCAGCTTGGGGCTCCAGCTGCTCTTTGGCACGGCACAGGCACCAGGCAGAGCCAGCTCCGCTCAGCAGAAAGGGGATCTGCACCGCTCGCAGGGCCCTACCACGAGAAGTGCCCAGAACGGCTGTGCAGTCACCCAGGGAGCACCCAAACCTCAACCCGTGCCACAGGGAGAGCACCCAGACCTCTCCCTTCACGCACCTTCCCTCTCCATGCCCTGTGCCGCATCAGGAGGAGGCAGGTGTGTTGCATTATTAACTGTTTAAAACACGCTGAATTCTGCTGAACAGTCACAGAATCTTTCTTAGAGGGGAAGAAAAAAGGCAAAAGAAGGGAGAGTAATTGATCTAAGGAAATATGTAGGCAAGTGTTCCATAAAGTAGGGATGAGGCATACAATGTAACTGTTGACCAAGCACTCATGACTAATAAACAGATTCCCTGAGTACTTCTGCATTTTGTAATTATTACTTACCCATAAAAATTCCTTCTCCCTCCTGCCAACATTATCTTAGTAAACTTTATGAGTGTTCATGAGGTTAATACAGAACCATAAATCTGCAACGGGTCGCAGGAGTGAGAGGAGAGGAAGTGTTCGTAAATCTGTTGGAATTGCTCCGGTTTGTTTATTTAATAAAATACTGTTTCATAAAATGGCAGGCAGGCTCCCATTGGGGCCAGGATGCCTGCTCAGCCCTTCCCAGCAGTGGTCTGCCAGCCGGTCATCCAGCCTGTCCATCTGTCTGTCTGATGGACCATGCCGCTCACGACTGCAGCCCACTCCACTCCGGTGCCGTTTGCTTTAGCAGCATCCTTTGACGGTTGTATTCAGCATTTTAAATTGTGTACCCTGGCACTGCTGAGGCCACTGCCACTGTCCAGGGCCACCATCCAGCAGCAGCAAGGTGGCCTGGCAGCCCATGTGCCTGTCCACGCTGCCTGCCTCCAGCAGTGAAGCTGTGCCACAGACAGCGTTAGGGGTATTGGGACCGTGGTCTTGGCTTCCTCGGCACAGCCAATGCGGGGTTAAATTCGGCCCCCCCCCCCGCTTTCTGGGTCAGGGTATATTTGCTTGGATTTTATGTTGGAATTTGAAATCCAGGGCTACAAGGAAACATTTATTTTCCTGCCCTTCAATGATCAAACAAGTGGTGCCGAGGCACAAGGAAGCAGAGTTTCCATTAGTAGAGCTGTTTTCTTTTTGCTGTAAAATATCAAATATTTTGACATTTCCATCAGACTTTTCTTTGTATCAAAGCTTTAATGGCAGAATAATCTCAAGGCTTTTAGACTTCATAGGTTTTTACATTTCTGAGCACTCCCTACTTTGTAAGGGGACACTTCTGAAGGTACATGGTATTCCTTTCTCAAAGACCAAAGAAAAGGTAATAAAAACAAGAGCCTTGTGAAGACTCCAGGGGAAGCAGGCTGATGGGCTGCTGGGGGCTGGGGCTCCACGCTGATCCCTTCTCCCAGGAGCAGGCTGCTGGCCTCCTGGTGCATCGCAGCACCAGCAGGAGGTAAGCAACCATCATCCCTCCTCCTTGTGACAGTCAGGGAGATGAACACTGGAGCATCATCATCACCCACATCATGTTCGCAAGATGGAAGAATGAGTGTGTCACTTAAAGGCAAGATCCATCATGATGTATCGAACTGTCTGGAGAGTGAAACCAGCTGCTTCTCCAGCAACTCCCTGAGGCAAAGCCCTTGCCCAGGTCCCATCCCAGCCTGACGGGGTACAAATACATTTCATGTGGTGTCAGGGCAAAGACACCTCCAAATGCCGGTTGGGGCACCCTGGGAGGCCACTGCCTCTGGGCAAGGGGTGCCAGCATCTCCCTCCTGCCCTGGGGTGGGTCCCCTGGCACGGGGGCTGCCACCCAGCCTTTCCCACTAACCCTGGGAAAGACATGGGGCTGTCTGACTGACGTGATTCTTTCTCTCTACAGTTTTAATCGATAAACACCTGCAATCACTGGACTTTCAGAGATAAGCTGCACCCTGCTAGCCCTTTCGAGTGAAGGAGGAGGCTGGGGAGAGGGAGCTCGCCCCCACTCGCAGGGCAGTGTGTCTGCGGGCTCCTGACAGCCGCATGGGCGATTTCCAGGCAGGGACTGGAGGGGATCCCCCAGCAGGTCTGTAGCATCTGTGAGTGGCAGATTATGGGAGATTTATTGTGGTTTAGCTATGCTATCCATTTATCCCCAGTCCTGCCGTGTCCTTCTGAACTCAGGGATCCCCTCACCACGAGCCGCCTGTGCCCAGTGTGGGCAGGGACAGTCAGGGCTCCTGTTTGACAGAGGGGCTTGGTTTTGAGGTTGGGGTCACCAGCCTGCAGTTGAATGTATCACATTTTTCACCATTATTCTGTGCAGCTCACTCGTTACCCACTAGCTGATTGTTATCATCCCCACTATAAATTCCTGCTGGGGATCGTTGGTCTCCGATGCAGCTCCTGCAGTGTTTTGCAGTGCCAGCAGTGCCCAGCCCTCCCAGGAAGCAGCCGGCTTCACCACCTGCCTGCAGCCCTTCCTGGCCCTGCCTGTACCAGGACCAGCTAATTTTCTGGAATATTTTCATTGCTGAAGCCAGAACCCAAACCAGACGTAACAGTCAGCAGTCACTGTTTGGTGGGACGATGCTCCTGCCTGTCCCTGCAGTCCCAAGTGCCATTTGCTCTCCAGCCTGCCCTGTGGAAATTCTGTCTTTCCCATGGTTCTTGCTTTCTTTGGCCTCCTGCAGGTTGCTGTCCACTGCTGGGTCTCACCAGGATCAGCTAGCGATGCCCAGTGTGGGCCAGTGGACCTTCCCATGTCTCCAGACTGATCCAGACCCAACCAACTCCCTTGGGATGCACAGGGTCCTGTGGGTGTGGAAGGGCTGTACCAGGCAATGGGCTCGTACCGGTGCCTGAAGCATCCCCCATGCCCCCTATCGCCATGACAATGTCTCCCTTGAGCACCCGTTTTCCAGCTCCCAGTCCCCTGCACGGGGATGGACTGGTGGGCACAGGTCTGAGGGGACAGCAGTGAGCAGGCGAGCAGCCAGCACTGGCCGCACAGCACCCGGGGACCAGCCAGGCTTTGCTGTAGAAGCCAATTCCCATGGGTGGCCGCACTGCCACCGACCCAGCTCTGCTACATGCAGCTGGGACAAAAACAGGAGCAAGTTATGAAGCCCCTCCAGGCAGGACTCCATTTTCTGGTGGTGTGTAAATGTCTTTCTAGAGCAGCATTGCTTTGATGTTACTGTTATCTCACTTTGATAACAATCTGTTTAATGTCTTGTGTCAAAGTAATTAGAGTGTAATTACTTTTTTTCTTTTAATAACAGGTATTTTAATTGCTGCGGGGCTAACAATCCTGCTGCGGGAATGCCTGCTCTTGCACTAGCGGCCGTGGCACAGCTGGCTCTGGTGCAGCTCTACTGGTCGGCACCCTTGGGCATGCCAACCCCACGATCCTGGCAAAGAGTCTGCATCACCTACACTACTCAGCACCATGTTTCTTGGGCATTGCTCTATTTTCTGTGTTTTCTCTCCTCCCCTCCCTCCCTGGCTGCTCAGCTGCCTTTCTCCCCTCAGCCTCCTCTCCCTCCCAGCCCTCCACTCCCTTGCCTGTTCTTTGACTGTTTGGACTCTTTTTCTCTTGCCTGTTTATGAATGTGTTCGGTTTCTCCTTTTCCATTTGTTTTCTCCAGACATCAATTTTTCATGCTGGATAGCCGAGGATAATTAATTAATGATTCATAGAAATACTGTGGCTATAATATATAACTAGAGGATGGTTCATAACCTGTTGCAGAGGCAGTTATCAGTAATTTCAGAATAATTAAGAGGTGTTTTTTAGCACGTTTCAAAAGCTCTTACAGAATCAAGTAGATGGGCTGATTTATTTCTCTATAAAACTCAGGGACACACCTTAGCGGTGCACATAGCAGCATTTCCCAACTCCTCTGTGGTCCTGCAGTGTTCTGTGGGCTGGGGGTCAGGGCTGGACCCCAGCCTGGTGGGACCTTCCTGCTTCAATCACAACAGAAAGGTCTCCCCTTTCCTGCCCACCCCCCCCTTCCCACGAGGGCTCCAGGGTGGAACTGGACCACAGCAGCTTGGCTTGGGATACAGCTTCAGCATCTCACTGCCGGGCTGGTATTTATTTCAACATGAGAGTGACAATTAACATAAATAATATGACTATTAAATTTAAGATAATTTAACCTGTCTTTAGTTTTGTCATTTAGAAATCTGCAAAAATCAAAGAGTGGCTGCTGGGTTATTTTCAAGGAAAAACAATCAGATTTTCTTCTTATGTCACAAGCGACGAGCAGGTCTGAGTGAACAATTCTGGAAACTCTCAGTATACTGAATATCAAATAATGTGTTGAACATTTTGAAAAGGACTCCTCCTCTGTTCCACGCCATATAGCAGCGGTGGGTGCCAGCAATTCCCCTGGGCTCGCTGCTTCCCGCAGGATCCCCTCACCTTGATCCAAGCACGGTTTCCATTCTGGAGCATCCTATAGTAAAGTGTATACCATATTGTACAAGATGCCATTTTGAAGCTTTCTAAGTGTGATACTCCAGTAATTATAGAGAGATTAAACAAAGACAGCTCTCAGCAGGGAGGAATTACGGGTAAGAAAGATCCTGACAAGAAAATGACAATGAAGAGTGGCCCAAAGAGAGTTATTCAAGATTAATAACTTTGTTATTAGAGGCATTTCTTTTGTACGTAAGAGTGTACATAAATACACTTGGAAGCTTCCAGATGGCCAAGCCAAGAGCCGAATTCATCACTCTGTTATTTGTTTTGTCAGTGTGTTTCAACCACAAACCCAGCCAACAAACCACCGCGGGGGCTCCCTGGGACAGGCAGCAGGGCGGGGGTGCACATGTGTATGCCCATGTGCAAGCCAGGCCCATGTGTGGCTGGGACAGCGCCCAAAATTCGCCCATAAAGGAGTAAGGCGGCTCGGCAAGCGCACAGGAGGGAGACGGTCCTGGCAATGCCAGAGTGATGCTGGTCCAGAGCTGCTGCCTTCCTCCTGCCCTGCTCCCAAGCATCCAAATAGACCCTGATCCAGCCCCCTCCCCACAGGGCTCGCCCTGCTGCCAGGTCCTCCATGGATGCAGGCGTAGCTCTGTTCATCCCAAATAACTCCGGAGAGGCCAAGATTTCTGCTTACCTCCATTCACAGTGGTCGTGATTGCAGAGGACTCTCAAGGGCAGGCGAAAGCAGGAGCATTAGCGGCAACGGGGGCAAGGGCTGCTCCAGGGGCACAAGCCAGGAAAGCTGCCAGAGGGGGATGATGGGCCGGGGCTGCCCGAGCATCCCCCCCAACACCCCCAACATCAGCGGTGGAGACCCCAAGTGCTGGCACTGTCCCCACCCCAGCAAAGACGGACCCAGCGGTGAAACCCTCCCTCTTTTTCCGTCATTACGGCAGTTAAACTGTTTTGCTCCTCATGTCTTCCCCACCTAAGGTGATTAGATTTTTTTTTTCTCTCTTTTTTTCCCCTTTTCCTTTTTTTTAGTACCACAGGGTGTTAAAACCAGTCTTCCTATTAGGGGCTAGACATATTCAGAGCCTTAATGATAGATTAAATACCAAATACCTTAACATTTGAAAAATGACATTTATTATACAGAGTTGTAAATAGAGAAAAAAAATGACAATAGAACACAGTGTAGATCTTACATAAACTGCACCAGTTCTGTGTAATGACTATGATAATGTCAGTGCTAACAAGCAGATAATTGGCATCACTGAGATAATTTTTGGCACCTTATGCAGAGGGGAAACTGTTCTGCATAATTATTTTACCTAGGAATATTCTTCATTTAACAGGTCTATTTGCATAACGGTTGGAACTTTTTAAGCTATAAAGGGTGTTTAATATGTTGATTTGTTTTATCCACAAAACAATTGTTTATTCATGAGAACTGGCACCTGAGGACTTTAGTAATTAAGCCACAGTGACCCAGTTGGAAGCAACAGTCTTTTATTGGATTTAGAGGTCCAGGCGGAGGCAGGATTAGCAGACCACTCACAAACACCTAACAGGCTTTTATAGACATTATAAAACTGTGTCATTCTCTGTAGTAAAACTTTATTTCTTTAACTTTTACAAAGTTGATAACTTCAGCATTTCACCGCTGGTGGCAGGCACCTGCTTGGGGGCTGCGTGTCTCCTGTGCGCCCAGGGACAATGGCACAAAGGTCCTCGCCTATCCAGATGTGACACAACGAAAGTGAATTCTTCTCAGGTTCTCAAAGCCCAGCGGCTGCAAACCATGCACATCACTGCCTTGCAATTAAGCAGGAGCGTGCGATAAAAAGGACGCGTGGTGTGATGCATGCAAGCTGTGCTTATGTAGGAATTGTAATTGGATCAGCATGTAATAGGTCAATATTATCAAAGCACTGGAGTGCAGAGATGAGTGCATTTTTCAGGCCAAGCGCAGTCTTGACAGGTCAGGCTGATGAGCTTTCTGGGTGTCCAGGCAATGGCCCTGCAAGCATGTGCCAAGCCGTCTGGAAACATAAAAGTTGTTGGATGCCAGCCTTGGACTTCCATTGCAAGCAGATACCTGGCCAAAGTCCAGGTGCTCAATGGTGCTTTCTCTCTAAGGCTCTAGGCAACCCACATTTGTCTTCCTTTGCCACCCTGACTTGAGGGAACCTCGCGCCATCCTTGCCAGATCCTGCACTATATATCAGAGCGGTGTTTGTCCCATCCGAAGTACACTTCCAAAGCAAGGAATGAACTCTGGCTTTGACTGGGTGTTCCATACCAAAACCTCAGTGTGTTCATCCGCACAGCTGCCACCAGCATGATTCATAGCAGCCCTGAGGCTTAAAGTCCTCCTTGGAAAAGTTCAAATTCCCCACAGGTTACATTTTGATGCTTACTTGGCTTCTCCATCTCTGTTTCTGAATCTGCTGGCAAACAATTCCTGTAGCTAGGAAAGCAGCAGACATTCTCTGACAAACACTTTACATCCAGCAAAGCACTCTTGACACTTTGAGAGGGGGACCGTCACTTGAGAAGCTACAATTGCCTGAAATTTCCTAGCCGGCACTCAAAGCTCCCAATGCCATGCTCCTCTCAGCCTTGTGCCTCGCGCAGCCATTGCTTACAAAGAAGACCCTCAGGGAATATTATTGCAAGCAAGAACTTTGCCAGAAACCAGCAAGTCGATAAAGAGAACCTTTTAAACTTGTTTTATGAAAAACACATCCAGTCTTTTAGATCCCACATCAACAAGGCCAAAAAGAATTGTTAGTAAATCATTACTATAGCTTTGATTCTGCAAGGTCTCACGTATCCCTAAAGTTTCAACCTGTGAGAACTCCTATTGACTACCAAATTAATCATGTGCTTAAGTACCTTGCTGAATAAGAGCCCTAGAAATGATTTGCCAACAGTCTTATCGCAGAGCAGCTCCACACTCCGCTGAAGCAGAACCAGCCACACATGCAATGTTTGGATTCAGGAGTTGGAAACAAAAGCCCTGTTCCCTGGGGTCTCACCCTGACACCTCGCTCTTACGGTAACTCTTCCCCCAGCGATGGTGAAAGCAGGACTGGTGTGGGAGCTCAGCGCAGCAACGTCCCTTGCAGCAGATCTCAGCTCACCAGCCAAAGCGAGTTGCCTTGCTTTGTTCTTTGTAGTTGTGATATTGCTATTTAATTTAATTTCTGTTAGTCTTTCTGCTACCTGATCAAGCAAACCATGCTTGAGCTGAGCAGCAAGATAATCAGCATGCTCACAGTGCACGTACAGCGTGTGCCCCAGCCTCGCAGGGTTGGAGCCCGTTCCTCGTACAGCGACACTGATTTTGAAAGTAACACTTCCAGGGCCAGCTGAAATATGTGTTAAATATGAGCAAGTTAGAGTGTTATCACCACAGCATAACTCAAGGAAAGTTCTGGCACGTTGTGCAGCATGTTTCACTGAACATGCTTGTATCAAGTCCAGCTTGTTACTGAACAGCAAACACTTTCTGGTGGCAAAGCTGACCTTTGTGATGGCAATTTCCATCAGTAAGCATCAACATTCACACCACAGGGATGATGTTTGCTCGGGGTGGACCTGCCATGAAGTCGGTGCCTGGCACAGGGTGGTCACAGCTCCGGAGAGCCTGGGCACTGGAGCAGCAGCCGGTGCCATGCAGCAGGAGCAGCTCTGGCAGGAGGGGCGAGGGCTGCTGGTTCTGTGCTTGAGGCAGTGGTGCACAGGTTGTGGGAAGCCTTGCTCCTCTGGCTGGGCACAGAGTCTCCCCGTGACCTTAGTCAAGTCATTTAATAACTCCTGCTTCTCAGCTCTCTGCTTTCAGTAGTGCTGTGTCTCTCCCTCACGTAGCCAGCTTCTAACCTGAGGTATAAGAAGCCTCTCAAAGCCCAGTGGGAGCCTCTGCTCGATGCTGCCGTTGAGGAGATGATAACCTGGAATGCTCTGTCTGTGCAGCCTGCAGCTGACTGGTTGCTGCCCTTTAAAAATCCTCTCCCTGTAGCCTTTCATCTGCCCCACTTTAGAGAAAACTAATAAATTTGCTAAAGGACTTAGTTATTCTCTGAACCTGCAGACATCAATTTTCCTGTGAAAAAGCTAGATGTGTAACTCATTTTATTATTTATTATGCTTGTCCATATGCATGCATGTATGTGCATGTGTGTGTATTTGTCACTTCACTGTCTGCAAACCTATGGGCCTAGGAGTTTCAGCTCAGCTAACTTTTTAAAGATAAAATTCCGTTTCTTCCCAAACAAGGCTGTTGGCTTTAGTGAAGAGAGGTCTGTAATGTGTTTGCATATGAGACGTTTAATTTCTGACTGTGTTTTGATGAGGTTTCCCTAACCTTCACTCTAGTATATCTGCTGGAAGGAATAGCCTGTACCAAGGCAATGGACTCAGAGTCAATACAACACACATTCTTTCAAGGCCATCTCACTGGCCTCTAATGTTCTGCAAAATGTTTCACTCTCTGTTGTTTTATAAACTTCATGCGCGAGCCTGACATTTTTCAGCTCTCACCTGGAGCTTCCAGTGCCTGGAGTCATCCTCTCCCCCCCTCGCCCTTGCTGGCACATGGGCCCCCAGAATCTTGCCAGCAAAAACCTCAGGAGTTTCCACTAGATCCAGTCCATCTGCTGCATTAAAAAATCTTAAGTGCCTGCCTCAAATCACCATCCTCACCCAGTCAGAGAGGTGTCTGACCTTCTCAGGGATTAGCAGGCGATAGCTGGAAGCCACTCTGCTCTTACTCATTGAAGGACCGCAATTACTGCGTCCCGTTCCGCCCACAGGTTCTGTACCACTTTTTTCTTATGACTCCACCAGGCCATCTGTCTCAAGGATGGAGACCACACTCACTCCAGTTGGATTTTTCTCCTTTTCAATTCCCAAGTCAGCTCTAGTTCAGTGGATAGATTTATTACTACTCCTCCGTGCTCCCTGGCTCCGTGCCACGGCAGGGAAAATAGCAGCTCAGACAATATTCTAAATACAAGGAAACATGGTCCTGCACTGACAGCCATTGGTGTCATGTGTCCAAGCTCACGGTTGTGGTCCCTGATGATCCCCGGCGTGTGGGAAGGGGGTCAGCACCCCAGCGATGGGGCTGCCGCAGCCACCAGCAATGCTCCTCGGTGCTGTGCAGGGGAGGTTTGGTTTTACAGATGTTGATCAGAACTACATTTCTGCTCCCCACTCTCATGAGACTCTCAGGGGGTGTCACAGCAATGGTAATGAGAGACGTGGTCCCCAGGAATGGCATCGCAGATGTGGTGCAGAGCCCTGGTCCCCATCCCCAGCTCCGGAGGGACAGCAGGAAGGTCTCAGCACCAGCAAGGGATGGAGCCTCATGGAGAGAAACAAGAAAGCCTGGGGAGCTTCAGCTCAGTTAGGATGAAGGGGAGATGGTCAAACTTTGCAAAATCCTGCAGGTTACTACATCTACCATGGCATCGGAAACCAGCCTGCCTGCGCGGGCAGAACAGGTGGGGGGGATGCAGTAGGCTCTATAGAGGAGAATCGTGGGGTCTGGCTGGTTTGCTTGTTTGGTTGATGGAGCCCATCTTGATTCAAGATGCTGAGGACATTATTGATCTAAACAAGTTGTCAGTGAAGGAAAAGTTGTAATTGCTGCTGTAGTTGCATTGTAACACACCAGCCCCGAAGGGAAATTAAAGTTTGTAGCTAATAGGGTTGTATGATCCTTCAACCTTTGATGTATTGAATCTCGAGCAGCCCGTGGAATACTGATTTGATGCACAAAGGATCATTTTTAACAGCGACCGTACCTCCAATTTCCTCCAATCCAATTCTTCTTTCAATCCCACCGTGCAGCGGGGGATGCTGCAGCGGCAAGGGAACAGCTCGCGGTGTGCTGGGTGGCATCGGTCTGCCGAGCTGGTATCCCCCCTCCTCTGCCCTTGGGTCTCTTGCTTCAACTCCCACATTTCTGTGAGTCCCTGACTCTTGCTGTGTGAATAAAACAAGCAGGAACGATGTCCAGGACAAGGCAATATTGCTTGTGTGTATGCGTGCTGTGAGAATGACCCAGAAATGGCTCACCTTTGCATGGCTCCCTGCATGAAGGACTATTTCTTAGCTTTAGACTATAACAATTCTTCCAGTGCCTTGGGGAAGATGGGATCAACGGGCTGCATAGCTGATAAGCAAGAGGGAACTACAACCCCTGTGTCTAACAGGAAAAGCGTGCCCATGCCCTGTCTGCAGCGTGCAGGAGGAGCAGCATTTCCAGCGTACAGGGGAAACAGGCACGTCTGGCTGTGGTGTGGGCAGGCATCCTCGTGCACGGGGCCGTGCACGCACGTGCACACACCTTCACGCCTACGGGCGTTACCTGCTTTTGTTCTGCCCTGTGGCTCTCGCTGCCCACACCGCAGCCGCAGCGTGTGTGGGCTGGCGAGGGTCCAGCTCCAGCCTGCTTGGGAAAGAGCTTATGCTGTGACTCCTCTAATTCATGCTGGAGCTGCTGCTGCCACATCCATTCAGAGAATATGAATTTTGCAGCAGGAGCATCAGTTTCCTGAATTCAGCTTTCAGTGAGTGTGTAATGTCTCATCGTCCCACCTGGCCGTGATTTCCTTAAAGAAGCAATTACTGGTGTTTCAAAACACAACTGCCTGCTCTCCCATTAATCACTTGCAATTATAAAACAGAAATCTGCTTAACAGTCGGTCCCCAAAGGTCACTAATCAGGGAAGTTAATAATACTCAAGTTTTTGTTTGGGAAGCCAGCGGGGGTGAGGTGCGTTGGTCTGGGGATGCAAGCCTGGGGCTGGGTTGTGCATTCCCAGCATGTCCCGGAGCAGAGGGCAGGGCTGCGCTTCCCCCAAAACTGCCCGTGACCCCGCAGCCCCTTGCACCGCCTCTCGCCGAGCCTCTGCTTTCCCAGTCACCTCCCACTCCAGCAGCCAGCCCGAGTGATGTATCTCACCGTGCCTTCACAAAGACACTTTAATTCTGTGTTATGAAGACACTCTCTCTAATTACTTCAGTTAATTAGTGCTTCACAGCCGCCACAGATTCCGCAGAAAGAGCAGCCCACGAGGATGCTCCACCGCCGCCGTGTTAGAGGAGACCCCTGCTCCACCGCTGTGCCCTCACCATGGCAGAGGGGACCCCCACTCTGCTCCGCCGCCATGTCCTCACCGTGGCAGAGGGGACCCTCACTCTGCCACCGTGTCCTCACTGTGGCAGAGGGGACTGCCACGCCACTGCTGTGTCCCCACCGTGGCAGAGGGGACCCCCCCGCTCCACTGCCGCCCAGCGGGTCAGGGATGCGTCCCGCTCCTAAATCCCTGCTGAGGACAGCAGGCAATTTAGACCTGAGTGCAGCAACTAATTAAATCAATATGAGATAATGAACAGCAATTAGAGGTCCAGCTAGGCACATCTTCTCTTGTAAATACTGTTTCTCTCCCAACGGGAAGCTCTTTTTTAATAATCTGTTTGTGTTTCATTTCCAGGAGCCGTAATTCCCCAAAGAAGCAATTTGGGAAAGTGATTTGTTTGTCTGTATAATTGCCAAAGCACTTAGTTAGACTTGTTTGTTTTTCTTAGCTCCTGCTACTCCCAGAAAGAAACAATGCAGATATTGCTTGAGTTATTTTTGCTTTTCTCTTGATTTTTTCACATTGGGGTTGGGGCGGGGGGTCACTCCACTCCTGTGCACTCTGGAGCTGGCCCCGGTCTGGATGCAAGGCATCACCTCGGACACCGTCTCCTTCACCAGGGGTTTGAGGGGGTACAGACCACCAAGACAAAGCCAACAGCGTGGAGAGTGCTGAGTGAGGAGCTGAGCCCTGCACCCTGCAACTGCAGTGGCTAGGGGTGCCAGAGGGAAGGAAGGAAAAAAACCCTTTTCTTCCACAGCTCCCAGGTCCCCACCTCTCCTAGAACGGCCCTTTCATTTTTGGCTTTACAGCAGAAGTTTTGCAGACGTTCCCCATCCATAAACCCTTATCTCTGGTGGTGGCATGCGCTCCCCTGTGCTCCATCAGCCCAGGCAGGATCTCCTTACGGGGAAGTTTTTCCCAGCACCTCATCACTGACCATCCCTGAGCACATGGTTCTGCTCTGCCTGTTTTGCTCTGTGGGGATCAGGACAGCGTGCACCGTGCCAGGCTGAGAACAAGATCGGCGTGCCAGGGGCATTGGGATATTTCCAGCACTATTTTCTCCTGCATTCCCTGCAGACCCTCACCTGCTGCTTCCTCTTCAGCCCCTGCTCATTGTGCAGAGGTTTTCCATGAGCTGCCCACAGTCACACCTAGGGCTTTTTCTCTGCTGCCTATGGCTACTTTATAGCTCTCATAAGGTGCACAAGCAGTTCAGCTTATTCCTTCCCTTAGGCGTTAACAGTGACCCCAGCCGGCTGCCCACCTGCAGTTACGTGGGCCCTTTCAGAGTCTCTCTAAATAAGACCAAGTCAACATACCCTGTGACAATTTAATTAAAAAACGAACCTCAGCTCTGGAGATCCACAGCTTTCCCACAGCTCAGGGCTTGCTGCTCTGCACCTGGGAGTTGGCAGCGAATGTTGTTTTCACGATATCGGAGTTATTTGTGCCTAAGCCTGGAATTCGCCCCATTGCGAGGCTCATGGCTGATCCACTGCTGCAGCTCACTGAATGGGATTGAAACTGGACAGAAATAGCAGACGGGGTTTGGATGGGTGCTCTCACCAGCACACACATCCCCCAGCGAGGGGAGAATGAATTCCCGGTGACAGGGAATGGCTTCTCCAGTGCTGTGGGATAAGGGGTGTGAGCAAGCATCCCGAACGCACAGATTGCTTTGTTTGGAATTACCTCAGAAAGTGGAGGAATCCTGATTATTCCTGTGTTTCAGCAATAGAGTTTGCTCCATCTCTGCCGGGTACACGTCCCACGTCCCCATTTTGGCAGAACCACTGAAACCTGCCTGCCGGCTGCTGGGAGGGGCTGCCCTCCCTGGGGTGGGGGCAGAGCTGGTGGTGGTGGGGCACACGCTGCACCCACCCAGCCCAGGCTCCCTGCCTGCAGTACCTTGCCGTGGGTCAGTGCCTGCTCAGCAAACCACAGCCTGGGCAGGGGACAAACCTGCTCCTCCCTCCATGGACTTTCTGTCCACTTTTGAAAGCCATGTAAACAACCCTTTTTAAGCCCAGGCAGGAAACCAGCAGGTTTTCTGGGGCTGCCCTCTCTCCTGGTGACATTCCCTGGGGTTAGGGAAGCAGCAGCAGCCCCAGGAGCCTTTCCCATCCCATCTTGGTCCATAGGACCACCGAGAAGCAAACCCCATCCTGATTTTGTCGCATGTATGTGCCCAAGGATTTTGCACTGACCAGATGCTTTGGGAATGGTGCGATCTGCTTTTGTATGATAATGGCTTCTGCAACTTGCCATGTGAATGCTCACCACCATTCAGTCATATTAAATTGCAATAACCTTTCAAATTAAACCATGCACCTTGTTTATTAGCAGTTAAATGCTTCCCTGAGCCTTTGAGCTATGGTGGGACATAGGACGCTTGGTATACAATCCCATAATTGGATATCTATTGCTTGTTTCGTTTGCAGCCAATTAGATATAGCAAACAGGTTATGGTCTGCGTACGTATTAAATATGACTTTCCACACTTCCTGCAGGGATTAGTTATTATTTAATTCAGCTGCACTACAGGCTCTGTGCTACGTCAGGCGACGGGGGCCCTGGCAGCCCCAACGCTTGATCTGTCTGGGTCACCGGAGTTAGCGGGAGGAGGAGGAGGAGGTTGGGGATGGTGCCGAGGTCTCCCTGTTCTCTGGGATGTAACCTGGGTTGAGCCCCAGGTAGCCACAGGGCGAGGAAACCACTGGGCCAGGGGCTGGGAAAACAGAGGCTGTGGAGAGTCCCCTGCCCGAGCCAGCCCTGGGCTGTGCACCCTGCACCTGCAGGAGGGGAAATGTTCTGCATTGACAAAAATCAGAGTGTGTTTTTCTTCTCTGTCTTTTGTACTGCTGAGATGACTCCTCCAGGGCAAATATTCGTACTGTCTCTCTGTTTCACATCTCAAAACCTGAAGCTGCACAGTGTTTTCGTTACAGCTTTGAAAAGAGACAGGCATATTTTGACAAACTGAGATTATCTGAAATCATCTCTTTTAGAGTGAGCGGTTGCTGTACAGAACTTAATTATCAATTAATTAATAGCAGTAAATTTACAACCCAAGCGAGAGGGAGAAAGAGGTAGGAAAAATTATATGAAAGTGAAGGCAGTACGCTTGGAACATGTAGAGCCAAAATAAAAGTTGCTCTCCCAGCAAAAGCTCCCGCAGTGCCCAGAGCAGCAGGTACTGCCAGCGGTGCACCGCGGTGCAGTGCCCAGAGCCGCCGCGAGCCTGCGGTGCCAAACTTGACCCGCCTGGGCGCAGCCTCGGCTCTTCAGACCCAGTTCCAGCCCACTCGGCCAGGACCCCGGAGGACCCTCAGCTCAGGGCACTTGGCAGCACTGGATCATAATTGTAATTGCAGTGTGCATATATGGGGCTGGAGCTCCCTTTTGGGTCAAAGCTTACTCCTGTCCCTTTGTCCCTCGCCATCCCCGGCCAGCGCAGGCAGAGGGCAGGTGGCCAGGGCAGGATGCACCGTGAGGATGGGGTCTCACCGCACCCCTCCCACCTCACTAGTGCTGGCCTTGAGCCTCAGAAAAAGCAGCTGCAGTCGCTGGCCTTGAGCCTCAGGAAAAGCGGCTGCAGTCACTGGCCCGAGGGCTGCAGGAATCGGGGTGGGTACCACAGGTTTCCCTGCCAGGGGAATCCACCATGGGCACACCAAAACACCCGAAGTGCCTGGCTGGGCAGGGAGAAGTAGCAAAACGCGTGTTTGCTCCAATTGCAGCTGCCCTGTTCATCCTGTCTCCTGGCCAGCAGAGGAGCCCCATGATGTCCCATGTGTGCTGGTCCCCATCTCCAGGGGTGGCCGCAGGGTGAGAACCCTCCTACACCCCCATCTCCAGTGACCAGCAGGGCCGGGCATGGTGCCACCACAACAATGTTTATTACTGGTGAAGAGATTTATCAACAAAAGCGATTTGCAATGAAAGCAATTTGCAACGAAAGCAATTTGCAACAAAAGCTAGGAAAGGGAGTAAAGACTTTTTAAATAATAAGGTAAGATGGAAATCAGTTAATTTAATACTTTTAGATCCTTAAAAATAGGATTAATAAAGGGAAATGGACATACCTGGGATGGGTTGAAAAGCAAAATCATGAAGAGGTCAGAATTTTTTTCAATTCCACTGTTGAGAGCTGTAGCGCTTATTTCAAACTGTGACAAAGAGAGAAAGGGGAATCCTGACATTTGCTTTTGCTTTTCACCAGCCGCTCCCTGGCTCTGCCTGCTCCGTTTGCAAATAGATCTCAGAGGAACATGCTGCTTCCAAATGACCAAATTTTAGTTTCTGATATATCAAATTATGGCCTGTTTAGGTTGCTCCAGTCCCAGATCTTCCAGAGCAAGGTGCTGGGTGCCAGCCAGGTCTTATGCAGGAACAAAAGGTGCAAGTGATAATTTTGCTTAATCAGGCATCAGCCCAGAGAGATGGGCATCACTCCACCCCGCCAGGCACAGGCGGCCATCACTCTGGCTCTGTTGCTGGTGGAAGAAAACACACTCCAGCACACGGCATGCTGGCTGCACCGCTGACCCTGCTGGGGCCAGCACAGGTGCCCACAGAGGGTTTGCAGAAGGTTTGCAGAGGGTGGCAAACTGCCCACCGTGGCGAAGCGCAGAGCCAGGGCAGGCAGTGCCACTGGCAGGGCAGCACGGCTGCAGGAGCCGGATGGGAGCAGCACCAGCAGCTCCAGCATCCACCAGCCCTGAGCTTTCACGGAGAGAGGGGGAACCATAATGCAAAATGCCATCTGTTATTGCGGCGATGGAGAGGTCTGCGTTCATGTCTGTCCTCAGCAAACAGGGAATGAATCCTGATCAATATGTGCCACCCATGTATTTTAAAAGCGGTTGCTTTCTTGTCAAAACTTTCACAGTCGCTGTATGGCAAAGACTTTTACTTTTGCTTACAAAACAGCGCTGGGATTTCTCCAGGGAGGCAATGGATTCTGAATTTGTAAAGCTGCTTTTACCAGCACTCAAGCCTGAAAGAGGAGTTGAGATAAACATTTGCATTTTCATTTTGCTGCTGCAGTTCTCTAATGGAGCTTTACAAGCAAAAGGATGGCCCCTTTTGTGTACCCTGGGTGTCTGTTGGTGGGGTAAGACTCAATCTTTTATAAAATGCAGGATTTTGAGCCATTTCCAAACAGAGAAGTGTTTAACTTCAGGTGGGGCTGAGCTGATCAGACACTCTCCTTCCCATGCACCGAGCCCTGCTCCCATCTGCAACGCAGCCATGTGCCCCTGGCACCTGCTGCTCCCCTTGTGGGAGCCCAGACTTCACCTCCCAGCGCATCTCTTGAAAAATTTACCTGGAGAGGGTTTGGTTTGGGAGCCCTGTGCATCAACCACCTACCTGAATTTGGGCAGAAAGAGGCAGCCGAGGTGGAAGTGAGAGCTGGTGGCAGCATCGCCACATCCTCGCCACAGCACGTGACGCGTGTGCTGGGACAGAGGGACACGGGGTCTGGCCCTGGGGAATCCTGGGGAGGATTTGCAGGAGGTTTTGCAGGCGCACTGGGGTGAGGCACCACCCCACGTGGGGTGCAAGCCCAAATCAGCCTCCTGCTGCTGGGGAGGGACCCCTGTGTGGGGATTTCTCCCAAAATTTTCTCCGAGTGCTGGCAGAGCCCTACAGGTGATGATGAGCTTCCCGCTGGGCGCTCCCTGCTCTGGCTGTGCCAGCAGTGCTGCCACGCAGGGTGATGAAGAATACATTCCAGACTATCGTTAAGGTTTGTTTGTTGGTTTTTTTCTTAATTTGCCTAGGTTTTTTCAGAAATCAAACATGTTTCTGCTCAGCAGAAGCCGTTTCAGAGGCAGCGGTCCTGCCTGGTCCACCTTCACATCAACCCCTTAGTGTGATGGTCCAAGAAGCAGCAGCGGGCAGCTTGTGATGGTCCAGTTCTTGTGCTGGCGTTCAGGTGGCCGTGCCAGGCAGCCCATGGAAACACTGGCCCGAGTCACAAACTGCTTCTCCAACAGAGCAGTCATGGCCCAGGGCTGCGAGGTGCAGGTGGAGCAACGCAGCCTTCACCCACCTCCGTGCTCATCGCACGGGCAGGGAAACCCCCACGCTTGGGCTGTTGGTGTTTCAGACTTTTTCCCAGCGGCCTGAGCCCTCTCCCAGGAGCGGGGACAGGGCAGTGGTGCCTATGGGGTCCCCGACCCCACGCTGCTCCATCACCCGTGGGGAGAGCCGGGGCACTGGGCTCCAGCTCCAGCTGTGGCTGGGCTGGGCAGGTGGCTGAGCCCCAGCCCTGGTGGGTAACGTGAGCTTGAGGGGTTATTTAGAGAAACCAGCAAATCCTTCTAACGCCAGCTGTTTTCTGCAAAAGCACTTTTACATCCACATCAAAACATCCCACAGGGACTTTCTCATCTTGATGAATTTTTCAATGAAATAATCCAAGATCAAAACTGATCCATTTTGACTTTCTTCGCTCTCTTAAACATTTCAAAGGTAGTAATGAATTATGGTATATTTCTTTTTTTCTTCTGTTTTATTATAATATTTTAACAGCTGCCAGATCGTTTAATTCCAATAAAGTTGTTTCAGTGTTTATGAATTGGAACGTTTCTCCAGAATTTCCATTCTGGGAAAAACAGATTTCTGTCTCTGCAAACTCATTCTGGGGGAGAGAAAAAAGATTTCAAATACTGAACCCCCTCCTGGGAAGGCATCTTGTTTTCCAAATAGGTTAAAGTTAACGTGAATGTGAAATGCTCCCCATTCCACTCCAAACGTCACCCCTTGATTTACTGTACGTTCATTTTTGTGTTGTGGGTCTCACAACCAAGGGTTTCATGATGCTGAATCCTGTCCCACCATATAAGACAAAGCTTCTCTGAAAGGTAAAACCCCTCCCCTAATTAAGTCTTCCATAAGCACAGCTTTTAATTTGTGGTATCAATTCCTAAATGCAAAGAGAAAAGAAATCTCTGTTCCAGAAAGTCATTCTATTCTGAACTCTTCACCTTTTCTGGAGAGAACGCCTGAATTTTGTCAACTTTTTAAAATTCTTGTTGTAATTATTTTTTTGTTTTGTTTTGTTTTTGTTATAGAACATCACAAATTAGCTGTCACCGTTTTTTAAAGGTTACTGAATGTGTAAAATGTTTGCCCAATTCAGGAGTGCAGTAGTTTATGCAATTATAAAATAGCACATCAAAAAAAGCCAGCCTTTCCCTCGCTACTTGCATAATTCATCAGTCATCCTGTTGTCATGGGCAAGACCTCTCCTATCTTGCAGACAACAAAAAATTAAGTTTACATTCTCTTCTGTAATTAAAAATTTAAAAGTTTAAAGGAAGAGAGTTTGTAAACTGTACAACCATTAAAAAGCTGGAGACACGGCGTTAAAAAATACAAACTCTTGTGACAGGAATAAACCACAATTTTCTGTTTCCACTCTCCTGAGCGGGTCAGGCTCCAGGAAGGAGCTGCGACGCAGACAGCAAAGCACTGAGCTCCAGGGGGGCCGGGGCGGCAGAGCTGGGGGCAGCCGGGGCCAGGGACACTGTGGCAGTGGTGGGACCTGGCTGACCCCCAGGCAAGGACGGTCGCTGGCCCGGCTGCCCCGGCACCACTCGTTGGAAACCAAGTCTGGGACGAACACGCAGGTGCTGGGACGGTCTCTTATGTATGTATATGGGCATGTAGGTCTGTGTATTTATATACATATAGATACTTATATATGCATACATGCATGTTTATATGCCTGTGTGTGTATGTGTGTATATATACATACATACGTAGTTGCAGCTTGAAGGAATCAGCAGTTTCAGGTACCTCGAATCTGCACCGGCACAGCTGGTCACGGAGGAGCCCTTATCACATTGCACAAAAAAACCCGTGGCTTCTAAATCCATCAACAAATTTTGGACTGAGCAAACAGAAACGGAGAACAAACCGCTGTGCCGAGGATGCCCTGCTGTGGTCGGCCCTTCCCGGCAGCGGGGACCATGGGCCAGCGCCTGCACCGATGCTGCAAGAGATGGAGCAGCTGCCGCTCTGCCTGCCTGCCCGGGCATCCCGAGGAAGGGACCGCAATGCTGGGGATGTGGAGCATGGGACGGGGACCAGGGGAGATGCCTGGGAGAGTTTCCAAATTGCTGATGAGGATGAGGAGAAACTGCTGAGACAAACCCCACAGAGCAAATGCAGGTGGTAACCAATGCTCATAATATGTTTTATGTGAAAACACATCCATAAATCAGGCTGAAATATTGTAATCCTGGAATCGAGGAGGCTGAATTGCTCTGGTTACCCGCTCTGTGCCCTGCAGTAAGAAATCGCCCCACTCCCCTGGCTCCTCTGCCTGCCACCCCGGAGGGTCTCCCCTCGGTGCCTGGGCTGGGTGCGCTGCGCTCCCAATGATGCCGAGCGGCAAAACCGGCATTAAGGGAATCAACAAGGCCGCCTTGGAAGAGGCCAAGTCAGAAATAGCAGCCCCCATTGCCTAATGGGACTTATCAATTATTATCTCAGACCATATTTCTTTGAGGGGTGATTGTTTCACAGAGCCTGACATCTCATATAGCTTTAAATTACTCACAACCGGGACGCCTTACAAGATAGCAGTAAAATCAGGAGAGGATTGGGCAATGTAATTATAGTATGGAAATGATGTTGATCGCTCAAGCAGGGAACAGACCTTGAATTGAAGCCTGCTCTGCGCTGCCACCCTGCACCTGCGGAGCCAGCAGCAGCCACGGCTCCTTGTTAGGGATCTGCAAACGAGCACGTGCTGATGGCGGGCACCAGAGGAAAGAGAACGGTCTGTGTGCGGGGCCGGAGCACAGAGGGGCCGGAGCAGGACCCAGTCTGTTGGCCAGAGGCAGAAGGAAAGTGGGGCCATGATGCTCGGGTGCTGGGCTCTCAGTTATGCAGGTGCAGCTCGCCTTTAGGCTGAAGATTAGCAAAGCGCAGGATGTGGTCCTCTCTTGGCAATACCCACAGATGCTGCTCTGTGCCTTTGCCAAGGGGCAGTTTCCTTTGGAAACCAGTAAAGGAGGATTATGTTTGGTGCTTTCTTTAAAAAAAAAGGAGTTTCTAGAAAAAAATTCAGCAGTGTTCAACTGGGCATTTTCATATTCCCAGTCTGGGAAGAATTTGAAAAAAGTTAAAAGGTGTTTTCATGAACACTTTCAGCTGGTACGGCTCCCTCTCTTCCCCAGCACACCACTGGCAGTGTCGGGGCATTATGGAAGCAGACAAGATCAAAATGAACTGGCCAGAAAACAGTCCCAGGGGAGTGCCCAGGAGCTGGGCTTCAGCAAGAGAAGAGGCAGCTATTTTTTTTTTTTTCCCATTTATTTATTTGTGGGGATGGGAGTTGCTGTCATGGCCATGGTGTGTTGTATGAGGCACATGCATGGGGATTAAGAATTGCACTGCACCAGGACATCCCTGGCTCTGCTGGGGCAATCCTCCCAGGGTGCAGCAGGGATTCTGCACTCCTGGCACAAATAACGGATTTAGTCATTGACCAAAGCTCAAATGTTTCAGCAAAAATAGCCTGAGATGCAAATCTGACTTTAAAACCTTCTAAAGCTGGTACCATCTAACAGAAATTATTTGGCAAATTTATATGCACCGTTGTGATGTCACGAGCAGACCCTGCCTGCACTGCCTCTAAAATATGGGGCTGTGAAAGAAATGGGTCATTCAGGAGGACTTTTAAAAAGGCCAAATTTCCTTTCTTGGACTTCTGATGTGCTATAACCAGAAATGATCCAGAAGTAGCGTTTCCATTTCACACAGAACTTCAAGGCTTTGAAAGTTGGTTTTGCTCTTAATTTGCATTGATTTTCATTTTTATTTTTTTAAATAATATTTCAAAACATTATACTTCAGCTTTGCTACTTCAGGTCTTTTACCATATTCTAGATCTCTGGCACAGGTTGCCCAGAGAGGTGGTAGATGCCCCATCCCTGGAACCATTCCAGGTCAGGCTGCACAGGGGTCTGAGCAACCTGACCTAGCTGAAGATGTCCCTGCTCATTGCAGAAGGGTTGGACTAGATGATCTTTAAAGGTCCCTTCCAACTCAAACCATTCTATGATCAGAAGTCGAGAGAAAAAAAACAAAGGAAATTATAAGAATGAATGATTTCATCTAAATGAAATATTCCTATTAAAAAACAATATAATTTCCCACCAGATTGTGAGGAAACCAGTGAATTCCTTGAAACACTGATTTCTCAGCAGCTGCCTTCTCCTCTGCTGGCAGCACGTCCATCGGACCATTTCCAAGCACAGGAGTGGGTAAAGGGGTCTCACAGCAGCCCACTGGGGTAGGACTAGGACCAGACTATGGCACGGTGAGCGTGGTTCAGAAGCATCCCTCCGCTGAGGGTGCACTGTCAGGGGGTCACTGGTGGGCACCACCTTGGGGCTGGGAAACAGTCGGCGCAGGACCCTCGCTTGGCAGTGACCACTGGTGTGTCAGCGGGACTCACTGGCAAGTGCAGAGATTGCCAAGTCCAGGATGGAGCGAGGAGATTTGGGACTGAAGGCAGTCAAGGATTATGGGTGTTTGTGCCTCTCTTAATTCCCTTTCCAGGATTACTGCTCCCCCCCACTTTCCTTACGATAGAGACTCCTGTTTTATAGCTGCTAATCATAAGTGCCTTCACTTGAGACAACACTCCTTATTACCATTCACCTTCTTTGGAGGCAGAACAAGCTCCAAAATAAGAAAACTCCACATATCTGTCAGAAAATCACAGGCAGAGAATGAAAAACTCACTTGGCATTCTGCACACATGGTGCCAGCCTCCTCGTGACTCCCCAGGAGCAGTTCCCAGGCTGTGCCTGTGTCTCGGGGAGCAACCCACCGGTGTCCGAACCTGGTACCAGTATCGGTATTTTCCAGGATGCTGTTGGGAACAAGGGGACAACATGAGCCTGGCTGGATATTTGCTGGTGACAGCCAGCAAGTCCGTAGGAAAGAAAATGAATGTCCCTGAGGACAGTCACACAGCGGTGCCTTCGCCTTCAAAGGCGAAGCCCTGGTGGGAGTGCTGGGGCAAGGAGCAGTAGCCTATGGGCACAGATGACAGGGCTATCAATTTGATGTTTTTAAATGCTGGAGCAGGAATGCTGTTTCCAGAAGAGCTGAGCAGGAAAGGCAGAAATCATGACTTGACTTTTTTTTTTTTAATTAAAAAGCCCTGCTTTCTCTGACTCCTTAAAAGTTGATGCTCTGTCAGGCTTAACAAGCCGCTGTCAATCCGTCCCCAGCTGTGCCTGGTGCCGGGGAGCAGCGGAGGCAGCCAGGAGCCCGGGCACACACCAGCTCAGGCACGAAGCCACCCCCAGCTCCATCCCAGCCCCAAACCGGGCTCCACACGCTGACAACCCCGGCTGCCTGCAGAGCCGGTGCCGAGGGAGGGCTGGCTCCCTGTGGCTGCCTCTCCCTCCAGCATCCCTCCTCGGGGAGCAGAGCCTGGGGGTGATTGGATCAGTGGAGGGGCTGGGATGAGCCCCCCACCAGCTGGGCTGGGCATCTCCTCCAGCCCTGCACAGCCCCCTGCATTGCCCACTCTCACCTGCCTGGCCCTGCAGAGGCAAACATCTGGACCCTCCAGCTCCGGCCGCCTCCAGCTGAGCCTGGGAGCCGGAGCCCTCCTCGGACCACCGGCTCGCCGCAGTCACACTCTGTTTCTGCAAATGCTGAAACGATCCTGGATAATGACGTTAATTAATATGTTCCTCTAAGCCCAGAGGCGTTGGGGAAGATTGGGATCAGCCTGTCCCCACCGGCTGTAAAGTGTGCGCCCGGGAGCAGGTATTGTCCAAAGGTTACATGGCACAGATGTGCTTCGGCCCATGCCAGGAGATAATAAATCACTGTTTATTAAAAGCCTTTTAAGGATGCCTGCAGAATAAAAGGAGGTGTGTGGCTGTCCCTCAACTTTTCTGTCCTCCGATCCATGCCCAGTGCTGGGAACCAAGCTGCTGGTGCTGACAAATTGCTGTTCTCAGCTCAGTCCCAGAAGCACCTTAAAAAGCGGAGGAATGCTGGACGCTGGGGCCAGGCTGGAGGGAAGCCAGCAGCCAAGGAGGCAGCTAAGAAAGATGGTCAGCAGAGCAGGGAGACAGGCGATAATGCTGATGGGCCTCATACACCAGCCACGGAGAAGTCCCAATCTTGAAACGCATCCAAAACAAGCATTGCATTTGGTCTAAAATGATGTCACTGCTGATCATTAGTGTGGTAATTACAGTGAAAGCCTTTTGCAATTGTATCCTCCGAAGGGTCATTAATGCAACCCGACCGCACCAGTAAATGTCTCATTAGTCTTATTTCAGACTTATGTATTTTTCAGAGCTACAGATTACTAATAGACTTTTCCCTCCAATAACATTAATATCTGCTCCCTGCTCCGGCCTCCCTGACAATGTGCCCTTCTCCTCCGGCTTCCTGGTGCTCCGCTCGGGAAGATGCATTTCTAGCAGAGGAAGGGCACTGAGAGCCAGCATTTGAGAGGCCGAGGGCTGGATCCTGGTCCCTGGTCACTGCAGAGGCTCAGAAAGCAGCTCTTTGCTCCTTATTCACAGCAAACCTCATCTGGGTGGAAATCTGGGGGAGGTGGAAGGGCAGCTCAACACATGGACATGGGATCAGTCACCTTAGGAGCTCCTGGAGTCCAATGTCAATAGCCAACGGTGCACAAGATCCCTGCATGGATGGCTGCAGGGGAAGGTGTGACAGATGCTGCTCAATGTTTCCACTGACCATATTTTGGGGGAAAGGGAGAACACAAGCTCTATATGCAGAAGACTTATGGCTGTCCAGGAGCATAAGACCACTGGGAGGAGATGAGAAATCAAAACCTTGCTGACAAATTGGATGCCTGGCCTGAAAGAAAGCAGAGCAAAACTCAGCAGAGACAACTGCAAGTCGTGCAGCTCAGCAGGAACACCCAGCTGAACAAACACGGCTGAGGGGGCAGGCACTGCAAAGAAGGGGACCTGGATTAGAAGGCAAACCTCATGCTGCCACAACAGCAAACGTGCTGCCTGCAAGGCACATGAAGGGACTCGCCCACCCTTGGCACCAACTGGACCTCTCTTGGGGCGAGCATGTGGCTTTTGCACGAAAAAAGCCCATTACAGAGATTAAGGAGTGATTTGGGACAGGGTTATACTCAGATGATGGTCCTGTCATGTTTGAATGTCCAGAAGAGACTTTGGACAGTGGAGTGGAGACAGAGTGGGGAGAAAGCTACTCCCCAGCAAACCCAAGACAAAGAACGGTGCCACTTATAGTGCCATGGACCCCGAGATGCTCCAAGGCTGCTGTTAGCATCGCAGCAGAGACAGCAAGGGGTGGGTATCCAGGAAAGCACTGTCTGGCCAGCTGCCCTTGGCTTCTGGCACAAGGAGGACACCCTGGGTGGGAGGTCCACAAAAGAAAGCCTAGAAAATCCGTCCGGATGCATCCTCAAACACTGCGAGCAGGAGCTGCTCCCCGGGACATGTCTCGATCCCACACCCCCTCCCAGCACATCATGTGTAACTGTTCCTCATGCAGCCAACTCCTTTAATCAGAGAAGAAAAACCCTCAGAACACAAGATTCAAATCCACCAGGAAAGGTGACAGATTCTCCTATTCTTCAAAGGGGCTCTTTAAATATTAAAAATAGCATTGTTGTTTTAGCAACATTAATTTAAATGATGCACACATGACACATTTAATCGCCTTTGCGTGCTCCAGACACCGAGCTTCTCTGCGGCAACAGAAGCCAGGTAGGAGCTTTTCTATTCTAGTTTGTCCTATGACAGAAAAAAGGAATGTGTCCACTGCATGGAGGAGGAGAAGGAGGTTTATTCCCAGCCTGCACGTGCCCAGGGTGTGAAGAGACACGACCAGCCGACAGCCTGTGGCATGAAGCCACAGAGCCCAAGTACATCTCTGTCCTTTCTAAAGCTGGGCTTCCAGACCAGCTTGGCTAAAAACCTGTTCCCATAAGACAAGTCTTAAGCAGGTCAAACACAAAGAGTCATACAAAAGCACACCCTGAACATTTTCCTAGTTCTTCCTAGAACTGCTCAGCCCATGCTAAATTTGTGCCTTAATAGCTCCTTCCCTTGCTCTGCTTTTCTTCCAGCTTTAGTAGTTTGATGATCCATTTTGGCCCCTATTTTCAGGTCTTGCTGGTGGCCAAAAAGAAATAGACATATTCAAAGACATCTGTGACTTAGAGATGTCTTGGAACAAGTTGGTTGCAACCATCATAATCTCTTCCTTCCAAATGCATTTCTGGACCAAGAGAACAAGTGTTACTCAGGTACTGTAAGCTGAAGCTAAACACAGGTGGGGAGTTGGATTGGTTACCATTGTCATTTAGGAGGAGCTGCCTGTGGAAGACTTTACAAGGAGATATACAGCCTTCATCCACCACTGGTGCCTTGCAGGCTCTTTCTTTTATGAACTAGAACAGTTTTTCCTTGCTGTCTGCTTTGAAGGGTTTTTGCAGAACCAGGGGATTCATGCGCTGTCTGTAGAGCCGCCCACATACCATCAGGATTTCTTTTCATCAACCTCTGAAGAGATGAAGAGCCAACCATGATGCGTTGCTCTCCATCACCATTCATTCTAGCGAGTGCACAGAGCACACACTCTAGTCAGCTAGACACCCCTCCCCCCCCCCCGAAGAGAGCTTAACTTTCTGATGAAGACCCAACCAAGGGCAAAGGGGGGAAGTATATGATCGTAAAATGATGGAATTCATCTGCAACTTGACCTTCATTAATGATGGATGGCCTGTTTGTAAAGATCATCAGTTGAAAGCCTTCACTCTGATGCATCCCCTCCAGCTGCAATGAACTGAGGGAAAAACCTGATGTCCTTCCCCAGATCTCTGGGGGTTGCACAATGCATGCAGGGAATACTCCAGTTTCTGGTGACCAAGATACTTAACCCATATGAAGCGAATTCGAATTGCATTTGAAATCTGGGCTGTACACTAGTCAGGTGCAGTGGTTAGGTTGAGGTTCAGGTTCCTGTGCTCAAGTGTCCTCATATGAAGTTGTGTGTCTCATTATGGCTTACCTCAAAACAGACCTTGCACAAGAGCTGAGCATAGCTGCAAGTAATTTGACTCTTAATAATGGCTGGTTGCCTGGCTCTGAGTCTTATGTTGCTGAAGGAATTGTTGCAATCTGCAAATTATTTTCTTGCATTAATCTATTCTGGTGAAATAAAACTATTGTAAATTGCTATCAGCCTAAAACTGGATGTGCTGGGTGCTACCTTGTGGACAGTACTCTCTCTGCCCTCTGTGATAGTGTGTAAGAGCTTCTTGTATTCAAATGTGATATATCAGTTCTTTGTGCTCAGGATCTCACAATGGCCACAGGGATTCTCTCTTTTTTTTCTTTTTTCTTTTTTTTTTTTTTTTAGACTGTGATCATTATTATTTGAATTTATTGCCAAAGGAAGGAAGAGAAAGAAGCCAAGGATCTGGACTAGCTGTTTCTATAGTCTAGCATGCTTAGGTGCAGAACAACAGGCAAGCCGCACAGCTTGTCTGACCTGCCTTTACAGACAAGGACTAGGACTGCAGCTGCAGGAGCTAGAAACCTTCTCCTGCCACAGACTCCTGCTTGTTCTCTTCATCAGTCTCCTGTGGCCTTGAAGCAGCTCTAAGGTGTTCAAATAGATCGAGGTGCCTTTCAGCCAAGACCACAAGTGATGAAGTATTAGGGGAAGATGTTCTTCGGACCCTTCTGGGGGGCAGAGTTGGCTTGTTCTCAGCGCTCTGCCTATGGTAACTGCCAGGCTCTGGGCAGGGGCCGTGCCTGGGAATACAGCCTCTGGGCTCCTCTGCCAGTGGCAAGGCGCAGGCAATGTCTCCAAGCATTTCTGAGTCTGTGGGACACAACGAAGCAGGCCAGGGGAGGAGGAAAATAAGAACTTAAAGAAAATGCCTTATACTTCCAGACAGCTTGCTTTGGGCTGCTAATTAAAGGAGTGAAGGTACATACTGCTTTATCCTAGCTCCTGCCTCTTCAAGGGAGGGAGGTTTGGATTATGCATTCCGACATGTAACAAGGTCCACTGGTTTGAAACAAGAAGTCTGCCAAAACGCACAGCCTGGGAAGGGGGAGCTGAATAGGAGAGAGAGGTCTGAAGTTGCCTTGGTGCTGTTTCTGCAAGCGCAGAGAATATTAACACTGCTCTGTGGGAAAAACCAGCCATCTCCAGCAGAGATGATGGAGAACACAAACCCCACTCCCCAAATATTTCCTTGGATCTGGTTTCCCTTTGCCAGGAGTACTTCCCAATTGCCACTCTGGGAAGAAAAATCAGGGTATGGCAATTTGGTTTCTTGAATCACAGCACCACTCTTCAAATAAGGTTTCAGAAGCACATTAGAATGGTACAAGCTGTTTTCAGCAGTGCTGTCCCCTGATGTCATGGGTAAGTAAACTTATCGCTGTGCTGTCTCTGATGTCTACCTAACATCTCCAGGCATGAAGCATGCTGGTGTGGGCAGGGGGCTTGGAAACCCAGGCCGGGTGCCCAAGCAGAGCCAGCCCTGCGCAAAGCTCCTGTTCGTGTCCAGTCTCCAGAGCCAGGCACTCAGCAGCAACCGGCAAACAAACCCCCCGGTCGGGACCATTTCTCTGTAATTTGAGGAAAGCCTTTTCTGATTCTGTGAAGAAACATGCAGTGATGCCATCACCAACGGAGTCTGGAGGTGATAAAATCACTGTAACATCACAGTGAAACACACTTAACAGCTTGCAATCTGCCAGGGGCTGTGGACAAGTTTAGCTCTGATGAAGCAAAGCACACAGTGATTTCAGCTCAGCAGGGGCTTAAAGTTAAGCATATGCTTAAGGGTTTTATGAGTGACATAGTAAAGGAATATATTTGCTACAAAGATGCAAGTTTAATTCTGAAAAGGTGTCTCTTAAGAGGGCACATCCCTTGGTGAGCTGCACACCAGGGACAAATCTCTTAAATGTTCTCTCTGGACTCAGGATCTGCGTTAGATTTTTCTGTGTGTGTGTGTTTGGAACAGGACAAACAGCAATACTCGGCAAAGGGGTTTGATTGTTCATCCTCGTTTGTTTCTTAATCCTGGAATTTCTCCTGTGATTTCAGAAATATTGGTTTTTTGCTGGGTACTAAAAAATCTAGTTAAAAAGACTGTGGCCTTTGTGTGCATGGAGGTTGTATAACCTCTTTGCTGTTCCATGTAGAAATGCTTGAAGGAGTGTTTGTGCAGAGCTAAGCAAACAGATGAAAACATGTCTGCATATATAAAATTCATTCAAACACAGGTTTTAGTGTAACTATGTTTGCAACCTTTTATGATTTTCTTTGCACCTGTGTTCTAGTGCTGGATCATGAAAGCAGATACTGTACTCAAATATGTCCAACAAGTTTCACAGTCTACACTTGATTGCAAAATTCAGAATACCTGATTTATCTGGGGTTGGTTTAGTTGTGTCGGTCTGCAAGATGAAAGTGATGCTCAGAGCAATGCTAACCAGAGCGTTGTGGCAGTTTTTGTGCATAAGCCATCAGTGTGGGCAAAGCTTTAGAAGCACAATTCTGAGTAACACACTCATTCAGAAATGTGAACAACATGTAATAAAAACCTACTAATAGGGAATTTGCTGTTATGCATCCTTCCCTCAGCTCTCCTTGTACTTGCATGGAGAAACAACTAAGGAACAAATGTTGTGCTGACTCCAGTGATGGTTATCTGTGCAGCCTCCTGGTACCTGATAGGAGGATTCTTGTGACACCATTTAAGGCACATCAGGCTTTCTCCAGCACCGGGAGACAGTGATTTTTGCCTTCAGATCATCCTCTCACACTGCCAGAGCCCAAAATAGCTCTCTTATTCATGGAGAATGCATGGATGCAATTCACATTCATTATCGGTGCGTCATTCACAGTCCATGCACCCGTGGTAGCTTGGCCCTTCCTCTCACACCTCCACTTCTTCCTCCCCAGCTCGCAGAGGATGGCAAGGTGCCTGATGATATGGATTGCTCTCATCTAACCTCCAGCCCACGTCAATCTGTTTGTCTGCCCCAGCAGCTGAGCTCAGTGATACGTAGGAGCACCACAGCCTCTGTGGCAATGGGAGCACCCATGGCCCCTCACGTCCATGAACACAGCAGCGCCATCGGCCAGAGCCGAGCCACAGACAACCAGCCACACTGAGCACCTTGATTTTAGAACTGGTGAGCCTCTGAGAAGCTGCCACTCAGTACTGTGCTGAGAGCAGGGCAAAGCTGGGTCTGCCCAGTATAAAGCAGCACAGTTACTAGTCTTGAGGGCTGGACCACAATGGGAAAGCCATAGCACACAGTAGGGTAGGTCAGTGTGGCAGAGATGAACAATTCACAAACATCCCTGAGCTCAAAGCACCAAATGCTGTTTGCTCCACAAGGTCATGTCTGTCCTTATTGTAAGTTATCTGTACACCTCCTACCTGAGAAAACTTAGGGGAATGCCAGAAGTTCAGCCTGATTTGGCCATAAACTCCTCCTGAAGGTGCAGGACTTGTTACTGCCTCGTACCTTGCTAACATCTCCCACTCTCCAGTTGGAAGCAGCAGCATCAACATGGGAGCTCATTGCTGATTCCCGGCACCGGAGCTGCAGCAGCAAACCCCCACCCCACAGTGAAGAGCCCCTCTCCCCCAAGCCCAGCAAACTCAGAGTGTAAGGACAGGGTCTCTTGGGAGTCCTCTTCAGTGACCATCCCCCCCAACAGACATCTTTCTCAGCTCCAGCAATTCCTTGAACCACAGGCAGCATCCCAGCTGGGTGCTGGACATGCAGGCAGAGCCCACCCCATGGCTTCGGTGAAGCTGTCACCCAGCTCCTCTTTACTCAAGACACCTTCCCTGCACAATGTGGTCCTTTTCCTCCACAGGCCACATGTTTAGCTTTACAGAGGTGAAAAAACCTGTGCAAACACTGAACCACAGCAAGCAGCAAAACACTCCATCCCAGCCTTGCTGCTGCTAAACATCCCACGGACCTGCAGATCCCAGTCACACACCCGTACCCTCTCCGACTGTTAATACTCCTCACATGCTTTCGTGTAAGTGATGGAGAAAAGTGTCAGGCTGGGGAAAAGACAGATCACGAGTATTTCTGGCCCTGACATTTTCCTCCAGATATCTGGATTTCCATATATTTGAAAACCTAATATAAACAACAGAGAGAAAATTTGCATTTCGGGCAGTGAGGAATGAAAAATGGAGGCGGCGTAATGTATTGCTGCTCGAGGAAGAGGAATGACAGTGGTAAAGTCGAGCACACACGACAGCACCCAATCGGCTTGTGGCAAACTCATTTCCTGGCAGAATATAGGGTTTCATCTGCTGGAACATTTAATAGGCATCAAAGAAAGATCACTTCCCTCCTCTCAGTGCAGATTGAGAGCCTTCGCTCTTGCTTTATTTTTGCCATTTTATTAAACCCTTTATATAGTTTTAATACAATATGTATGATCCTCCTGAAAACAAATAAATTCTTAGGCGCTTCCCAAATTCTAAGGATTTCTAATGGTTACGTATGTTTTATTTATATTTTCAGAGAGACATTAAATATGCAATGTGTAAAAATATGCAACAAAAAAAATCAACTCTAATTTATTGCTCCGTACCGAACAACATTACGTTATGGAGTTAATTTGCAGATCTGGGGAGCGCCAGCCCAGGGAAGGGGCTGAGCACGCTCCCACCACATCTGGGCTTACTGCCTTGATTGAAAAGCCCCAGAGTGCCACCTCAGGGACTTTTAGTCTTCACTTGGCTGGGCACAGGGACTTGACCAGGGCCATTCCTGGCTGGGTCACAAGGAGAGCTGGGAGCAGTGGGACACGCTCCAAGAGCCACACACAAATGCGCAGGCCTGACAAACCCTCTCCTGGACTGCAAGTGCCCAGTTACTCCAGGGCAGCATTGTGCGATAAGCCAGAGCTGAAAGCCCCAGCTCCTCACACCCGTTTCCATGCCATGTGAAGAAATGGCTAACGCTTAGCCAGCTAAATGCACTTGGTGCCTGGCTGGGCTGCAGGCACTCCTCCCACCACACAAAAAGCTGCACATGGGAGCCCGGCAGAGCCTGAACTCCCGTTTGATTCATCTCCAGTATAAGTGACAGGCTTGTGATGGCCACCACTGCACACGTGCCAGGGGACCAAGCAGACAAAAGCTCTCAGGAAAAGTGCCTTCAGTACTGTAAGGTGCAAAGGAGGCTCACGTTCAAGGCCAGCTGGGTGATGGAGCACCCTGGGCTGGCTTTAACCATGCTTTTCTGTACCTTTTGAATTCCATTTCACAGTATCTATGGCTTTCCAAAGCCAGCAAGCCTGTGTGAGGGATGGGGGAGGAGGAGGACGAGAGCACACAGGATGATTTTTGATGACAGTGTTCAGTAGCGCTGGAAGCAGAGTGTCTGGTGAACCTTAGTTATGGCTTGAAGCAGCCTTTTGCTCTGAGGTTCCCTTATTTAGGAACCAGAGAAATGCATCAGAAGGTTTTCAGAGGTTCATCAATTCTGATCAGGTTCAGTCTGGACACACGATCTCTCCAGCTCAGGCATATCCTTGGCAGGCAGCTCCCACCCCCTAAATATACAGGCACGCAAACACACTGGCATTCGCTATGCTTGTGTGAATTATGCCTGTGCTCTTGCAGAGGGGAACTCACTGCTGAAGAACTTGTCCCCTTGCACGTGGACCTGCCTGTCGTGGTGCATGGGTCTGCAGAGGGGTGGACAGTGCACCCTGCATTGTCATTAGCATGACAACCTGGAGTGTGCCCCTTCAGCCTGCCTCCTCAGTCCTTCCCAACCTGAAGCCCAAATCCTGTTTGTGACGTTACATTTATTCTGCAGCACCCGGCCGTGGTAGCACAACAAGGGTCCTGGCTCGGGCTGGGCAGTGGACAGAGATGATTCAGAGCATCCAGAGCAGATGAGACCTCATCACAGAAATAAATTCACAGTTAAGAGATATATGGACAAGAAAGACAAGTATCCATGGGATTCACCAGGAGGCATCATGAGGCTCTTGATGCCACTGAAGAGTGGGCTGAGCCTGCACATGCATATAAAGGAAGCCTTAATTGCGTATTACAGATCTATAACTCTGCTACATGGTGAACAGCATCATGTCAAGGACGTGACAGAGATTTTCACAGCCTTTCTATCTTGGGCACTTTACAGTTATTTTTAATACCATCAGAGTAATAAGACATCTCTAATCCCCCCCAGATTCCTCCCAAGGAGGCAGGGAGCTGGTGCCATTGTCCCCCATGCTTCTAGGTGCCACAGAAGGACCCACAGCCCGTGTACACACCACCTTTCTGATGTATGGTTTATGCTGAATACATTATTTTTGGTCTTGTGAGCACAGTGATGTGAAGTGACCTACTGGTTAAGGGTAACCTGCGTTAACAGAGCTGTAGTCATGTTGATTCAGAATATCTTTCATGTGTGTCCTTTAGAAAAATGTATTTGCAGACAACACGGTCAGAGCTGGAGCGGTGGGTGCCTCCTAACATGGTGTGTGACACACGCTTGTACTTCTTGCAAATCATTAGTCCAGACACAAAAGTACACAAACAGAAGCAAACACTGCATTAGCCTCCAAGGTGCTGGCTTGCCTCCTTGCACCGTGGTCATGTGGAGGTGGCAATGCTGGCTGTGTGCAGGCTCACTCTCATTGCTCTGCCTGCAAATCCAGGCTTTCACCCAATCTCTTTTTTCTCTCAGAGCTCTGCATATTCCACCTGGGAGCTCTGAAAGGCCCCAAAAGGATGGATCCTGTATGCAAAGCCATGCCCGAAGCCAGTTGTCAGTTCTGAATTGGTATGAGGCTAGAGACGTGGGCTCTCAGCTTGCTTGCCACAACAAAAATAACACAACCAGAAAAAGTTAGCGTTCTAGTTATCCCCAAATGAAACTGATATGAAGGTGAAAAAGACAATAGAAATAATTCAGTTGTCACTAACCAAATGCTTCATTTTGTTTACAGGCTTATCTCTTTACATATACACCTGCATTTTAAAAAAGAAAATATTTTAAAAAGAAACCAACACAATATCTCTTTAAGAACCATAAGAAAAACCTTACAAATTTTTTAAACACATTTTCCAATTAGCTTTGGGTTGAAATAATTCACAAAGTTAATACCTTTGGCTGCCCCCAAGCTCGCTTGGAGAAGGAACTATTCCCCCAGCACTTCGATCAAGGCCACTGAGAGATGCTCACTGTGCCCCTTTCTCTGACCCAACCAGCTGAGGCAGCCAAGATGGCCCTGAAGTCCAGCCTGGTGCTCCCAGCCCAGGCAGGCAGAAGCTCCCCATCCCTTGTGGCCTGCAGCAGCCTCCCCACAGAATCCCAGCCCACAGCAGAAGGACAGATGAAAGAGAAAAGAAAGAGGAAAAAAATTAAAGTTTTCGCCAATGTTTTTCTTACATGGCTTAAATTCCAGAATTAGAGACAAGAGAGTTGCCCTTACTGACTATTCGGGACCTGGAAGCAATTTTCAATGACTGCAGCAAACACGCAAGCTGCGTTTCCCTGCGCGGGCTGGTCAGCAGATGGGGAGGTGGCAGGATGCCCAGCCAGAGCTGGCTCCTGGCCACCAGTGGGAGGTGGGCAATGCTCGCCCTCGGCTCAGCTTCGCTTGCCTCCTGCCATAAGCAGCTGGACACAGTGCATTTTCCACCACCACCCGCCGGCACCCAGGAAATCCCTTGCCTCCTGCTTCCTTCCTGGAGGGAAGTCCAGCACCCCCTTTCCTAGCTGCTGCAAAGTCCCACCTGGACAGGTCTTTTTAGGAGAGGACTGGGGAGAGATGCCTGGATCCAAAGGCAAGAGACATCTTTCCCACAGGGTCCGGCTGGCAGTGGGGCACAGCTCAGGGACAGCCCGGCTGCCTGGAGCACCTTGAGCAGTAGGGCCGTTCCCTCGCCGCAGGTCCTGGGCTTGCCTGTGGTGCCCATTCCAACATGCTCCTTGCCAACAGCCCAAACATCACCAGAGACCAGGCACAAGCACCTAGGGCCTGATGTTCTCACTGACGACTGGTCAAGCACACAGGGCTATTGCGTGCTACCTGCTTGTTATTAAAAACAATCACTGTCAATTGATTTATTTCCTCCACCCCAAGTTTTTCCATTTGACTCAGAGGGCTGACGAGTGGACAAAGCTGTCCCTGCATGGAGAGGTGGCAGTGCCTGGCCAGAGGCTAAATCAGGCTCCAGAGAGCAGCTCCAGCAGCTCTAGTGATCCCAGGCAGACAGACCCATACCTGCCCTTGTCCTGAACAGCTGTACAGGATCCCAGGCCTGCTGCTGGTAAGGAATAGCCAGGTCCCTAAAGAGGTCATTGGTTACGCTGTCTGGAGAGCCTTCCTCTGCTGTCAGATCCAGGAGGCAAGACAGAGACCGAGGTGTCTTGTCTCCCTTGTCCCCTTTCCTTCATAGTCCACTGCAAAGCGGGGCTAGGATATGGCACCGGTAAAGCACGGATAAAGGAAGATGCAATTTGAACAAGCCAAGACCACACGTGAGATGTCACTGCTCTTTTCCCTGCCAGAAGCGTTTGTTCCCACAAGGGTGTCTCAGCCCTTTGAGCAAGGGAAATTGCCCAATGTTTCTTCGAGAGCTTCAACCCGTTCATGCCTCTCCTCACCTGCAGTTCATCAGCTTCCCCCCAAAAGCCACCACTTTGGGAGCGGCTTTCCTGCCTGCTGCCCAGGGAGGCTCAGCACCTGCTGGCTCCATCCCTGCCTGCACACTGACACCGGGATGGAGCTGGGCTCAGCACCACTGCCGATCCCATGCACCGCAACCCACCGCCGGGCACGGCGTTTGCTGTGGCTCAGCAAGGCTGCAGAGCTACCGAGCAGTGTTTAGCTTTCCAGGTTTGTAGTTGGAATGATGATTCTCATCACCACTTGAATTTAATTTAAATGGTTTGCTTCTGCTTTCATTTTATTGGCACCCATTATATCCCCCTTGTACCTCTGGCATTTCCTTAATAGTCTTTTGACTCATCTGCTCTCAGGAGGAGAAACATTTTTTACAAGAACAATATGAAGTAACAGTTATAAAATCTGTAGCCTGGTGATAAATGTTAAGGACTCATATTCTTTTATTGGAAATTGCTGTCTTTCAAATGTTTAACAGATTTGTAAAAATAATTTCTCCAAAAGGTTACGGTTCTATTGAACTCCATTAGAGAGAGGCTGGGCTCTAAATCACACGCCACATCCCAGAGCCCGCGCGTGGGGACATGCCAAAGTCATAACTTTCTCCCTTCATACACAACATCGCCTGGCTCCTCTCCAGCATCATTCCATTTCCAGGACACTTTCCTTGACCCTTGGGTCCCTCTGCTGCAGCCGAGGGGGTGCGCCTGCCGGAATCCAGGCGTGAAATGATGAAGGAATGGGGCTGCAGTGGCTCCGGCTGCGCTAGGACCTCAGATGTGAAATCGCCACTTTTTTTTTTTCCCCTTCTCCTCATCCTGGCCTGTCGCATGCCGGGTGGAAAAGATTGTATTTATCACCTGTCAGGGCTTGGCAGAGCTGAGTTACGTGGAGCAGGACAGCATAAAATTATCATACACAAGCATGAAATTACAAAATCGTTCGGAACTGAACAACAAAATTATTTCATTTCTGAGGGAGGCCATTCCATTTTTTAGTTGTGACACCTCAACTGCCAAACTTTGAATTGAAATTGAGTGTGAGGTGCATGGAATATAGACAGCAATAACAAGCAAAGGCATGTAAACTAGCCATGCAAATACACTACATTAATGGCCCCAGAAACCTCCCACAGGAGATATGTAACTAAATAAATGTCACATGTCCCAATAACTCAACTTTTCTTACACATTGTGAAATGAATTATGCTGCAATTGGAGCACAGGCTGCTCCTGGTGACGGGACTCCCACTTGCCTGGCATTTTCCTGGACTGCATACGGTTTTTGCTTTTCCTCTCCCAGCATTTATTATCAGAGGTGGGTAAACACAGCAAACATTTGATCATTGGCTGGGTCTGAAGCTGCAAGGGGGATGCAAAGCAGAATGCAGATCCCTCATCTGCAATTTGGTGACGATATATCCATCCTTTGTGAGAACTTCCCCGCAGCTGTTCAGATGTGCAGGCAGCAAGGAACGATGCTATCGTATCTCATCCAGACTATAAAATCCCCCAGACCTGTGGAGCAGAGCTAACATTTCTATCTCACCATTGCAACTGGGTCTCAGGGCTGCTCTGTATGCACTGAAAGGTCTTGCAGAATCGTGCAGGGTTTATTAGGCTGCTTATGCAAGCCAGACATCATGCAGGGAGGTAACAGAAGCTCTCTTCCCCGTTAGCTTCCTCACCAGGGAGAGCTCGGCCAGCGAGCCCTCGCTCTGTCAGGGAGCAGACACCAGCAGTAACTGCAGTGAGGAGTAAAAGAGCAGTTCCATTTTATTGCAACTAGTAGCATCCTGATGACTGTAGGCAAGACAGTCCCAGGGGAGCAATACTTTATAAACACTATTTGTGTCAAAGCTTATTGTGTGTTTGTCTGACTTTCCCTGGGGACAGGAGCCCAGGGTGTAAATAAAACAGCACCTTCCCCGCACCGGCACAGCGCTGGGTGCAGGCATGCTGCCCGCACGGCCGGCTCCTCGGCGGGGCTGAGGTCTGCCTGGCCGGGCAGGAGCTGCTGGACAGGGCGGGAGTTTAGCAACCGGCTCCACTGGGGAGGAGGCAGCGTGATCCATCATGGGGGGAATGGATTTGTCAGCTCCCTCCGCGGCGCTGATGGGCTGTGCAGGGTCTGAACAGAGCAAACCAAATGAGATGTTAAATAAAATTAAAGACAGAGTGAAATAGCAGTCTGGGATTGGGAAAGACACCAAGCTGCCTCCCGCCAGGCCGGATCACCCACCCTGGAGGCACCACAGGCTCCTGCCATTGCTTTTACTGGTTGCTGCCTCCATCCCCACCTGGCCAGCCGTGAGGGGATGCCCTGCACTGCCATGGGGGCCAGGACCCACAGGAGGCAGTTGGGGAGGCCCTGAAGGCTCTGAGTGTCAGTAGGTCCTCAGACCCTCCGAGAGCCGGGCGTGATGCAGGATGTCCCACAGAGACCCCGGGAAGGGTGCAGCGACGCCCTGCTGACAGCATTGCTGTGGAGCAGACAGGACACCCACAACAGGGCAAGGAGAGGCTGGGGCCAGACACACCAGCAGTCTAGAGAGGCAAAAAACAGCTGCTGAGGGGATCCCAGCCAGCAAAGCTTGTCCATCCTTCCTTTTCCATGCAAGTCTTGACCTTGTTACATCCCCAGACCCCCCAGCACTATCGCTCTGGCTTCAGGCAGTTTTGCAGGGGAGGGAACCCTCACGGCATGTCCCTGCTTTAGTGGCCCCATGTCATGCCAAGCTGCTGCAGAGCAGGGCCAGGGCTTGTTCCACATCGACTTGCACCCCATCCCCTGCCCTCTCTTGCAGCCCAGACCCATCTCTGCAGCCCTGGAAACATCTCACGCTTTGTCCCATGTGCGCCAGCACTAAAGAGAGGGAGCAGGAGAGTTGGTCACAGTTTTCAACAAAGACGATAACAAATCAGCCAGAGAAAGGGAGACAAAGCCAGGACTAGAAATGGGGCCACGGGCCCAAAACCAGGGCCACGGACTAGAAATGTCAATTGTCCAAATCCCAGGTGGGGAGATGCTGACCCTGGGACAGGGTCCAGCCAGGGGAAGCAGTAGTGCCTGTGTCCATGTCCACTCTCAGCTGGGGCTGACCCTGAACCGATGCAGGAGGCAGCTGCCAGTCCTGCCAGCAGCTCCTGTGGTCCAGGCACAGCCATGCCAGTGGCATCTGTGAAGTACTGGGTATTTAAATTGGCAACAAAACCATCCCAAAATGCCATCCTGGGGATGGGAACAGAACAGCCCGTTCCTACCTGGCTCTCAGCATCCCAGCAATAACACAGCTTAGACAGAGCGAGCTTTCACCAGGCTCAGTGTCTCTGACCCTTTCACAGAAACTTTTGATCTCGGCAGATTGATATTTATTAACCATTGTTCTTCTGTTCTGCTTGCTTTAAAATATGAAGAGAGATTTTGTAAGGGTCAGAATTTCCAACTGGCACACATGCAGCACTGGGAGGCGGCCTCGTGCAACAGAGATTTTCAAGAGAACAGAGATTCCTGGTGATTTATGATGGAGGAGGCAAACCTGGCCTTTGCTTCTCCCAGGCAACCCTTTGATGCTGCCCCTTTAATCCTTAGCCACCTGGTACTAATTATAACTGTAAGATAGTCTTTATATTTAATTAAAAGCAAGGAAATGCTTCTCCATATAATGAGGAGCCTCTGGCAACAGACCCTGCATTCTCCCCCCACCAGGTTATGCTCTGGTATCCATCCCCTCTCATTTCCACTTGAAAGTGGGAGCCATTGAGGACCTGAAGAAGCATTCTCCAAAGGCAGCATCAGTCCACCTACCCCAAGCTCATTGCCCACCCCATGCTCACCGGGACATTGCCACAGCTTCTTGCCAAAGGGCCAGGAGCAGGAGGGCAGGAGCCGAGGTGTGGGGAGGGAAGGAGATGGAGGGGTAGTGCAGGAAAGGTGGGGGCTGTAAACACTATTTTGCATCCCTAAGAAAAGGTCAGCTGTGATGAGGCAGCTGGCATGACGAATGCCAGGGCACCAAAAAGCGGAGGAGGAAATCTTGGCGTGGCTCCTGGTGGTCCCTGAGGCCGGTGCAGGGCACGGGAGGCACCAGGTGATGCAGATCAGCAAACACAGAGCATGCTCTGCAAAGGGGAAGGAGAGGCTGGGAAATTATAATCAGTTTAAGTCAGTTCAACTTCAGTTCCCAGAAAAATATTGGAACAAATGATCAAACAAACTATTTATAAGCACCAAGAAGATAACAGGGTGAGTAGCAGCCAACATGGGTTTGTCAAGAACAAATCGTGGCAAACCGATCTAATTTTCATCTGCGACAGGGTAATAGGCCTTCTGGATAGAAAAGAAGCAGTAAATGTCATATCTTGACTTTAATAAGATTTTTGACACCGTCTTATATGACATTCTCACAAGCAAGCTGAGGAATCATAGTCTAGATGAAAATACTATTTGGTGAGGGTAAAACCAGTTGAAAAACTGCAGTCAGACTAGTCATCAATGGTTTGCTGTTGAAACGAAAAATTGTTGAATAGGCCTATCTTATATCCAGTGCTATTCAGTATTACTGACCTATATGATGGAAAAATATAATTATTAAATTTGCAATGTTTGAATGCATTAGAGGGCAGAATCAGAATGGCAAAGGTCTGGAAAAATGCTAGAAATTATTTGAGAAAAATAGGAATTTATCCTATGGATCCAGGTGCAAAGCACAGCCCCTGAAGTTCAGTGTAATTGGGGAATTACTGGTGTGATAGGAAAAAAGGATCTAGGAGTTATTCCAGATCATAAGTTGAACTTAGGCCAACAATATCATGATGCTGAAGGAAAGCAAATGATTTGCAGGAATTTATAAAGGGAAACGCATCATATGTGATGGGTGGGATGCAATTGTTCTCACCACCTCAGCAAAGACAAGGAGCAGCTGAGACTGTTCCAAGTTTGGGAACATGGACCACCAGGATAAAGTCCACAGGTAAGCAAGGAGAAGGATCAGAGATATGTAATACTCTGCCTGAGTGAGGGAGGTGGATAAAAGTTTGCAGACCTCGTGTCTTCCTATTTGCATCCCCTGTGATGCTTCCTCTGCTAGGTGCAAAACACTGGTCCTAGGCAGGGAAATGCTGGGAATGGCTTTGGCAGCCCTGAATGTGGGCAGTCCCTGTGCTTGGACAGACCAGACCACCCAGAGCTCTGCTGTGTGTGATTTCATTGCTAGGCTCCTGGGACAGCCCCCCACCTTGTGCTCCCCAGGCCGATGTGCGGTCCCCATGCTGCAGGTGCACTCATGGCAGACCCCCAGGAATGGGGTCGTTCTCCCACCGCCCCAGACAGAGCTTTGCACGCACCCATCACCTCTGCCAGGCTCTGGCACAGCTGCTTACCAAAACCGCCAGCCCAAAGAAAAAACAAATAAGCGATGGCAAAAGGCACGTCTCGCCACACTGTGGAGAGGTCGGGGGCCTCGGGGCAGCACGTCCCTCCAGACAACGAACAGCCTCTAGGCACCAAACCTTTATCGCTATTATTTTTGGTGAGGTTGGAAATAATATACAGGTCCACAGCAAGGGGAAGGGAAAAAACACAACACCGGCAAGGCTAGCAGGGCCCTGCAGCTGCTGATCCACTGGGAAGGAGCAGCTGGTGCTGGATCTGCAGGGACAGACAGAGGTCAACGGGTGAAATGGCTTCAGGATAGCAAAGGGCGGGCTGGGGGCACAACGCCTCTCCCCTCTGCACCCAGTGACCAGGGCACATCTGGCAGGGAGAGGCAGACGACAAAAGACCCCTGCTGCAACCAGACCAGAGAGCCCCTTCCCCTGCCAAGACCCCGGCCCTTCGCCGGCGGCAGGGCTCTGCGGGTGGCTGCTGCAACGCTCAGTGCAGATGTGCCAGGAGAGTCTGTCCACAAAGAGTTAAACCCTGCTTCGCCAGACTGTGAATTCTCAGCGAGTCTCCCACATGCAGCCAAACAACAGCTTGACATTTTCCATCCTTCACGAGAAAGACAAAGGCGTGAAGATATTCCCATGATTCCTTTCTGCATGCCTAACTATGAGCTCAGGTGCAGCAGCATTTGCCCTGGACCGGCCTCATCAACATGAAGGGCGAACTCATCGTTTCTGCATCTTTCCTCGCCACTGCTTGATTAATTGGCTCACAACGATGCTGGCTGAATACCTAATGCTTCTCCTGTCCCTGTTCTTTCTTCACAGCCTTTTGCTGCATTTACATATACTTTATATTCCATAATTTTCACACACAAAAAAAAATGGGAGCACATCTCAGTAATTTGATGTAATGACGGCATGTCACCAAAAAGAGGAATTAGAAAAATCTGTAGGTATTTAATTTATTCTTGTTTTTTTCAAGTAGATCTCTCTGAGAAAGGCATTAATATTCATGTGCATGAAAAAAGTACTCTCAAAAGGAAATTTCCAGCATTTTAGTTTAAATTAAATACATTTTTAAAGAAACAATATTTAACTAATAATGCTTAAAGGCAAAATTAACAAAAGTAGCAATTTTTACCTACCAAAGCAAGGTTTTGTCTTGGGGGTTTCCAATAAAACTGTCCTAACAAGAAAATAACATGCTGCTTTTCTGAGGAAGGCTTCAGTAAGTCCAAGAGGGAGGGCACGGAGGAAGGAAAGGCCTTTTACATTACCCTGTCTGTAATTTTTGTTTAACAGTATTTCAATAACACATCGCATTGAAGAGCGTTCGGCAGGGTCCTCAGCTGCCCAGGCCCCGTGAGCTTCCCCTTGGACACGCAGCCAGTGTCTCACTGGGACTTTAATGCACAGGCTGGTGGTACTGGGGCGTGTTGGG
>JAVJGG010000088.1:13663174-13729487 GCA_035590195.1 Aviceda cuculoides | reverse complement strand
GTGTCTCACTGTGACTTTAATGCAAAGGCTGGTGTTACTGGGGGTTGTTCCCCCCCCCCCCCCTTTTTTTTTTTCTTTTCAATTATACACGAGAAAGGGAAAAATAGAAATCAGAGAGATGATTTTGCAGGAAATAAATAAGCACAAAGTATTCAGCAAACGAAACACAGTGACTGTTTTGGATGGTAATTCCCCCCAATTAACTTCAACTCTGCTTATCAGAACCATGTTAGAGAAAAAAATGGAATCAATAAACATTCAGTTTTTTCCAGGAATTCATGGCCAGAGGCAGCCCTGACCAAAAGCAGCCAGCAGAGTTTACAGAGATGTTTTGAGGTATTAAGACGGTTAAGGAAGATTAGGAGTGGCATGAACTGTACGGACAGTCCCTGGGGCTGCAGGTTGCTGGGCTGGATTTCACAGCAGCTTGGCTAACCCAGGTGGCTGCAGTTGCACCCAGGTCGGTACTGTCACGAGCAGGCTTGGCTGGAGGAAAGCGTGATGGGGACGAGGGTTTGGCATCAAGCAGGATGCTTCCCGTGGTAGCATCGTGATGGCTTCAGTACGTGGGTCCGAGCAGCCTGGCCTGGCCATGTTCTACCCCAGCACTACCAGGAACAGGCACAAACCAGTGGAAAGCACGCATGGTCAGGCCCTTCCTTAACACTTTCCCCCACCGCACCGGTCACCCCCAGCCGGGACGCAGAGCACATTTGGGGTGGCGATGGCCAGCCCCATGACACAGCGAGCAGCACCCAGCACTGCTCCACCAGCAGCTGAAATGATCCACAGCGAGAGGAGGCTTCAAGGATGTGCGTCCTTGAAAAGGAAAAAATAAATCTTCAGAGCTGGGATTGCCTGTAAATTCTTCCTTGTTAGCAGGGTTAGGAACCACCTGGGAGCCAGGCAGGGCCTGACTCTGCCCCACTCCCCACCGGCTGCCCGGGGATGCTGCTGGCAAACACCTCCCTTAAAGGATGCTGGTTGAGCTTCTGCAAACACTTGGGCTCTCCCATCTGCCAGTGCAAAACTGTCTTAATCTGGTCTTCAGGAAATAAAACTTCCCATCTTTGTCCTGGCACATTACAAAAAGATTATCCCCTGGATTAAATAAAATTATAGGGTTTATTTCTCAAGTGTGAAAGCCTGAGCCTGCCAGAGGCAGGGGCTGGATAAATGATGGGAACAGTCCCCACTGGTGGGAGAAGCCTGCCGAACACCTCACTGTTCAGGCGGGGCTGCACAGGCAGGCAGGAGCTTCGGCAGGGTTTTAAATTGGTCTCCTGATATTTTATGAAATAACTTTTTTTTCCTAAAGTACTTCTTGATATTTTTATGTTTATATATTTTAACTTAGGATCGGACTCATAAAAAATACATGAGGAGTAAGTGGTTTCTGCAAATGTTTTATACATGATTTGGGAACAGATACTATTCAAAGAGAGAAAGGGAATATTCCTTTTTATGCCAGCTGCAGTGAGGAAGCAGCAGGGTTGGGTCGGCCACAAGTGCCCTGTGCTGGTGATAGGGTTCCACAGGCACTGAGTTGCTGCAGCCACTCAACAGCACCAGGAGGGCAATGATGCCTTCCCTAAAATGTCCAGCCTGAGGTGCCCATCAGACACCCATGAGCAGGAGGGATAGCCTCACCACCACAGCAAAGACATTGGTCTGCAGAGCTACACTTTCCCCAACCCTGCAGGTTTCACAGCCAAAACAGGAGCCAGGGGATGGGCAGCATGCCTGGTCCTGCAAGGGAAAAAACTTGGAGCAACAGGTTCCATGTGAAAGGCAGGGAACATGTCCCACCTGACAGCAGCCATGGCACAGGCCATCATGAGTGCCCAATGAGCCACACGCCTCGAAGGCTGATGAGGTTCACTGCAGCAAGGGCAATTAAAGAGTTAATGCAATATTTCATTTGCTTCCTCTGTCGTAGCATATATTATCTTTTTTGACTGTGTAATATGATGCAAAGTTTTTTAAATGATACAATTGTGTTCTATTATATTCCACTCTTCAGGGAGATTTTAGGCTCATTTTTTGCATGAATGATACTCGCTCGATGCTTTTCAATACTGACACAGATAGCACTGTAGGCACACACAGCAGATAGGGTTATAGCAAGTGCACAGATAAATGCAAAAACATATGGCAACATGAGGAAACTAAATTTTTTATTATATAAAAGCAGAACTCATGTTCTCAGATACAGTGTGCAGGATCTGAAAGATGGAGTTACTGGCTCCTTCAGATGGATTTTTATAGGATTTGCTTAAAATAAAATCTAAGCAGGGATTCTGTGCAAATTTTCCCCTTTGGAGAATTGAACTGTGAATCAAATTTTGCCTGATCCACAGATGAAAATCAGTTTGGGGGTTTCTTCTCTGGGTCTCTAGTGAGCATTTGTCCAGCTTAACTGAATTTAACATAATCTCTGCTCAGATGAGGCCCCAGGGTGGCAGAGCAGGGCAGGGAGCAGGGACGGCACCTTGCACAGTCTGGGACAGGGCAGCCAGGCTGCCCACTGTGGAAAGCAGAAGACCGGCCCCAAAACCACCTCCTCCTCGCTGCGAGGGTGCATCCAGCCCTGGACAGCCCCATGGGAAGGGCAGAGGCCAGTCACACCGGCATTCCCCAGCTCACTGGCACAGCACACCACACGCAACCCCCCAGCAGCAGCAAGGACGAGGGGCTCTGAGGTGGAGCGGAGCTTCCCATGGTGGCATGTTCCTGAGCAGGGATCAAAGCCAGCAGGGGAAACCTTCCCAGGAGAAAGCAGGCTGACAGGCTGCTACTGACATCCTGGAGCAAGGTAGAGAAGGAAAAAAGCCACATATACCCTTCTGGGCATTTCTTCTCCCTCCTCTTCCTCCTCCACTCCCACCTGTTTCCAGTCCTGCCCTGGGGAGCGTGGCCACATCCAGGACCACAAGCAGGCCAATGTCTGCCTTCATCTGGCTGGAGGCAGCCATGGAAATGTCCTGGAGGGCTGCCCACCCAGGAGGGTGATCCAGTCACAGCCCCTCACCTGTCCCGAGTCCCGAGAGGGACCAACCCCAAGTATCTCCCTCTGCTCAGCATCCTCCAAACCAGGAGCACTGCCCCACCGTGCCTGCGCCGGCTCAGGGTCCCCTCCAACGGGGTCTGCACCCCGCAGAGCTCCAGATGCAGCAAAAGAGAAGGACGCCGTGAAGGCTGCCTGGCTGCTGGCGAAGGTCTTAAAAGAAATTATAGCCTGCATAAAAATATTCACTCCAGCCAAGGGCCTTAAAACATTCCCCTGAGCATTGAACAGTGACTGAAAGTATATTACTGTGCACTTAAGGTTACTGTAGTAACCCAAGGTCAAATAGCAGCGCGTTATATCCAGATGACTTGGGGATGGATTTGCTTCAGTGCTGGATGGTAACAACGGGGAAGGCAGAGGTTTCACCAGGCACTGGAATTTAACTCGATATTCAATTTACACTGGAATCAATTTTGATGGAGTACAATTCCCATTTATAATCCCGGGTTATTGCCAGCGCTGTCATTTGATTAGATACCAGCAGACCCAGGCCAAATGCATCTCTAGGCGGCCCCCCCCCCCCCCCCCCCCCCCNNNGCCCATTCCCCATCGCCCAGCCCACACTGCACTTCAGCTCATGCCTGGCACCCACAGCCATTCAAAGGGCTATGCCAGCAAAAGGGGCTCTGCAGGACCCTCAGGCACAGCAAACCTGCCCCGAGCCCTTCCCTCCCACCTGGAAGCTCTCCTCTCCCACTGCACGGCTCAACGTTTAGAGATGATAAGGAGGGGCGGAAGAGATGTAATATTTCTCTCTTAACTTTAAGTTCCCATGAATTTAGAATTCTTTTCTCTGAGGGGCTAATTATATAATTTCAATGTTTACTCTGTGCAGACAGATCTTGTAAGATGGTGCCCCAGGGACACGAGAACTGGATTTAAACCCTCAGAAGGTAGCACTCGCCGGATAGCTTTATGGCACGACTCACATCACAACCCACTGCCTGTTCATTTGTTTTGCAGGGGTATCTGCCACTGTTTTTTCCCTCCACTGCCTTTGATTATTGGTCATTGATGCTTCATTTCCTCATTGCTGCTTCAAAGACAAACAAACCACTTGGTGCTCACCCGAGCTGCACACAGCTTTTTCACCCCAGGAGCCTCAGCCACTTTGCCCAAACCATGCTGTTCCTGCTCTTCCACACCCACGTGGCCTGAGAGCACACGACACCAACCCACGGCCAGAGACCTCCCAGCTCAGGCTGCAGGCACTCCTATGAGGGTTTGCTAGTGCTGATGGACTCCAGTGGCCTAAGAGCCCCCAAGGTGCCCCAGCCCTGAAGCCCAGGGGAAGGATGGACCAGGACTGACCACTCCTGGGGCAGAAGAGGGTATTTCTGATGGGCAAAAGCAAGCTCAGCTCCGAGCCTGATTGCCACGAGCATCCCACAGGGCTGCCCCATCGCGGGAGGAGGCACTGCTGCAGCATCCACAGCGAGCCTGTGGGGAAGGGGCTCGGCTGGCCGTGGGGCACATGCCCCCAGCCCCAAGGTTTGCACACAGGGGTGCACACCACAGCTCTCCCCAGTCCAGCGCACCAGCAGCACCCTCCTGCTCCCAGACCCGCTTGGGGACCTTCCCTGCAGCCACCGCTGGTGACCTGCACCAAAGCACCCCAGACCCACCTTGCTGCACAGGAGAAGAAAAGGAGAAACAGTTCACCCTCCTGCCTAAGATACACAAGATGAGAAACGTGTCATCAGACTTCAGTCTTCTTCCCTTTTCTACCCTTTGGAGTACATTTCCCATAATTACAGGGCCAGAGAAGCCATTTTTGCCTCTCACTATTCACAGCTATTTATATTTAACATATTTAGGCTTCCTAGGTCAGAAATGGAAATTATTCTGCACCTAGCTCAACCTGATAGTTTCAGTTGCTGCTTAGGAACCAGATGCTGAATACAAAGGGGAAAGCCTTCAAAACCGTACAATTAATCTAACAAAACAAAAAAAGTACAGTATGGGGAAAACTTTATCATTTTTCCTGTGGAACCAGGAGGGAAAGCAAAGGCAACGAGATTATCCATTTACAAAGTTCACAATTCTCCCAGCCATGAGCTGTCCCTTTAACCACTGCTAAATTGTTTTCTGACAGCCCTTGCTGCAATTTTATCCCCTGACATTTGATTTACATATGATCTTTAAGCACTACCACTGCTGTAATAGCTATTTGCTTAATATTCAAATCACTCTGTGATGTCACATACCTTGATAGGTCATTTCACTGCGGCTTGGCAAAATACATGTAAAAATAAATGTATAACTAATGAAATAAACTGATTAAGGGGAGAAATCAATCGTTTTACTGCTGTAGTGAAGATCTAGCAGTTAATTTAGCATGGATCTGCAAGGGTGCACGTTAATAGAACAGGCTCTCATCTAATTGGTGCCACAGTAAATGAAATACAGTAATATTCCATGATGCATTGGAAGAGTTCACTTCATTTTCTCTGCTCTTTCCCGATAACTGTTTACAGCACAATGGTTTTTATTTATTTATTTCCCTCAGCACACGGTGGCAGAAACTTGCTGATCCCAGCGAGCCCAGCTAACCCGCCCCAATTAGCAAGTCTAACAACCTCCTCAGAATAACTTCTTTAATCAAGATCTGTAGGGCACAAGAGCAGCTATTTTTTGTTTAAAGCTTTTCGAAGTTTTCTCCCCATTGTCAGGAGCTGCTGCTCCACAGACAGTGAGGTTGGGCTGTAACAGGGGGACCAGCACCCCCCAGCCCATCTCCCCCCCCCCCCCCCCAAACAGCCTCCAGCTCTCTGGCACCTGGAGTCTCACTGCCTCGTTCACCCAGCTTACGGCATTGGTGCCTTTTGGCCCAGCCTGTGACCTCAGGAGGGATCCAACAGTCCCAAAATGGAGACCAGGGCCCACCGATGACATTCCCTGGAGGAAGGGTTGCCCTGCATCCCACTAGCTGCCCCAGCACCCAAACCGCAAGGGTGCTGCATCCCACGGCCATCCCGTTCCCCAGCTCAGCCCCTGCCTGCAGGGCTGCTCCTGTGCAAACTTTACAGAGACTTGGAACAGTTATAGTAAATAAGGAAGCTCCAGAGGGCTGTGTTAATTTCCCAGACATTTAATCAATATGATGCTGCCCTGTTCATTACAGCTGTCAAAAACATGCAAAAAGTCCCATCTGGTCCTACCAGGTACAGAATCTGAACTCTCTGATCTAGAATAATCAGTTGACTGACTAATTACCACACCCTATTTCTCCTAATTTAAGGTCATCACATTAAGGATGAGTTACCACCTCAAGTATAAAATAAAACTATAAATATTTGAGAAATGCCATCTTGGAGCAACCTGCACTTGCTAGTCTGTGCTGAAACAGAGCAGAAGAAAAAGAGCAGCAACTGCTTAGTCAAAGGCCAGGAAGTAACTGCTGGGTGTTTGCACCGCCGTAGAGAGCCTCTCCTCTCCCCAGAAATATTTAGCTGTATTAAAAAAAAATAGGGGAAAAATGATCTATACAAAAGCTTTGCATAAAAAAGTGATCAGTGCAAATTCCTCTGAGAAAATTGCACCAACAGATGGAATCAACCCATTTCCAGCAAATGCCTCTGGCTGTGCAGATGGTAATTATAGGATGTATGTAAATACGCAAGCTCTAAGAAGCACAGCAACACGCACTGCTGAATTTAGGCGTTGTAGGGGGATGCCTGCCTTGGCCTTTCCTGGGGCCCTCTGGCAAGGAGGAAACTGGGACTTGGAAAGGTTTTGTGCTGCATCTGTACAGCCCACCCCAACCACCAGCACCCCACGACTGCACCTTCTGCCCTTCAACTTTTGCTAAGGGAACTTCTAACCCCAGCCCTGATGCTGTGCCTCAGCACCGGGATCTGCCACTATCCCTAGGGATGGTCATGGTCATCTCGAGAGGGATGCCCAGCTCCCTGCATGGGGGGAAAGAACCCGGCTGTTCGCCAGTGGTGAGCGGGCTCGTGCCCCCAGCTGCCCCAGGGAGAAGGCCTGAGCCCACAGAACCACGCCGGCTGAGGGGGGGGGACTGTACCACGCATGGCCTTGCTGTGGCAAAGCATCCACAGGCAACATGGGGAAACCCACAGGGAACCTGCTGCTGAACCACAGCTCTGGACAGCTGTGCAGGGAAGCCCCTCACCTGCCTGCCCCTTCCACCCTGCAGGCAGCATTTTGGTAAGGGCTACCCAGGACCTGTAGGTCCCCCACCCCGCACCCCTCCTCACAGCCTGCTGAGGTCATCTCTGCACACAAAGAAATCCCAAACCTCAGATACTGAGTTCTGGGCTCCCTTATTCACAGAAAGGGTGACTTTTAGCAAATGAGGTTTGATTAAAGCAGTAGGCTGCAAGGACTGGCAAGTGGGAAGCCTGGTGGGAGAAAGAGAGTAAGAAGGGCTCGATGACATCCCTGGTAGGTCCCCGCTGAGGTAGCCGACACAATGGCCAAAGGGTGCCCGTGGGTTTGGAGTGCCACCTTCTGCACAGGGGTGAGCAGCCACAGGCAGGCACCAGTCCCAGCCCTGAGGTGGGTGGGCACAGGCAGCACCCACCCAGGCAGCTCTCTTCCCACTCAGGGTGGAGGGGAGTCCCCTTTCCTAACTCCCTTGTGGTTCCCTCCCTTGGGATAAATTTCTGTGCTTACACTCCTGTTTGGGGATTTTGTTTGTTTTGCCAAAGACAGCTTATAGCATGCACTGTTCTTTGTATTGACATGGCTGTTGCATTATTTTTATTATTACTAGTTATATATATTTACTAAATCTTTCAGTTTTCTCACCCACCTGATATTTTCCAAACCAGAGACCAGGTCTCATTTTCCTCTCCTGTACCAGCTGATGTCATGAGGTTTGTAAAGGGAAACTCCTAGAGAGCTAATGCCATTAAGCTGCAAGACAGTTTGGAAGTGCTGGTGGGTAGAAGGTGGCTCTGGCCATCCTCATCTCTGGATGGAGCCGGTCCCGGCCAGGCCTCCACCACCACCATACCTCAGCCTGTTACAAGCACCAATGGCATCTGGGCTCCTCCAGCTCCATCAGCTCCCTCCCTGCCCTCACATCCCATCCGTCAGCCCACATGCTAGCATCCCCCTCTCCAGGGCTGTGGGAGGACCAGGTTTTTTTTTTCTTATTTTCCCAGTGTGATGTCAAAGACTATTTATTTCCAAGGCTACTGTATTTTTATGTTGCTGTTGACTGGGTTTTTTTCCTTCTGAGAAAAGTGCTTGCAGAAGAAGTCTGTGGTAAAATGTTAATTGGAGCCAAGTAATTAGACGAAGATAGTTAGTGATCTCTCCAAAGCAATAAGCTTTTGGTGCTTTGTTTTAGTGCTATAATAATTACTATCATTCCACAAAGTGCTTCGGCATTTGACAGGAGGGATCCACGTGCAGCTGAATGCTTCCCCCAGGACTGATGGTGTGGGGGACACACAGCTCCAGAGCACCTTGCCCACTATGTTGCAGGCATCCTCCACAACTGCCCTGACAGCAACCAAGCCCCTGCTGCACATGGCTTGGCTCCAGGCACCTTTTCCTCCATCTTGTGTTGGGGACCATGCCCTCCTCTCTCCTGCTCAGCAGCACACTCCAGATTAGCTCCCTGAGACCAGCTCCTGTTTACACAGGCAAAACTAGATCCAGATTTATTGCTGCTTTTAAAAAAAAAAAAAAAGAACAAAAAACCCAAACAGCCAAGGCTTCTTGCTGTTTCCTCCAGCTCCAAAGATGAACGGCTTCAGAGGTGAAACAGCCATCAGGTTGCCTGTGTGGCATGCATACGTGATGGGGCTGTGCCCCAGCCCTGCCATTACACATCCTCCGTATTCACAGGAGTCCCAGGAGCCAGTCAAGCCCCTCTCTGAGAGCGGCCCAGCAGAAGGAGGCACAGCAAGCATCCTCGCAAAGCAAGAGCGCCTTTTGTCTGGCTCCAGACTTTCCAGTGTTTTGAAAATATTTTTTAATTTAAAACAAAATTGCAACCTAAACGACCTGTTGATTGAAAATGTCTTTGCCTTGATCAAGGAAACAGTTCTTGTCTTAGCCTTGATCAAGGAAACAGTTCTGCCTGCGTTCCTCTCCTCTCCAGTCTCAATAGGCACCAAGCAGGAACAGCAACACGCAAACCCAGCCAGCAGCTCCACCAAGAAGGAATTTTCCTAACAGAAAATCATCAGGAGGTGTCCTCCTGCAAATGTAAACACTGATATAATTGCCTTCACTTTGCATTTACACCACAATTCTGCAGGCAAGGGAAGTCCCTACAGCCTCATTATGCAAATAGAACAAGCCCTATACAAGCCACATATACAACATGCAAATCAGACGTGCCGGACAGAGAAGGCTCCCAGAGCTGGGATGCACTTTCCTCAAAGACAGGCTTCCTCCCTGCCAGCCAAAGCAGCACTCTGGATCATTCCTACTGCAATCCCTACTTCAATCTTACAAAAAAAAAAAAAAAATAGAGAAGCTGGAGGTGTTTTATGATTTGCAGCAAACCCAGACTCCCAAATACACACCATAGTGTCTCAGCTGTTACAAATAAGGTCTAGGTTAATGGAGGTAACCCAGCAACACTGCTAAAATAAATGCTTTCCTTATGATACAGTGCTGGGAGAATCAGGAAACAGGAGAGATCTTCTAACCCAGTACTCTAGAGACCAGCTTTCATGGAAACCAGTGCAAGCCCTTGGTTAGCCCCAGCACCCCACCCCAAGAGCTCACCTGCCCACTGCACTCCCTGCAGCTGCAGGGGAAGCACCCGGGCTCTCTGGGATCCTTCCCCAGGGACATTGGCTCCTGCCCACCCTCGGGGCCAGTAGGGAACAGGGCTGGGAGCAGGTGACCATCCCCGGGAGGGGCTCACAGCTCACCCCCCACCAGACCCTCTGCCGGTCACCTTTATTTAAAAAAAACCCAATCATTAAGCAAGCACCATCCTATAGCTATTGATAGAAGAATAAATGGGACATCGCTGTGCTGGGAATCTGTTAATACTGCTGCACAAAAGTGTTGTACATGAGGAACACAAAGGGAGCCGCACTTACACACACCTCCCTTGTGTTTCATACATTAACTTTCTATCTTTTCATCAGCAATTGCAGACAGATTTTCTCAGCATGAGAACTGCCATGGAAATTGAAAGATTGTACAGCAAACATTTTTTTTTTTCTTGATGCCCTGTCTAATTGTGCTGCCTTTGATTTTATTAATCTGTTTTTATTAATATCCTGAAGGCAACAGGAGGGAAAAAAAAAAAGGCAAAAAAAAAGCTTTTGCTTTCCAAAGTGGCTGGTGCTGCTTGTATTTTGTTTTATTAAATAGGGCAGTTATATGGTACCTAGGACAGAGCACCCATCTTTCTGGAAGGAGAGGAACAAGAGCCTCTTCGAGTGCCCTCTCCTCCCGTGGATGTGAGGCCAAGTCCCAGCCTTGCAAACTCCTGCAATTCCTCCAAAGCCATCTGCTGCCTGGTAGCAGGGGGAGATGCTAGAAAAAGGCACCGCAGGTCCATCTCACTGTGGCAGATTTCCCCATGTACATCCCTGTCTGTCCAGATTGATAGTCATCTAGTGCTGTGCTCATCAGCCCATCATTTCTAGGGGTCTGAAAAAGAGAACTATCATAAAGTTTGTGCTGAAGCTAATTGGTTTTACCTACCCGCCTGCATTAGAGCCGCTCCTCAAACACCAGCTAGGTCCCAGGAGATCTCAGACAAGACCCTGCACAAGTCCCACAGCTGGGGAGAGGCATCACCCCTCTGAGCACCAGGTACCCAAGCTCTGCTGAGGTCAGCCTAACATTAACACTGATGCTCTTGCTGCTGCTCCAGAATTTGCACATGCCAGAAAGGCTCATCCTGACTGGGGTGGTGTTAAACCACATGTTGCATAATCTATAGCGCAGCCTGCCAAGCAGCTTGCAGGACAGAAGAAAAGCAGGCAAAGCTACACGAAGAGGGGGGCTACAATCCACTTTACAAACACAGCCCTCAGGCACAGGGGAGAAGAGACCCCACCAGAGCACTCAGCCCAGACCTGATGCTCTCTCCAGGCTAAGCCAGAGCCTCCTGCAGCAGCGTGCCCAGCTGGGCTCCTTCCTCCAGGCACACCATGGGCTTGCTGCAGGGCTGCACCATGGTCCCTGCAGGACCACCAGCAAGGAGCACGCTGCTCACACCACAACGGGCTCTGCCCACCCCGCCAGCCTCTGCGGTGCTGCCCCGTGGCACTGGCCACATCTGTTTTAAGCCTTATGGCTGTACTCTATCACTTAAACTCACTTTCTATTTCATTATCCAGTATGAAGTAGAGTAGTTTCTAGGTATTAGTTATGAGGTTTCCATATCAACAGTTACTGCGCGTTTGTTCTCAGGGGGCTATTACCCCTTCAGTCCTCTGTGATACAGAGACCAATATTGATATCATCAGCACAGACATATTAGAGCAAAGGGAGCTGCTTTATCTCAGAGCCAACAGTTGACCTTCAAATATTCAACAGATAAGGCATGGGTTTTGCTCGGATATAAATATGTGAAAAGAAACAAGTAAACTTTTACTTCCAAAAGCGCATTTTCAATTTCCCCCTTCACTCTCATACGATAACAAAGCCCATTTCATCCCAACAGGAAATTCTGGTACACTGGAAAATACAAAGAAGTGTCTAAAGGTGATGGCAAGCTGCAGAGCACCACAGCCCACTGCCTTGCAACTGGGACTTCAGACTGCACGATATCTGATACTGGAGGGGTTTGCAGGGGTCATTTCTGTCTGTAGTGTACACATTTTTAACTGTTAAAAAAAAAATCAGTAAAGCTTTGTAGGCACAAACACACCATGATAGGGGGCATGTTACTTCCCAGCTCTCACACCATCACCCACTTAATGCTGCCAGACACATCCTGGAGAGGGCACGGGGGGATGGTCTTGTCCCTTTCCTGCGCCCAGGGAGGCATTGGGTTTACCATGACAGGAGAAACACAAACAGGGCTTTCAGCTGCTGAGCTGGATCTTTATTTTAATGGCGAGATGTGTGTAGTAATAGCACATGTGGGGTTATTGATGTCTGCTTTGTACTTGCCTGTAAAATGCACTGACACAGTATATTGCATGGTCAATAGGTCTTTAGGGTTTTTCCAGCAGTATTAAATATCATTTCAAATGATGTGCCCATGTACCTTATTAGTTGCTCCCATGGCAGAGCACAGGGTGGTGCATGGGAAGCACTGGAGCCCAGCACAGGGCAGCCATGGGGCTGCCAGGCAGCCCTGTGTGCAGGGCAGGGGGATGGGGTCTGCTGGGCAGAAACTGGGAGAAAGGCGGGGCCTCGCAGGGACCTGCATGCTCACAGTGTCAAGCGCCCAGCACAGAAGCACACAAAGGTAACATCAGCTGCCAGAGCCAACAGCAGCCACCACTGCCCACACGACACCACACTCCCTGCCCAGGTCCCCTCTCCTCCAGCCCCGGTGCCCTCAAGCAATGTCTCACCAACCCCCCCCAGGATGCTCATGAGCAAGAAGCCACAGAGCACTAGGTTCACCAGCTCCCACCTACCTCCCAAACCTTCCTCCGCACCTCTCCTTCTGCTCTCCAGTCCCTCCCCTAGAGCAAACCCACCCCTCCTGCCCCCAGAGCAGTTTCCCACCCAGCAGGACCCACACAACACCCAGCACAGGCATCTTGACAGCAGGTCCAGGCAGCACCACCCAGCCTCAGGCTGTAGGAAGCGAGGACAGCCATGGGGGGACGGCAGACTCTGCTGTGCAAGAGCTTGCTGCAGTAGGCAGGCAAGAACTGAAACGAGTCTTCTCCCCGTCACCCTACCAGGACACTCCTTCAGCAGTTTCTTGCAAAGTTTGGGAGGCCAGGAGGAGCGTTTGATTATCTGATTTGAAATACAACCCTCCAAAGAACCCTCTCTATTGAAGAAACCATAAAAAGAAAATCTTTCCTAATGTCACTCTTTCCTCCCTGTTCCTTAGGAGCCTGTAAGCACTGCCATTCATCACCTGCGTGACACTTTCATAATGTAGTCCTAGATAATGGCACACCTTCCAACTTTCCAGAATTGGCTGTCACGGAAATCGAAGGAGACAAGTGTGAGATAGGGGAAGAGGGCTCCTTGGTGGATACGAGAGCCGCAGAAACACAGCCCCCTACCCAGCTCAGCCTGGCTGGTGAGCCCACAGCTGGTTTCGTGGGGGGGGAATAGGGCCAGCCACTTGCAGAGAGGGGACACAGCCATGGGGCAGCGTGAGGTGATCCCGGGAGCACAGGCAGGGTCAGTCTTGCGCTTGGTCCAAAAGCATCACTCCTTCCCATACAGACGGGTCACAGGCACTCCCAGCCCTGCAGTGCCTCCTCTTCCTCACATCAGGGCCAGTCTGCACACCTGCACAGAGGGAGAGGGAGGGGAGCAGAGGCAAGGTCCCCCCTCCCCAGCACAGCTTTTTGTTCCCCAGCACACACACATCCCTGCAGCACACCATGAAGCACCAGGAGCTCAGGCTGCCTCCTGCCCAGATACCCAGTCCTCAGGCCAGCCCACCCTCACCTTCTTTACACATCTTTAGTTGTCTTGGTTGTTTGTCCAGAAATGCAGCCATCCTCCCACTTCTCCCCTCCTCTTTTCACCCTAGTCCATCATGCAGATTCCAGAGTCTCCCCAAATCCCTCTCACTCTGCCTGTATGAACTCCTCACACACACAGCCACAGCACTACCAAAACGCCACACATGGTCTGTCTGTCCACTTCACTGCGTGGATACATTGGGAAAAGCTTCACATCCCACTGCCTCTACACTTCTGCAAAGCAACAACCCCATGTTTGCAGCCCTGCCCCTTCCCTCCCTCTGCAGCTCTCTTCCCAGCAGCATCAAGGCAATTGAAGTCTCCCTGATCAATGCTCCAGGTTTTCCTGCCTTTTTTTTTTTAAGCTACAGCCTCTCCAGGTGTGCATATGCATTTTCTGACTTATCAGCTCATCTTGCCTTGGGTACTTCTAACAGTTTTTTTTTTTTTTTTGCCTTTTCATGTAGAACTGTGTGCATGATATCTGAATGGTTGCAGCCAAATTGTGCACAAAAATATGCATCTCCAAGTAACAAGACCCTCAAAACTTATTTCACAGCTGTTGCAATGAGCCCTGTTGTCTGCCTGGGCACCAACACATCTGCCCTTGCATACCCAGCCTGGGCACAGCCACATGCTACAGTTAGGGGTGGGTTCAAGAGGCCAAACCCCAGCAAAGCTCCCCACTCACAGACACAACCCAGCATTGCTTCACCACACACAGGAGGTGCCAGCCTGCAAAGCTGGAGCCCGACAAGGCCAGTTTGCTTAGAAACTGTTCATAACAGGCTTATCCGTGCACGTGCCATGCTGACACCTCCTGCACACACCATTCCTGGGGTCTCACACAGCCCTGGTACACACACCTCTGACAGACCTGAAACCCAACAAAACAAGTTATCCTCTTTAGGGGCTGGAACTGCGGTTTCAAGCTCTTTTCTTCCCCTCCCCCAAAAACTCACAGGTACATTTATGGTAAAGCCAACACTATTAACAACTTGCCTTTAGCAACACTGCACATACATGCAGACTCCAAAAGCCAAGATTTTTAGACATCAACCCTTTGCCTTATCAAATTCTCAAGTCTCAAAAAAAGCCTTAAAAACAGTTAAATAGTTCATCTGAGTATTAGTTGAAAAAGGCACTAGGGCACACCACTCACCTGGAAACACAGTCACCTTCTCCCACTAAAAATCACATGTCTTTGCTTTAAACACCTTGAAGAGCCCTGAGCAGAGCTGGAGGCAGCAGTCCTCATATATCACCTTCCAAACAACCCACAGCACACCTCTCCTGAGCTATATATACACCCCACCCTAACACCTTATTCCCCCCTGCTGCTGTTAATTAAGGGCACAGGCCAGGCTGAAGGAGTTGCTTTTCAGCTGGTGCTTGAAGTCAAAAGGGGATGAGAAGTGGCAGAAGCTGCCTGCGGTGGTGCTGCAGATGAGGTCTCTCCCTGGCTCCCAGGTACGTGCCCTGTGCATGAGCACAGCTGAGACTGTGCCGGGGGCTAGACGTGCTGCTGCTGAAACGAGCGCGTCTCAGCCCTGGGCCCCAGGCAGCAGCAAGTGCAGACGAAGCAGTACCTGTACCCCCTGCGCTCCCCGGGGAGACCTGGCCCGAGCCCAGGGGGGCCCTGGGAAGCGGTGGTGTTGGTGTAAGGCTTGCACGTTTCAGGGCTGTTTGCGCTTTCCAGGGCACAGCATGCTCAGATGAGAAGAGAAAGTGAGCGCTGCCAGCTGGGTGCCTTATCTTTGTCTTTAAATAAATATGATTTTGTCAGGTTTATGAAAAATAATATAGTGTGTTATTTTTCATAAGCCTGACTGATATCTCCATTTCCCGTGGTTCAGCTTAGGCCATAAACATGACCCTGCTTGAGTGATTTCACCTTCCTCATTGAGCAAAGAACCTCAGCAGCACTCAGACCAAGGTCCTGACTGATTATCGACAAATTAAAAATATAAGCTATTGACCAGACACTGAGATAGAGTCCCTGAGCCGGTGTTCAGAATCTCAATGAGGTTATTGAAGTGGTACTGATCGATACTGCAGTTATAACACAGAGAGCAGGCGGATCGCTGCATACATAATGCAAAGGGGAACGTGCTGGATGCTTAAGTAAATAGTTGTTCAAATTAACAAGGGTGCTAGGAGATGCATTCCTCCGCTTACAGCCTAATGACTTTCTAAAGTCAGAAAAACAATAAAGCAAGCCAGTGCTCGGCAGACACAGGGCAGCGCCTTCACCTGAGCGAGGAGCCAGCGCAGGAGGGATGGGGATGGGGGGGCCACCCCAGGCTGTCGCTGAGGGGCTGCCTGTCCTCTCCGGCACATCCCTGCCCCGCGCCCGAGGCCAGTTCTTGCCACCATCCCTGGCTAGCAGAAGAGGCAGGCAGTTTGGGGCACCATCAGAAGGGCGCAGATGGTCCCATCTGCTGCGAGCACTCGAGTGCTTGGTGACCTCAGCCAGGCTGCCAGTGACACCGCTACCGAGGAGTTTCTGTGGGGACAGCTGGCAGCACCGCAGGTCTGGGGCTGGACACCTCCCCAAGGGTTTTTCACCCTGGGAGTGCTGCATGGTTTCACCTCCCCTATTTGCTGTGGTTTATGGTGAGGGATGGGGAAACCCTGCTCCCTGCGGGTGCCAGCATCACCTGATGAGGGTTCCCTGGCAGATCTGTAGGTGAGAGCGAGGCGTGAGCCATCTTACAGGGGAAACTCCGTGTCTCCAGCAACAGGGAGAGTCAGGGCCCAGATGAGGCTCAGGGCATAACGTGACTCCCCTGATCCCTGTCCCTATGGCAGCAAAGCCTGCTGGGCAGTGCCAGAGGCAGAAGTCTCCTGTGGGCAGTGGCCAGCCCTGGCAGGGAGCTTGCCATGGTTTCCCTGTGGCTTCTCCCTCTGCTCCCTGCTCTCACCCTGGTGCAGGCATCCTTTGTTTACTGGTTAAGTGATTTCTTTGCTCTCCTGCTAATGCTTGGTGACATTTATATTGCTTTAATCAATATTAATTATCTTTTGTCCCAGGTCAACAAAACCCATTTTTTTTTTCCCTACCCATTGGTTTGATGTCATATGGGATTTGTGCCTCTTTCTGCCCCCTATGGTGGCACCACCAGGAAGCTGCCCCCGGCCTTGTCCTCGCCAGCTCCATCTCCTCTGTCTCCAAAGTTTCCTTTTCTCCCAGCGGTTCTCCGCGGTGCTGGGACGCTGTGAGCCAGGAGCTGCCGGCACAGCACTGAGCACCCGCCTGAGCCCAGCTGCTGCTGTGCTTCAAGAGTTAAACACTCTGCTCAGAAGCAGCATCATTTACTGGCAAAACCCAGAGCACAGCGTGCACACTGAGGCCCCAGAGCCCCGTCCTCTGGGGAAGGCGCCGATCAGATAGCTGCCTGCATGTTTGAAAACATTTATGTCACTGAGCAGGCTGCTGGCAGGCTCTCTGGGTTTCCTGGTACTGCCTGATCGACAGGGTCAGATCCCAGCAGCTGTTTTGAAGGAAGAGGCACGCTCAGCAGCTGTGTGTAGTGATGGAAACCGCCCGTGATGGTGCCATCCGCGTTACTGCACGACTCCATCCTGGCCCCGCTTTTGGGAGGGATGCTCTGCCGGCTCAGCATCCCCCCGGCCGCCAGTGCCTGGTGCGGGGGAAGCAGCGCTGGCTGCTGAGGCTGGGTGCCGGCAGTGGGACACGAAGCGGTAGCGGTGCAGCACAGCTCTGAGCAGACCTGCCGAGGGGTTTTCTGGCTGATTTGGGCTGGATTTGGTGCCAGGCAGCGCCTGCTCCAGTGCTGCCTCTCTTGACATCTCTTGCTGGGTCAGAAGCTGCCAGGGGTGCAGCACGTGCAGGAGCCGTCGAGCCCCCTCGTCTGCACCCCCCGAGCCTGAGCGCAGCCTCTGCTCCCTCCCTGGGAAGCAAACACATGCGAAAGGTGGCTTTTGTTTTCCCAAAGCTCCAGGTCCTGGAGTCATGTGAATCTCAGCCTACACTTTTGTTTGGGAGCAGGTTTCCAGCCCTTTTACTGGAAGGAAATGTGCAGAAATGTTCAAATAAGAAAAAAAACCTCTATAAAAGTAAAAGCAAAACTGCTCTTAATTTTTAACCTCATTGCCTCAAAGGCAGTCTTGTGATAGCAGAGCATGATTCTCGGGGATTTAACAGTTGGAGCTGGTGCTGGCCTAACATAGAAGACTGCAGGCAAAAACGAGGAGCACACAGACACCTGCATGTTGTGTTTTGCCCAAGGTTCCCATTTGAGACTGGCATCTGATTCCTCTCACAGCTCAGTGCGGCTCGCTCAGCTGATGGCTTTCTCCGAGTGCATGCAGTAATGATGTGGAGTTATGCAGCAGGCAGCTAATCACAGTGGTGCTGCTTGGGGGTGAGGGGTATGGCTTAAGCAGCCTCTTCTGTTTTATGAAATACCGTGCTGCAGTTCCAGCACTGAAGAAAGGTTTAAGCAGGGAGCAGCTACTAACAGATTCATTAAACTTGCTCCAGAGCAACTATAAAAAATCAATTTAGTTCACCAGGCATCTTGAACTAGTGCCAGTGGCAGGGAGCACCTCCCAGCTGAGAGCTCTCCAGCTCTGAAGTGCCGCTATGATGTTACCAGTATTGGAGTACAACAGCAGGCGATGATATAAAGCCAGGCTCTGCGCAGCGTGGTGGCGAGCCCCAGATGCAGGTCTCTGCTAAGGGAGAGGCGGTCGGCTGTCACTGGGTCCCAGGGTGGGTCCAGATCCTGGGGAAGTCCTTCCTTTAAAATCAGCCAAAGGTTCCCAGAGCCGTGGCTGAGCGGGAGAGGGGGTTTGTGCCAGGTGGGCTGGTGCCAGCACCCAGCACAGCCCCCACGCGCGTCAGGCAGGTTCCTGTCTCTGCCAGCCCCACAGGCCAGGACCCAGCTCCCCTTGCAGGGAACCGCAGCAGCAAAATTACTCTCAGTGACCTTTTTACTGGTGGTAGCCAGTACTTTATCAGAAGGTCAGTCCAACCTTTCCTGCTCTCACTTTATAATGAACATTTTCTCTTTCGTCACATATTTTCAGAGCCCTGAGGAAACCCAGGGAGTTATTCTCAGCCTAGAAATTTAACTCCTGCCAGAGTGATCCCTGCCCCCCCATATAAGTGGCCCTGTACCACCATGTCTCCATCATGCCATGCAGCCGATGCTCAGTTCCTGCCGGGCCAACTGGCCAGTTCTGTGCAAACAATTACAATACTGGCTGTTTTTCTTTTTCGGCAAGTGGAGCCCACCCAGACTTGCTTGCCATGACATTCCTGTGTACGGTAACAAACATCAGAAGTGCTGAGCCCCCCACTCCAGTGTTAATGAAAAGGTCTGGTGTTGCAGCATGAAATATTCATCATGCCCCCTGTCCCTGCTCCCTTGCTGCTCTGACTGCACGGCTGATGCTGGCCCTGGTTCCACGGCCAGCAGCCAGAGCAGAGCGCTCGGAGCCTGTGCCTGTGTTTCTAGCAAATGCAGGTGCAAAGAAATACACGTATATATTCCTTCCTGTGGTGCAAGGTTCATTAGAAGAGCTACCACAGTAGATTTTGGTCCTGGTGGGCTGGCCTGGCAGGCACCTGCCTGAAGGAACCACTTAAAATCCTCATTAAAAGTCACTTCAGAGACCGGCCAGAGGAAGGGGCAGCGGTGCCAAGCAGAGGGCACTGGAGAGAGTTTACTTGCCCATGCATCGTGATGCTGGCATTTGTCAGCAGTGAAAAGGAAAGGAGGGTGTTTAAATTGGAGGGGTTGGCAGAAGCACACCCGGCTGGGAGAGATTATTTCAGCTTTGCATCATATAGCAAATGCTCTGCAGCAGCGGCTGGTCCCTGCTTTGCCTTCAGGAGGTCTCAGTGGGGGCTGCCAAACCCTACCATTGGCATCTGCATTACTCCAGGCCCTTCACTGCATGAGCAGAGCCCTGTGGATCTTTTCTCCCCTCACAAGATAGGCACGGTGTCCCCATGCAGGGGGAGGAAATTGGGGCAGGGATGTTCAGCACGCAGGGATCGCAGGTGTCTGTGTCACTGCGATATTGCCAGGGAAGAACAACATGGAGCATAAACTATCAGAGCTCCCATTAAAACAGCTTCATCACATGGCAGGGGAAAACCAGATCTAGGGAGGGAAGAGGATGCAGGAGGGAAGGTGAATGCTTCCAGGCATTTCACTGTGGGACAGCAATGGGGTAAGGGAGCTCCTTCATGCTGCAAAACCTGTGTGAGCCCCTGGGACAGCACACCTGGGCACAGCGAGATGATCCACACCCACTCACGCTCTAGCTCCCAGGCAAAAATAACCACAGATGAAGAAAGGAGATTTTTCAGGAATGCATTAAGTTGAGCGGGTGAGAAAAAGGAGTGGGTGAGGGGCTCTTGTGAAATTCAAACACTTCCTTTCATGCACTTTCTAAATGTAGCTGCTCCTTCCCCATCTGAGATGATGCTTCTGCCTCTTATGTGGCAGCACTGGGGAGGATCTGCAGGGACAGAGTCAGGGCCAGCCCTCGGTCCCTGTCCCTATCCCCATCCCCATCCCTGTCCTGTCCCATCCCGTCCTGCTGCAGCGCCCACACCCGAGCAGCTCCACATGGGTTCGTTAGCAGGGGCAGCACTTCTGCCTCCCCAGGCAGGACCGGTGCAGCCACGCATGGCCAGAGGGGAGCACAGGAGCCCAGCCATGCCCATCTTCACCTGGGGAAGGAGGGCAGCATTCGTCCTGTCCAGTCATGGTGTCCCTGCTGTCCCCATTAGCACTGGGCCACTGGTGGGTCCCTGGCAGTGAGTGCACAGGTCCCTGGGCAGGGGCTGATGGCTCTGCCTGTGGCTGGTGGTTTCACCAGTGCCCACGTACATTGGAATAGCAATTTTTCCACTGCTCAGGTCACCTAAGGCATCTCGTTTATCCAGCTGAAGAAAGCCAAAAAGATAAGGAAAACACTGGGGCACGAAGGAGGGACAAAGACCTTTATACTCTCTCACGAGTCACCTGCCAAGGGGACCATCATGAGAGGAAAGTTATCAGCGGAGCAGTGGAACACACAGGCAAAGAGTAAAACTGCAGGGAAATCAGATGTGCTTCCAAAGCAAGCACCCAGCCGGAGCTATTCCTGCCAGGAGCCCACTGTGCAGGCACCAGCACAGAGCAGAGGAGGCTGGAGGATGGACATCCCAGCCTCTCCCTTCGGGTTGGTTTTCACTGACCCAGGTTTCATAAGGGCTGGTTCACATCCTCTCTTGCAGGTTTGGGAGCCGTGGCCTGTGGTTTCTGTTTGTGCTCTCAGATGCCCAAGACATGCAACGAGGACGCTGGCAGAGACAGGCCGATGCTCTGGCTGGGAACACCCACAGGAGCCGTGGCACTTGTCATCCCCACCTGGGGACGCATGGGGGCCGTGGCACTCGCCGTCCCTGCCCAGCTCCTGGTAGCTGTGCTGGGAGCTGGAGCATCGCCGCATAATCCTGCTGACAGCATCTCCTCCGGGGCAGGGGCGGCCAAGCCTCTCCGGCAGAGGACAGCGATGAGAAAGAATCAGAACGAAACTTCAGCAGCATTTGTATTCCCGACAGCCCTGTTCTATTCAACTTCACTTTTAAATGTGTTCCTTAAGTTTCTTTCTCCTCCTGAAAATTTTTCTGCAGTGAAAAATAATACAAGGCGCCGGCTGGAATGAGCAAGTGACTTCCATCTCAATGACACATTTAATGTGCCTGTGAATGGAAAGTCTTTTGCTCATTCTGGTCCCGTCCTTTGCATTTGTCTGTTCTGAATTTAGCAGGGCAATCATTAAACCTGAGTGATCTGGAGAAAGGAGTCTAAGCCAGTGCGTTCAGGCAGCAAGGCAAGAACTGGTATGCGTGGAGAGGTGCGCACCCTGCGTTTGGTGAGCCAGCTCCACCAGGCTGGGGTCCCGTGGAGGGGCGAGAGCCAGCCCTGCAGGCCTGGAGAGGTGGGCGGAAACAGACCTGGTGCAGGACACCCCCCCGCCACTGACCCCCGCCTCGGCAGCCACCATGTCTTTCCGCAGGTCAGGGCCAGCGGCGAGGGGATGCTCTTGGGCTGGCGCAGTGGGCGGCAGCTCCTTCGCCTCAGGATGTCACCTCTCCCTCCGTGCCAAAGCAGAGGGACGGAGGCTGAGCCAAGGCAAGCACCTGTGCTTACCCCAGCGAGGTGACTTCTCCTTCTCTCACCCCCAGCCTCGGTCTTCTCTCTCCTGCCCCTTCTCTGCTGTCCAGCGAGGAAAGAGGGAGGGTTTGGTGTGTGGACCATTTGACCGCGGCCTTGCTCTGGCTTTTGAGAGGGCAGGAAAGCTGTGTTGCAGAAAAGTTGCCGGAGGATTTCCCTCCAGGTGCTCTTATTTCTATGGGCCTGGGTTTTTTTCCTTCCTTCTGGGACTCTTGGCCAGGCAAACTCTCCAAACCCACTACCGCAGGCAAAGCAGGGGAAGCAGTGAGTGCCTTGGCATGGCACTTTATAAGCAGAATAGACTTGCTGAACTTGGCACCTCTTAAGTGTTTGGATGAAGTCACAAGTCACCTCTTCTGCCACAGCAAGCCATGTCACAGGTCTGCTGAAATGTCCTGTCTGGATCTCGGTATGGACCATGAATACGTTTTGCCTGGACCTCAGCGCTGGCAGAGCTGCACCAGCTCCTCTGTAGTTGCCCTCGGTAAAAATGAGCAAACTGCAGCAAATCCTTGCAGCCAGCCTTGCTGTAAAGATCATGGGAAGCACTGCCATGCATGACGCACAGGTGAGAAAAGTTGGTGTCTCCCCACACTTACGGTTCAGTTAATTAAGTCAACTCTATTCTGAATCTTATCAGAATTATTTAATAAATAACTTCAGGACACAATTGTCACTGTGGGTTATTCTTAAGTGGCCGACTTGCAGGTCCAGACTGACACTGGCAGGGCAACTCCACTGCTAATTAGTTTAGTTCTCAGCTGTTGTGCCTTTTTTTCTGTTTACCTAATTAATTCTGTGAATTTTGTATTCTCACTTAAACTCACTCTTTTTTTCTATAGAGCAATCACTACTAAAAGATGAATTTTTTATAAGTTTGCCTTTGTTACTTTAAATTTTTTATAAACTTCTTACCCTTAAGGAATATTTCTTATAGCTGGCAATAAAGTACGTTAATTTCATTTGAAAAGGGAAATGTAAGTTTGTATTTTATTAAACACACACTACCCATGTATCTGCAAATGCAGGGGGTGTTTGGGGCATTGAGGGCTGCACCCAGAGCACCGTGGGCAGGGCGGGGGGGGCTATAGTGACCCACACAATCCAAACTGGCTTTAAGTGAGCACTGATGGTGCATCCTGTGTCCATCCCCAGCCGGACATCTCGCTCCCACCGCCCTGCCTGCCCTAGGGCTGCTGGCTCTCCAGCTCTCTGAGCTTCCCAGCCCAGCTCTGCCCAGACCTGGGGGTGCTCACCAGTGGCTCCCCTGCACCCACGGCCCTGGTGCACTGGCAGGAGCCTGTGGGTGAGCTCTCATCCCGGGGCAGAAAGCTGCTAATGAGCCCTCATCTCCATCACCAGTGCCTCGGCAGGCTGTTAACCACACTGAAGGGGCCCTATGAAAATCTCATATTTTAGTGTGATGAACACTAATTCGGATTTGTTTCAGCCTGGTGGTTCGGCTGCCTGAGGTCAACCATGGGTGTCCAGCATCTTCCTGTCAGGGTGATGGCAGGACAGACAGAGCAGCCCGACATAGGCAGGGATGCCTGCAGCCAGCCGTGCCTGAGGGCTCCCTGCCACCCAGCCTGCGGGCCACCTCCACTGTCACAGCCCCGCTCTGACTGGAACAATCTCTGTTTGCAAAGTTGAGGCTGGCAGTGGGGCAGCCTGCTCCTGAGCTGCAGGCTGTAGTGCATTATAGCTATCCTTCCTCTTTGCCAGAAAAATCTATATCTCTGGAAATGAAGCCCTTTTATCACTTTGAAAATATTGCAGATTTTTAGTCCTTCATTTGCATAGCACTTGAGATAGTCGGTTCGATACATGGAATATCTGCAGAATCACTGAAATACACATAATACATATCTCATGCTAACTGAGGAGGCTGTAGCTCCAGCAGCAGAGGATATTACTGCATCATAAAGCACAAGCTACTGAAGGAGATAAAGAATGTTTTCCCCTTTGGACAAGTAACCAGCAATGCTCTGACATGTCCTCAGGTGAAGGCTGCTTGTCTGAAACTATCAAATGCAAGAACAAGCGGAGGGCAATCAGCAGTGACAAAGACACAGACGTTCTCCCTCGTAAAGCACCAGAGTAAAGGGATGTAAACACGCATCTGGACACAAATGCCTTGGCTGGTCATTGCATTATACATGGTGCACAGCCTCGGTGCTGCCTGCCCAGCTGCGGCGCAGGGGAAGCGTGCTGCTGCCTGGGCCGGGGCTCCCCGCACCGCAGCACCCACACCGGCAGCCGATTTGGCCGGGGTGTGACAGCTCAGGCCACTGGGGGGGACCCCGCCAATTTGGGGACAGGGGCAGCTGGTGAGTCTGAACTCAGCCCAGGCTGAGAGAGGGTCAGGCTCCAAATGCTGTGCCCACCGGTTTCCTGTGCTTGCCAGAAAGATGATAATCGTGTTTGAGCATCTTGCTGAACCGAAGCCATGGAGAGCAATGCATTAATGACAACCAAAGCATGCCTTGCTTTGAGGCACTCCAGTTCGTGGAGCAAACACAAATGCAGCACGCCGGTGGGTGAGAATGGTGCCAGCTGTGTTAAGCCCACAGTCCTTTCTCACTCCTTTAGTCCATATTCACTGCACATGAAATGGTTTTCAATTTTCTTTGCATCCTACTTTTCATGCTTTCATTTCCTCAGTTTGCTTTCATAAAGGGATTGTGTGTTATTAATATTTGCAGAGCTGCGGGAAAATGCACCCCCTTCTTTCACCAATGCCCTGTTTCCACTCCAAGCAGGGAAAATGCACCCCCTGCTGCAGCAGGACCACCGCTACGTTCTCCAGGTGAATGTGTAAGTGTTATTCACCTACATTGAGCTGCCTACATTGCACACAGCATTATTCTTAGTCCACACAAAAAAAGACCCCTTTGCTCTTCTCTGAACCACGAAGCCAAGTCCTTGCCAGGGATGTGACTTAGCCGGGGCAGCAACCCCCGACCTGCCTGTCTCCCACCGCCCCGGGCTGCCCCGGGTCCCGCTCAGGCCACCCTGGGAAGTGCGGTCCACCGGCATCCCATGGGATGCAGCGCCAGCCAGCCTGCAGCTCCCGCACAGCCTCACCGCCCAGCAGAGCTAGGGCTTCTGTCATCATCTGCTTCACTTGCAAAGACTTCTCAAATCAAACCTGCTCCAGAGCCCACATGCTCATAATAAATGGTTTAGGAGAGAAAATGCCAGTGTCAGCCTCAGTCGAAGATGATCTACGACTACTCAGCCTCATTTGGGCTACTCGGAAACAAATCGATGGACTACTGAGTCTCCAGACTAATAAATAATAACAATGATAAAAATAAAATATAACCAATAGTAATGCAGTGCATTCATAGGACACATTCCTCACACTTAATAGAGGCTTTGCTATCGAGCTTAATTAAAAGTGACACCAAATAAACTGTTCTTTCACATTTGACTCGAAAACGTTGGCTGCTTTTTCTTAAAGACAGAGGCCATCCCAGCTGCTAATTACCCGGCTGCAGCATGGTGGTGGCATAGCTGGTGCTGGCTGGCTAGCCTACGTGCTATGGAAACACCGCTCCCTCTGAGGTGCCACCTTGAACCCAGCCAGATATAGGTGAATTCAGAGAACGATCTGAGAACTATACGCACACACAGAGCAGCCAGTGCAGCCTTATAGCTGTAATTCACCCTAATTATTTCCTCTGTTAGAGTATGCATTAATGACCCTGGTATTAACGCAGAGTGCTATCATTTGTTCCCATATGTACCAGATTGCTCATTAATACCCTGTAAATTGTAACAAGATGCTTCCTGGCTGTTAAGTATCACTGTGTATTTAAAGGGGTTACCCTGTGTGGGCAAGAAGACCCTGAATGCGTCTGTAGCCCTGACACTTTTCTGGGAGGACAGGGTTACAGAGCTGGAAACCATTCAGTCGTACACCATCAAGTCATGGATATCCCTGCTCAGTGTTGTCTGAAAGCCCTGGACCTACCACCTCCTGGTGTCTTCTTCCCCTGGAACCAGATGGGTTCAGTTAGGCTTCCTCAGTTAAAATATTGTCAAAGCCAATGCCTGTCCCGGTTAAACGTGTCTGAATCTCCCTGCTTTCTCCTGCTGCAGACCTTATCCCTGCCGCACAACACTGAACGCACTTTGGCTGTGCTCAGTGCTGTGGTTTGCACCAAGCATGTGATTTTGTTGCCCATGCAGTGCCCAGACGATGCTCGTGGCTCTCAGCTGTGTGTCGGTGCAACGGTGAGGTTTTCCTGGCACTCTCCCTTCACCCCAGGTTGACCCCGGGCTCTCACACTCCACAGTGTGCATACGGGGTTTTACTGCACTATTTTGAACTCAAGAGCAGTGGCTCCAAGGAGGCTCCCAGCCACAGCTGGTGGGACAGGGGCTTCATTGCAGGGCCCAGGCACCTCTCCTGAAAGAAGGTTACTGCCCCAAAAAGCTTCTGCCTTATGCCAGCAGAAATTGGGCAAGAGGAAGGATGTCTATGCCCAAGTCACAGACATGAAGGTCTATGTTACCTGTCCAAAACTGTAGCAGAAATAAAACTTGGGATTGGACCCCAGCTGATTGTCCCCTGAGCCATCCTTTACTTCTCCATGGCTGCCAGCAGCTCTCCAGAAACACTTCTGAAGAGCCGCTCATACCCAAAGTGCTGCCGCCAGCAGCCCAGACCTGCTGCTGCTCTGTGGGTGAGCCCAGTTGTTCACTGTCGGTAAAAGGGCAGATTCTGCAAACCCAACCCACGCTCTCTGGCCACTGCTGCCATCAAAATTCCTGGGGAGCAGCATGCTGCAGAGCAGGCATTTCAAACACCATGACGACTTGAAATCAGGAACCAGCTCATTTTCATCTTTCCCGCTTTGATGACTTCAGATCTGTATTAGCACAAGATGTTTTTAATCTCTTATCTGTGGCATTTTGTTTTCCCTTTAATCACACAAGGTGGGCTTAACCAGGAGGATATTATACAGTTCCCTCCTGCTGCTCCTTTGTAGCTCAATACTTGCACATACTAATGTTCAATTATTGTTACACAGTGTCTAATATTTTCTATAGTGAACAGAGTTTTATTATCAGTTAATGTATTGATGAAAGAGCATGAGTTAGTCGATTGAATATGTAATAAATACAGAAATATACTTGAACTATTGATTACTCTGGTTGCTTACATGAAGTATTGATATACAGTGTGCAGACTTGCCCTCAGACTGTTGAGTCATGATACACCAGTCACCATTTTTAATAACAAAGAGTGACTATTTTTGAACACTTCGCAAAAAAAATCCATTTGCTAAATGGGTTTGTGTGTATTGCTGGGACTGCTCACGTGGAAACTGTGGGAGAGGAAGAAGGGGAAAGGTGCCAGCTCTCTGTGTGCCTGAGGAAATACACGCTCAACTTGGAAAACACAGATTATCCTCTGTATCAGCATTACATCAAAGCTGTTAACGAAAGCCTGTCAGTTGCGAAAGTGGCAAAATCAATGTCTCCAAAGTTTGGATACATCAACATGAGGGTTGTCCAAACAGCCTGGCTCCCCTCCACAGGTGGATCACGATGGCTTCCAGCAGCACTGGAGCCCAGGTTGGCCTCCACTGGCATTTCACTCACAGTTTTCTAAGTGATCCTAAAATTCAGGGAGGGAAAACACATTCTTTTTCAGACCAAAAATACGTGTTTGTAAATGCACTTTGAAAAAACCACAGTGTCTAATTCTGGAAATTTTGCCTGAGAGCAAGATGCCCAAAGCCGGGCCCCACAGGGCTGCCCTGCAGCCAGGCTGGGTATTGCACTGTGGGTGCGCTGGGTGCCCACAGATGCTCTGCCCAGGCTGGCAATGAAACCAGAGGTGCACAAGTACCAGGGGCTTCAGGGAGGCATGTTCCCTTCTTTGCACCCACACCGTTCTCCTGCTCCTGGAAACAGTTCCTCTCCCACTTGTCCTTCCAGCTCTAGCTGGGAGCTGCAAGACCGACTCGCTTCCCATCGCCCCGGCCTTCAGCGGCAGCACGTTTCAGAGGCAGCCCCCCTGGCACCACGCTGACGCCTTCCTGTGCTGCCTTCTGCCTGTACCAGCAAGGGAAATTTTGCTGCAGCTGTTGGCTCGTGCAAGCGCTCATGCCCCAGACAGTCATTCCTGAGGCTGGGGATCAGAAGGAGGGTGGTGGGGACCCTGCGCCAGGCTGCTCCTGTGGTGAGGGCAGCCCGCTGGTGTTCCAGCTCCAGGCAACATCTGCAGACACTAGCTGCATGTCTTGCTATTTCTGCTCATTGTTTACAGTCGGCAGAGGGATCACCACTTCCAATGGGAGGTTTGCTTGCAAGTTTTTCACAGGATGTCCTTCTGGTTGTTGAATACCCAGGAATGCCTGTGGTGACACCTGGGCTACCCGTGCAGCAGAGGCATTTGTCGGGAATTCAGCATAACTCACACTACAGCTGGGAGCAGAGTGACACATACATAATGGTTCAAATTGAGCTCATTCCACCCTGAGCCACCTCCTGCCAGCACAGAACTGGGGAGAAGCTGCATCTTTTCAAAAGCCTTTTGTAAGTCCCTCTACTCCTACCAGCAAAATGTGGTCTTCCTCCTGTACCTGCCGAAAAGGAGGTTAAACATTCTGAAGAACCTTTGTGGTAGAGCTGGAGATTTGCTGTGATGCCCCATCCTGCAGCAAGTGGCAGTGAGAGCTGATTTCCAAGTTGCAATATCTTCCTCTGAAATTTCCTGTGCATAAAAACATAACTCCAGTTGAGAATGCCAATCAGATTACCACATTTCCCAGGCTATACTGCATTAGCTGGGCTGCAGTAACTGTCTGTGTATGCATTCTTAGTTTGCAGCGAATGTAAATTTATATTTAAATCACTTTCTTGACATTTAAGATCGGTAACAGTACTTTGCAATTGCCATGGGATAAGAGTGCATACATGACAGTTAGCTTAGGTGACCTGCAGCAACCTGTTAAGTGCATTTACTTATTTGCAGAAAAGAAAGAGGGAGAGTAATGGACTGAAAAGCTGTGATGAAGAAAACTCATTGTCTCGTCATGACTTTGATATCAAATTCAGCCACAGCTGTGCTAGGGTACAGCTTCCCAGTGAATCTCCACCTCCCGAAAGCACTCTGCTCATCACATCCCTCCTGATCCATTAATTTCAGTATGCGCGACAGAAAAGTCCCAAGTCGCTGAGACAAAAGGTCCCATGTACGGTGGGAAGCAATGAGCAATCCTTTCTTCCCCCACGTGGTATCTCTCGATCAAAGCAGATTTCATGGCAGCGCTGTCTGGAGACCCCCGTGAAGGGCAGGGGCTGCTACTGCCCTGTGTCACCTTCCCCAGGGCAGTGCGGGATGGAGCAGTGGTGGCTCCGGGCCTCAAGTCCTAGGGTTACATCCCCATGTAAGGTAGCTTTCAGTGGAAAGAGGACCCCAGCTCTTGAAATCCTATATCACCCCCCACGTTTGGTGCACAGCTGCCCTTGTGTCTTTATTAACAGCCCCTCTCTATTCTACAATTCTAATGTTTCTCTTGCCTCCCCATTTTAACCCTGAAACACTCCCCTCTTAGAGACCATGTTCAATTAATGTCTAATCTCCATGACCCTCAGCCAGGAGGAGGATCAGTTACTGCCACCAATAATGACTCCATTTACAGAGCTCTTTCAGCAGACGCAATGTGATCCTAAGCCCATGGCTTTCCCAGTCCATTCACAAACTTCTTCAAACATCCCCCCTCATTAAAGAGTCACTCCTGTCTTCTTCTGCCCCACATTTGCCTAGCACTATAGAAGAGATGCTTACACCGTATGGAATTTCTCCTACACAATGGCCGGTAACCAGACAGCTTTAGGGAGCACATCCCTTTTCTGTCAGCTGCAAGGTTTTGTTAAGAGGATGGCAGCGATCTGGAGCATTATGGGAAAACCAGAAATTCAGGGCACCTGCTGGCCTGACTGGAGCTCGTGCACCGAGCCCCAAATGTGCAGTAAGGTAAGGAAAAACTAAGACAAGTGACACCAGTTCGAATCTGCTTGCTAAAGAAATGGGGGGAAATGAGAGATTTCCAGATACAGTCATGATAGGGAAAGGCATCCAGTTACAGCGGGAACCCATAGTTTTAAAAGTATAATAAATGACCAGCCAGAGAGGGCGACAGCAGATGGGATTTTGCCATCCCTGCTGTAAGAGAAGTGGGGTTTGGCTGGAGGTAAGGTCATCACAAGAGATACAGCTAATCTAGCAGAGGGAAGTAGGGTGGCCCAGAACACCACCAGCTTCTTGTTCAATTCCCCTCCCAGGTTGAAAACACCCAGGAATCGTTACAGAGCAGGGGGCATGGAGGAAGGGACGGTGAAATCCCTGTGCTGGCTGTGCAGCAGATCTGCCAGCTGAACCAGCCGCCTCGCACGTCCAAACAAATTACGCAGCAAGAAGTAGGAGAAGTAGTGCAGCAAACAGATTTCTTCTGGATTTTAGACAAGTCCATGACACAGCAGCCAAAGCTCACCAGAAAGGTGTTACCCAAATTATGTATTTATTGGTGATAAACAGCCTGAGTGCAGATGGGACCAAAGGATGAGGAGCGGCTGTGCTGTGCCAGCCTAAAGAGCACAGCCCTTGCTCTTGTGTCTTCACTGCTTCTAGTTTTAATTTAGCTTAAATGTTAATTGTCCAAATCAATGAATTTACATATTTCTGCAGTTCTGGCCATCTATATTTGGCAGCTTGTCATGACTGAAAATTCTTCTGACCTTTACTACCAAATAGATTTTGGATCCTGGGAAATCAGAGAGCAAATTATGTTCATCCAAAACATTTTCACCCCAGAGGAGCAATGAAAGACCCTGCTAGCCAGCCTCCTCCCTGAAAGGCAATGCTGTTAGTTGAGAAGAGAACAGAATTAATTCCAGGTAAATATTAGCACCGGGTAAATGGTAAAAAGTGCAGCGGGTACTTTTTCAGGTTCAAAAATATAACTTTGATTTGACTGGATTGTGTAGCAAACACCATTTATTGCTTTGCAGTTTTAGAAGCTATTATAAAAAATTCTCTGCCCAAGAACTTAGGACCAGTAAAACCCTCTAGAAAAACGCACTAAGAACACACCTACCAATCTCCTCAGCATAAGTTGTGTCATCCCACCTGATGTAGGGTGAACAAAGCTCTTTCAAAGCAATGGTGTCACTTTTTTTGATGGAAAGCATGGCTTGGGTTTGCTAGAAAGGAGATATTTTCACAAGTTTTGTCAAATTTTTCTCTATTTTTCAAAAAAAAAAGATTCAGGTTCTCATTGAAAAAGTCAAGAACTCAGGAGCATGAGGTTTTTGCAAATACCAAACCTTTGTTCATGTTTTCTGGATTTTTCACCATAGTTTTCCTTTACTCCAAAATGTTGATTGGGAAAAAAACAAAGCAAAGACACCCTTTCTGATGGGACCTGGGGAGTAATGGCAATCACAGAGACCCACAGGGATCCTGAGGCCACCACCTCCCAGCTCACCCCTGCACCTCTGCTTCTCCGGGAGCTGGAGTAGGGAGGGATGCTGGCAGGAGGGTCCGCAGGCCCAGAAAGCACTCCAGCAGCTTTATCCACAGCAGACTCCATCCTGGTTTGCTCCCAGCACATCTGCTGCAGCAGCTCCGAGGAGCCACCCTGGCGCTGATGCGCGGCACAACGATGGTGCAGCTCAACGCACACCGCATGTAGGGTGTCTGTCACACTCCCCTCTGCTGTTGCCTACCTTGCTGAGTTAGTTATGAAATTATCTTCACATTTGGGGTCAAAAATAAATATTTAATTGTGGTAATGGCTGTAATTTGCATTCAAATGTTTTTCAGAGCAAGAATTCCTCACTAAAAGACACCAAAGGCTTTTGAGAATGATGAACTTATTTGAGAACATTGCTTTCTATGCTGCTGAACGTCATCACCAGAAAAAAATGGCTAAATTTAGCAAATAAAAAAAACCCAAACAAAAAAAGAAAAAAATCTATTTTCCCAGCTGTAATAAATATAGCAGGTAGTAAAAAGGAGCATGCTTCAGCTGTAAGTGGGGTATTGTTATTTGATATGTGGGAGAAAAAACAGAAAGCTAATAAGGCATTTTTATACATAAAAAATCACATAATCCTGGTGCATTATACATGTTGTACTTATTCATGGTCTATCCATGGGCAGACATTTATTATTATACACAGCTATCTGTTACATGAGGAGATGCAGATCTGAGCTTTCATACAGAGAATCTTTGGGTATCTCCTTTACCTTGAGAGCATTTGGGTGTTATTTATCCCAGACATGAATATGATTCTTTCCTCTGGCAGGACTACTTCATGTCACCGCTCCTGCTGTGACCCCACCAGACCTCATGCTCCTCAGCTCTGCCCTGGGCACAGCAGAGGCGAGCCGAGCTCTGCCCACAGCTCCCAGCCTGGGCATCTCCCCTCTCCCATGGCTGAAAAGCAGACTTTGTGTCCTTACCCTTTGTTCCGTAGGCTGGAGGAAATGTCTGCTAATGAACTGTAACCCTGGGTTATACCACACACTCAGGTGCTGTTTGCCTACGTGTGGTCCAGCTGCCCAGAGTGGTTCTCAGCACTGGGAAGGCAATGCTGACCCGTGCCCACACATCTCTTCCAGCAGGGATGCAGGAGCCTGTGCTGGCTTCCCCCACTTCTGGCAATGTGTGTGTGCCGATGGAAAGATGCTTCTCTAATACCCTGAAATTTTGTCTCCCGTTTTTCTTTCATAGGCAGTGACTTATCTATCTGAGCACTATTCAAAGCAACAAAAAGAGCGCATCCTTTTAGTTTTACCAGCTTTCTGAGTTTTTGGTTGTTTGGGGGTTTTTTTTGTTGGGGTTTTTTTGGTGGTTTTTTTGGTTTTTTTTTTTTTTTGCAATTCCCTTTCAGTCCTGAACACTGGTTGCTGTATGTCTGCCCAGTCTGCTCTTATGTGGAGATAATCCCATGACTTGATTTTCAAGTACATTTAGTGTCTAGACAGGCCATTGCAATCCTTTGTCCTTCCCTCCCAGTTCCCTTATTGATTTCAATAGCCCTTCAGGCACAGGGCACTTTCTAAATTCAAAAATTGCTGGCACTGCAGGGGTCCCCACACCATGTCCACCCCACTGTCATTTCAGAGTCTCCATGCCATCATTCTGCCAGACTTTCTGCTCACCCTTTTCATAAATATCCAGGGGGGGGGAATCCATGGTGGGTATGGCAATTATAAAGGAGGAGGAAAAAGAGACCCTAAAAGCTGTCGCCCCAGCCCGGGAGCACTCCAGCCACAGGAGGGCTCGCAGCACCCCCTCAGACAGGCTGCAGCACCTCCAAGAGGTTCAAAACTCCAGCCGTGTCCTGGATCTTGCCGGATCTCAGCGGTCCCCAGGCAGGCACCCAGCCCGGCACAGGGATCAGCACCCCTGTGAGATCCTGCTCTCTGCATCCATATATCAGGACAACCCAATTAAGTCATTTACAGTGAGGACCTGGAGATGGCAGCAACATATAATCACAAACATAAGCAGTTTTTACATGGTAATTATATATTCTATTTTTTTTATCAGTGCAACACAGACAGAAGATTATTTTATGCTTGATATCATTCTAATTTTTGATCCATTTCCCCCCCAACTTAAAAAGGATTAAGATTGGGTTTCTGGTAATAATTTTGGGTATGCCAACATCATAAGTCCTATGCAACATTGTATTAAACTGATTATTAGCTACTTTTGCTTATTGTTAACACTGTTTCTCTTCTTTGGGCTAACATCTGAAATGTATGAAACCAGCTGGTTTGAACGGTCAAGCTGAAAGGCCGGAATATTTTTTAAGTCTGTTTTAAAATAAAACATACTACTGCTTTAGACTCCATCTGATAAAACAGACTCGAGTAGATCGACAAGGAGAGAGGAAACACTGTGCCTGGCTTTGATCATTTTCAAAAGGAATTGGCACGTGTGATTTTCTAGAAGATGAAGGCACGAGGTGAAACTATTTCATATCCCAAGACCTTTTCTCTGCTGAAACTAACATCTGCTTCTTGTTTTCCCTGGGTTTGAAGAGCAGTCTGCCTGACCTCCCCATTTACATCAATAATTGGTTCGTATCAGTGGCTGGGCAAAAGGCAGAGGCTGTCGCTGAGGCTGCTCAGGTCGGGCTGCGGCCAGCTGCGAAGGCGCAAAGTGAGGAGGATGGAGAGGAGCTGCTCCTCCAGCTGACGAGGGACGGGCAGGCAGGGGATCCACGCCGGCTGTCCTAACGGCACGGGGGGCCAGCCCCTGGCATGGTCTGCAGAGGGACAGCCCGGCGGGCAGTGTTCCATGGGAACGGGGCACCCTCAGGAAGGTGGCTCTTCCCGGGAGGAGGCTCGTCCGCTGCTCTCAGCTATGTGCCGGCCTCAGGCTGGGAAACACGACTGCTTCCACCCGCTCCTTCTCCCCAGGGACCCCAGTGCGAAGGCAGAGTAAGGGGGTGGGGGTGGCCCTGGGGCGCGGGGGGCCCCCGGTGCTGGTGACAGAGCAGCTCGGGCGGGCAGGTGGTTACAAAGCGTGTTTCACTCTCCTGTTCCTCAAAAGCCTTCTCTCTCCTGTTTTTTTTCTTCCTCCACAACATCCATCCCCTCACACGTCGAATGATTCACTGGCTTTCCACCACACAGCAGTGTCCATAGAAACGGGCGGGAGGAGTGGAAATGGAAACGACTTCTCAGCGGGGCGGCGGCAGAGCCCCCCATGCCATTACCCCCGCAGGGGGCAGCCCACGGTCACACACACCCTCACAGTCCCATGGGACACATAGTGCCAGGGCAACGCAGCCCCACCTCTCCAGCAGTGCCGGGGGGACAGACAGGGATGAGATGCTGCTCCGGGATGTGGGGATCATCCTCAGCCTGCACAGCCAAGGTGTGTCCAGCGCGGAAGCAGCAGCGTTCACTTGCTCACTCACCTCCCTGGCCCCGCTCGTTAGCGACGACGACACTACTGCAAGGACGCGTAGGACAGACACAAACCCCGATTAGTGCTCTTGGACAAAAACAAATGGCCAAAGCCCTCCCTGTCCCAGCCGGCGGCATGGCTGTGCCACACCACCCACCCACGGCAGCACCACTGAGGCGTCTGCGTGAAATCAGGCTATCGTCAAAGACAACATTAATTATAACTAGTTCCCTAATAGCTGAAAATAACTAATGCAATTCTCTGTGTTTGGTGCCAGTAGGGAACAAGTCCAGAGTAAATGAGCTCATGGTTAGGAATCAAAGATTAACAGACTATCTAGGAGTAATTTCTTCTCCACATGAATTAGCAAATCATAGGTAATTATTGTGGACAGAGCTAGGCAGGTTCATTTTACTAGGTCAGTTAAGAATAGCCTAGGATAATTAAATTGTCTCTAGAGTCAGTAACAATGCTGGAGTTAGAAAAGGTCGCTTTCCCCTTGCTGTTCGTCTTCTGGGTAAATCATATGTGCCCTTAGCGTTGCCCTCTGGGGCAGATCTGTGCTTGTAGGTGCGTTTATTTATTTATTTATTTGTTTGGCCTAAACTCTATTTTGGGGTGGTTGGACCTGACCCTTTAGCCAGGCTGGTCCCCAAGCAGGGCTCCTGGTCACCAGCCCCTGCTGCGGGCGTTACTCTCATGGCCATCCTCTCTGGGTCCCAGCCACTGGGCAACAACCTGGGGCTTGCCTTGCGCGGAGGGCTGGGCAGGGAGGTGACAGCAGTCCCTCCTGGCTTGACAAGTGCTGAAGTCAGTGACATGCTTGCCTGGTTTCGGCAGCCTGGCGCATGACATCGGGAGAGATGCAGCACCCTTCACCTGCTTCCCTCGCCCGCTCTGCAAGTGCCCACACGCACAGAAGGGCAGGATTTGGCCCGGTGGCACTTTGCTTTTTTCCTTTCCCTGCAGGTAGGTGGTGGGAAAAATTGTTTTCAAAATGCCTGCGTGAAAGGTTTGTGTCACTGGTCACTCACTCACGTGCCAGTGCCTGCGTGAAAGAAATAATCTCGATGTCCCTTGGGAGCTGATGCTTGGGGTGGAAGAGTGAGACCTCGGGAGGCTCCTTTCTACATTTTTTTCCTCTGGACATTACCTGGCTGCAGGATGCAACTCTACCTCTCCTAGTGCTTGACGCTGACTGGAAAAAGGATGCAGCATCATTAAAAATAGAAGCATGAAAGATTATTTACATTTCAAGAACAGCTAAGGTCTTTAAAGAAACTTCCATCATCCTTTAAAGGCTCTTAGTCAAACGCTGTTCATTATTAATGCCTGTTGGCTTTATTTAGCCTATGACTACAATTATATATTTATGAGGTAATCAGCAATTGGAAATTTCCCTGTAATGGTAACTGGAGCTTGGCATCCAAATAAAATGAACACCATTAAGAAAGTATTGCGGCCATTGGGGTGGATCAAGTGTGCTAATAGCCCAACTAACAGCAATTAAGTCAATTAACCATTCAGACATATGCTGCTCAATTTCCCTGCTTAAACAGCCCGGTGCATCTGTGAAATTTGTGGAACTTATTTATGGTGTAAGCGGCTGCTAGTCATTATTAACCAGGGGAAACAGTGAAAATAAGGGAGGCTTGTAAAAAATTAACTACTGCAGCAAAAAGATCTGCTAATTGCCAGTTCCCCTCCCCATGGAGGAAGGTTTCATTTTCCAGAGTATTTATTTATTGCCTTTTGAATGTCGCTATGAGCATGTCATGGAATTGCGTGTCCAGGTGGATGGGATGTGTAACGGTGACTGACGCTGGAGGCTCCTCGGGCGTGCAGAGCTGCACAGGACAGGCTCTCAGTTGGGATCGGTGCTGGGTGCTTTGTCCGTCTGTCCTGTGAGGCTGTGTTGGGGTGGGAAGCTGCCCACGGGGACCGTACTGGGGTGTCAGGGAGGAGCCGGGGGCTTAGGCTTGGTGGGGGGAAATGTATAACAGGGACAAGGGGGGAGATCTGAGCAGCCCCTCAGAGCCACATGCTCACAGCTCCACAGACACCGGGGACATCCTGGGACTGAGCACCCAGCACCCAGCAAAGGGTCCTTCCTCCTCCTCCACCTCCTGGGTCTGCAAGGCTGACCCTCCCCAAGACTCGTGCCGGCAGATCCAACAGCCCTTTCCGCAGCAGCTGCAGGTCCCAGAAAGCCCCAGGCTGGAGACACCAGCCCTGAAGCAGCCGGCACTTCCATCACCCACCTTCACCTCCGGAGTGCTGGGGGACTTGTTAACATAAAGCACCTCTCCTCTTCCTTTCCCTGTTTCGGTTTCTTGCCATCTGTCCAAATGAGGATGTTCCAAAGTTTTGTTAAGTGCCTGTTTTAATGAACCCCATTAAAGTTAACCTAGCCATATAATATACAGGAGAAATCTACCATAAATATAGGTAAATAGAGATTGTAAAGATAAATAACAATACTGGTGTGTGAGAAGTGATAATGTACTCTATTTACTGCAGGCCCATAAAAGGCCAATAAAAGATACTGCACCTTTAATGACTTACTTTCTCCATGGCAGCCAGCACTCACAGTTAGCAAGCTAAGGATGCAGTGACACAAAAAGCTTACAGATAATTAAATATTGATTTTTGTTTTCTAATCCTATATAAAAATTGTCCTGGGTCTCCCAATGGTAGTTTCATCTCGCTAGGACACAGGGAGGGCTATTAACCCTATTTGGTTTCAAGCTGTTGTAGAACAAATAAACAGGGAGCCTTGAAAAAGCGAGGCAGAGGCTCTCCGGGCGTGAGACAGCTGCCAGCCCTCCGCCTGCCCCAGCCACGGGTCCTGCCAAGAGCCTCATGCCTGGGAAGGTGGCCAACAGCAGCAGCCTTGTGATTACAGTCGCAGCTTTTTTGGTAAGGGTTGCAGCATTTTCGCCTGCACGTGTGGTTCACGCGACGCAGGGAGCCTTGCAGCGTCCATGCAGACGCAAGAACCCTGGGCTTTCGGCACGCATGCTCAGAGCAGCTGAGTAGAGTGGGGGCCTCCGGCGCGTCCTCCCCTGCTCCTGGAACACTCCCATGAAGGAAGGGCAGTCAGTACATGGTCCCCTAAGCACGGCTACATCACTGGTACCCACTTTTTTCACTGTATTGCATTTCTCCCTCTGCAGAGGTAACCAGAGAGTGGTGTTACACTCTGCTCAACATAAGCAGGGTGAAAAGTGCAGCCTTGCCAAGCAGGACCCACTCAAAGGGTCTGCAGGCTGCAAAGCAACACCCCCACCCAGAGATTGGCTGGGGCAGGGGATGATGGGGATGCTTCAGAGCACAATCTGTCAGAAATATTCCACCCCGGGGACCTTGCTGGGGGAGGCAGTCCTTCAGGGTTGCGGGAGCAGAGGAGTTTTTGTTGTTCAGGAGTTTTTCAACTGACACTCCGTGGGTTACAAAATAGGGGATCGCAGAGCTAATGCAATCTACTGATCTAGATGGAATGCCCTCAGAGGGAGGTCTGTGGTGTGGGATGGAATTTCTACTGAAAGTAAAGGTGAGCATGGGAAACCTCCCAGAAACACATGGTCAGACCAGCCTCAGAGCACATGGTCCAAGTGCCTGGTCTCTCTGGTCAACCTATTTGTTCTTCTGAGGTGCTACTCTTCTCACACTGCCCCTAAATCCATCCTGTCCCCAACATGTTTAGATTATCCTACCAGATTTCTCCTGGAAAATGATATTTTGAGTCTCATGCAGAATGCATGCAAAACCTCAACACTCTTGCACAAAGTTGAATTTTCGCTCAGGTGCATGGGAGAGCGTGGCAGACAGAGGTTCCTTGGGAGGAGTGGATGGCTGGAGGAACGAAGGAGCAGGGGAGGAGGGACCGGGCAGACAAAGCCTGGGGCAGAGGCTGAGGGTGCAGCTATCAGGGCCAGGGCAGGAGGGAGCAAGGATCTCAAATGGCCTCCTTGCTGTATTGAGGGCAAGATGCAGGTTTGGCTCAGCCTGGGTCTATGGCAGAGTCATGGTGTCGGGGTTGACGGGGGGATTTTGCACCCACTCTGACAGCCCAGCCTGATGGTAACTGGCATGTCAGGGAGGGAGGGGGTGACCCAGCATGCCTGCCAGAGCACGCAGGCATGTTGCTCCACAACAAGAAGAAAGGTATTAAAATAATAACCTCTAAGTCTGCCACGCATGATGTTTTCTATCACTATTGGGAAAGCAATTGCCTCCAGCAAAGATCTATTTCCTCAGTTGCTCATTTACAAGCACGCAGTAAGTACTGTGTACACAGTATGAAATGGAATAAACCCCAACATTATACAATAGAGTCACTCATTCACAAAATGAAGCAAGGGGCCTCCTTTCCCAGTTATCTTTTCAAAAGCACCATGCAGCATAACTCACACTGTTTACAGACTTCAGGACGTGAGTAAATCACATTGCTTTACATAATTCGTGTCCTTTGGTAAATTGTGCCTTTTCTAAAAGAAGAGAACATCCACTCCCCTCACTTCTCCAATGCTGTATATAAATGAGGCCGTCGCTCGAACATGCTGGATGAGTCTGATCGTGGGGAAAACAGCAAAACATCTTCCTGAAAAACTGCATGCACCATTTGCTGAGAAATCTTAAATATTTTACTTGCAAAAGCCTGTAGACTCAATGTTTTCCATGCCAAGTGTAAGCAGTACGTTGTGTACGCTAAACCCCTGTTCAGCCATGCAAAGAAGTTCAAGCAAAATAATGAATTGAAATGCACCCTAACTTCATGGTGATCACAAACCTCCAAGGAAGGTGAGCCGAGGTCTGCAACTAACTCATTTCGGCATCTGCTGGAGGCTCACGCCTTGCTGCCTTCCCCCCTTAGGCCAGCCCTCCCAGCTCTGCTCCATCCCACCGCCTCCCTTCCCCATGTTCAGAGCCTCTGAAAAGCCTGCTTGTCCAGCCAGCCCCGAGGAAGGAGGGATGGGTAGAGCAGCAGCCCCTGTGAGATGCGTCTGAACCTGAGCAAATAACCACAAGATCTTTTGTGGTTGTCTGACTCCTTCTCTGCTCTTCCTCTGGGGGTTCATGACCTCATTTGCATGCTTTCTGGGCTAACCGCTAATCTCAGCTCACTCCTCTCCGTGTCTCCTCGAGGGGACCTCTCAGCACTCGCGGCCAAGTGAGGAGAACAGCCGGCAGCGCCGAGCGCGCTGCTTTGGCCCAGGCGGCTGTCCCGGGGGTACCGGCAAGGCTGGGGAGGGACGGCGACCCGAGCACCACATCTGCCCCTGTCCTCAGGCACAGCTCCCGCCCTGCCCTGCCCCCCCCGATGCCCTCCCCATCTCTCCTCCTGCCACCACCATCTCACCCTTCCTCTATTGGGGAACAGCATCTGTCCCAAATCAGGCAGCCCCAGTGTCCTGGAGAGAGAGAGGGCTCCCCAGGCACAGCTCCCCTTTGACTTTTGGGGGTATGAATGGGGGTATGAACTTTTGGGGGGCTCATGAAAGTGTTTTTCTCATGAGGTGTGCGGGCATGCCAGGGAGCCAGGACCCACTCACCCCCCGCCATTGCAGGGAAGCCAGTCTCTGGGAGAAGCAAAGCAAGCGAGCAATTCCCTCCATGCTATCATCCCTGCAGGACAACCTGAGGCATCTCTGGCATCTTGGCTGAGGTTTTACTTGGGGAAACATGAGCAAGGGTGGCTGTGCTGGTCAAACACACCTACGGGTGCTCTTTGCCTCCAGACGGGACAAGGGGTGAGTCCGGTTTGGCTCCCTGGGCTCTGCGTTCCCAGCAATCGAGTGCCTGGAGCCTGTCTGCAAGACTGGTGAGGTGAAAACCCTCTTTTCACCTACTGCAGCGTGTTCAGATGTCCAGTGGCATGAAAAGCCTGAAGAGTGGGTGAGAGTAAAAGCAAGCATGCCTGTGGTTACGACGGAGAGTTAACACGGGGAATGTGTCAGCCATTGGGTTTGATCCAGGACACCCTGTGGAGATGTGGGCTGTGGAGGGGCTGTGAGGAGCAGGAGGTTTCAGGGGAGAGCCAAGGCAACAGCGCGAGGCTGTTTGGGAACAAGTCTCCTGCACCCAGAGCAGTGACAGAGAGCGCTTGAGCCCCTCTGCACTGCAAAGGATGCAGAGGTGACCAGCGCAGCCCCCATAGCCACCACCCTGGGGACACCGTGCCTCCCAGCACAGTGGCATGACCAGAGCATCTCACCCATTGTCTGTGACACTGGGATCCTGCGGCACAACGACTGCTGCCTCCCTCCCTCCTTCCCCTTTGCCCTGCCCAGCAGTCCCCCCACGGGAACTGCAGACCCGCTGCAGCTCAGGTTTCCATCAGATGAGGACATTGGGGACACCCTGAGCCCAATGCCACCCACGGCCCCAGCACACCAACCCACACTGGTGTCTCCTGGGGAGGCAGCTCCTGCCAGCTCCCCAGTGAGCGGGGCAGGGGAGCCAGGCTGCCAACCGCGTCCCCTGGAACGGCACCAGCATGAAACCCAGCAACAGTCCAGGGCATGTGCACCTTCCGCCTTCTCTGTGCAGCAAAACCATCCCATCCTAATGCCAGGGCTACTGCCAATGTGGCCCTTGCCCCAAGAATGGCTTTGTACTGGTTTGTGGGTAGCCTGGCAGCCTAGATGCTGGGGGGACCTTTCAGACGCAGCCACCCGGCAGCCACTGATTGAGACTCAAAAGAAATTCTTTGAGGGCAGCAAGATGTCAGGCCAAAGCAGGAACAGCAGCAGGTTTGAGACTACAGACGCGTTAGTCAGAGCTGATGAATGCTGGCTTGTCAAGTCTTCCCATTTCAGTCCCTGGATTGCCTTTAAAGTTTGCCAAGTCACTTTTCAGCATTTGTGTGGGCAGAAGGAGACGTGCAATTAAGCTGCAATTGCTGCACCAAAGCCGAATACTTTCAAGTTTGTTATTTCCTCAAAAATGACAAAACGCTGGTATCAAGTCAAGGAACAGGACGGGAGCTCCTGCTGCAAAACTGGAGTTGGCACTGTGCTGCATTTGTCCAGAGCTGGATTCTGCTTTAGCTGAAGGATGAAGACACTTACATCAAAAGCCACATTAGTATTTGAGAAGCAGGCTGGAGAATCAAGAACCCTAATCAAACCCCACTTCTGACAGGTGGGGGTTCTGACAGTCACCTGCAGGTGACTCGCAGGCAGTCAGCATGTCTGTCTGCAGCAGTCGTCATAGCCTGCAGAGACACAGAGCTTGTGCAACACCCCAAAGGCAGCTGAAGTCGTGTGGCACTGGTGAGGAGCAGTGAGGGCTGTGATGTGGTACCCGCATTGCCTTCAGCCCAGCGTTCAGAGGTGGCCATGCTCACAGAGGCTCACGTGAGCCCAGCCACGGTGCACGGCTCCATCCATCCCTGGCTGCTGGGAGGGTGGCTCAGTGGGCACCGCGGGCACTGCTCCAGGCATGCGGCTCCTCCGGGCTCTCCAGCCTGAGGCATCCCTGGGGCAGTCCCACAGCTCTCCCACTGTACCCAGTGGTGATGGTAGAAAGCCGCTGGCCAGTTGGAGAGGAAGGGCAGCATTTGCTCTTAGCAAGGTGCAGAGGAAGGCCAGCCAGTGCCTCTGCCCCGGCTACAGCTTCTGCACGTTAACCATAGTGCACACCATGGAAGGGGGAGGCAGGCATATCCCCACCGTCCCCTTCCTCCCGCCCTCCATCTGTGGTCCGTGGTGCTGCCATCCACCCGCCTGCAGTCCCCCTCGCAGGCTGCACCCAGCCGTGTCCTTTCTTTTTGCTGCCTTTCCCCCTTTCCCTGTGATTGCCCGTTAATTGCTGTTGCTATCAAGAAAAAGACAAAGACGAGTGGGGATGCAGCGCGTGGCTGAGCTGGGATGACAGGTAGAAAGCGAGCTTGCAGACCTGTCTCCCACGCAGTACAGGACAGCAGAGAGCTGCAGTGCTGAGCGCGGGCTCTGTCTCGGCACAGCTGTGATCAGAGCTGCCCTGCGAGGCTTTGGCAGCCTTTTGAGCAGCCAAATAACTATTATTTCCCAAACATAAAAGGTTTTGTTTTGCAGATACCTTTTCCCACAAAGTTTCCTTTCAGCGGCTGCAAACGTGTCGGCACAGTACCATGTGCTGAAAACCATCCTTCTTGGCCATAAACTATCCCAACTGCAGCATGAATCGATTTGGAGCCTGTTGGCTGCTAAACTGAATTAATTTCATCCTAAACAGCCCCACTGAAATGCAGCAAATACCCTACCAAGAGACCCAGGGCTGGGCAACGGCTCTGTGAAAAGACTGCTCTGAAAACTCATCGGGTATATCGTGATAATCTCTGCCAGTCACCAAGCAACAGGGGACGAGAGTCACCCATTTGGTGCGAAGCTTTTTGGTAACATACTGCTTTTTAATCAACACTTAAACATGAAATGCTTTTTTCCGTCTAATGCCTCAAATGATTTCATAGCAACTCATCGTGCCACACAGTTTTAAAGCAGAGGCCAACTTTTTCAGAAGGGAACATTTACCCCAAATATGTGGTTTAATTGAACAGTCATTTTCTGCCTCCTTTTTGCTGACTGCAGAAAGCTGCATTTGAACATGAGCTGCTCTCATGCCAGCTCAGCTTCTCTTCCCGCTGCAGAGAAGCAACAACTACAAAATAATCAATTAACTTGCATAAATAACCTGATGGTGAGATGGGACAAAAAGAAAATCTTAGGTTTTGGTAGTATATTCTAAGCATGTGCCCTGCTGCTGCTGTGATCACTGCACACCTGCTGGGGAAGCAACTGCAGAACTGTTGCGAGTTCTGGAGACTGGGGAAGAAATTCGGATTAATCCCTGTGAGTGCTGGGTTTGACTGGAAACCCAGAGCTGGGCTCAGGCTTGGCCTTTGGACCCAAGTCTGCGTCGTAGCTAAGCGGGACCTGTCCTTGTAAGAAAAATGAAGGGAAGTCCAGGAATGAGTCAATTTACCTGGCGGGATGGGAAGGTCTGCCCCCGGATCACCGTTAATGGGTGCTGGCCCTGCACACCAGTGCTGTGGGGTGCACTGTCACAGGGGGCTGACCGAGCAGGGCTCAGTCTCTCCAGTCAAAATGTCAAAGTTTAGTGAAGTCTGGGCTGGAGCGCCCAGTGCAGCCTGCACTGGCCCTGGCAGCTCCCAGCGCTGCCATCCCACAGCACGCCTGCAAGGCCAGTGCTGCCTGTGGGCTTTAAAACAGACTACAGGGCATCATTATTATTTTAAATATTAATGGTGTACTAAATGCAAATCACGGAAATGCTGTTTAAATAAATGGAGCCCAATTTATTTTCTTCTGTGCTGTGGTTAACTAGGCCAGAACAATTACAACCAGACTGTATTTATGCCTGGTTTAAGACTGTTCTAATCCAGAATGGAGAAGTTAAAATCCACAGATTTACATTGGCCTTATTAAGTAATGTGAAACAAAGCCTGCAAAACTCGCTGTCCTTGTAAACACTTAATGAAAACTGAAATATCCTTGCAGGCTGACTGAATTTGTGCTGTATCCTGGAGCCCAAATTCCTGGTCCATTTTTCTGCAAAAGCTGTTTTTCCCAAAGCAGCGCTTTCTTCCGCACGCCTGCGCCTGCCGGGGCTGTCGGAGACGTGACTGGCACAGCGAGAGGCTGCTGGGGGCCTGAAGGCACACCATGCTGCCTGCAAATGTGTGTTCAGAATTTGGACCACTGCATGCACATCTAGGTTCCACCCTCCCCTTTGAGGTCGTTTCACTACTGCTAGTCAAAAATTGTAAATCCTGAAGCCATTCCTTTGGAAATGGCTGTTTTATGGGAACAAACTTTCCATGGCAACATGTGATTTTGACAAAGTTTAATTTCAAAGGAAATTGAAACAAAGTATTTCAATAATGCACCAATGTTCTTTTTAACATTTTCCAAATGTCACATTTTGATATCTCGCTTTCAAATGTCTTTTCTTTAGAAATTTATACTATTTAAGAAAATTAAGGAGAGATTAGATTTCTTCCCAAATCGGCTGACTGAGCGCAACTTCTGCAGGAAACTCTGCGCTTGTGTGTGCAGCAGGTTGGGCAGTGGGACCCGACGGGCCCTGGGAGGATCCATCCCCCCGTCCCAGCTCCCTGGCCAGGCTCTGCCCTAGCCAAAGCTATTGGGATTGTAGAGATTCACAGCCTGGGATGCGCAGGGCAGATTGCTTGGACTGAAATCCCTTTTGACCTTGGAATACACAGACGGACAGAAAACCAAAACCATGAAGCTTTCCAATTGACGCAAATCAGACTAGAAGTGTCTTGAAGAAAATTTAGAAATGCAAGGTTTGCCTCCAGTTCAGAGGAGACATTGCACAATTATAAACTTAATGCTGTCTTTTACTTCAAAGTAAAAATGCGAGAGAAGGAAGGAGAAAGGGAAAGCCTGTTAGTAGGTCACAGCCTGTTTGGGGGAACTGAATCCTAAAAATAAAAAGAACTCAAGGCTTGCAGGGTGATTCCGCTGGATTTGGACCTTGCACTGGCAAGCCTTTCCCCCCGCAGTGGAGGGCTATGCAGCACAGAGTCCTTACTGCCCTTTTGCCCAGTGGTGATACTGGAATGTATGGTGTAAAATCAAAGAATTAAGGAGGGAGGGAAGAGCTTCACTTTTCAGTCTCTGCTGAACGTGGAAAGGGATTTTCTGAGGGTCTCAGAGTATTTTACCTACAGGGCTGTGTAGAGCGTCAAAAGCATGGATTATTGGAGATTTCCTCCTAACAGGCAGCAGAAAGCAGCTGTGGACACTCATTCCTGGGGGAGGGGGCCACAGCAATGCTTTGCAGCCTATTTTCAATTACAGTTTCCAGCAGAGTTGGAGAAGACAATGACAGGAGGAAAAAAAATGCTAAAAATTCACAGGCAGCAATAAATTTTCCCACAATGGTCTGAAGAACAAAATGCTTCCTAAGCAAGTTCAGCTAAAAGTATGTGTGCAAAAACCATATGGACAGTGGGAGTGCGTGGGTGTGCTTGTCAGAGGTGCCGAATGCCCACTCCTCCCCAGGCGCAATGTTCAGCACCTCCCAGCATCAGACGGGGAGAAGGCAGAACAAGGAACCTGGGAGGGGTGGCTGTGTGTGTGCGTGCATGTGTGTGTGTGCGCACGCACATGTGTGCACGCGTGTGCATGCTCTGTAGCAGGCAGCAGGAGAGCGGGTGTGCACAGGGGCGTGTAGGTGTGTTGGGGAAGGAGTGTTTCTTTTTTCAGAAGCCCACTAAGTCGTCAAGAAGATGCTTCTTACATGTAGTGTTCATTGGTTGTCACAGATGAGTATGTACTTATTTCTGTAGGGGATCATGAAACCGTGGTGTGGGAGGGGACACTCTCTCAAGAGTAAGCATGTTTACCCTCTGGTTTTATTCAGACCCCAGCTCCACTCTTCAGATGCATTTCTGCAGGACACTGAAATAGTAGCACCACTAATTATACTATTATAGGGTTATTTCACCATGATATTAATGCCCCAATGTACGCTATATATCTGCACAATGGCACCAGGCATCATAAAAGTCAGAGCGATCACAGGTCTTTGAGGAGGAGGTGCAGGAACGCAGCAGGCAGGGCACCAGCAGCGCTGCTGCCATGCGCCGAGATGCCTGCGGTGGGGTGGGACCCTGGTGGGACTCTCTGCAGGGGTCAGGGGAGCAGGCTGGGAAGCTGGTGGGTGCCATCAGGAGTAAATGAGCTCAGTGCAGCTGCTCTCCCCAGCGCTGGATGTGGAGCAGGATGACTCCCACGACTCCCAAGCGGCAGAGCTCTCTGCCCCATGCTCCCCAGGAAGGGAGAGCAGCTGGGCTCCAGGCACAGGCTCCACCAGCGCCTCTGCCAGCCCTGGCCCCAAATCCTTGGACAGTTGCACCCAGGAGCAGAGGGTTTGGCTCAGCGGGGGCATCCCCCGGCAGCTACAACCAAACCCAGTGTTTGCTGGAGTTCGCTGCTCCCAGGAAACCTGCACACAAACGGCCCATGTCTATAGAACAGCTTCAAAGAAGTTTTCCCGCAGGAGTTGCCAAGGTCTATTCAGTTCCAGTCTGCTAAGATCCGGCCTTTTCAGAAAAGGGGGAGAAAACCAGACCCCCAAGGTCGCGGCGGTGGCTCGCCCTGTGCCCTATGCTGAAAACGGCTCTGGAACCAGCACACACGGAAGCGGGACATCCCCCAGCGCTCCATGTGCCTTCTGCTGATAAGAGTGGGGCCAGGCGACCCGCACAGCACGTGACGGGAATAGCGAGAGCCTTACTATTCTTGAGGGCTGTGAAAAGAACCACTGCATGCTGAAGATGGAGTCAGCCTCAGAATAGCAGACAGATAAGGGAAGGCAACAGTAAGCCACAGGGTATTTTTTATACACATTTAAAGAGGAGGTCATGCCTGTTTTTGATGGTTAGGATAGCGGACCCTTACTCCTTCTGATATTTTAAAAGGCTACAGGAAGGCTTAAAATGTAATTCCAAATTCAGATTCATGTTTCCTCTTCAGCTCTTTCAAAGGCCCAAAGGAACAGTTAAAATTTCAGAGGAAAATTTCTCCTCCTCTCCAGCATCTTCAGCATTGCCTTTGCTTGGTAGCCTGTACAAAACACTAGGAATGGGAGAATAACACACAACAGGTATGTTCTGCCAGTTTAAAATCCACACTCCCATTCAGGAAGAAGGAGACCTGAGGCTTTGGCTGTGGGTGGAATAGAGGGATTTGTTTAGCTGGTGGGTAATTTCTTCCCTGCGTTACTGCCCAGAACTGCACACAACCTTGCACCCACGATGGACCATTACAGTGGCGTAGCTCCATCCCCTGAGCAGGGCTGTGGGTGCTGGGCTACAGCGGCTGCGCAGGGGAAGCTGCCTTGGGCAAGTGAGGAGGACGCTGAGAGCACGGCCATGCCGGCGCAGTGCCGGGAGCCACGGGAGGAAGCAGCCCTCCCCACCAGACCTTGTTTGAGCAACAGCGTTGCTGCCACCTGGGAGGACCTGCGGATACTCTCGTCTCGCACTTCCCCTTGGCTAAAGGCAAGCCAAGCTTTGGTCTCAGCAGACGTGCACAATGTGGGAAGCATTCGTGTTCCTGCACACTTTGTTTTGCAGAAATCGAGCTGCTCTTTTAAACTTAACTTTGCTACTGGCATCTAAAGTTTCCTCTCCAGCCCCCAGTGCAGCAGTGGGACATCCTGTCCTGCCATTCCCATAGCCATGGACAAAGCCACCAGCCAGGCTCTCCTCTCCGTTACACCAGTATAAATCCATACTCAGTGGGGTTGCTTCAGATTTATGCCATCATAACTGAATTTAGCAGGTTAATAAATGGCTCCTCCATTAATAAATGGAGAGCCTCTTAAGATCACGAACTTCACAACTACGACAAGGTCATGCCCACCACTTCTGTCCTCATAACTTTTCCAGCGTTAGCATCTCCTGCGTTTTGGTTTCTGTGTCCCAAGTCAGGGAAGAAGGATGTCTAAATGCCAGAGCGATGCCCCAGAGCACCCCAGGACAAATCCCTACAGGAAGCAGAGCTGAAGTGCCAGCACACCCTGGCGCAGGTGGCCCCTCTGCTGCTGACACCACTCTGTGGCGTGGGGGGCATGGGGCCATGCTCCTCAGGTCTCGCTTCCCCTGGTGACTTTCTCTCCCCCTCTCTTTTCATGGCTCCTGCTCTTGCAATTATGTCACTCTCTTCTTTAACCATCTGGCTCCTGCAAACAAATATAAGTCCTCCTACACAGACCCGCTGGCAAAGGGACTGATCCTTCCCTGGCTGACACCAGCATCTCTCTGCTGACTGTGAAGGAGCCGCTTCTGCTCTGAGCAGCCGTTCCCTGGGACCAGCCACCTTCCCAGAGAAGCTGTGGCACCAGCAAAGGCAGTACCCCACTCTCACCACCCCACCGTCACCCCCTCCTCCTCCCCGGGATGCGAGGGCTTCCCCAGCTGGTGCTGGGGCCGATGGGGTGGACTCTGCCCTGAACATCCCACAAGCACGGCTAGTGGCAGCGGGATCAAGCAGGCTTCACCCCTGTGCCTTCACCCCGCATCCCCCAGACTAGCTCCTGCACCCACCAGTAGCGGGATGGCCGGGGCACAGGTGGGTGCCAAAAGGTGCTGGGGCCCCACACACCCTTCTCCCAGGTGGTGTTGGGACAGGTGGCAGTCTCTTTGCAGATGTACATGTTCAGGTCAAGAGCTAGAACGATAATTACCAAAGCACTTGCTGCTGCCCCGTACCGAGGTCCCGGTTCTCAGACTCTTGTAGGACCCCCAGGTGGCACAGCCCCCACCAGCGTGTCCATCCCACAGGGCTCTGCCAGTGGGCTCGAAGAGGAGCTCCTGCAGGAGGGGCTCCTGGTGGCACCAGGGAATTCCAAAGGAAATCCCAAAATCTGCTTGTGCTCTTGATCTGGACAATTCCTCCTCAACATCTTCCTGGGAGAAAAAGCAGTGTGGTTTGGGTCAATAAAAGCAGTCAGCCGAATAATGGCCAAAAATAATTTCATTCTGACTTTGATTTTTAAAAACTGTTAGGGAACAAAATGAATTTGAAAATGAAAATCCAGCAGTCCCTTCCAATAAGGCCAACAGATAATGCTTTAACCTTATTAAAATTGGGGTGGGGGGGTGGTGTATTTCAAAGCAAAAACTTATTAACATAGAAATGTTCCTGCAAAAAATAGTTTCAGTTTGATACATTTCTGACAGGTAAAAATTGAATTGCAAAACTGTCAAGCAGCTGTGTTTAGATCCGCCACCTTAACCAGCGTTTGAAGGAATAGGAAGTAATGGGATTTTGCTTACACTTGAATTGTATCTTATGTTCAGAGCCATGTGAATAATATATTCTCCAATTCACAAAACACAAGAAAAAATAAAATACAAATAATTTCTGACCATTGGTGAATTGAAAAGTTCTAACAAGCTAATTCCAAGATGAACAGAGCAACTGCTTATGCAGAAAGTTGCTATTTCATTTTGAATACTATTTACAGGTTTTGTTTTGACTTGTCAAACAAATTTTGAAAATAATTCCAACTAATTTAGTTCCTTTGAAAAATGTAAATATTGCATTTGAAATGTGACGTTGAATTTTTTTTTACTCTTTTTGCATTTTTGCATTTTCCCTGGCAAGCAATCCAGTGATACGAAATCACTGCATGCCTCTTACAGCTTTTCTCTTTGGAAGAAACTTTGTCCATGTCGCCTCAGCCTGCACTGATTGCACAGGAGTGGCGGGGGCTGCTCCTGGGGCTGCTGTCGCTCGTCCCCACGATGGCCGAGCTTGTCCACCTGCTGGGAAACCCATGCACGCCCCGGCTGGGCACCCCCTCCACTCCCACCAGGTGGGAAACTTCTTCTCAGCCCAAGCTCATCCCGGGAACAGTCTGCTCGCTTCTTCCCCTCTTCTATTGGTGTCTTTTGATTACAAGTCTGCTTTGAAGAGACACTAATTGTAGCCTGCACACAATGCTTGTAATTATGCCTATTACATTTTGATTCATTTCCATATGTCAACACTACTACAAGGGGGATGTGGGGGGGGGGGGAGAGCACAGTTTTATAATCGGTTATTGTCTGAAAAAAAACCCTGCACAGAGCATGAGTGAAGTCTTCTTTGTGGAAATTGAAAATAAGATTATAAATAAAAGTCTTCCTCTGACATCCAGAAAATGGACACTTTAAAATAAATTGCCACTGTTGATCAAGAAGATTGCTAGCTACCTTTTACATTAATGAGGCAAATACTCTTCAAGTCCCTAATAGCAATATGTTTGAGTATGTCATTTCAATAGCTTCTTTCTTAATAAAGCTTGACCCTAATATTCCCTTTGCTGTCAAAGGCATTGTCCTGCCAGACATATCTGTGATTTTTAGCTGCTAGTCAGAAGAAAAAAGCGGGGAGCAAAAACAACTGTTATGCAAAGAGCTGCAGGAACCCAAGTGATGAGGCTCTCCCCCTTGACTGTGACGGGACCCTGGACAAGATGCAGTTTGCTGCTCTGGGGCTGGTGCACCGGGAGTATCACGGTGAAGGGTGTCTGAGCCAGTGTGGTCCCACCAGCCACAATGGAAGCCCACCAGGAAACTGCTTCTCCAGCAGTTTATGCTTGGGCAGCCCAAAATCACCAAGGTGGGTGCAGGCCTGCCAGCCCCCTCGCTGCCGCACGCGCAGGATGCTGCCGGGCACGGACATTCCCCGGGTGCCCACTGTGGGGACTGGGGCAACCGTCCCACCTTCCACCTGCTCTGGTGCTTCTCCCTCCTCCTCTGCCTCATGGCAGGAGGAAGCAGTGCCCATTTGGCTCTTCCCCCTCCAGGTAGCTCTACCAACTAATTACAGTACTTGCAAAAGTGTGAGCAGAGCTTATTCTTTAGCAATCAATCAATACAAGTTAAAAGGGCATCTTGTTTGTTTCTGTAACAATGCTCTTTAGAAAATTGGGTCCTTTTACATTTCCTGGCTGATACACCATCCGTCATATGTTGCATCAGTCACATCATGTTATGTTTCAAAGCATAATGTAACATGATGTGACTGGTGCATCAGGCAAGAGATTTACAAAGGGAGGCATTCTGCAAGACATTATATCCACTTTTTTTTTTTAATCTGAGTTTGAAGATAAAAACAGTCAACTTTTTCTACCAAGCATTGCAGCAGGATGGCTTCTTTGCCATCGCAGGCAATTACAGGGGTGGTCGGAAGAGAAGGGAAAGCAGGAAAGTGCAGCCCCTATCCACGTGTCCCCAAGACTGCCGTTGCCCCTGCAGCACCACACGGGCTCAGCCCCATGCTTCAGTCTAGTGCCGGCTGCGCACACGTGTCCCTCGGGTCCCATTCAGCAGTGAGGGAAATGGGGTGAGAGAAGAAAAGGAGACGAACGCAAAAAAATTAGCAGACAGGGTGTGCTGCGGTTACCTACGCCAGCAGGACAGGGCAGGAGCCAGGGCCCCGGGGGAGATGGCTGCCGCACACTTTGTCCGGCACCTGCTCCGCTCCCCTTCCCTCCCACTGCCTGCACAGCCCCTGCCTGCAGAGCCTGCCCGCGCGGGGGGCAGGCACAGCCACCCACGGACAGGGGCTGCGGCCCCCGCGGCTGGCCTCACAGCCAGAGACCCCCAGGCAGTGGCCCTGGCACTAAACATCCCCCAGAACGGCCCCCCAGATAATCCAGACCTGTTAGAAAGCAGCAACCCGAGGGTTTTGCTCCCACCCCTGGGCTCTGGGGGAAGAAGCAGTAGGGGGAAATTCCCGCGTAGGGGGAAGTCTGAAAATTTTGGGAACTGGAGTGAAAAATAAAGCTGATCAATAAAATTCCATGCTGGACACTTTTGGACCTGCTCTCCTTTCTGCTGGAGACGCCCAAGGACCAGGCACAGCACCAGCGGCAGACGCAGCATGGCGGTGCCATGGGGCATCCACATGTGCCATGGATGCGCCTGCCTGCACCATGGGCACCCACCTATGCAGTCCTGCTGCCCCTCACGACTGGTCTGCTGAGCAGGACACAACTTCCCGGGCAGGAACGCATGCTTTCTCTCTCTGGGATTCCTGGTATTTCAAAGGAACGTTTTAGAAGATTTCATGAACAAAACTGCTCCTGGGTTTTTGTTGCATGGATGAGTTCACTGTCTTTCAAGATTTTAAGACACTCCTGTGTTAGGGAAGTGAAATTTTAAACTTCAAAATGGCAGAACAGCCTCATTTTCCCTGGAAATAATGGTAGCAGAAAATTTTCCTGGATTCATACCAAGCTGGGTTATATAAAAATGAGATAACTTAAAAACATAAGAGGATGCAAAGTGTTTGATTTTTCAGGTTCCAATGCTTAATCTGAGCTTTTGCACACCTCCAGACCTCCCAGGTCGGAATGCAATCTCAGAAGATTGCTGCTGGCATGAAAATGAAATATAATGTCCGAATTATAATTAGCCAAAAGTTTGTTCTGAAAGTATGATCATGCAGGCTCCCTGAATACTCGTCATGAACCCAGGCCTGTACAACCCTTTCTGGTGCCTATTTCCGAACCAGCCTCGCTGAAGCGGCTGCTCCAGGAGGGGCCCAGTGGAGCTCCGAGGGTTTCAAGAGAGCAGGGAAGGGGATGATGTATTCAGTTTTTAATTGGGGCTGCGGAGAATATGCAGGCAGCTACCCACATAGGGATATAACCTGGATGTAACACACAGGCTGGTAAAAAGTTTCTGAGAAGGAAACGTTATGACTTTTTCCTACAGAGCACACTAAACACTCTCGCAGTAAAAAAATAATGATTGGAAGATTCCTTATTTATTCTGATAAGTTATCATCAGTGTCACTGAGATGAACATTTAGGCAGAACAGCTCCCCTGCCCACACACTGTGTTTGCTTTTTAAAAATATTGCAAATAGCTCCATGGCTTTAAATAAATAAACAGCTAATGAGTCACACCAATAGGAATTTAATGTCAAGACGGAGGAAGTGCCTGCCTGAGTACCTAGCCTAGAAAGTTTATTACTGTTTCTTAACCACATCGGTGCTGCTCCCGCTAGCAGTGTGCTCTGGCAAACCAGCCCTGTGGGCACACTGAGCTGCAGCTTTGGGCAATGGTTGGCCTGCAGATGGGGATACTGAGGGGCACCAGCAAGGAAAGGGTTGTGCAGAGCTTGCCGGAGAGCACCTGGAAGGACAAGTATTGTTCATCTGCTCCCTGCACAGGGCTGCAAACCAGGGACGCGCCGGTGCCAGGGAGCCGCCTTGCTGAGATGGAAGGCACCAGCCTTTTCCTGGAACCAGGAACAGAGCCCTCATTTTACTCCTCCTGGAAGAGATCCCCATGCGAGCATGAAATGCCCAGAAGGCTGAGATGGCATCACTGGGGTTTATTTTTGCAGCTGTTCCTGCAGTCCGGGGGTGAGCACGGATCATCTGTGCTGGGTGGTGGGATGGGGACAAGGGACAGGACTGGGGCCACCCCAAAGGCAGCCTGTCAATCTGCGTCCTCATGCCCCTGGTGTGAGCTGCCTGAGCTGGTCATTGATGTCAGGAGGATGCCGTGAGCACTGGTGGGGCACAGCCAGTCCCAGGGTGCCCCAGCACAGGCTGGGACATGGGGCTGTGCTCGGAGAAGCCGCTGTGCCAGTGCACGGGGCCCTAGCAGCTCCAGAGAAACCCTCCGAACCCACTTGCACGCCTGGGAGTGACTCAAGGGAAGTTTGAAAGAAATTCAACTTCTGTTGGTGTGCCAGGGAGCGAGTGGGTGCTGGAAGGTGACAACATCCTGCTCCTTCATTCATCTCTTCATCTGATATAGCTGCAAAAGCCCTCCAGTTATGCAGCACACGAGGTCCCCTCTCACCACCCACTCAGCCTATATTGGTATCGGCACATTTATAACAAGCTGGCTAGCTCGGGAGAGCAGTCTGAGCTTAGCAAATCCTGTCTCACATGGGGAGCTGAGCTCGGAGCTGAGCCCACCCGCGCCGTGGCTGGCTCTGACAGGTCCTGCTTCGTGCTGACAAGCCACGCTCCTACTGCCAGGAGCCCAGGCTTTTCCGCAAGGAAATCCAACTGATATAAGAACAAAAACTCTTATACTACCAATCAGTTTGAAAACCTGGACTCAGAAATCATTTCAGTTGCTTCTCCATCCTCAGTGAACCAACAAGTCTTTCTAATGATGACCCATCTAAGTGGCGAGAAGAGGAGCCCCAGCCCAGGGTGAGGATGGCAGCTCTCCTCTCCCGCTCCTGGCCCTGAACTCCCCATGGAGGAGGATCCCGAGTGCTCTGGAGAGGCCCATGCAGGGTTGGATGGGACGCTGGCACAGGGAATAAGGGGTTTACATTAGGAGCCTCCGGAGACCCTGGACCAGGAACCACCAGTGCTTTGCAGAGGCCAACGGGAAGAGGACCCAAGATGTTTACGCTGAGTTATGTGCAATCCAAGCTGCTGCTGGGGACGTGCTGTGGGCCATGGCTTCAGCCATCTCGTGCTCCTCTCCCTCACTGCCTGCTGGCTGCTGGAACCCTGCCGCTCTGCTGCCATCCTCCTCGGAGCTCTGAGCACCTGCGGGGCAAGGTGGGGGGCTGGGGACCCCATGAGTGGAGGGGAGCCCTGCTGACAGGGGGGAACCCCACTAACAGAGGGAATCCCATTAATGAGGGGGACAGAAGGACCCCAGAGCAGCTCCCCTGAAGGAGCATTTCCAGACTCAATCTGCTGGAGAGGGCTGCTCTACCAGGAGTTGGATTATTTCAAAGGAAAGTCAGTCTGTCCTGCAAAAGAACCTAATTGTCAAAAAATACCCTTTTCAGTCAAAATAGTTGTAAGGGAAAATTTTCAGCTGACTGCAGTTTCCAGGCAGGTGGCTGGGTGCTCCCCAGGGATGGGGCACTGTAGGAGCTGCTCAAGCGCCGGCCTGCAAGAGAAAGAGGTGAGGGGAGCCGAGGTCTGGCAGAGAGACCACCCGCAGCACACAGATGCCCCTGGCATGCAGGGGCTGCCCACTGGCTGGCAAACCCTCTGCAAGCCCCGGATTTTTTGGTGGGGGAAGCGAGTAAGGAATGGAAAAATCATCACACACATTGCACAGATGGAAAGAGTTTACAGCCCTCCTCACTTCCTCATCCTTGTGGTGTAAATTATACGGACAGATGTACAATCTGGGAAGTCATCCAGATTTCCTTTTCTATTTTTTTTTAATTATTTTTTTTAAGAAAGAAGGATGCTAAAACAACACTAGCTGTGCCATGTCTAGTCCTTGGGTTTCAGTGTTGGCTATGGGAGAGAAGAAACCAGCACTCCTGGCAAGTGGTGAATGATCCAGATAAGCCCTGAGCTTGCCCGTGGCACCCTTCCCGTCGTCCAGTCCCCTTCCAGCCAACAAGGAGATGCGACACTGCCGTGCCCTTGGCAGGAGGCAGGAGACAGGACCCGCTGTGACCACCCATCTGCCAGCCGGGACTGAGCGCCGGAGGTGTCCCTGCCGCTGGTGTCGGGCCAGGGTGGTTGCTTTCCTGCGCTCAGATCTAAGCAGCTCCTTGGATATTTACTCGATTGCCAGGAATGAGAGGGAGGAGGTGGATGACAACATGTTTCCAGTGCTTTGCTTTGTACAGATACCCTCAAGGCAGCATGTGTGTGTCTGCGAAGGGCTCAGTGCTGCTTCCAAACAAGGATCAAGTAAAATTTTCAAAGCATATTCTCCCCTGTCAAACACTGCTCTCACTTTGGAGACTGTCCATGGCTTTGACACTCCTGTGGGCTTTCTACCCACATCCTTGTGCCAAAGATACCTTGGCTTGAGCAGCAGGTTGCACTTGGCTTTTGCTGGAGGGAAGCGAAGCTGATTGCACCACGCCTTGGGTCCCCGCACACGAGCGGCCAAGCTCCCAGCTGCCCTTGGCTTGGCCACCAACTGGGGACAGGCCAGGGCTGCGGTGCTCCCCCAGCAGCATCACTCGGTGCCACAGGTGGCTCTGGATGCTGGGGGGTAGCTGGGCTTGGAGGCAAGTGTAAAAGGTGCGAGAGTCAGAGCCTGCCTGCCCTAAACCAAGCCAAGAGAATGACTGCATCTGGGCTCGGCCACCTTCCTTGGCCAGGCACGACCTTAGCAGACAACCACTTCCACAGTCGAGACTTGGGGACCGAGTTGTGACACCCACAGGGGTGATGCCCACCCTGCTCCCCACTGTCCAGCACCGACCCCACCACAGGACTGTGCTCACTGGTGCCACAGGAACGGCCCCACCAACACAATGTGTTCTCAGACACAAACACTCCCGTGCCTTAGAGTGATTCAACCACCATACAGGATGAGCTATAAATGCTAGTTTTACTGCCACGATCTATCATAATTTTACTGCCTTTATTCCTGATCCATCATGTGCTCTCATCTCCCTCCCCCGGTGCGTGCCCTGCGGCACCCAGCTGGGAGAGGGCTTGGAGGGGTAGTGGGGTGTCCACGGGCACAGCCTCTCTGCGGGCAAGGAGACCCTCACAGGGCTCTGCCTTTGGTACCGAGCTTGAAGTTCAGCAGTAAGCATCTCCCTCGTGGGACACGTGGGAATAGAACAGTTATCCAAAAAACACAACTCCCACCCTGTGGGAAGCTGCAACATTTGAATCTGGTGTCCATCCAAATTGGACAAAACCCTGCAGATTCTTCACAGCATAAGAAATTCCAGAATTTTTTCATTTTGCCTTTGCACCACATTGAAGAGTTCAGCCGAAAGGTAAGTATCAGCTGTCTCCCGGCCAGGCAGTGTTAAGGAGCTTCCTGAAGAAATGCCAAGCTGCCTTCAAACCTGCTAAGAAAACATGGGGTTTTCTAATCAACATTTCCCTTAGAAAATATCCTGATTGCACCAAAATACACTTCTTGATCTGAAAAATTCTGACCCATTTTAGGGAACAGTAAATAATAAATAGCAAATAACCACTGAAGTAGAGATCATAGAGATGGTTGTTGTATAAGCACCTCAGCAAGACAGAGTAGATCCATATTTACAGGCTTTGGTAGCTGGTATCCTGTTGGCTTCCACAGCTAGCTGTTGTTCCAACTGCAAAACTTGGGAAAATGGAGGAACAAGCAGTTCCACAGCAGAAAAAGAAAGGGGGAAAGACAGACATTAGACTGGACTTCTGTGTACTCTGGACTATACAACTTGATCACTCTATTCCGTGGCTTCTCCTTCATGTATTAAAGAGCTTTAGCATCCCTTGTTACAGCACTGCCACAGTCCCACAGCCTGTTCGGGACAGGGACTCTTGCTTTCCAAGCGTTTTCATGCTGTTTGTCCCTCCGGAGGTCTGGTCCCTTTCCAGACATTACTTTAAGACAAATGACTATTACTGATGAAATAAACCCCAGTCATCATAATGAGAAATCCACCTCGAGATGCACATTGGTCTGACACCCAGCTTGTGGGGCTGTGCAGCCCGGGAGGCAAAGGTCTCATGGGAGCCACTCCTCACTGCCCAGCTATCAACCATGCTGCTGCCAGCACATTTCTGATGCCCTCACCCCCCATGACACCCACCAAGCTATGGCTGGGCTCTGGCTGTGGCCATGCAGACCCCAGGGGATGCCTCTGCTCCATCACTGCTGAGCAACAGCCCTGCAGAGCTCTGTGTTCCTGCAGAGTCTCGCCATGCCAGAGCATCAGCCTGGAGGTGGATGATGATGGGCACAGAAGGGGAGAAGAAACGGGTGTGGGACTTTGTCAGGACAAGGGGTAAGTGACACCCCAGAGAGTTTCACATCTGCACTGCTCTGCAAGAAGCCACCTGGGCCTTTCTTTTGGGGAATGAGTCACTGTACCTCTGCAGGTAATTAAAGGGCTGGATGATTGAAGAGAAAAAAGGATTTATTTATGTCCCTCTACAGCAGGGATTCAGAGCTGTTAGCAGGAATTCCCAAACCCAGTACTGCTCTGCTTTGTTCTTAATGGGGATGGATTTTTATTCTAAACCACCAGAGAACCAGCAAAAAATGCAGAGTGCCCATTGGTCTCCTGTGACCTACTGCAGCACGGCAGTAAACATTTCCACACACTGGCCACAATGTTCTCCACCTCAGCTCCCTGCCTCTGGGACCATACCCAAAACCCATGTTCTGAACTGCACCCAGCCTCCAGCACCAGTGAAAACAAGTTGCTCCAAAGCAAGGGATAAAATCTGAGGCATCTGTGTGCTTTATACTCCAAACAGGAACTGGCCTGCCACCTCAAACTCCATACCAAATCACAAGCAACAGAGCAGAAAACCAAATTATTCTCAGCTGTTACACTGCTTAATTTAATATTTCCAATGAGCTCCTTTTCCTTCTCTTCAAGAATGAAATGCATATTTGTGCTGTGTCACAAAACATTAGATTTTGTCAAGGCAATTCATTTTTCAATGGTAATTTGTAAGTGCTCACCATACCACACACGGTCTGGGGAATTTTATGGCTTCTTTCAGAGGCAAGGAAAATAAGAAGCACTCAAACTAGTGACGAGAGCATGGAAAAAAAAAGTGAGAAGAGGTAACAATAACAGACAGAGCATTCATCTCTCTCAGCCACACCAGCCTCAGAAAGAAAAGAATACCCAGGGAGTAAACAGGGGCCATGGGCTTGGGTGCTCCAAGGCAAACACCGCAAGCATTGCTGATGGGCACGGAGCATGCCTGTTTGCAAAGCACCAGCTCTCCGCAGAATTTCAAACACAGAATTCAATGGGCCATAAAACGGGCTAAATAACCTCATCAGCTTAATAATAAAACAAATAAAAATTAGCCTGGTTTTTGGCTTGTTATAGCATAAGGAACCCTATGGAAGACAAGGGGTTTACATAGTGGCACAGGGAGTACAGGCACGGAGGAGGACCAGCCTGTCCCAAGTGTCAGCGGGGTGCAGGGATTGTCCTGCTTGGATGTCCCTGGCTCAGCCAGATGGTTAGGATCCATCCGCATCGCTGGCCAGCCAGGTCTGTCCCAGGGCAGGAAGGGATGGAGAGCTGTTGTCGCCGCGGGATCTGTTGGAAGACGTGGCCGCAATGGCTCCAAACGTGCACAGGAACCGCCAGCACCACCATGGCAATGTGCCAGGATTTCAACAGCAGCTCGTGTGCTCTGCTTTGGCTTCCAGCAGAGCTGGACCTTGGCTCTCCTCTCCTCCAGCCACCCCCGCAGTGCTGTTACCCCTGCTCCCAAACCTGGGGAATGATTTCCCGCACTGCGCCTGTGGGTACCAGGAGAAGGAACATCACCGGTCACTACGCCAGCAGCGCCTGCGCGCTCCCAGCAGCTCTGCAGGAGGGCTCCCAGGAGGACGACCTCTGCCCCAGCCTCCAGCTTCTGGCCGTTCCCACTCCTGCAAACGCCATCAAACTCCTGCAAACGCCTGCAGCAAGACCCTCCCTTGCTCAGTCCAGTGCAACTCCACACTGCCCAGACCAGCCTTCCAGGTAAGGTCCTGGAGTCAAGATGCACAATCGGCTTCAAGACAGAGCTTGCCCAGTTCATGGGAAGAACTGCATGACAAGGCAGGGTGATCCTGTAATTAAACCTATGATTTGAGGCTTGAATTATATCACCAACAGGGGCAAAAGGGGACTTGATCTACTGTGTTTGTTGTACTGCACTCACAGGCAGCCAATTAATTAAACTCGCTTCAGGGACTTCCACGGGCCACATGCAGGAGCAGAAAGGAATCCCCCACCTGCCTGATGTACACCTTGGCCTCCAGCCTTGTTCTGCTTTTCCACCTTTCCCTGGAGCATCAGATACAGCCACAGCTACAGAAGGGACATTGGCTGCATGTGCTGCTGCTTCTAGTAATGCTGATAGCTCTGGTACTCGGATGCTGTATCAGGATTAAACTGATACTTTGGTGTCAGGAAGGAATTTTTTGCAAGTGCAGCTGTCTGGCACCATTCCGGAGGCTGCTTCTGCCACACGTGTTTTCTAAAAGCCTGCCCGCCCGTGTTCCTGTGTTCAAGCTGAGCGTGCTGAAGCCCAGGGCTACTATCCACTCTGCTCCTGGCACTGCCTTCATTCACCACCTGTATTTTGTATTTGTAACTAGTCTGCAAGTTAATAGCAGGTATCCAGCCTGTCAGAGGCTGACATGTTGTGACATGCTGTAATATGACAAGTCCTGAGTGATGCCACTAAACGGGATCTTACTGCATCAGTGCCAGACAGACAACAGTGTCTTTCAGGTTGGTATGAGGGCCCCCATCTCAGAGAAAGAAATATTCATTAAATACCACCTTGCTTTGGATGCTTCACTCGGTCTTCTTGCCACCAACAAAGATCATAGAGAGGGACTATCGAAAGTTTAAAAAGACCCCACAGCCTGGCAAAGCTGGAGCTGCAGGCTAACAGCAGGCAACTGGCCTCAAACCTACCTCCCTCCGTCCCTCCTTCTCCGTGGAGCACAAAACCCTGAGAGGAGAGATGCTTTTAATATTTTTTTTAAAACCACATGGTCTATGTTAGTTTGTACATTACAGTGCAGCATAAAGCAATGGCATGGGGTGGAAGACATGAGCTAAATATATTTGTGATACACCTTTCTTACTATTTGTATTTATTTCTCAGGAACTGATTAACTTATATAGCTCAGAAATTCAGGTGTGTCACTGGAGGCAAGGCTCTATCACACAGCAAGGCATGAGGGGAGAGGTACTAAAACACTAGGCTGGTAAAACCCTCATGCTTCACATTTCATCAGAAGCTGAGTAGCACCAACACAGCAAAAACCATCCTGCATACGCATAGAAAATACAATTTAGCAGGAACGGCTTACTGGACTGTCCACCCCCAAAAAACAGCTGCAATATTTTTAGAACCTGTGCATCTCACCTTTGAGGCGCAAATCATCCCTAAGCCCCAGCACAGGAAGATCGCAGGCTCAAAGTACACACAGCATTCCTGAAGACCTGATACATGAACATCCAGTGGCTCGTTGTGTGAAAGGGCTGGTGGTGCATCTCCACTGACAACACGGACTTGCCCGGAAGAGAAGATAGCAGCTCTTCTGCAGTTGCAGGGCAAGACACCCCACACCTCAGTGACTAAGGTTTTAATGCAGTTTTCAGGATGAAGAGAGGAGTAACACATTATTTTGAAGCTGTAGACAAAGCACAGCTAAGGAGACTGGAATTACCTACCCACCAGCTAGCAGCCCTCTTCCACTGCCAGAAGGTTGGCTGAAGACCTCAACCTTGTGGTGCAGCACTGGCTGTATGTCTCAACGGGAGGACAGACCAGTGTAAAAGCACCTTTTTTCTGTGATGCAGATGGCAGCCTGCCCCAGAGAGCAGAAGGACACCCTGCACCCTGCTGCCCTGGGAGCTCCTGGAGCTCCTTCAACCCAAGCCCTCTTGTGCACGCCAGCCATGAGCGGCACAGGAGCCTGTTTGCTTTCTCAATGCTCCATGAGCAAGTAAGAGAATAAGATTTATAGCATATTTTAAGGTTAATCAGAAAAATCTTTCAGGCAACTAACTGTATAAGCTTCTATTCAAATAGCATGATTTACAACGCTGAGGAGAATTGATTGGGAACAGCGTGGAGAGCCACAGGAGGAGATGCTTCCTTAGACTCCCCATTCAGCAGTGCAAAAGACATGCCTGAAGCTCGGCAGGCACCGGCAGAGGCACTGTGCCATGGTCCCAATGGCCTCTGACAGTTTTTCCTCCGACCCAGCCTGGGCCAGGAGCGAATGTCCCTGGCAGCACCCTGACCCTGCAGAGCCACAGGAGTGGGACGGACCTGTGCAGCATCCCAGGCTGCTTGCAGGGAGGCGTGACTGGACTGCTCCAGAAAACCTCTGGAAAACATCATTCTTGCACGGTGCAAACACTTCGCAAAACCATGCCTATTTTCCCAAAATGATATTTTGGTAGAAGCAAGAAAAACAAAGTAGAGTTTCAACCGTGTTCAACATTCAATGCTGTAGCATTTTTTTTAAATTATCTGTTGTGAGATTTTAAAAGTCTAAAACAAACCTATTTGTTTTATCCAAAACAGTGCTTTTGCCAAATTACCTTGCAGCCTTCCTGGAGTAGGGTTTGGCTACGTTCCTGAGCATTTTCCTGAAAAAAACTTCAGGTTTTGTTCCAGTTAAAAGGAAGGCGAGCATCAAAATCCCCATATCCCTTTGCACATTGACGTTCTGTCCTCCTCCCAGCTCTGACAATACCTTTCTCCTTACAGTTCAAACACTTGTGGACACAGTGAATGTGCCACATGTAATTAATTAACTTAATGAATTTAGTGACCTACCTGTGGATAACCATAGCTAAATGCTTCCTTTAATAGATTCTGCTCCTCCAGTGGGCCAGGGATGGAGAGATAGAGCAGATCTGGCATGTAAGGCGCAGCAGCTGCTTTCTCAACATCTGGACATGTCCTGCAGGCTTCTCCACATGCCCCCTGGGCAGACCCCGGGGCTTCGGCAGCGCTTTGGGGACGTATCCTGGCCCAGGGTCTGCCACCATGGGATTGGCTTTATGCTGCTCTTATGCCACGTTTAATTGCACGCTGGTCTCTAACCATTGCAGGGACAATGGGGCCACTTGGGCACTGGCCTCACTGCTGGAGCCATGCCATGGTGAAGAAAAGCAGTATGATGGTACCCAGCACAGGGAGCTGCAACAGAGCACAGATAGCACCGGGGGTAACCCAGGCTCTGGACAAAATTAGTTGGTGTTTAAACAATGATTTCATACCCAAAATTACCCCAAAAATGGAAACCCAGAAGCAATTCCTAAGCTAGCGATCGAGTTCTTGGGGAGCAGCCAGCAAGGGGACTCCGATAATCACTAACAGTGTTTATTTGCCTTACTTAAAAATATAAAGATTTTCTCTCTAGTTCTGGGCAAGGGGAAAGGTTAATGAATTCCTTCAGAGCAAAGAGATCTTCAGACCTCTCAGTGGAAACAAGGTCAGAAATCAATGCTGGAGGTGGAGCAGGGAGGCCAGGTTGGAAAATAATGAAAAGGGAAAAAAATACATAAATAAAGAGGCAGGAAAAAATGATAAGCTAAACAAATGGCAGGGTGACACTTGCTCAGCTCCCCACAAAGAATATTGAATTATTGTCTATAATTTGGGCTATCGAACCTAAATTAGGGCCTCCAGACTAAAAACTGCTGCATTGTGTGAGGGTACATCAAGGGTCAAACGCTCCTTTGGTTTGCTCATTATTTGCTCTGATACTAGGCTGTCATTAGCGGCAGCAGTGCTGAACAAAGCTGCATTACAAAGGCAGTACACATCAATGGTGCTAATTAATTGGATTAATGGAAGGGCAGCACAAATTAGGTCTGGCTTGGATAATTTCAATGAAAACTGAATACCAATCCCCAAAGTCATTGGAATATGGATGAGGCAAATTGAGTTAAAATACAGGAGACTGCTGCATTCATTAGCCCGCCCACCCTCTGAAGTAGTTGTTTAATATGCAAACTATTAATATGCAAATCAGCACAAATGAAAAAAATGTGATTTTTTTTTTTAATTCTCCCAAACACAGGCAGCTGCCTGATGTGAAAGAGCTGCGCATTTCCGTGCTGGCAGAGGATGGAGTTACCAAGAGCAAAGAGGAGCTTTTATGTCAGAAATTCACTTCTCGCAACCCGTGCTGCCCTCACTCAGCCACATGCAACCCAGGCAGTGGAACTGCCTGGAAAAATAACTTGTTAAAAAAAAAATAATCTTGCCCCAAATCACGCCTCTGGGTGTCTGGGGCGGTCTGGCCACAAGCCCTGTAGGCAGCAGACAAGCTTGCCCAGCAGAAGGGGCCCGTGGGGCCAGGGCATCGCTCAGCACAGTGGGCAGGAGCCTGGCAGGACCCTGAGCCCGCGGGCACAGCGACACGGCTCCGCACCGCACAGCAGCCGGCGCCTTCCCTGGCAGCCAGGAACCTTGCCTGCAGCTTGGGATATGCTGCTGTCCGTGGCAGCATCCCACGCACCGGGATAGGGTTTGCCCTCCAGTTTTGGGTGGGCACGGTCACTGCCTTGTGCCTTCTGCTTTTGGCTTTAGAGCCCTTTTAATCCTTTAGTTCATTAAGGAAAGGTGATAAGGCAACTTTCTTGCTCCTTATGAGTACTTCCCATGGGAGCCTCGAGGAGACGAGAGCTCTTTGCTGAGGCAGGAACAAAGCAACGTTTGCTCCAGTTCACCCAGAAACACTGGGGCTTGGGCAGAAGATGCTCAGGCAGTGTGAGAGCACGTGTGCCATTAACAGTTCCTCCCGAACCTGTAATCTGAATCGCCTTGGCCAGTGTATGAACCACTGAATCCGTAAAGATTAGTAATAATTCCCAAACCATTTCTGACTTCACGGTTCCAGCCTGTAAATTACAGCTCTATTGTGGTGCTTTCACAGTGCTGTTGCGGCACTGCGGTGTCAATCACCACCCTCCAACAATTACAGAGTGAGTGAAAAACTTCTTAGAAACTGTAATTACCCCTAAGAACTGTTTCCCTCTTTGGCTTCCTTTGCTTAGCAGGTGACCCTTCAATGTTGTGACAAACACCTTGTTTGGAATTATTTTTTCATTGCTAGCTGTTAACTAGACATGCCACCATTTCAGCTTTTGGCTGATTTTTCTTCTTGGTTAAATAAGATTATACACATTATCTCACACCCATACGCCCACTGTTCACCACATGCATTTCGTGGTGCCTGCTGCGGGTCGGAGTCTGCCCAGGTGCCAGAAGGACACCTTCCCCTGGTGCCGCAGCAGGGCTTCTCCAGCACTGTGCCACCACGCTAGACCATGGCCCAACAGTGCTTTGTTTCAAGTGAACAAACTGCCCTGTTGATTGGAGATTGATTAGATACTTAATTTTAGGAGTGCACGTGGGCTTCCTGAGCTTCAACAGAGCAATGCACTCAAGCTTCACTGAGCTGGTTCACAGTCAACTGCGTTTTTATGGTCCAGATACAAACCAGAGGGAAAGAGCAGAGCTGCAGAGACCAGAGGAAGGCGAAGAGTTTCCCTGCAACAGCAGTGAAATACTTTTAGCACTGGTGACCACAGCAGGTACTTACAGAGCAGGTCCTGCCCTGTCCCCTTCGCTGCACGCTCCCTTGTGAGCAGCTACGGGAGTGCTGGGGCCGCTCGTGGCTCTTGCCCAGCTGCCTGGGTCGGTCATTAACTGGATTTGCAGCAGCAGATCAGACAGCAAGGGCTCTGGATTTGCAGCAGCAGATCAGACAGCAAGGGCTCCTCCTTGGCAAGGGTACCAGCTCATTCAGCTCCTTCACACATGTAAACTTATTCCACAGCCCTATTGATTTACTTGAGACTCCCACCTTGTTTAGAAAACTACACTTGGTCAACCCTGCTCCCTTTAAACACCTGAAGTGTGGTTCCTCGTGGCCCTGCCTTGTGTCAGGGGAGGTGAATCCCCCTGCGTGGGACGAGAGCAGACGTGCCCTCCACAGCCCTGCTCGCTTGTGGGTGTCTGGGAACAATGAGGAGGCTGCGCACCTTCACCATGCACCCAGGGACTTCATTTACAATCATGGGATCCCCAGTTTCACATAACCGGCTCCATCTCACCGGGAGGTTTGGGCCGGAGGACGAGCTCTGAGCTGGCGGCACGTGGTCCTGTGCCGGGGAGCATGTGGGGGTTTTCTCCCAGCACTCGCTCCTCTGTCTCTTGAGGAGCTCAGCTGGTGCCAAAGCAACGGACCTGCGCTCCCGACAGCATCAATTTTTCTCTCTGCAGTGAAGATACTCATGCACCTGCTCAAGGGCTACATGCAGAGCTTTGGGTCCTTCTGCTTCTCCTCACTCACCATCTTCTCTTCCTTGAATGAAGAGAAGGAGGCAAGTGTTTGTAGGAAAGGGGCATGGCTTAATTCTCATGAATCAAAAAAACCTCCAGCGAGACAGCAGTTCAGTTCAGGCACTGCTGCTACGGGGGCTTGAACTGTTCTGCCAGGCGGGGGCGGGCCGGGGGGTGGGGGCATCAGCTCCCGATGTGTTCCCCCCGGCACTCGCAGGGAGCTCTCCC
>JAVJGG010000088.1:13604329-13663164 GCA_035590195.1 Aviceda cuculoides | reverse complement strand
AGCTGCCCTGGCACATCCAAACCCCGGGCATTTGCAGCCTGGCTGCTGCCAGAAGCTAAGCTTGCAGAGCTTGGACAGGGAAAGTGCCCACTTGTTAATATTTTTCCTTCTTCGACCATTTCCTTTCAATCTTTTCTTTTTTCTACAGGGTCTTGTACTGCACTCACCACTTGTTTCTGAGTGCCTGATTGTCACAGTGTATATCTAAGCGCTTTGTGCAGAATTAAGCCATTAAATATTTCAAGGGATAGGGCATCTATCTTTTCCTCCAGGAGACTAGTGAGTCTAATAAATCCCACTGTTGGGGTGCCTCTAACTCAGCACTGCAGACTTGCCAGTGGGTTCAAGCTCATCCCTTGTCACTCATCCCATGCCAGGGCGGTCAGAAGAGAAAGAAGTGCTGGAGTGTTTGAGAAAGCTGGGGCAAAGCCTAAGAACAGCCAAACCTGAAAATAACACCTTTATTTTATCCAGCAGTATAATTATACTAATTTTATTAGTGCTCCACCCTTATCGGTAAGACGGGCAAGTGCAGCTGTCCCCGGTGTGCTCTGGGGCATGCTCCACCACATCCCATGCCACGGACACAGAGGATGGAGCGAGGGGACGTGCAGCCAACCCAGCCCTGCACAGACCTAGCTGGAGTCAAATGGGAGCAAAGTACCAGGTTAACTTTAACAACACTTATCAAGAGTGCAACCAGCCTTTCTTAATTAAAGTCAGATTGGCTCCTCAGACAGATTGAGCCTGGAGCATGGCAGCTATTTTCTCAGCGATTTCATTTGGTTTGTTTTTCTGTGCATAAGGGGATGTTGCTGCAATCCGTCCAAGAGCTGGCAGAGCCTCCATGCTCTTGTCACCCTGTAACAGCTTCCTGGATTAACGATTCTGCAAAGGGCTAATTCTTAAGAGGGCAATGTCTTTTGCAGGCTGGTATTGATCTTTGTCAGCTTCCCCTTGAAAGAAAGAAAATATTGGCTTATTTACAAAAGGTAGCTTTTTGCTCCTGGCAAGTCAGCCTCAAGATTCACGGCTGCTCATGTCCCTCAGAAACTGGAAAGGCTGAGGATAGTTCCTCGAGTGTCAAAATCAAAGTCCTCGAAGTTCACAAATGCCTGTAGAGCATATGTAGTGGAAGGGGATGGCTTTTACCACTGAGCAGGCGGACAGAGAGCCCTGTGCTGCAGAACAGACCCCAGTGAGCAGGGCTAAACCAGAGCCAAGCGCAAGGAGAGGAGCTGTGGAGGAAGCAGCCATTCGCTTCTTGACTGAAATGCTACACTTCACCTTTGGTTGTGTTCTAAAGGGAAGAAAATACTGATTTTCAACAGTGTGCATTAAATAGATTTTTTTAAAAAAAATTTTATACGTTCATGTAACAGCAAAATAAAAAATATAAAAACTTTCAGATTCAAAATGAAAAAGAATCTAAATTCTGAAAAATCATTTTAGCAAAAACCCAAGAAGTTACCCTTTGGTAACCAGCCCTTTGCAGAAAGGGAAAGGTTCCCACCAACAGTTTTCCTTTCAGAAACAGCCTTCCCACTGGCAGAAGACAGTGCTGGTCACAGACGGACAGCTCAGCGTTCCCAAGGGCAGGAGCTGGTCCCCTTTCTCCCCTGGGAGGTGCCTACTGCCCACTGCCCACTTAGAAGCACAGGAGCTGCTCACAGAGAAGCTGCACCCTCTCTGCCTCCCTGAAACAGAACCTTAAAATATCTGCACATGAATAAACAAACACTGGGATGATTTGCAAGGTGATCCCAGAATAGTCCAGACACACATGTGCATCTGTGCATATGTGTGTATATATATGCATACACCTAAATAGAGAAGCGGGATTTTCAGCTCAGATAAAGGAGGAAACATCAATTATAACATTAAAAAGATACAGGAGAATGCACGGCTGCAGCACACTACCTGCGAGTGCCAGGGACAACAGCGGATCCTATGCCCGCCGCTCCCAGGGCTGCCCCTGCCCCTCCTGCACCCCACGTATGCCGGGGGGTCCAGGCCAGCCCACGGGGTGGTAGGAGCTGCTCAGCCCCCCGGCACGGGGATTTTTTTCAGGGTTTTCCTTTTCAGAGTTAGAACGGGACTTTGCTGTGTGAGGGTGTCTGGTAATGTTGACAAACAAATGGGCACAGGGGAGGAGGGTCCCACCTGAAGGCACAGGAGCTTGTTCCCACGGTGAGCTGTTTGCAATGCTGCTCAGAGGAGATCCCAGCCCCAAAACCCTTGCCCGTCCCCTGCCTTGCATTTGCCTCTTGCGAGAGCCTCTGTTCCCACCAGCTGCTGCCTGCCTGGCTCCCCGCACCCAAAATGTCCCAGAATTATTGATGTTATCATCATGACCGAGTTCGAGACTGTGCCACCAAGCATTAAACTGGCCCAAACATTGATGCTTTGGTATCTGACAAAAAGCGACCACGATGTCGTGATCAAAGGTACCAGGAGTGCTGGAGCCCACGCTTCCCACGCCTGGCTGCACGCTCGGGTCCACCGGTCCTGCGGGGACTTTGCTCCGCATCCCCCGTTTAGCACCATGCTAAACAAACAATATTACACACTAAAACAAAACAAAAAAACCCTAAAAAGCTCTTCCACCCACTAACTCCTGCTGTGCAGAAGGTGCCAAATCAGATTACAGTGCACAGTTGCCACATTATCCTGTCTCAACTTCACTAACGCTCATTAAGCTTCTAAAATCCTTTTTATGGTGTTTATAACACCTCCAGAGGAGTTTACTGTGTAAATATTATTCTACCATTAAATCCTGCAACAAGGCAACCGTCAACAAGTGGAATTTGTAATGGGCCTGCCGAGAAGGCTCGGCTCGCAGGCTGCGGCGCCTGTGAAGTGAGGCCAACAAAAGCAGCCAAGAACACAGTACGGAGTGATAAAGCACTTCATTTTGATGCTTTAAATCTCCTACCACTTGGGCCTGCTTAATGTAACAGGCCCACTGAGACATTAGATTTGGGCCTGGAGTCAAATAAGCTACAGGGAGCCACTTACTGAAAGCAGCCTTCCACGCAGCGGCAGCATTAGCGGTTTAACCCAGCTAATCTGGCACAGAGCTGCCATGGGCTAACGCGCACCTGGCCGGCAAAGGGACGGATCCGGGCAGCCCCTCGGCAGTGGCCACCCTCGTCCCCCGTGCGGGGATGTGCCATTGGCATGCCCGGGGCGAGGGTGGGTGACCTCCGGCTGCCGGCACTCCCCAAGGATGCTCCCGCGGTGCCATGAGGTCAGGGACCAGAGGATGCTGTGGCTGGCAGAGGCTGGACAGCCCCGGGCAGGCTCCCTGGCAGCTCTTCCAGTTGGGAGTGGTTGGAGTGCAGAAGCCTGTCTCCTCGCTCCCAGCCCCTCTTCATACCCTGGCTGGGAACAAAAGAAATTCAAAAAGGAGAAGGTCACCTCGGGGGGGGAAGCCAAAGAGGGAATCTGGGCAGCAGGAGAGGAGGGAAGGAGACTCTCTGAAGATCCCGCGGCATTGGCAAGTGTCAGAATATCAAGAAGCTGTTCCCAAAGCACAAAATAAACACGGTGGAAATGCACGCTCTTTGCGAACCCGCGCCGTGCTCTCCCCTCTGAGCCGCACTCCCTCTGCTGTCCGCCAGGCCCCGCGCGGCGCTGGTGTAGGGGACAGGCTGCGTGGCCACGAGCGTGACCCCAGGCCCTTTCCAAGTGGCACCCAGCAGCTCCCAGAGCACGCTGGACAAATCAGGGATTTGCTTTTACTTCAGTGGTGGAAAACGAACCCAAAAAGAAGCATGTGGAATTTTGGGGCAACAAGTAATTAAAAGGCTGTTTGGGGACAAGTTTGAAACTCAGTTGAAATATTGTGTTTCATTTCGAGTTGTTGAACCCCTTTCCTAAAGCCTTCCCTCCAAAAACGAAGGCAAAACCTTCACATCAGTACTTAACCAATAAATGCCACTTTGAAACGCAAAATCTCATTCTGAAAATGGCCATCAGATATGCCTTGAGGTTTTGGAAAAAAAAAAGATCATTCCTCCTTTTTGGGCCAAAGTGTTAGTTAAATTCAAGATCAAGTTTACCAATAACTCCGGTTCCTCCCAGGCATGACCGTCAATCCCTACCAGGCAGCCTTCCCACACTGGGACTTGCCGGGGCTACCCAACACGCTGGTCCCATGCCACCACGCTGTGGTGGGCACCCACCACCTGCTCCAGCTCCAGCCCTGGCCCCGGCCCCGCTGCACAGCCACCACAGCCAGGCAGCGTCCCCCAGGGTGCCTTGGCCCGGTGCTTGGCAAACTGCGCTTGTGTAAGAGAAAAGATGACCAAGTTTGGAAATGTTGCTCAATAATTTTTACCATATGTGTTTTCTGGTGCTGTGTCAGTGCCTGCGTCCAAGAGCAAGGCTCGCTTAGGTTAGACAAGGCTCAGTTCCTCCCGGGAGCCCCGTACCGGCCGCAGCCCTGAGCATCACCTGGCACTCCCACCCACCTCCTCTCTCCTCCACCAGTCCTCTCCTGCGTTCACAACAGAGGGCTGAAAAGCATCCATGTGGGCTGGACATCAAAGTCACCCAGTGGATCTGCTTCATGAATTCCAGGTCTCGAAAATTCTTTTTGGAATGAGAGCAGAAACCAACATTTTAAAATTGTCTGTGGAGGCACACACTGGAAATCATTCCTGCAGCTTAACTAAAATGTTTCAGTTTTGACAAAATTGCTTGGATTTTATTTCAATCTTGACTTCAAGCAAAATAATTTATCATGCAAAATTAATACAGAAGACAACAGTTACAACGCAAAACACAAAATGTAATGTGATAAATAATGAAAAATATTGAAATACAAGCTGTTTCAGAATTAAAAATTGAAATGATTTGATACAAAAATGTCACACAGGATGCTGCAGCGTTGTTGAATTTTTTTGCAGCTTTCCCCCAAAACAAAACTCCACCAAAATCCGGCCACTCCCGCAAAGCACTGGGGTCCAGGGGCTCAGGAAGGAGCCACACACCCCCCTGTTTTCCGCACTCTCCCGCCACAACCCTTGGCCCCATGAGGCTGTCGGTGCCCGTGGCTTCTGCGGGACATCCCACGTGCAGGAGGTGTGCAGGACCAGTGGTTGCCATGGCAAAAGGGCAAAACAGCCCCAGGTCCCCCATGGGTGGCCAGGGACCAGGCTCAGGCTGGAGCCACTGACCTGTGCCCTGGGGACCGGCCAGGGGCTGAGCCCCCAGGACACATCAGTATCGTGAAGTGATGAAGATGAAGCCATGGCTCAGGCAGAGTAGGACTGTGACAACAAGAAATGAGGAAAAAATATCCCCTCGTGCCCCTGTTAGAAAACCACAGCTTGGTAACTCCCCCCCAAAAGCTGCATATTATAGCAGGGTTGTCATCCACACATTTATCATCTCCATAAGCTCCCGCACACAAGTGAGACTGGCAGCCGCAGGTCAGCACCGATTCCTCGGCAGGATGACAGCCTCGGACAGGGTCAGTGAGAGGGAGAGAGGAGAAGTCCGTGCTGGGCAGGAGCCCACCACAAAACATCACACCACAGGTAACCTCTGTCACGGATTAGGGCGGTCTGAATTGGCAGAACAGTCCTGCAAAACCTAGTAACATTACCAGGATTTCACAGCGAGGTACAGCATGTGTGATTAAAGTCAAACCAGGTTTGAGCAAATGCATTGACACCATCAGTGACATCAAACAAGGGGACCCCAAGGAATAACGAGAGGGACCCTTTCCTGGGGTGGGGTTTGGAGAAGAAGACTGGAGACCCTTCCCGGGAAGGGATGGGAGCCTTGCCTGTGCCATAAGGTGCGTTTGGCAGTGCAGGAAGTCTGAGCTGAAAGTCAAAGCCTGGATGCCTTTTAGACTGTTCGGAAATGAATTTTCTTTCCATCATGACAAGTCGCAGTGTGATCTCTCTCCTACGCGATAAAACAAGAACCAGATACGACACTGCAGTAAGGGGCTAGTTGCAAATGCCCTCCCAATTAATATAAATTGTTTATTTCCCCCCGATAAACACCGAAGACATGTTTCTTGATAAAGACAAATGACGGCCCCACATCGGCAGCTCTCTCCCCACCAGCCCAGCAGCAGCCGCTCTGTGCCGGCTCCAGCCAGCCCATGGGACATGGTGGCAGCCTGGCCCTGGTGCACCCAGGGATGCTGGGAACAGCGGGTCCTGCTACCCTCTAGCTACCACCCCCGTCCCCGTGCAGCCCCCATGCTCAGCAGAGCCTGAGTGTGTTATGAGCATTTCTTCTCCTTGCTTTCATGTATCGTGCTGCAGTGGCAACCCAAACATGGCTAAGAAGAGGAGGGCACCCCAGGGAGCAGAGAAGCTCCCACTTGCTGGCTCTCCCCACCCTGGGCACTGCAGGACGCTCTTGTGCACCGTGCGTTTTGGAGCTCGAAATACACCGACCTGAGCAGCAGCGTGTGAGAAAACAAATGGGGTGCTGAGAGCATTACAGCACATAGAGAAAGCTAATGAAAGGGTTTCCATCAAAAGGCAGGCTTGGGAAACGATCCCAATTATCCCCACAGGGATAGGGATTTTAATGGGCACCGGTACATCCAACAAAGGTCTGCACACTGCTCCTGACACAATCCCATTCAAGCAGCTTTTGTGCGGCTGAGGGGCACAGGGTTTGGGAAAGCCGCCATCCCTCGGGGCAGAGGACACGGACATAGCCAGCTGGCTTTGCCTTTATGGGGAGGCCCTGGGGAAGGGAGGCACAGAATTTCCCCCTGCCCATTCCAGGCACCGCATCCCAAGGGACCACAACACTGCCCTTGGAGACCCTGACACTAATGAAGTGCCTGCCGTCGTGCTGCAGACGTTCTGCCGCCCTTTCCCAGGAACCTTTGCCCATGGTCCCGCTCCCCAGCCTGGTGCCAGCCCACTGCCTCGGCAGAGCCCGTTCCCGCCAAACGCCAGCTGATGTCAGCAGCACCGTGCCATGGCCCTGGCACACGCCTGGGGAGCCGGCAGTGCAGTGGCCTCGCAGCAGCCGACCAAGAGCACCGGCGGCGGCATCAGTGGCAGCGGCGCAGCGTGGTGACTCAGCCGGCAGGAATGTGGGAGTTCTGCACAGCTCAGCGCTGAAAGCCTTTTAATTCCAGCCTAGTGATGAATGGGTAAGGCCTGAAATGAAATGTTCGGAGGCTCAATGTACCAGGCCTCCCGCTTGTAATTATTTTTGTACAGAATATGTCAAGTGTCGTGCTTCACAAGAACTCGTTTAGCATGCAAACATTTTGTGATTAAGTGAGGCTTACTTAATTAAGCACTTTGTAATGACTCTTAAACCAAAGCGTAGTGGATTAGTGCGTCCTATTTGTGTCTATCATGTTAAAGGCGCAGTAATAACAGGTTGCTGCAGACAATTAGGGTTAGAACACAGAGTGGATGGAGGGAGAATCAGCAGGCACCCGGAGCCTTGCCACTTGCTAATGTCCTGATTTAAAGCTGCCTCTGCGGAGACAATGTGAATCCACTCCCTGCATCTGCTACCACATCCAGCCCCGCGCCCGCTGCCGAGCCCCGGCATTTTGCACGGCTTGGCGTTGTGCACCAGGATGCGCCTGAGGGGTCCCACAGCAAACAGGAGGCTGGGTAGGGTGGGTGTGACCCCAGGAGAGAGTCCCCATTCCAAGCAAATATCACGGGCTCATAATGGCCAAGGCAGGAAAGGGCTGAGGATTCACTTGTGGCTCTAAACCACAACATTTGCATGCCAGCATTGATAAAGCAGGGGTGTATACTCCTCGTATGCTGGCACTCAGTGCTCCCTGGGGCACAGTCTGGGCTGAGGGCCTTTTTGGATGAAAGGGTGCAAGCCCCCAGGGTCATGGTGTGCAGCCAGCTGTCTCCGCATGCCCAGAGCACCAGGGCTCCAGACTCAGAGGGGAGCAAGAAATAGCCAAACTCCCTCTAACTTAGTCCAGCTTGGAGGGCTGCAGGTCTGCACCAGGGTGGCTGCCACTTCCAGATGAAGGAAGACGTGTGTTAGCAAGGAGACGTGGCTCCTGAGGTTTCCGGCAGCTATCAACACTGGTGGGGATGCCAGACCTACGTACTGACCAGCCCATCTTAGCAGCTCTGGGTCACCCTACATCACTGGGTTTAGTGAAATAACGGATGAATGTGTCCCTCTGCCTTCAGTGTACCCACCAGGCTGGATGTTCACTTGGGGCTGTCACAGCATATTGACACCCCTTGCAAGGCGTTGCTTGATGCCTCAGCTTCAGGCCGTGGATGGTGCATACCATCACCTGCGGTCATCTGTGATGTTACAGAGGCACCTCAAGCCAAATTCCGGAGCTGATAGGTTGGAAGATGCAGGGCAGGGCAATTCAGCCCTGAATTGTCAGTCCTAACACCATTCATTCATTATGAGCCTGGCAAGCTCATCAGCAGGCCAGCTCTGTGGGGCCCCAGTTCTTCTGACCCACTGGGATGCTTACTTAGGAGGAATTATTGATTCTTGCTATCACAGAGGCAGGAGTACACAAAATCAGAGTAAACACAAGTCTCCTGGGCGCTCAGGGTGAAGGAAAGCAACAGCAGCTGTGACGTTCTGTGCTGGAGTAGGCCCAATTATTCTCCGGACAGCCCTCCCTCCACCCCACACCTGGCTGGGGAAGCACAAGGAAGCACTGGTGGGGGATGCAAATCCCATCCCAATGTGGGGGCGGGTGCCTGGCACCACAGTGCTGCCTTGTGAGCTCTCCTCTCCTGCTGGCCCCCCAATCCAGGACCTCCTTCGGAGCCAGGACGGCGGAAACCTCTCCCTGCCCGAGGACCGCAGCCACGGCCAGAGCCCACGGCGGGGTGACCGGCTCCGCCTGCGGGGTGGGGGGGTGGGGGTGGCCTCCTCCCAGACACACGGGTACGTGCAGGCCGAGCACGCTCCCGCCAGAACGGCGCGTCCACCCCGCCGCGCCCACGGAGAAAAGCAGCGAGGACAGACTTTTAGCCCCAGCACCCCACTGCAGGACGGAGCCTTTTATCCGTGGCTCTGGAGGGCCGAGGACAAAGCGCTGCCGAGCCCTCCCCCCAGCTCCGAAGGACGCGCAGGTACCGGCGCGGCCCCGCCGATCCTCGTCCCCTGTTCACCCGGGCCGGGCCGCCCAGACCCGCGCTCCTGAGGCGAGGCCCGGCCCCCCGCGCGCGCGCTGCCTTCCCGCCCTGCTCCTGCAGTGACGCCGCTCTGCTGGCAGGCGGGGCGAGGGGCGGGGCCGGGAGAGCTAATAGGCCGCGCTGGCGGGAGCGGCTTCCCGGGCTGCGGAGCGTTATTTTCCATGGTAACGAGCCTAACAACGAGCCCAGAACAGCGGCTTGTTTGGAAAACAAGACAACAGTCGGCCTCCTCGCTGCCTCTCCCAGCCTGGTGGGTGGCACGCACGTTTATCACAGGTGACGCCTGCCTGCCCGCCCCCCCCGAGAATCACGTGGAGGGAGGACAAATTATCTCATTACTCCCCAACAACTAATTCATTTAAAGGACAAAAGCAAGCAGCACATCAATCCGGCAAGTACAGTGAAGGTGAGAGGCAGAGCTGTCTCTATGTACCTCTTACAGACCAGAAACCGTGTTAGAAGAGCACTGAGTGTGAGGCAAAATAGAGCACCCTGGGGATGAGGAGTGCAAGGACTGAGGACCCACACAGCTCGGGTTTGTCACCTCGTGCCCTCAGCAGCATTGCTCTGCTTTAGCCAATAGTAACTCAGCAGCCTCCGTGGCTGCTGGAGCCAGAGCCACTCCATGTCCGGAGCAAGGCAGGGAAGGAGGCAGCAGTTCTTGCTGCAGAAACCGGGTGGAAGGCACGTGGAGAGCGAGGCAGAGATGTTGGCCAGGAAAGCTTTGGATGGGCAGTGCTGCCCTACAGCAGGAGCAGCTCCTGCACCGGCGCAGGCTGCTTGCGTGATGGTAGGAAACGTTATTTAAACCAGAAAGTGTTCACAGCTGGCTGCTCCCTTCACAGCCCCATCTGCCAAGCGCCCAGCATGAGATGCCTGGGATTTGCACGACGTTATGAGCTGAATGCTTGCAGATGTGCACGAGCTCATGCAAACACAGAAGGTGCTAGGCGAGCAGACCTTGGGTCCCGTGGGCTTCAGATGGGGCATTAGAGCATTTCACCACCCCGGTAGAACATGCCCCTTCCCAAGCAGGGGCAAACGCAGAGCCCTTACGCCAGCGGCCGCTGGGGCTCAGCTGACAGGCAGTAACTCAGCCTCAGCAGCTGCCCTGCTTGTGCTGCTCCGTCCAGCGCACGAGGCTAACTGGGGCTCTTCAGAGGTCAGAATTGTTTTATCAGGTTTTATGGTTTCTCTAATCTGCCTTTGGTTTTTTAGCCCTGGCATCCTTTCTTCATCCTGAAAGGGAACGAGTGGCTTGGGGGCACCCCGGGTGGGATGCCCAAGAGCTGAGGGTCTTGCTCTCTCGCCTTGGACCCCACAGGCTGCTCCCTTATTAGCAGGGTTAATAAAGCCGATCCTGTAATTTACTGCGTTTGCTTTTCTGTTCACCTTTGAAACAGGGAAAAAAGCAGGTAGTACCTATCCTGGAACACCTTTCCCTTTGAGCTGAGAAAAATTTCTGAGTTCAGCAAACAAACGTGCCTACCTGCATGTGCAGAGGGGTAATGGAGCTCAGAGCTGGCAGTCTGATGCATTAAGATCAACTCACTTTTCTATCTCAAAAAGCACAAAACTCGATTTTTTTTTCTTTTGACAAAATGGCGCTATGAGCAAGCAATGCCCTTAGAGCAGAAGGCAGTACAGACGGCAATGGGAAGGCTCACAGGCTCACAACGTTGATACCACTCACCCCTTTGCCCCCAGCTCCCGATTTTCAAATGCTCAGAAGACAACAGGTAATAAATCTGGATATTTTACACTTTTTCATTTCCTCTTACCTCACATTTAATGAGATTTCGCCCTTAACAAAGGTACTATTGAGGCTGACTCTTAAACAAGGCCAGACAGGGGTTGAAATATTTTGGGGATGGGTGGGGGAGGAGCACTGCAAGAGACTGGGGGATGGGGTGAGGGAAAGGGAGCTTAGACAAGGGTCAGCCTGGCTTTAGTTCAAGCTTTGCGTGAAGCTTTAAAAGTGATTTTATTTTATCTCAAGCCTGGAAGTCATGCCCTTCACCGGTGCTACCAGGGATGAGCCTGGTTTTAGCAAGTCCCAAGCAGCCCAGATATCCAAGATTTAGTGCCACAGTGACCATGGCTCCATCGCTGCAGGTGAAATTTATACTGGCAAGAGAGAGTCCGGCTCAATGCCCTTGCTGAACATCAGCAGGGGAATAAACAGTAGAACTTGTATTAGTGCAGGTCACTCTGTGCACATGGGCTGGGCACAGCTCCTTGTGCTGCATGGAAATCTGGTGTGCCCTTCTAGCCCTGCCTAGGGTTACCCAGCTCTTCTAGCCCTAGGCTGCACATGGGGAAGACACGTCGTGTTCTTCCAAAACTCAATCCCCCTTGAACAAGAAGCAAACCCAGCAGATATAAAACTCAAGGAAGAAAACTCCCGAACTCCAACAGCAGCTCTGGACTTGGAGAAGCCAAAACATTTTGCAAAACCTCTCACTCCACAAGGTTTTCCCAGCCCTAAATACTTGATATTTTAGTAGCTGTTGAATTTCAGAAGTTCAGTGTTGCAACTGAAGGCGATTAACAAGGAGACGAAAGGAGGGAATCAAAGCTCCCAGTCCTGCGAGTGCTCTCAAAGGAGATTTCAGGTAGAAGTGATACTTCTTATGTTGGCTGTGATCACACCGCCTCTGTTAGATACCGCAGCGATGGCTCGGCTCCGCTTCCGCTCCCCTCTCTCCATCTCCCTTTTGTTCCCATTGCCATTTCCTTTGTACAACTCCTCCTTTTTTGTGTCACATATTAAGGAGAGAAAAGAAAAAAAAAAGGATATTTTAAAATTCTTTGCTGTCCTTCAAAGATAAAGGGACCAACTGTTCGGTCCCGTCCCTGCTCCCTCACCCACCCACGTGTGCTGCGCTGGATGCTCGTGCCTGGAGGGTGCAGCTCAGCACCAGCAGACCACCACAGCACTGTGACTGCAGAGCACAGTCCATGCAGGGCAGGATGCTGCCAGCCCACTGCCCTGGCTGAAACTGGATGGGAGAGAGCTCCTCCGAAGGGGGCTGGGAAGGGTGTCCTTCCCCACCGTCCCCTTTCCCTGGGGAACAGCAGGAAAAGGTTTCACTGCTAGTAACCTACACCAGCAAATGCACCCAACCAGGACAATAAAAGGGGAAGAGCAAAGTACAGATATGATTGCTGGAGGGAAGAGAAAAGTTTACAGGGAGCAGCCCTGGCTGCAGAGTCAGTCCTTTGCAAGCATGGTGCGCGCCGTGTCTGACATCTGCTTGTGCTGTGATGCTGAGCTCCAGCCCACTGGGTCTGGAAAAATGCTGCTCTGTTTTAGTAACTCTCGGCAGTTGGCAGTTTCACTTTAAATTGCAGCGTTAATCAGAAACACATTGTCCATATTGTCAACACATCGTTTAACCACTTCTATAAATTCAGTATTAGTGTTAAAAAGATTCTGATTTGATGGATGAAATAGTCATCCTCCTGCAAGCCAAACCCAATAAAAGAGAGCTAATAATTCAAGGAAATAAGGCAGAAGATACTTGACAGAGGCACAAATGGGTGAGATTTCCCTTAATTTGCATCCGATTCTGAAAGAGTGGCCCATGATGCAGAGAGGTAAGAGGAGAGCAGCTCCTTGCTGGCTGCCTCAGCCGGAGCTGCTTTTCTCCCTGCGGTAGGTGGAAAGGTCAGATGAGAGCACGGAGCCCCAAAACTGCCCATTGACGCGTTATCAGTGATTAAATGGTGTGAATACACCATGAATATTTCGTCCTTTAAAGATGGCACAAGCTGCCCCAGCATGACAGCTTTTCCAGGCTTTCTGTGGTGTGACTCCATGCGATGCAGGCTGACACACTCCCCCCCCCCCCACCAAACTTCCCGGTTTGATGTCAGCAGCCACTCTGAGGGAAATACCCAGGGATGAAACCCGTCTCCTCCAGGCTGGGGCTTGTTTTCTTCCTGGGAGGATTGCCCCTTTCCTCCGCGGGCTGTGGGTCCTCCCAGGCACTGGCTGGATGCAGCACACACCAAGAGGGTGGCTGCAACACCAAGAAGCTGGTTTTGGGGGCATATGTGAGCAATCTTATTATTATCGCTTTTGTTGGTGCCTCTCTAATCAGCCCACCCTCAGCGGGATTCACCTGGCGAAAACATCCCCCGGCTAGTGGGTGAAACGGGCAGCCCCCACAGCCTGCTGGGAGCTCACTGTCCACACCACTCTGTCTGAGCCATTGTGCACCGGCTTGGTGTTCTCCAGCCCGGCCAGCAAGGGGGCAATACCCTTGATAAGTGATGGGATCTCCAAATGTGTTTTTAAAGTCTTACTGTCTCTGCTGGCAGTCCACACACGTGGGAGTCTGGGTTACCCACGGTGGGGTGAATCCGGGGGAGCTGCAGGGGAGGAGGGCTCGAAAGCACTGGGAGAGCAGGCACGGCAGGAGGGATTCCCAGTGCTGCAGCAGCTCCGGGCAAGCACAGCATTCAGCATCCAGCCACCGACCTCCCCTGGGAAAAATCACCAGAAACTTTGCTGCAGCGAGCAAACAGCCTCACTGCAGCCCAGGATGGAGCACTTGGGACTCTGGGAACCCTCCGGCGCTGTCGCTGAGGCTGACATGCCTTTCCTGCAGCAGCAGAGGTGTCGAGGTTGCTGCTGGCCAGGCGGCTGCAGGAGGAGAGCAGATGGCAGCAGGGTGGGCTGGAGGGCACCGTGGGACCAGTCCCTGCCAGACGTGTGTGCCCAGCTGGGCACGGCCAGCAGCGGGGTCCTGCCTGCACCCCGGGATGCTGCCGTTGCACCTCTGGGGCTTGGGCATGACTTCTCAGACGTATCCCCAAGAGTGGGATAAGCCTGTGAAGCACTGCATTGACCTGAATTTCCTACACCTCCACCCCTTATTAATGGAGCCTTCTGAAAACACTTTTTTAAAAAATGTGAGCCAGGCCCCAGATTCCAAATCTAATTGCATGAAACGAGAGGCTTTCAGCACTTCTCATCCTACACAAATAGTTTCCATTTTGATTCCCAATCTACTTGACAAAGTATTTGAAAGTTGTTGTTTTTACTGCAATATGAGTATAAAAAAAAATAGCTCCACTCAGTGAACTTGGAAGTCATGGAATAATAATCCAACAACACAAGCTTTCTTGGAAAAGTCTTCTGAGAATAACAGTGCCCTTGGGCATGTCTAGAGCCTTGTTTATTAAAACAATATAGTTTAAGAATTAATGCATTTATAAAGCAGGACTTATTACATAAGAATATTCTGCTTCTTTCATCATCACAAAGGATCTAGTTACTACATTAACGTAACCCATTTTAAAGGTTTTTCTCTTAATCTTATCTGGATTTAGGTAGCTGGTTTTGAGAAAAATATGGAAGAAGGGATAAAAGGAAACCTTTCCACAAATACTCATGTCAGCCAAACTCTTCACGGGTTCTGCTTCTTAAACTGAAGAATGCAAGAAGAGATCAAAATTAGGGGAAATAAATCACATTTCCAGAAAAATCTGTATTTGTGTTGGAAGAGAGAATGTCTGACAGAGTAGGGAGATATTGGGGGACTAGGCAAGTTGGGAAGAATTAAAAGCAAATTAAGGTTCCAATTCTGCAAACAATTATGCACATGGTAATTGACGTGTGTGAGCCAGGCTGTCTGTTCTATTGCCCACCAATGCTGAAAGCTGGGCACATGCGTGTCTGTGAGACTGTGAGCTCTGGTGATGCTGGCCAGGTGATCTCACCGGTGCACCGGCCCCCCCGGCAGCTGGGGCTGGGCAGACGGCTGTGGGCAGCTCCCTCAGCCCTACTCCCCCAGTCAGCAGGCGCAGCGGAGGCATGGGGTCAGTGGGGTGGGCGCGATGCCGCCTCCTCCATTGCCGCCAGTTCCACTGGCTCCAGGCTCAGCCCCTGGCGGGGATGGAGCAGCAGGAGCATGATGTGCAGCTCAGGAGCCAAGGTTCAGTGAAATCCTGCATCAGTAACTGATGCACAGCCGGCCCCACCACCCAGCCAGGTGCAGCATGGGGAAATGGCATTTTTGCAGAACCACTTTTCTGGTCTCACCTGCCCTTCAAGCCTGTGGATAACCAAGGAGCAACAACAACAAAAATAATCTTTTGGGTCAAGTGGAGCTGCAGGAGTGGTGCTGAGTGAGACCCCCGAGTGCTGCAGCTCCGGGCACTTGCTGGAAGCCCAGGGAGAAAGGTGCCCCCCGCACTCTCTGCAGGAAGGAACAGCCACAGCCAGGACTCCCTGCCGTGCCTCTGCCAGCTCCCAAGGGTCCAAGGAGGAGCAGCAGCCCCCTGCCAGCCTGTCTGCTGTGGGGCGAGGGCTCATCCTGCTGCTCTGTGCCAGCCCCGCACCATGCTGGCTTGTTCCCTCCTTCCCAAATGGCCCCAGGGATCGTTGTGCTGCTCTGGGTTGGGTCGGTTGTCCTCCTTTTCTTCCAGGAACTTGGTGTGATAAATCGAAGGAGAAGAGCCCTGCTGCTGACAGCACCTGTAATGAGTCAGCTGAGCTGACGACAGGCTCTCGTTTATAGGTGTCTCCTGGCTCTTGGGGGGGTCAAGCACAGAGGAGGGATGGGATGGGATGGCATGGCATGGCATGGCATTGCTACTCCCTCTGGTACCCAAACCAGTCTCGTGGCCCGCAATGTGCTGCCCCACCAAGAGCAAGTGCCCTTTGCTGTCTCCAGTTCTTATGCCAGGAAGACAGGAAGATGGGCTTATTTTAAAGTCCCTTTTGGCTGGGAAAAGTCTGGATTTCATAAGCCCTTTTCAGTGTGATTTTTTTGCAATTTTTCACAGTGATATCACTTTAAGGTTTTTCATAGCCTCAGAATTTCTTCCAATTAATGGAAAAAACATTAACGTCTGTTTAGGAAAATAACTTTTCCATTGCTAAAGAATCTCTTTGCTTATGCCTCAAGCAGCAGAAGCCTTTGGGTATGCACGTCCTGGAGAGCCCCAGACTCACAGCCCAGAGGACCCAGGCTCTGCCAGCAAGGTCATCCTAGCTCTGCAGCCAGGGCAGGAGCAGGGACACGGGGATGCTTTCCAGACCCTTCCAGCAGAACGAAACAACCCACCTTTCCCCACTCCAGCTCTGATCCTGGTCCTCAGGAGGACGGAGCCTTCCTGTGCAGCCAAAGTGCTTGCCATTCATTTGAAGCCTGGGCTGGCTACACCTCTGTGTGTGTGTGTTTGGGGGCCTGACCGTGCCTGCATGGGGGCACAACAGAACCATCCGAGGGACTGGGACAGCCCTGCCAAGGGGCTGCGACAGCCCTGCTGAGCCCAGGGCACTCTGAGCTGTGCCCTGGCCCCGTGCCAGCCCAGCTGTGCTGTGCCGCGCCACACTGTGCCATGCCAAGCCGTGCCGTGCCAAGCCACGCTGTGCTGTCCCGTGCCGTGCCGTGCCATGCCGTGCAGTGCTACCTGCACCCGGGTGTGCTTCCCATCGCCTCCTGCCTGACATACTGGGGGCTGTGGGGGCCCGGCAGAACAACCAATGACGCTTTGGTTTCCCTCAAAGAAACCATACTTGCCCTTTGCAAATGTAGGAGTTACTCTGCCAATAAATGTTGCAGACACAGTGTATGGATAATAAAGTCTGGATTTAGCGTCCCTTTTCTCACATGAAGAACATTGCTGGATTCTGCGTCACATTAACTACTTCAGGTCTGGAAACCCCGTCCCAGCTCCTGCAAGGGGTGCAGGGGGTTACCACCCTTCACTGTGCTCTGGTTTCACCGCTGAGTCCCACTGAGACTGGCAGAGAGCTCTGCACATCGCAGCTGGGTTATCCATGTGCACCATGTTAAAGCTCTGGGGCAGCAAGGGATGACACTGACTCCTCTCCCAGCCCCAACCCCAGCATCTGCATGGTGCTGGGAAGGTCACACTGCCCCAGTGGAGCATGCACAACCAGCAAGTGAGAGGTAAATACCCAGCCTTCTTATTTACGTTAATCTTACTTCAAATAGCCGTGTTTCTTAGGCAATAAATGGCAGAAAAAAATTACTTCGGAAATGCTGAAATTAAAATGTTTCAAACTAAATACCTAAAAATCTCTGAGTTGACCATGGTACTGCATAGGAAAACACAGTGTATGTAGTTGCATGGGCAACTTTCCAAATATTAGGGAAAAGCCACATCCTATTATTTCTGGAAGTTAAAACAGAATTCATATCTAACATTTCATTAACATTAGTGATACTGAGAAACTGTCACAGGAGCGCTGCTTGGTAAGGAGCATGTTTGGCTTCTCAAAAGAGGAAAACAAGCTAAAAAGACCTTTTGCCCTGCTGGTCCTGGCTGGCCGGAGTGTCCCTGTAAAACACTGTTCACACCTGCACTGCAGCCACGAGCATGTTGCTGCCTGGCTGATCCCGTTCCTAATGCTGGGATGATGCTCAGTGGCAGCCCAGGGCAGGGCAGAGGCACACAGAGTATTACACCACTGATACGGCTCTCAGGTATAGACATGCTTGCTCTTTGGTGCATTTGTAAACAACGACTGGAAGGAGTCCAATCTTTATGGTTTTGTTTCCGCATAATCCACCCTGATCTGGTAAGGGGTACCAGCATGTTCAGGGATGTTATTCAGGAAAGATAAATATCCTATATCTCATGTGTGAAGTATTACTTTTATAAGAAACATTGTCATATAAAAGCTACTTGAAGAACTTGCACTCGCTGGAGAGGCTGAAGTGGGCAGCAGACACACAGCTCTTGGAAATTTGAGGTTGTTGTGAGAACATCGTACTGCTCCTCCCCATTCTTCTGAATAAGTTTATTTCAGTCTCTGATAGCTTCAGTCAGTCCCCCGGACAGTTAGCAGACATTGTAAACAGAATATGCTTTAACAGGACTGTAAATAAAATTTATGGCTGCTGTAACTTACAGCATCCAGACCACGGGATTCTTTTAAAAACACATGTGCCTTTTTCTTATTCAGAGATTTCACCATTTGGGAACATTTGATCCCCTTTCAGTTTTGGGGATGCTGAAAATTCTATAATCAATGTTGAAAAGCTGAAGAGCATTTTGGTGATCTGCACCTGCTTTGCTTTCCCGTGCCATGTGCTGTTGTGTTCTGCACCCTCGGTTCAAATATACATCCTTTTTCACAGAGCAGAATTCAAGTCCATAGTGAATTTTCAGCATATGTGTTCTGCGGGACCAGGGTTTGACCTCCCAGGGGCAATCTTCCCAAGTTAGGGTTCTACCTAGAAATAAATTCACTTTCTCCACTCACTTGTGTGTCAGCATGCAAGCCAGAATCATCCTTTAATACAACAGGACAAAGCACCTCGGTGAAAATGTGGGGCGAAAAAAAGAGGAAAAAAAAGAATGACAACGAACGACCACACAGCACATTGCTGAAGGTTTTCCCTTATTTTCCTTTCCCAGGGAACCTCCAGCTATTCCCCTCCAGCCCGTGCTGGGAGCAGAGCTGCAGGTAGGAGAGAAAGCGATGGATGGCCCTGCCACCCACCCCACCAGCCACATCCAGACCCAGGCTGTCCGGCCAGGCTGAGATGGTGGAAATTTTGCTCCTTCCAGATTTGCTTTTTCAATTGAAACTCTTGGCAAGGTTTCTGTTTTGCTTAAGATCAAGTTCTACCTTCTCCCTGCGGTGCAAGAGCTTGGCCCAGGTCTAAGCGATCTTCAGCGTTGGCAGCAGCCTCCAGAGCAAGTGGAAACTCTCAGAGTTACATGAGAAACTGTACGGTCCTGTCAGCATGTTGGGTCTGCCGGGGGGGCTGGGGGCAGCTGGCAGCGACCGCCTCAGAGTACATGCTGTACCTGGATTGGGCTGGGGCTGTTCGGCTCCGGGGGGAGAGCAAACCCCCCTCTTTTAAACACTGAAGCTGAGCAAAAAGCTTTTCCTGTTGCTATCACTTAGCAGGCAGTGAGGATTCCTGGGGAAAAAGAAAAGCACGATAGAGGAGGTGAACTGCTAAGGTAGCCTGGCCCTGCAAAGCGGGGTTCCGGGGCGGTGCTGCCCAGCACAGCTGTGGGTGAAATCCCCCCAGGGAGGAGGGTTTTATCCCGAGAGCGAGGAGGGGAGAGGAGTGTCCTCCCATACCTGAGAGATGATGCCCATTAAATTCAATGACAGCACAGAGGGATTTTCTCTCAATAAAGACTTAAAAGGTTTTAAAGACTTAACAAAAATAGCTTTGAATTGTGTCTGAAATGGTATAGCTCTGGGGTTCCAGGCTTGGAGTAGCATTAGTAGGAAACTTTCTGATGGAGCACTTCCATTGGAAACTGCAATTTCAGTGACGTGAGAACATCTCACAGGAATATATTGATTTCAAGTACTTTTTTTTCATGGATTTTGTTTTGTTACTGCTGATGCTTTTCATTTGGGGTTTGTCTTTGTGTTTCATCAAATATTTAACTAGTAACAAGTAATATTTGCTAAGAATATTGTACTTTAGGAAACTTTAAGGCCTGACTTCCTCAATTCAAAATATCGTTGTAAAAATAATTTTCTGCATAAGATACATCCTGCTTTCTAACTGGTTTTAGCTTCAAAATTAAAAGCTTTGCTATTATCATTATTCTGAATTACAACAACTCATGATGATGAAAGCAATGGCAATGACATCCTTCCTGCTGTTTTGCAACAGAAAGCTCTTGCCCTCAGTAGCGTCAATGCACGCAATGACGTGGCCGCATAAACCAAGCCGACAGAAGGGGGATGCACCAGTGCCACATTTATGGCTGTTCATTATTATTTTTCAGGTGATAATCATGCACGGTAAGCCAGATGAGCAGCAGGAAAAGCCAAGGGGAAGCAAAGCTGCTGGGAGCCCACACAAGCCCTGCAAGACTGTGCCTTTAAGGGTCCCTATTCCCTCAGGGATGGGCTCTGGCGCAGCCCCAGGAGGACCCGCACTCAGGGGCAGGACAGCCCTTCTTCCCTGGGGGTTTATTTCTGGGACTGCTCCCTTGCCATCAGCTGATGAGTCAGGACCTGAATTGGTCTGAATACAGGCAGTATGACTGAAGGAGTCAGGGAAAGGGAGAAGTTACTTAAGTATGCACTTTTTGCAGGCAAAAGAGGTAGGGAGGATAGTTTAAGAAACTTCTATTTAAGGAGAATTCCCCTCTGGCCAGGAGCTCATTCAGCGGTTGGCTGTAGGGCCAAGGCACCCATGTACCCAGAGGCACCCATGGCTCCTGGGCTCCACAGCAGGGCAGAGCCAGGGCAAAGACCCCCGGTGCCAAGGAAAACTTCCACAGATGCACGTTGTTCGACTCCTCCATGGATTTGTAAGCAGGCGTGATAACGGCAGCGATAGTGCGCAGCCATCAAAGCTGATGGATATCTGGTGTGGAGGCTGAATAGGGCGCGGGCTCCAAGAAGCTGTGAGCTTTCCTTTGGAGCCTGAAGGAAATAAAGCCCTTGGTAAAATAAGCGGATCAGATAAGCTGTGAGAAAAATGGAATTGCATAAAGTAAAAATAACTAATCTATCTGGTTTTCACCACGTACAAAAAGCTAAAGCTGATCCTAAAAGATACCTGATGGATGCATGCTCACTGGTTCAGAGGCAAGGTTTCTTCCTTATTTTTAAGAAAAACAGGGAGATCTGTAGCTGGGGCCAGCAAGTCGCACTGTGCAGTCCTTTCAACCAGCATTCAAAGGCCGTCAGGCTTGAAAGCATTTAAACCCAGGAAATGCTAATACTATATTTTATTACATTTTAAAGAGACAAAAATCCTTTGGCCCAAATCTGCCGTGCAAAATAAACAGTATTTTAGTTCTGAACTACGCACATTGGGTCTGTAATGTTCACTCTGCTGTGCACATGGGCAGCTGAAACATAATGCTTTTCTAAGGGCTCCGAAGCTCCAGTGGGGCCCCTGCTTGACTCAGGGAAGGAACTAGGTTCACATAACCCTCACTTAAAAAATAGACTGGCACATTTTTGCTTTATCAAACTCTATTTGCAAAAGACTAGGGCTAAATGATCTGAAAAGGTTATTTTGAAACAGGGTCACCCTTGCTGCCACAGGTCTAATAAAACAAAACTATAGCCAAATTAGAAACATATTTCATCTAATAGGGGAAAATATAATTGGTGAATCTGTCTGGTGTTTGACCTATAGTATTTATGCTAAATGAAAGTTTAAATATATCACAATGCAGCACGAACAAGAAAAGCTGCATTCACTATATATTCTGTGGTTTGATCCTTTCCCTTTAACCCTTAGCTTTGCACGAAAGCCAACATCAGCATTAGCTTTGGCTGCATTGCACAGATGCTGTGAAATAAAAGTGATGGCCAAGATTTGCAGAAGTGATGAGTGATTCTGGATAAATACCCGGGAAACCAAAAGGGGCGTCAGAAAATACTGAGTTCTGTCCCTCTAAAAATTAGGCCTCCCGGGGCAGGGAGTTTGACATCCAAGCTCCGATGCTCTCAACGTGTCAAGTCAGATTTGAAGCCGGCACTTGAGAGACACTCGGCAGGAGGAGGACGGGTGTCTGCCATGCAGGGGGTGCTGGCACTGTTGTCCTCATAGGCACACAGAGCGACGTGGGCATGGAGGAGGTACAATAAGAATATGGATTCTGCATCATCAGAGCTAATATATCATGCCCAACGCAGAGAGCAGGGCTGAGCTTCCAGGGCTCCTGAAGACACAGGAGCCCCTCACACAGACCCCAGCCTGGCTGCCCTTCAAGCTGCTCATGGAAACTTGAACTTTTCCAAAGCTGCTCCACACCGGACATGGGTGTCACAGACGCGGCTACGCACAACAGCCGTGCCACAGGCAGGCTCTGGGGCTGATGGATGGTACCAGCCCAGGAGTGTCCTGGGGCAGCTCTCCTGAGAGCCCTGAGCCTGCCCTTGCCCTGCAGTCCCCAGCCCCGGCGCAGGCGCTCACAGAGGGCACCCGCTGCTCCCACGTGCGTTTGCTGATGATGCAGGAGGTGTAATTTGTGGTCAACCAGCTGTTTATAATTCCCATCGCCTATAGAGCCCCTCTCCCTGCCCCCGATAATTTATGTTCTGCATGAAAGCAAGAGGATCCTTGAGCAGCAGTGATGGATGAAGGAGATTATTAACAAGGATATCATTTTAAGAGAGTCTGTCTTTTGGTTCCTCGCAGTTACATAACATTTCATAAATTTCATAGCAAATTGGTTCCCAACTTGTTAGCCTGACAGCACGCACCTCGGCCAGCCCTGCCAGTGGATCAGAAGGTGCCTGTGCCCCAAACCCTGGGCTGGGCAGAGCTCCTGGGCTCCATCCACACAGATCTGCTCCCCATGGACCATGCAGGTCCTGCCCCGGGCAGTCCTGGGCCTGACTCGGATGCTGCCATGAAAATAACTGGCAATAACTGCAAGGGTAACGTTCCCATTGGCTCTTGTCGATGCAGAGAGGAAGGATTTTCAGGTAAGGTTTTTGGCAACTCACTGGAAACAAGCATGGTTTATCCAGGTCTAGACATCAGCTGCAAACCCTGATTTCAGTGTCAGCGCTGCAGAGTCCGCATCCAGCATTTTTCACCAGGACGAGAAGCCAGCCCACCCCCTGGCTCCCTTGCCTGCCCCACGCACCAGGGAATTGCTCCACTCCCCCGCACCCCCCAAAGCTGCCCCTGCAGCCCAGCACGGGGGGGTGGCTTGGCGAGCGGCAACACACACCGTCTGCAGCCCCTGTCACGACGCAGCTAAGTCTGTCTTCGTTCCCCCCGCCTGTGGCCCCAACTCAGAGCAGCCTTCAGGGAAGAAGGCCTCCCCTTTGCACGGTGGAAGAGCAGGATGGCCACAGCTGCCAATCCGGGGAAGCCTCTACGCAGGGATATACGGTATTCATTAGGAGCGCTCTTCTGACGAGGGACATGTGCCAATCCCTGTGTTACCTAGCATTCATGTGTTTCAGCAAAACCCGCGTACGCTCAGCCAAACTTATGTAGCTGTGATTCATCTCTCACAGGAGTTCAGACTAAAAACAAAAATCCCAACCAAACAATCCTTTAAACTCCAAGTCCAGTAAACCAACTCCTCCGGCGGGAGGAGGGATGCACAGCTCCTTCCACTAAAATGCTTGGGGAGAGTGCGGTGCACAGGCAGGACCAGGCTCTGCTCCCCTGGGCTCGGCTTTGCAAGCTGGAGATATACTAAAATCCTGAATAGAGCAGCAAGGCTACAACAATGAGCTGAGAAGATGGACTTGGAAGACAGGGAGCTTTTTCTTTTACTTTTCTGCCCTGTTTTTTTCTTAAAAAGCTTCATGTGGAAGAGAAAGAGGCTAATTAAATTCTTTTGCTGAACATATTTAGCGAGTCTTTCAGAGAAGTGATTGTGTTTGGCTGCTGTCCAACAGTGAGGAGATAGGACTGTGTTCAGGAAAAAACAAGAGCGCAGCACTGATTTAAGAGGATCCAGGCAGATGACCAGCTGACAGGGTCTGGCCTGTCTCAGACACTGAGGGAGGAAGGATAAGGGTGTCCAAGGTGGCTTTCTCAAATTCTTATTGCATGAGGTTAACATGGATCTCATCTCCATGACATCCTCCAGTGCTTAATTTACAGTTTGCCCCAAGCGTGTGCTCACAGCCTATGCACCACGCTGCCTCCACCAATACAGGCATTATTATTTATTCAGTACCAAGCATCCCATGCATCCAAAAATAAATAAACTGTTTGTTGCATCAGCAGCCCCGAGGCCCCACTCAGCACTGCACTGATGCTAACGTGTACTATAATTTCCAGCCTTGTTCATGTTCAACAAGCATCAAATACACCTCTGAGTTTAGGTGCTCATCTAAGCTGAATTTCCAGGCCCCCTTGCCCGGCTCTGGCTGTCCCAGCACAGTCGGGACCCTCCACGCAGGACCATGGAAGGACATGTGCCACCCACTGCAACTGCTCCCATGTGGGGGCACAGCACCGTGAGCCCCTCTGGAGTCTTGAGGGCATGCTGCAAGCACTGGTGTGCTCAGGATCCCAGGACCACAGCATGACCATGGCCACGCAGGGTGCCCTGCCGTGCTGCGTGCGAGGACGAGCCGGCCCCTAAGTCCCTGTGCATCCTCGTGGCGGGTGGTCCCCCCACGGCGAGCCCCCGTGGGGTACGTGCCCTCCTGCCCACTGCACCAGCTGCCCAGCAGGACACCAGCTCATGCGGGGTGGCACATTTACATTTCTTCAGCACATTTACATCTCTTCACCTATTTCCAGGGCAAATTGCCTGGTTTTATGATGCCTGACCAGCTCCCTTGGGGATATCATTAGGCAGGCAGTTAGTGAACCACGACATGAGGTTTTGCTTTTCCCACAAGGTTCCTGTGAGAAAGCCCTCTCTCCCTCCTTCCGCATTTATCTTATCTCCAGGGGTGGCTGAGCTCAATCTCCTGACCCCTGGGTGCTGGGGAGCCCCGGGGAGCTCCAGGGCACCCACCAGTGCCATCTTCATCCTTGGCAGCTGCACCACGGTGCTCGGCTGCTCTCGTGGGCAGCTCTTCCCTCAGATTTCAACTCTTAGGTACAAGCAGCCTTTGTGCAGGAGGAATCTGGGAATGGCTTTAAAGCCCGAGACACTCCAGATATGGTTTCTGCTTTAGCATCCCAGGGCTCTGAGCATCGCCAGACTCACAGACATGGAGAGCTTGGGTCCAGCAGCCGGCACCGCACCATTCCCAGTGCTGTTGTGCGCAAGGAAAGGGCCATGGGACCCCCAGACCAGCCCTGCACGGCTTGAGCTTTGACTTGGGGCAGCGGTGGTGGTGGCTGTGCCGCCCAGCGGCATTCCCGGGAGCGCTGGAGATCCCATAGAGGTCAGAGCCCCAGTACAGCCAATCAGACACACTCAACAGCAGCCAAAGTCCTGGACAGCCAGCCTCCTGCACGCATTCCTCAGCGCCGGGGCTCCCACACCGCCTTGCTCATACAAGGCACTTTACTGGGAAAGTCTTAACAGAGAGACAGTTTCATCCCAAGCAGATGTTTCAAATTTGTTGCTAACCCATATTTATTTAGACTGATAATAACAGGCAGCCCTCCAATTGTGCCAGGAGTTTCTACAATAAACTCAAGCTCACACTATCAAAACCAAATCAACTAACAGGAGCTATTAAGCCCCAGCCGTCCATGCGCTGACGGGTCCTTCCCAAGATGGGAGCTCCCTGCAGCACTTGTCCCGAACCCGACGAACCTCCTCAGAGAGTCCCCACAGTGCCGCACACTCCCTTATCCCCTTCCTCATCTAAAGCTCCTTTTTAATTGACTTCAGAGAGAGCAACAGTGATGCACTCTAAGGGGAGAATTGATTTAGACACGCAGTTTTCTCCACAGACTTCGCAAATGGTTGTAACAAGGTCACAGAGAAAAACAATTTTATCCTCTGATTACTGTAACGTGATATGAGCTTAGAATTGCATCCACTTTGCCTATTTATTTAGGCATTGCTTGTCTGGTCCCTGAAGAAACCCCCCCAGTGCAGGAACCACATGTGGACAGGGCCAGGATTGCTCCCTTGTGCTCCCCAGCCACCTGCAAGTGCAGTTACTGGGTGCTGCAATGGAGCTGCCACAGCTCCTAGCACCAGCTAAGCTCAGCACGGTGCAAGTCCTAACCATTAAAAAAATGGGGTGCATTTTTGCTAGATAGTCTCTGGATGAAGAACATCTTTTCACATCTGTTTTTTTCTTAGTCCAAAATGGCCTATTTAGAAAGTGTAGCAAGGAAACCATACAGCACAACATCTCTTCTTGATCAAGCTAAATCCATACAGAACAATGAATACAGCAGTTGTACATACCTCACTCTGTGAGAATACTCATCCAGAGTGAAATATTACAAATATTCAGTGAATTGTCAAAATAATGGGAATATAACAAGGTCAAAATACTAAGCCATCTGATCGTAATCAGCCCTAATTCCAGCAAAGCCATGTTTAAAGATTGTTTTGTCAAAGGTTTTTCATGGCCCGATGGCTTTGTAGCACAAGGTTGTTTGGATCAAGTCATTTCTGATGAACATTTATTATGGTGAGGAAATGTCACATTCATTTTATGCTGTGAAAGTTCATAAACTTTCTCAGATAATTTAAGGACTTCTCAGCCCGTAACCTGTTGCCTTAGGAATGATTTAAATGCAGAGGACAGGCAGAGCATGAGGCTGGGACACCGGTTGTGGCACCCACCAAGGAGTGCCAGGACCGGAGGACATGGGTGCTGTGGGAAGCCCAGGGATGCCCACCTGGCACGGCCAGTGCAGACCCCCCACCACCACCCAGGCATGGACCAGGCAGCCGGTGCAGCCCAGCACTCAGTGTGGAAAAGCAGCCACTGATTTCGTCAATGTGGACAACACTGCCCAGGGGGCGATGCCAGAGGGAGGAGATATCCCAAAGGGTCCCAGGGTGCCAGCAGAGGAGGGTGGGTACAAGCAGCTGGGAGCTGCTGGGGAAGAAATGCCCTGAGGTGAGGGCCAAGCTGACTCCTTGCAGGGGAGGAACCAGCACCCCACCATGTCCTTTGCCGCAAGGGTTAACTCTCCCGCGTGCAAGTGGTGGGGGTTTTGCTGACTTTCTGCTCTTACATCATGGCTGTGCTATGAGGCCTGGCAGGGGTCCGCGTTTCAACGCTGCAGCTCTGCCAAGCGCTGTGTAATTTTTGGCACAGGGGAAGGGAGCCTCGTGCAGGGCAGCACGGATGGGGAAGAGGGACTGTGCATAGCCGTCCCCTTGCTGGGCAGCTCGCTCAGAGCCCTGCGGCCGGGGTTCTCCCCTGGGGGAAGGAAGGTACCAAAAATGCTTGTGCAGCTCCCAGTTGTTAACTGGGCTGAGAGGCTGGGGAGACATGCTCTGCACAGCACAGCTCTGCACAGCAGTGTGGCTCGGCATGGCACAGCACAGCATGGCGCAGTGTGGCACGGCATGGCATGGTGTAGCATGGCACAGCATGGCATGCTCCCCGGGATGCCCTTGGTCCATAGGGACAAACTGCATATCGGGGCATTTCCGTGGGATCAAGCAGCACAAACTGCATATCGGGGCATTTCTGTGGGATCAAGCAGCACCGGAGCCACCCCAGCCTGGCTGGAGGTGTCCAGCTCTGACAGCAAGGCACCAGCCTCCCAGGTCCAGGCTGCGGGAATGAACTTACAGAGCAAAACCAGGCAGCCTGAGTCAAATACTCCCTAAAATCATCAATTACGCCATGACAGCCCAGAAGAAGAGGAGGGGAAGTCAGGGACATGCTGTGTAGGGGAGTGTGAGGCCAGAAGGAGAGAGCCATAGTTAAAAAACACGGCTGTGAGTCAGGAGGCAGCAATGGTATTTCGAGATGCACGAAGCCTTGGGTGGGTGTGTAACAGCTGCAGAGCTGCCCCACAGCACCAGCACCACTCACTGGCAGGACCACCAAGCGTTTTGGGAGCAGGAGCCAGTCGGTCTGCTCCTCCCGCCCTGCATGGGCTCCGCGGGAGCTGAACTGGAGCATTGAGATGAGTGTCATGGGGGGGGGAGCAGGGTGGGTGCACTGCTGGCAGGCACTAGGTCTAGTGTTTCTTATAAGCACCGTTAACACTCTGAAAGAGAGAATAAACACACTGTCAATAAAGTTTACAGATGAGACTCAGCTGAGATAAGTTGCAAATACCACCAACAGTAAAAGACACAGGACTTGGAAGAATTAGGAAAACGCAGAATACAACCAAGAGAAACATAGCTGGGACGCAGCGCGGCCAATGCAGCCAGGACACAAGGGAGTGAGAGGGAGGAAACAGGAAAATCTGGATGCTGTTCTGATGGGAGAGACAAAAAAGATTCCAGACAGAAAATTTGGGATGAGTCTGCAATGACAGATGAAAGCAAAGATGGTTTCCAACCCTGCTATCATTTTAGTCCATGGAAACATGCCGGTCTCTATCAGTGACCGGAGCAAAGCTAGGCGCTGTGCGTCGTTTGGGACTCCTCCAAGGCAGGAAGAGGCTCTTGGAGGAAAGCAAGAGGCACCAGACACTAAACCAACAACCAGGCTTGTTGCTGTCTTCCAGCTCCTTTGGGCAAGGACAGGAGGAGGGGGGAGGTGGTGTGCGGGCTGCTTGGTGTGCCGGTATCTGATGGGAAGTATAAAGAATTCGACCCAAGCACAGATTTAGTATTCTTGATTTCCTCTTTTCCTGGCAGAAAGATGTACGAGACACCCAAGGGAAGCAGTAGAAACTTTCATTTTACATGCTGAAAAAAAACAAAAACAGAAATAAGACAAAGTATTGGGAAATACATCCAGGAGTGCAATCTCATCAGGTGACCTAGCAGATCTTCAGCACCTCTGGGTCTAGAAAACAAGGCCAGTTGTGTATTTACCTCTTATTCAGCACACTAAAGTTAATTGACACATGGGAGAAATCAGCAGCAGCAACTTCCTTTCAAAACTTATTCGTAATAAAAATAGTCCACAGAAAAGTAAAGTACAAGTATGCATGGGGCTAATATTAAATTACCTCAGTTTATCATATCTGAACTGAGAGGGGCAAGTAATGACATCTGGACAAACCATTAACGGTAACAGGCTTAGCATTATGACTGAGGGTCACTGCAGTCCTTTCCAGCGTGGCAGCAAGAACGAGTCTTGCTGGTCCAGGCTGGAGCACAGGGATCGTGTTTCCCGTGCTGGGGGTTTCCGACCTCTGCAGGAGGAAGGGCTGGTTTCAGCAGAGAGAGCTGTGCTGAGGAGAGGAAGAGAACAGGCCACCAAACTGGAAATAATTCCTAACTGGTTTCTTCTTCACAAAAAGTAGGTTACTTCCCCATGGCTAACATCACTGTCACCTTTTATGTGTCTTAGAAATTCACAGACTTGATGGATGGAGAGCAAAACTGAAATGAAATGCTGGGAGATAATGGTCTTGTGCACTTCTCTCCATTTCCCTGTACCTGAGCTGGGGGCTTTGTAAGGTCTGCAAACCCAGGAGCACCCTGCTCTGCCCACCGAGCAACCTTGGGGACACAGCAGCCCCGTCACTGTGGGTGCGGGAGGTGCCTGCAAAGGAGCGGTGCCGGAGCAGGGAGCCTCTGCACCCAGCCCTCCCCAGTGCTGGCCAGGGGACCATGCCCTGGAAGCTGGGAGAAAGCTTTTGTTTTAGAACAAGGAAAGGAAAATCAAGTGTAGTTCATGTTGATGAAAACAACCGCTTTCCACAACAGACGCATGAAAAAAATAACTCTTCCCACTCCCTGCACAGGAGCCAGGAGTCCCTGCACCCAAGAGGATGGAGGGCTCTGTGGGAATGCGCAAGAGTCCATCCCTCCCTACCAAGACAGGCGGAGACAGCACCATCCCAGGGCTGGTTTCTCACAACCAGAGCAGCATGGGATACCACCAGCAACACGACTCCATCACATTCAGCAGCAGCTCCAACTGCCCATTTGATGCCATGAGTCCTGCAGAGTTTGCCCACACTCTGGTTTGTCCCAGCGCTCTGCCATGGGTGACCTGAGGACCAAAGCAGGTCTGTGCAGGGGCTCTGAGCTCCCCGCTGCCCTGGCGCATCCACCGAATCCGCGGCAGCCCCGCACCTTCCTGCCTGCCAGCGCTCTGCCCCGGGCTGGGGCTGCACAGCCTCAGCCCCGCTGACGTGGGGCAGGATGCTCGTGTGGGAGGTGAGGCTGGACAAGATCATCAGGTTGCAGAGAAAGGTGAAGGAAACATTTAATGAGCCTGGCGTGAGTTTTAAGCAGTGTGCTGAAGTGTAGGGGGATCTATGTCCAGGCGCTCTGCTCTAGACTCCTGCATCTAATCAAACGAATGTATGCAGTGCTAGCGACCGAGCGCGTAATTATGGTGAACAGCAGCTCATGGTGGCTGGCACAGGACAGGGACTGCGGAGCAGGAGCACTGCCAGCGCCGTGCCACGCCAGCAGAGATGGCCCCGCAGCACCCAGACCAGCACCACCAGCGCAGCATTCATTCAGCAGTGCCAGATCCACCAAGGACACTTTCTTTGCAGCTGCACGAGTCTATATGATCATCTTTTTATTTAAAATACAAAAATACCCCAAAAGACCCTGCAAGCATGTTTACTCAATTTAACATCTGGAACATAAATAAAAGATGGCCGGAGAACGGGAGTTCTTTGGAGAGTAGGAAACAAAGTACCTTGCCACTAACTTATTTTAGCCGCTCTCTGTAATATAATTTCCAGTTCATTTGGTTATCAGAAACACTGATTATTTTCACACCGAAGAGGCTATTTCAATGCCCAGCGCAGTACGTCCCGTGTTTGGGATTCCGTGTTAGTTTTTTGATATCCACTAATTTCTCCATGCTGAGGCAAATTTGTCACACGCATGGGTCTGTTTGATTTCATTAAACAGAATATTTAAGCATAAAAATTGTTTAATCGCCTTGTGTCATTATGAGATGAATTTCATTTTGCATACATTTGCATATTTCATCAAAATTAAGGCTGCTAATATGCAAATGAGAGACAGGTTGCGGCTGAGGTGTTTATTGTAATAGCTGCAGGCTGTTCCACTTGAAAAGCTTCTGGGCGGTGTGGTGGAAGGGGGTGCAGAGACCCCTCTGAATGCCTTTTAAAGTCAATTTGCTGGTATTTTTCCCCACTAACATCACCTGCAAAAACGCTGGGGGTTCGGGGTGAGCATTTGGTCTCTTTTGCCCCCAGTGCCTCATCTATCAGAGCTACGAAGTCACTGCCTTTTCCCTCCACCACAGCAAGAATCATTAAAATAACCCCAACCTCAAAACTGTGGTGGAAAGCAGGGAGGGAGAGCAGAGCCCCAGGGGTCAGGCCTGCCCCCCGGGAAGCTTCCTGGAGCCAGAGTGAGCCCCAGAAATGGAGATTTTACCCCAAAGCCTGGGGAACGAGGCATCTTCCCTCTTTCATTGAATACAGTGAAGGTCGAGCACCAAGTTCCTCCAGACCCATTTGAGCAGCCCAGACAGACAAATCATGAAAATCAATCCACAGTGGCTAATTAATGCAGACTTCATTAGCACGCAGCAGCTGAACGATCCACATCCAGCAGTTATTGTGCTTTGTGGTAGGCCCAATAAATCGGGAGAAATCCAGCTATCCCAGTCGAGCACCAGGCGCTGCTTAACTTTTATTTTCTGATCGACGCAAAGGCCTCCCCTGGCTTGTCACAGTCAGCACTTTTACTGCTCAGAGTGTGAAGCTCCAGAAATTGCATGTGATATGGCATCAGTCCCTTACATTTTATTTTTAAAATATATTCTTTGCTTGTTATTTATGAAGAAAGATATTTCACACTTTTAACCCATTATAGAGCCCATTTTTTTTAATAAAAAGCCTTCCTGTACATTTAGCAACTGTTGTATTTTAGAAGCTGGAGTAACAACACCTAAAATGTAAAGCCCATGATGAGCAATTGGCTACTTCAACTTGTGTATAGTAATTAAACCAAAATTAACTGGTGAACAGTCACAGCCATCCATCCTGAGCAGGAGGCCATTCTGCTGACTCTGCACAGACCTCACAATGCAGAGGCACAATGTGAACTCTTGCTAGGGGCTATGGACAATGGCTGAGCAGCACTAAGAAAAGAGCTTATGGGAAATTTTGAAAGCTTTTGGAATTAACGTTTCAGGCACAATGGGCTTTTTCAGCACATATTAGTCAAACCAAAAATTATACCGTCACTTCTCCAAAGAAAACTGTAGCAGTGTCTTTGCTTTAGTGCTCAGAGATAAGTGCTGACTGTATATTAGAACATGGGTATTCCTAGTTTTTTAGGGATTTTTAGTAAATATTAGCCCTGAATGCCACTCTATAGTGACTAATAAGGGAAGGTAACCCTGCATTCCCCCAGCACAATTGCAAAGGAATGCAAATCCCAGTGCTATTCTGAGTATATCTCTTCACACACAGGAAGGAGAATGGGACCACCTTAAGTCCTTCTGAAAGGCTAAGGCTCAAAGGTATGTATTTGTTTAAAAAAAAGTGTAGTGATTGCAGAGAGAAGAGAAACCTGAGAGCTTATTCTTGAACAGTCAGACAGGGTCACCAAAACCAGACTAAATAGTCTGACTGCAGGGCAAAGCACTGGGGCTGTCTGAAAAATGATCCTCTGGATGGAGGGAATAGCAAGAAAAAACAGGGAAGGAGGGCTGGGTGGGAACGCAGAGCTGCCAAAGGAACTGCAGTGTGACACCCAGCCTGGGGCATAGCAGAGCATGCCACAGCCCCTGCAAATGAAAGTACTCCCTAGGGCCTCGTGGGACATCAAATTAAACATTTTGTATTTCTGAGGCTGCTCTTTTAATAGTTCAAATATTAGAGTAGAATATAAAGAATGGGTGTTCTCCTAATATCACCCACAGAGCAAGACCAGCTTTCACACCCACCAGCAGGAACCAACCAACCCTGCAGCAGCAACCTGCCCTGAGTGCTCAACTTTTACACCACCTCGTTCCACATGCTTCTGGTCAAGTATCTCAAAACAGATCTTGACCCTGGCAAGGGCAAACTCTAAAACCCTCCAGTGCCTGAGGGAGAGAAATCCCTCAGAACTCATCCTTATTTCAGAGAGATTAAGCTTAATCTAGGAACTGCTCAAAAGCTCACTACATTAAAGCTAGATAGAAGTCTATATTCTCCCCAAACCCCTTTCCTTATGGGGCAGATGCCCTTAGCCTTATATATGCTTCACTTGCCCTAGGTTTCCACCTGTGAGGAGCAGGATTGCAGGAACCACCACCCCCAACACCCTTTAAAAGCCAGGTGCAAGCACTAAAATAAGATGGCAAGTTGTAGCTAGGCTGTAGTGCTTCTCTTGGGGAGCTGGGGCCTCCCTGCTATCTCCTGTTGAGTGCTGGACTATGACATACTGTGCCAGCTCCAGTACCATCATACTCCTGAAGGTACTTGCCCTCTGTGTTTTTGTAGCCCATTGCCCTTCAGGATTTCTTTTTTCTGGCAATTCCTCTTGCTCTTTGGAACTTTTGCAACCTTTTCTTGATACTCAGCTTGATTCTTCCATCCTACAGCATGGAAGCCCATTTTCTCTTTAATGCTTGGTATTGGCAGTTCATCCTTGTCTCTCTCCTGCTGTACCCTGCTTCAGCTGCCCCTTTCATAGCAGCCTTTGACAAATTCTTAGTCTTTCTGTTAGCTTTTGTTTTCATGTAGAAGTTTGTGGTTTGTTCAGATTTGAGTCTGAAATCTGTTTATTGGGCTGTTAGCTTGGGAAAGCTAGCTGCACTTGAGAATGCACAAGTGTACCTGTGTGCATGAAGTGGGTGTTGGCACTAGCTGGTATTTCTTGGAGTACAGGAAACTTTGGGAGATAAAGGGCATCCCACAAACCCCTATGTTTCCACAGCCAGGACAAAGGGAGCAAACAGCAGGCTAGAAAAACCTTCCAATTCAGCTGAATCTGTGGCAGATGACTGAGTAAATATGAGGCATTTGCCAGCTATTAGGCAAGCAAGAAACACACATTCAAGTCTTTTAACTTATGACTGTATTTAATTACTGCTTTTTGCTCCCTTCATAAGCTACATATGGGATTAATAATAATGCTGAATCAGATATGTTCTCTTATTCACCAAAAAGAACAGGGCAGTAAAAATGAGCAAAGGAAGCTCTGATGAGGTAAACACACATGCTGTGGAGAGAACTGCTTTTTTAAGAAGGGGTGGTGATCCCAGAGAAGTCAAGTTGTCCAGTCTGTGACTGCATTTCCCCATCTGTAAAGCAGGTACCTGCTTGCAGGTAACCCCAGTGCCACTGCTGGAACGTGCTGTGGCTGCCCTGGGGTCTGTTATCCTGTGTCAAAGCCTACAGCACCTGAGAGCTGGATCCCTGTGCCTGGAGCTGCAGGCTGGGTGCAAGGAGGACCGTGCTCTCTGTGAAGATTGTTTTAAATGCAGCTAAAAAAATTGTGCAGCTTTGTAACCCCTGCAGGATAAAGACATCTAAATGCTGGAGTTGTTCAAAGTTACCCTGAATATATACTTATAGAGTATCTCCTAGCCTGCAGCTAGAGGCAAACAGATACGTCACAACATAAAAAATCTCCTACACCGGGTACGGGGCATGGTGCTGGCACTTATGGCCAGTGCAGGGACGTGGGGAAGGGGCCGAGGTCTTGGCTGTCCCTGGGATGCAGTGGATTAAGCTGGTGAAATAGTGGTTTAACTGGATGAAGTAATGTGAGATAGTCAAAACCAAGAAATCAAAACAGGGTTAAAAGGGGTTCGAGGGATAACGGTCAAAGCTCCAGTGGCCTGTCTGATGGTGGTGTTTGTTCCGGCTGGAGGTGCCGAGCCCCTGCAGGCACTGTGGTGCTGGTGGGTTTGTTTAGCTGGGAACTGGAGGAGGAAGGGGCTCCCTCATGCATTTCACTTCACTCCATTGATTATTATGGGCTCTTTATCTGGGCATGCCAGTGGGTGCAGTGCTCAAGGACACTTTAATAATGGGAAAATTTAATTCAAAAAAGCCCAAACTATGTGCTAGGCCGTGTTTGACTGTTTACCTGCTAATGTTTGCCAACTGCTATCTCATTAACTGTACAGGAAATATAATTGATATTTCTGCAGAGACATGACACTTGTGCCTCTGCTGAAACAGGAAGGCTTTCTCAGTGCTTCATATCACTCCTGTTTGCTGCTTTCCATAAGCAATACTGCCTCATTTTGGGAAGGAATCCAAGAAATAAGAGCTTACTAGAAAGGCCTCTTGAAAGTATGGGCAGCTTTATGTCAGCCTGGGAGCTCCCTCAGACACAATCTTTTTGAGGAAAGAGTGGATTCTCTGCTGTTTGCAAAAGGGTCACAAATGGGAAATAAAATGCTTGTGCAGCTCTTTAATGTGAAAAACATTTATTTTGGAGCACAGATTCTGTGTCCAGTCTGGGTGAGACTTGAGCAGGCTGTGTCTAAGGGGCTGGCTAGAAGAAGGCAAGTGGCTGTTTTCAGAAGGATCTGCAACCCTGACCGCTGAGTCAGGGCATGCACTGCTCTGAGCCCTGGTAACCAGGATGTTCCCAGTCAATGCAGGGAAGCAGAATTCTTGTCTGCAGTGCACTTCTCCACATCTGACCCCTGATGTGCTGTGATGGAGGGCCTGCATAATGCAGGAGGGTGCAGAAGACCCTCTCCTGCTCTTTGCCTCTCTCCTATCCACCAGCAGGGCACTTGTGAGAAGCAGTGCAAGTCTGCCATTTTAATTCCTGCAGGGATAACAGTTACCAGCTAATTACTGCCAATGCTGTACCTGAAATCTCACTCTAGGCAGTGTCATTGCACAGCTTTTGACATGAAAAGGGTTTTTTGCCACTGCAGTCTTTTTCTTCCCCACACCCAGTCAGTGTCCACCAACAGATGGGCAAACACCGCTTTCCTTGAAAGATTACCCAAGGCTGAAGGCATCCTGCATGGCACTGGGGTGTTAGGGTGAAGGGGCATCTCAGCTGGTTAAGTTCTGCTACCAACAAGCGGCAGAAGACATGTGGAGCTACACCACAGGGGGTAACCAGAAAGAAAATAAGCAGGATTTCTGCCAGCAGAAGGAAGCGAGTATTTAGGGGAGAGCATGCTCTGAGGAGCCATCCTCAACTTTCCAAACCAGAGTTAAGCAGATATTTCTGTATACCTGTCTACAAGAGGAGCTATCCCCTCAGAACACATTGCAAACCTACAGGAAATAAGAATTTCTGGTTTGGTGGCTTTGTGTCCTCATGCATTTCTGTTCTTTATTTTGAGTAGATACTGGGCTCCACTAAATAGAGGAAAACTGTGCAGTGCATTATTGTGTGTTGGGGATGCTGTGAAAAATGGCTTTGCTGACATGGCCACTTCTACTAATGCTATGATTCCTGGTGTTATTTCTTGCCATAAAGCCCATCATCTCTCTTTTGAGATTTGCATATAGTTCATACATAACAAGGCTTTTTTCCCTGGGATGAAATCTCTTGAAATCTGATCCATGAACACATCTAAACAGTAGCACTAACAGGAAACTCGGAGATATGGAAATGTAAATGATTCCCCAATCAATAAAGATAATTATAGTGAGAGATAGACTGACATACAGTATCTTGAGGCTTTTTTCCTTGTCTTCCAAGGGGCTCCCCAGAGGCACCACAGACACTGGTGAACGTCTTTCCAAGGCTTACTATGGTTGGGGAAAATTGTTCACTGAAACAGGAGCACGAGTGACACTGCCAAGTTAACAATGTGCATGTTGCAGCTGAAGCCAAACTTCTGGCAGACTGGGGGCAAGGAATATGAGTGCAGTCATTACCAAGGGATTTTCAATTCTGTAGTTCATTTTCTCATTGACATCCTATTTTTTGCTGTAATTATAGACAGCAGGATAAAGAGATCAGCATTATTCAACTGTCTTCCTACCTTTTAAAAGATGTCACTAATTTTGTCCAATTAGCCTTAGGTTTTAGCAGACTCTAAATAGAAACTGCTGTCAACTTTTGCAGAACCCAGAAGAAGAGAGAGGTTGATTCCTCCCCCCTCCCGCCATGGTTGATTGTCAGTGAATACCTTGTTTGCATGTTTCTGGAAGGGCTGATGGGGCAGGTCACACAGGATTTTTTGATCTGGCCAGCTGGTCTCCCTTGTGGTACTGGGAGCAAGAGAGTGGTACATCCTTGCAAGAAAGTGCAGAAAAGCCTGAAATGGGAACAGTGGAGAAGAAGCAATTAAACACACAGCAGCTTTCTCTGAGTCAAGAGCTTCCTAAGCTGGGTCACCTCTAGTCCATTCTCCCCATGGCACCCCTGCTCTCACTCCTGTGTCCAAAGGGGTTTCTGTTGAATGCAGCGCTTGCAGCTGCCGGCACTCGACTGGTGGTGGGGAACATACACACCCCAGTCCAGTCTGCACACAGACCAGCCATGACTTTTCAGTTCAATCTTGATGAAGTTGCTTTTAAGTCTGGCTGCATTTCAAGAATATTGTCCCTTGTGAACAAACTTCACTTACTGTCTAGCGTTCAGCTGTTTGTCTTTACTTGGCAGAGGAACTTCTAAACTTTCTCAACAAAGTTCATTTTGTTTGAACTAGTGAAATAATTCCTAGTGCAAACTCCAAGAAAGACCTTTTAAATTTTCCTGCTTGAACCTCTGTCCATCACATGAGGCCTGATGGACACTTACGAGGTCATCTCCCCATCTGCTTTCAGCTCCTTCAAAAGACACATCTGACAACTTTGACGCAACCCAAACCTCAATGCATATCTTCCTCCATTGCACTAGTTTAAAAAAAAAAAAAAAAAAGAAATGCTTGGAGAGGAATGAAACTGTGAATATGGTAGTTAAGGTCATGCCATTAAGGGTGGTTAAGGTCACACCATCTGACACATGTCAGATGAAAAGCTCGAGTAAGATTATTCAGCCAACTGCTCAGTGCAGTTTTTCATCCTTTCTGTGGAGGAGACAGCCTGTTTCCCACAGAGCAGCTCTCAGTAGAATGACTGCAGTCCTCCCCACTTGTGGGGCAAGGGAATGTGTATTTCATGTAGTATGCAGAATAACTATTCACCTTTAACAAATGTGGCACATAGGAAAATGCCAAACTTCGCTCTCCCTTTCTTCCAGCTTGCAATCATATTTAATGGAGGAAGAGAGGAAATTGCTTTTACCCATCCTTACTCGCTTTATGTTCTCCCTGGGATGAGAGGGCGCTCTCGAAGCTTGCTTTGGAGCAGTACAGACCTTGTTGTAAGGGACCAGGCTCTGCTTCACAAGTGTTGCTCAGGGTCAGCCCTGTGTCCCGGCATCAGCAGCCTGCGCTTTCCGGGGTGCGGGAGAGGCTGTGCCCCGTCCTGCTCCCAGCTGGCTCCAGCCCTGCAGGGTTGCTGTTCTGATGTGTTCATACCATGCCGATAGCAACTGATAACTCGGAGCACACCCCAGCGTGTGCACCAGGCTTGCACTATTTCTGACTTCAAAGTACAGATGGCTCTGGGGTGGCTTTTCTTGGCACCTCTCTGCAAAATCTAGAGAGGGCATCTGCTGAAAACAACTGCTTCAAAATAGCTGATTCCTCCTCGCCCTCTCCCTCCCAGGTGCTCCCATCTGGATCGCCCACTGACCTCACAGGTTGCACTGCGCTGGGTTAAATGCACTTACTTTAGTTATGTACCTCCAACAGCTTCAGGCAACAAATGTATTTCATGCGCAGTCCTCCTGTACCTCTCCTTGATGTTCTAAGGCAATGAGAAAGAAGTGTTAAATTTGTTCTTGGCTACTTTTCCTTGCAACTCCCAAAGGCACCGGTTACAAACTGAATCAGTTATCAGCTAGTTAGGCTGGCAGTTCCCGAAGGTACTGCATGAATACTGATAGGGACCCATGCATTATTCAGTGCGAAGAGCAGAGGAAAATGAGCAACACGTCCAAAACAAGAACAGCAGTGGCAGTAAGGGAATAATTAGCGAGCTGTCACTTGTCCCTGTCAGTATTCCCTCCCTTAACACATGAGGGAAAATAATAAAAAAGGGTAAGATCATCTTGCAAGCTCTGCTCTTAAATATGCAGCTGGTAGGTTAAAATACAATGATAAAGGGGAGAGGATAGAGAGCTCTGATACAGTTTTCAAAAGATATGGCCTCCATTTCCATGGAGACTATATTTTTTTTTATTTTTTTTAGTCCCACAGGCACTGGGTTATACAATAAGTCCCTGCCTTAAATATCAGCCCATGTGCAACAGCATGAAAGGGACGTGGCTCTAACATGGGGGCCTTTCCCAGGGAAAATATTTAGGGTTTTTTTTCCCTCTCCCTTCCTACAAAACACAACTGAAATGAATGTATTTTAGAAAAAACAGGTTCACTGAAATTGGCTCTGCTGAACAAGTCTGCAGCTCCAAAACGAAGCATAAGAGTGGGGGAATCCTACTAGCCAGGGCCTGTGTGCCCTGTGCTATTCCCCCAGCATATCCCCATCCCTTCCTCAGCTCTCCTGAGAGGCTGGATATATTGGGGAGGCAGCTGAAACTGCAAACTAGAGAGCTCAAATCAAGTTTATCTGGAGTAAGTTATTAACTAATTAAGCAGTTTGTGGACTGATGAGAACTGAGTCATTCTGCTGTAATCTATTAAAGAGCCCCCAAAGCTTCTCACAGAGAAGCAGAGCCCGGAGCTGGGTGCTGCAGGTCCGCTGCGGGTCCTCTGTGAGCAGGGCTCTGCCCGTGGGTTAGCGGTGCCACGGGAATGGGCGCCCGTGCCCTGTGGAGCCTGCGGGATCTGCGTCCCATCAGGTTTCACAGCCTGGACTGCAACAGCAGAAGATCACTGTGAGCAGCGCCTGTGCGTTGTGCCATAAACAGCCTGTGCCGTGCTCTCCTCTGAGTCTTCCAATGCCTTGGCACTTGCAGGTGCCATGGTTGGCCTTTTGTTAGGACAACAGCGAAGATGCTGCTGCACAGAAAGGCTCTTTCCCCGCAGACATGAGCAGGTCCATTTGCCTCTGCAACAGGCACTCTATCTTTGCCGCAGCAGCCCTCAGAAAGCACCAGCACTGCTGTGCTAATTTCCAACCAGGGAAGGGACTTGTGCAATGCACAGAGAGATTGTATTCACAGCAACGTTAGCAGTGACTTCTCTAAAATATTCTGACATGGATCTCTCCAAACAATCTGCCACATCACAGCAAAGCTGCAGAGCTGATCAGAAAGGGGAAGTGAGCAGGTCTTCAAGCATGTGGCCCACCACGGATCTGAAAGTGTCAAGATTCGCCAGCAGATTTCAACCCTCTCACACAGAAAACTACCACAGAGATCATTGACAGCGACTGCAATGTTTAGAAAAGCTATTAATGAGCCCAGCTTATTTCAGAGATCTGTAACACTTACGTCATTAAGGACCCACTTCCCTTGTTCTCTGCCCTGATTTCTTAAAAGGAAATTTTGGAGAAACCGCAGGCAGCAGCAGAGATCTGCAGGGAGCAGGGCGGAGGGGTGCGGCGTCCAGGGTCCTGCAGGAGGGACAGGGGAGCCAGCTCTGAAAATGGTGTTAAGTCAAAACAAAGGGAAAGAAAACACGGAAAAGCTGGAAAGGCATTATCAGAAGCGTCTGCAAGTGGCGCCTGTCCAGCTCCCCAAAAGCCAGGAGAGGTTCTTCAGCAACCCTCTTCACTCATTGGGAGGATGTCTCCTTTGAAGTCTCTTCTTTTTCCCCAAACATATTTCATTGTTTTTCCCTGCTTCCGCCCAGCAGCCAGCAGGATAACAGCTCTCCATATATAGTCTCATGCTATAAAAATGCATGTGAAGCAAAACGTTTTCATGTCAGGTTTTTATAAGCTCTTTCTAGCTCCTGACTAATCCATGCCCAGCCCAGCCTCTGACATGCCAGAGTTCCCTTTGAGATCATGCCACAGATTTGCACAGATGACTCTGATTGACACAAGATGGTATAGATAGTCCCCCATTTAACCCTTATTCCAGCACAAATTCGTGGGAAGTTTTTTGCTCATCAAATGTCTTTCTTGGATGTCCTTAAACCATTGCCTAGGTGGCCATTTTCTTTTTCTATCACATGCGCTATGCGTCATTCTAGGTCTTTGATGAATGATTCGCTGGATAATATATTTCATTCTTCATTTCAGGCTTTGTGTGTGTACTGGGAGAAGAAAACTGGAGAGATTTCGCATCAACTAAACAAGCATCTTTGGTGTCAAGTGCCTGTATTATTGCATAAGCACCCACAGGTTCTTCAGTCTCCCTTGCTGAATGAGATCCCCAGCACAGATGAATATTCATAAGAAATAACTGGGAAGAGCTGTGATTTTCAGCAAAGCAAACTTTCCTGGGGGAGGAGGAGTGTACTTTCTCTGATGCTTCTCTAGTATATGTTCAGCCCCAGGTGATACCTTCCAAGCTCCTAAGACAGGGTTAAGAAAGCTGCTCACTGCCTGCACAGAGCTTGGTGTTGAACAGGGCCACAACCCATTGCAAATCAGCGCTTGTCTACCAAGGCAAGCGGTGTTATGCTGATCTGTCCCCCTGACCTCAAAGGAGCCATGCTGACTTGAAACCAGCCCAAAATCAGACATGTTATTTTTAATTCATGGCTGCAGGACAGACCCTGAGCTCCAAAATCCAAATTCTAAGGGTAAAAGAGATTTCTATCCTGCTTTACATTGGTTTTGGTTACTCAGCCCTTTCCATTCAATGCGGTTCTTTTTTCCTCCTGTATTTCCCTGCTGCTCTAGCTGCACAGACGGCAGGGCCGGCTCTGCTGACGGTATCATTATTGCTGTCACATACCCGTTACTGACAGGCGGTGGGGAGCACTGGGAACCTGATGTTCTGCCACTCCTTGCCCAGCTCTTTGAATCCCCACTTGGAATTACAGGACCTTTGTTTTCCACCTGCTGGAAGCAGCAGTGGTTTGATTGCAGGAGGATGCGTGATTTAGCCAGTGGAGAGTGAATAATTTGGCACGGAGCATTCCTTGTTACTCTGTCAAGGAGTCTGTGTGTCAATCGATGGGCTAACAATTATGATCAATGTCAACAGGAAAAAACAAAAAACCACCATTAAGCAGTCAGTAATGTGCACAGGCATGAAATGGCCTTGCTGCTGCCTTGCTGTGGCTGCCACAGCTGGGTTTGCTGCCTGGGGAGAGCATCCAGGCAGTGCAGTCTGGGGAAGGGATGGGGCAAGGTCACAAACCTGGCTTCTCCTTCACCAGCTAACCCTTGGCTTGGCTAGGTCCCTTTTTGCCACTGTGGATTTTAATTACCAAGATGCAGGATCCAGAGTTTGCTGGCAGATCCAGCACGCCCTCTGAATGTTGCGCGAAGGCGGTGTGTGCTCCTGGACAGAGGCTGGGCAGGCTCCAGCAGGTGAGCAGGCGTCTGGGAACTGACTCCTCTGATGGCAGCACTGAAGCAGTCGGTTTATAACCCTGCTAAAGCCACCGTGACTTCTCCAAAGACACTAAGCCATGACATGCTCTGGCTTTTTTACACTTGTGCTCCAGTGCCTGAGACATGGCCAGTATTTCAACAGGCTGGAAACCCTGGGGAGACCACGGTCCTGGCAGGACAAGTGGACCAGAAGGGCTGCTCAGGTGGCCCCAGTTCAGCAGAGCTGAGCCCAGGCTGGTACTAGTGTCTGGCTTTTGAAGGTCTGCTCCTCCGACCTCTCTGTGGGTGCCTGCAGCGGCCAGATCCCTCCCCAGCTCCTACAAGATGTCCTAGTGCTGGTGACCGCAGCAGCTCGCACAAGCGATGGTTGCTCCTGTGTTTTTTGTAGAGCGTGCCCTCTGTCTACTGGCATCCTAAGCAGCTGAGGCTCGGTGGGAGCATGCATGTCGTGGGCTGGCAACACCTCCTGTAATTAATGCAGCTCAGACACACCTGATGTGCCATTTGAGGGAGATGCAAGAGCATTTCAGAAGAATGCTTGATGCCCTCTGTCACTCATTGCCAGGAATAATGCTCTTCTCTGCTGTCACACTACGCTCATAGGATGTTGAATTAAACAGTGGGTCTTTTGATGCTGCTGAAGTAACTGTTGCATTAATTATCCATAGAATTTGTACATGCACCTTACATAGTGAAAAAGGTGTGCTTCCCCAGGACCAGTGCATATTTGAGTTCTCAGCCCCCCTGCCTCCAAATCTCCCATCAAGTTGCTCCGACTTCCAGAATGCATTGTGCCGACTCGCTTTCATATTTTTTACTAATGAACTGAACCTTGAAAGTATGAGATCTTTGTCAGAGGTTATTTTTACTACCATGTTAGTTAAGGCTGAGAGTATTATTTTACATGCCAATGAATAATTTACCTGCTATTAAAAAAAATTATTCCAAAACAACCAGCAGCACTGGCCATCCGTTACCTGTACAGCTGCATGCATGCAGCGAGAAGATGTTGAAAGTGGGATTTCATGTGTACAGTGTGTTTCCTGCAAAGCTGCAGTGGAAGGAAGGTCTTAAATGGCTATGTAAAATAAAATGTCCACAGCACCAGAGTTTTCATGAGGTGTGGCTGAATCTTGAAGTTTATAGCTTAGAAACAAAGAATAATTGTGATATCACATTTTTTTTTGCTTGTGCTTTTTCTGAGATCTCTATTTTCCCCTTAGATTCTCCACACCTACTGATTATTTATAGCATACCAGAACTCGAGACTTATAAAATACCATGCATGACTTCTCCTTGCACTCAGTGCTAAGGGAGACTTGGCACTATTGGTAAAAGATTTAACTTATTAATAGAGTAAAGCTAGAACAAAGCTTCATAATTTGGTATTAGCTTTCCCAACCTGATTGTGTTTATTTAGAAAGCAGCTAAGACACAGGCATGTGGGGCTATAAATCAGCAGGAAATCAAATGCTAACATGTAAATAAATTGCAAATCAGCTGAGAAATTGGTTTCATTTTGAGACGATAAAGCATATTTCTCCTGTACTGATTTTATAAGGTGCCCCTTAAGAATTGTAATATTTCTGTGTGGTAATGATAAACATTAGTGAGTTGCTTTAGAAATGAAAAAATGGCAGCCCTGTGGGGATTTGAAAAACATATGCACTTCAAATTTGAAAATCCAATTTAACTGTCCATTATATGGAGAATAAAAAAAGGTAAGGATAGGATAATTTTGCAGTTACACAGCATTTGACTAAATCTGATTCAGGGATGACAGCTACACTTTAAAAGCTACATGTCTGAATGTAAGGAGACAGCAAATCATTTATTTATGATTGTAATCTAGCTCCTGTCTAACAAGTTAACAACTGTGCAGAGTGCTCCCTGAGTGGAGGCAGCCTGTGTAGGCTTGTCAGTTAGCACTTTTTAAAACACTTTTCATAGAATTTCTGTAAAAAAAAAAAAAAAATAAAAGAGACAAAAGAGAGTCCCTGTCAAATTTACCAAAACAAGCAGATGTTAAAATTGCAGAAGTTTGAAGAAACAAATCCTGTTCTTAATTTCGTACAAAGCACCTTTTGCAAAAGGTATACGATAATCAGAGGCAAACACAAAAGATCCAGTTGCTTGCACAAACCTGCACTTCATGGCAGCTCTGCCTTCGGACCTGAACACCAACCCACCGCTCCCATCTGTGGGCTCCTGCGGGACCCTCGGCCTGCCAGGCACCGGGCTGCAGCACTGCGGGGCTGCCGTGGCTGGGAGTCCCGTGCCGTGTGTGCCTGGCTGCTCCGTCAGGCATTCTTTTGCTTGAGGTGTCACATTTTTGACATTGAGGTCTTGACTCCGGTACCCATGTCCATGGTATTTTGCAGTTGGTGGTGCCCATAACATACTCTGTCCACCAGTTTCCATATGTCTTGACCTCATTCCAGCTGGACCTTGGATCAGTGATATGTTTGTAGTTGTACCTGTCTCAAAGTAAAGTGTTGACGTAAGGAGTTTTAAGGCAACTAAATCACCTGAGCAGCTATGAAGAACTATGAACAGGTAGTATTTACCCAAGAGCTCTAATGTGATATAAGTAATCTAATATTGATATTATATATTCTCTCATTTTAAATCCTCTTGGTACCAAAGGTCTAGAAGGCGATTAATGCCACAAGTTTTTCTGAAGAGTGACAGGGAAGAGCTGGTGAGCTGTCGTCCGTGGCCCCGGTGTCCACATCAGACAACCTGGTAGACATGATCACAACACATAAGACTATCCACCAGCTGGAGAACTGGGACAAACAGGGATAAAGCCAGTATGGCATTGTAGGGGGGCATGCTTCGCAAGACAAGCTCTTTGGGTTTCTTTAGGAGAAGCTGACGAGTGTGTGATGGGGAGGCATTCGTCAAGGTCTTCAGCAAAGTCCTTAAGAAGGAAACTGGCCCAGCTGGAGGCAGTGGCTCCATGCGGCATGGCTAAAAGACAGCATCAAGGAATCAAAATAAATTCCTGGCTTTCAGAGGGGAGATTCATGGGATCTGTGCTGGAGCCAGTGCTGGAAGAGGGGACAGTAAACGATCCAGAAAAGTGGTGAGATGGCAAAGCTGATAACACACACTGATCTGTCTTTCTAAAGGCAGGGACAGTTGCAAAAGTTGCAGAGATCACACTGGAGTGAGGGGCTGGGCAGAGGTGGGTGACATTCGAGGTAGATAAATGTAAGATCTTGAACTCCATGGGGGGTGTAGAACTGGAAATCTCATCTTTATGTGCATGGAGGACACTGTACTGATGGCCAGCACTCAGGAGTAAAAACTGAGGCCTGCAATAAATAACTCTATGGAAACACTAGCTCAACATACAGCAGTGGCCTAAAACCAAACCAAATACTGGGAATTATTAGGGGAAAACTAGGGACCAAAGAAAGAGCACCATGCTGCTCTAGACATCTGTATAGCCCCTACCCTAAATCCTGCATTACTCTGTCTCTATCCCATGACACAAAAATGGTGATAGAAATAAGAAAGGTCCAGAGCAGGGCCCCAGGGATGAACAAGGATAAAGGCAGGATTTCCTGGGTTAAGTCTTTTCAGCCTAGAAAAGAGATGTCTGAGGAGGGGTACAGCAGAAACCTGTAAAACCGGGACAGTGAACAAGGATTTGGTGCTGGTTGCTTCTCACCATACAAGAACAAGGGGTGTGAAGGGTGATCAGCAGTACGTTGGAGTCAAGCTGTAAGGAGGGCCGGTCTCCCGTGCATAGTTAAACAGGAAATATCTTTCACCGATATTGTGAAAGCTAAAATTTACATGGGTTCAAAAAGTTAGTGGACAAATTAATGACAGAAAAATCCATCATATATCCATACACAGACATTATTTCTGGCTCTGAAAGATCTTGAGCCATAAATTACTGGAGGTTAATAGAGTATCTGATGAAGTATCGCTGTTCACTTGCTCTGTTCTTATGTTCTTCAGTGGGTGTTTGCCACTGCTTTCTCCCAGAGACGAGCCACTATCGCTATTTTTATGCTCTTAACATGTTCCTTTATGAGTTGGAGACATATCTAATGTTCAACATAAATCAAACATTCTCGTTTGATGTGACTTGTCTTGGCCTCCTTGAAGCCTGTGGCTACATGCCCATTTGTTTCAATGGGGTCTGGATTGTACCTGTTGCGCTCAAATGCAAGCACATAACCAAAGGCACCCGGTGCCATGCTCCTCCGGGCTGTCCCCACCCTCAAAGGTAAAGGCAGCCCTTTCCTGCACCCTGCCGCCCATCCCACTTTAGGGACTATTTCCATAAATGGGTTCCTCTTCTCAACTTTTTGAAAGAAATATCCTTGGTCCAACAACATCCCCCGCGAGTGTGAGCTGTCAAGCCACCCCAGAGATGCTCTCACAGGGCGGTGCTGTCTCTGCATGGAAAGCCAGTGGTCAGGCTTTTGGGAGTCTCACGCTCATTCTCTGTGTGTGAATGGGAAACCAGCCCTAAGACCTGGTTTCATAAACTTCAGTGATTGCAGTTTAGACCGGACTGCCCCCAGTTTAGAACGGACTTCACACTGCCATATACAGGGTGCAACAGTGGCTTCTTGTCAGCCAGAGGGTGTGTTGGACCCAACCCGTGGATGCCTGTGGGGACTTGAGCAGGTCCAGTTCCACAACCTGCTGTGCCACCTTCTGGTGTTGGCTGCCTCTGTTATCGGGGCGGGCAGGGGGGGAGCAGACACACCCCCGAGCTCCCCGCCAGCAGTGCTGCTGGTGCTGGGGCGGCTCCGGAGGTCACGGGCACCCCAGGGTGTGCGGCCAAGCAGGCTCATCACCCTGACCCTGTCCTGGGCAAAGGCCTGAGAGAAAACACCTTTGCATAGGAACATCTGCGTCTGTGAGGTCAGGCATGCTGTCCTCTTTAAATTGAATCATCACTTCTCACTTTGAGAGAGGTTGGGTTTTTAGAGCCACAGAATAAGGCTCATTCCTTACTTTGTATTTTCCTGACTTTCGTTCAGTTTTTAAAAAGAATAAGGCTAACCCCCCTACCTTGTTCTGATCATGTGACATTGTGCAAAACCCCTTCCTCCTGAGCAGAGGAAAGCTACTTACCTTTGCAAAGGTGTCTGTGCATTTGTACGCTGTGCCCTTTCTCTCCGCTGATGGAGCAAACCTCCCTGGGTGTCTCCTGGATCACGGCAGAGCTGTCCTGCAGGTGCAGAAAGCCGGTCCAGATGTGCGTGAGGAGGCAGGCTGGCTGCAACCCCAGTGGGAGATGGTTTGTTTATTGTGCATGAGAACTGCAAGCAACTAAACTAAAGGGGAAAATTTTGAAATGGTGCTTGTCAGATAGTATCACCCTCACACCCTCTGCTGAATGTTAATAAATGTAAGTAAACACAAGAAGTCTCTGCCTGTTTATTTATCTTGGATTAGGTCAGTGGCTGAAACTACACAGTTTTGCTTTTTCAGATAAAATAATTCTTTTCAGATAGATAGATAGAAAATGCTGGGTTTGTAATTGATGGTTTTCCCTTTTTTGATGTAGGGGGAGAAATGTAACTGCAGAGTCTTAGTGATGCAGGTAAAGCTTGGTCATTATTAAAACATATTCTGCCAATAAGATGATACTTGAAATATGCTGTGAAAATAGCCATCAGCAGAGTATTTTGGAAAAAAACTGCAGTAAAAGAGTCAGGAGTGTTTACTGCACTCTTGCTGGCCACTCACTGAACTGAATATTCTTCTGTTGGAAAGGAATGCCTTCAGTGTTATTTAAATTAGATTAAAAGTAAAAGTGGCTTAGATAGTGTAGGAGTGTACCCCACTCTTTTTTCTTAAGGGATGGAGAAGAAAATTTCAGAAACCCATGTTTAATTAGGATCGCTGAGGTCTTAGGTAATTGCAGTTTTCCCTCCCTGTGTCCTCATGCTTTCTGTGTCTCAAAAGAACAAAAAAAACTGTTATTACTGTGTTTTTGAAAATGAACCATTGGTTGCTATCATGTCATCATGCAGAGGGGACGTGTCCCTGTTGGTAATTACTACAGTGGAAAGACTGGAAATATCTGCATGGCTGATTGACAGTTTCGGCTAAGCAAACAGATCCTTCGGCAGTCGCTCACAGTCTGGACTGGGGCTGGGCTTGGCTGCAGCTTGGCAGCAAAAGCCAGGAGGCCGTGGAAAATGGCACTGTTAAACCAGCCAGCAATCTGTGGGGTCTTCAGAACCTTATCATCCATGCGAGTCAACAACTGTGCTAAATTGAAATTGTAGAGTTGATTAAGCGACGTATTTAAGGCCCCATAAAAGAAAGCAAGCAAGCCAGGAAGGGAGCAATGTGAGCGCGGCACAGGGGGAGCAGCAGTGTTGGGAGGGTTTATCTCACCACGAGCAGCAGGCTCAGCCACTGATCTAATCAAATTATTCAGCATTAAAAAACTGCCAAGGCATTCCAGTGCTGCAGCTTCCAGAGGCCCAGCTGGGATCAAATGCTAATCAACATCTCCACGATATTTATTCCCACTGTCAGTCTGGTACGTGTTTGTTTTCCGAGCACTGCATACTAAACTGAAAGATCAAGATGAATCGGTGGAGATGGGAGATGATGAGCAGCCAGGCTAAACATGTAGAAAAAATACCGGCTATCGGGAAATGAGGATGGCAGGAGATGACTGGAGGGAGATGCACAGCTCTTGCCAGCAGAGGGGCCATCCACCCCCAGCCATGGCACACTGCAGCCAGGATGCACCCAGTAGCCGGCAGTGAGCACTGCGCTGGCTGCTGCGGCAGCTACACAGCGTGGCTGGCATGGATGCAGCAGGGCAGCACGCCTCTTCCCCTCACATCATAGCCTTGTGCCCCCTGACCCAGGTGCCGCTGCTGCACCAAAGCCCTTTTTGTCCTCGCAGCATCACCCGGCTGGTCCTGCGCCGGCTCCTCAGCATGGCGGGGGAGGATGGTGCCCGGTGCCACAGGGATGGCTGCACCGAGCGGTGGCCCTCGAGACCCTCAAAGGCCGCATGCGAATCAGTGAGGTCCTCCTTAAGCGCTAGCCACCAGAGCACCAGGAGACTAATTAATTTCCTTTTTGTTTTTCAGAGTTTCATTTTTAAATTACAGTCTTCCCTCCTCTCTAATAAATACTCAAAAATTAAAGCTTTTTTTTCCCCGACATGCGATTCCAACATCTCAGTGTCCCACCCTCCTGTCACCTTCCCTGCCATAAACAGATTCGTAAAAACTGCTTTTGACGCCCCAGCTGCCATTAGCCACTTAAAATCCCATAATTATCATCCTATCATGGGCCTGTTAACAAGCAGTAAAAATAAGGCCATTGAATATGGTAATTTATTCGTAAATTAGCCTAATGAGAATAGGTTTCAGACACTGTTTACTTTCTATCTGCCTGTTTCGGTGCAGTGCAGGCTGGCTGCGCTGGGATGGCAAAGCTGTTTGTCAGTACAGGAGCCTCTGCCTGGGTGGCAGACGCAGCTCCCGTGCCAGGGGGAGAGCCATTACTCCAACGCCAGCTCCGCTCCCATGCCGGGCTTCCGGCACAGCTTTCCTGTGGCTCTCCCTCTCTTCCATCAGCAGCAGCGCTGTCGGTGTCCCCACCACCGGCACTGGGCATTGTATCATGGCAATGCCGCGGGGATGCCCTGGGCATCACCCACTCTGGTGTGGCCCCACAGTCAGGCGCTGATGATTCCTCTCCACTTACAGCACTAAGGCTGGGAACTGCACTTGCTGCTGGAAAACTGCACTGTCGGCTCCCCAGGAGACCTCCCAGCCTTGTCTGCATCATCGTCTTTTGCTTCCTTAGCCTCTTAATTTGTGGAGGTTAAAGATATGCCGCGTGAAAAGCACAAGCCAGCTTAAAGCACCAAACCCTGTCTTGTCACAGAGCAGTTTTCTGCCGACCATCACAGCCTTTCCCTGTGCTTTCCAGAGCTGGGTAAAAATATCAGAATAAGTGTGAAAAAATGCAACAGAACAGTATTGTGCTGTAGCCTTGCAACGCAAAATAATAAGACCTTGTCAGGGTCCAGCTTTAAGAAAGCAAAAAGTAAGGATTCAAGGGGAGGCGGCAGTGGGAGGAAGCCTCAGCACCTGCTAAAATGATGTAGAGACAGAAATCTGCGGGTGCTCTTGGAAAGCAGGGAGATCTGAGGCGGGTCCATCACCCGCCCTGATGGTTTCAGCAGGGGTCCCCAAGCAGCTCCTTGGGCCCAGACGAGCAGCACCCGGCCACGGGAGGGCAATGTCGCCTGCTGCCTTGGGGACGGCCAGGCAAAGCCCGGAGGTGTGCTGCTCACCCTGCTCTCCGCTCAAGGGAAACCTCTCCCCAGAGCCACCCCAGTGAGGCCAGCACCCTCAGGGGACGTGGCAATCTCTCCCGCAGGCTCCTCACCGCGTTCCCCAGCCGCTCGGGGTGCCAATTGACCAGAGCTTTGCTGCACTCTGGCGAGAGCAGCAGCTGTCCCTGTGCCAGCGCCTGCCTTGGTGCCACATGAGTCCAGCCTGCGCTCGCATCCTTCGTCTTCTGCTCAGAAAGCTTTAGGTTTAGCCAGGGCTTGTCCAGCTGTGCTGGAGGAGAGAAACTCCTGCGGAGCAACCTGCCTGGCACGCTCAGGGCTCCTGCCTCAAGCAGCGGTGGGCAGGACACATATGGTCCCTTTTTTCCAGCTACTTTTGAGTGCTAATTCCCAGCAAAAGAAAAAAGGGCATTGCTCACAACCTGCTGCGTTTAGCACCTCAAACCCAGGAGCTAATAAAGATGCTCTTGATGGCCAACTGCCAGCTAAAGCCACCGCCTGGTCCTCTGAATTAAAATGCCCATCAATCGGGCTAAAGAAGGAAGAAGAGACCCGAACTGAATCTGCTTTGAATCCAGAACTGACAGGTCTAAGCACTCCGGCACCTGGGCAGCTTATTTTTTCCAAGCTCTATCTTTGCAAACAGTTATTCTCAGGCAGTGGAGTGGTAATAAACCCCTGAATGAATGAGGATGAGAGGTCCTTTCAGGGAAGAGGTGAAGAGCTCTTGACTATGAGCCTTTCACCCTCTAGAGTATTTTCATTCCTAGGCTGGCTAAAAGCCAGGAAATAAATTTGCACGGCCAGAGCGTCTTGGCTGAATAACTGAGCCAGAGCCTGCAGCACCCCCAGTGCTGCCACCCACCCTTCTCCCGGTCCCCCTCCAGAGAGGGGGCTCAGATCTGCCCCTCCGCAGGTCACTTCCACTCCGCCAGCTCCTGCAAAGGGCTGGGTTGTGCCAGCGTGTGGAGGCTCGAGAGATGCAGCTCAGGAGAAGCCTTGTGTGAATTAGTAATAGCTCAGCATGCCCTCATGGAGGAAGGAGTCGAGTGTGTGCACACATCAGCCCCTCAAAGGCAAGGGAAGCCTAGTTACGCTGAGCCCTGCCCCGCGAAGGAGCAGTCCTCAGTGCAACTGTGAAATGGGATGAGTTTGCCAACCCTGGTTTCCAACTGTCTCACCCCAGCCCTTCCACCGAGGCTTTTACCTGGGAGCACATGGGCAGCCTGGGCATCTGTGGCACATCTGGAAGGGAGAGCACTGCCTTGGGGGAAACTCATAGTCACGCGGAGGCTGCTGTCGCTGCCCAGAGGCAGAGCCGGAGCGCTGGGCTGTGCCGGAGCGTCCTGTGCCATGGGGCGGCAATGCCCTGCCTCGGGTTCACTGCCTGGCAAAGGAGCTGCCAACAATCCCTGACTTGTGGGAAAACAAGTGGCCAGCAGTGGGGGTCTAAATGGACGTGAACACCAAGGACACTTTTCAGGAGCCTGCGCATTGGTAAAAGTGCCTGCACCCCGGGTGCCCCGCTTCCCCCAAGCAGCACATCCTTCCCAAAAAAGAATCATAGAATCATAGAATCATTTAGGTTGGAAAGGACCTACAAGATCATCGAGTCCAACCATCATCCCTGCCCACTAGACCATGTTACATGTTACCATGTTACCTGGCCTAAAACAAGGGCAGTCACAGTCTTCAGCACCAACTGCAGGTGTGGTGCCTGTGATGGGACCCCGTAACACCCAGCACTGGAGGGGTCCCTGGGCACCAGCCTCTTTTGCACCACCAGTGCCAGCCCCTGCTCCCATGTGCCAGTGGGGACTACAAAAATCAGATGCTCTGGGAGCAGGAGACTGTAGTCATAGCAAAAGTGCATTCCTATCAAAAACCCTGACTGGTTTCCGGTGCCCAATTTCTGCGTGGTGCAGGAGCAAGGAAATAGCAAAGTCTTCGTCATGGTCCTGGCTGCGCTGCCTCCAACTGCTCCTTTTTGCCAGACAGTAGCTCCTGTAATCGCACTCCGCGGTGGCTGTACTCCTGCCTTTCCAGCTCCTAATTTAATTACAACTTGTTTCTTTACTAATTATAATGCTCAAATCATAGAAGAGCTTAAGACCACTGTAGCAGGGAGGCTGGAGGCTGTCTCCTTTTTGCTAAAATGGCCCCATTATAATTTCACTTCCTTCTGATGGAGATTATAAACACTTTGTGTCAAACCACTTCCCAGCAGTTCTCACAGTGTGAAAACGATTGAGGTCAGGAGATGCACACAACTTACCCATCAACTCAAGTATATTCCTCAAACACTGACACACAGTCGAACTGCAGGGAGGTCACCTCTGTAAGAAACAATCCCTCTAGCCGCTGAGCAAGTACCAAATTGCAGTGTTGGAAAATAATCATGTGGAACACTTTGAAAATAGCTCCCTAGGTAATAAATGGTTAACAAAAGCAGCCACTTCCACCCGGCATAAATAGGAACATAATCGTTGCAAATAATTGTAATACAAGAAGCATATCCCATAGCTAGGCACCAAGTACACTCTAACATTTGGCTCTTGGAAGAGCCCTGTCTGGAGAGCAGCGGGTGTCTGCTGGGTTGCAAAACCCGTGCGGGCTCTCCCCTTCCCCTCTTCCCTCCTCACACATCCTTGCGTTTGCAATTTTGATTTGAATAGAGATCAGCTCAGGCATGAGACTTTCTTTTTTGAGGTTTCCTACTATTCCCATGTCTTGCCTATGAAGACACATGGCTGCTCTGGCACAGGGCAGCAAACTACAACCATGTGGGTATGTAGTTCATCAGTGAGACACAGAAAGACCACCTTCAGCTGTTGGTTTTATTATGAACTTGTTCCATGTTACCATGAGCCTTGCACGGGTTTAGGAAATCATCTCACACAGACTTGGGTGTACACACACACACACACACACACACTCTCACTCCACCTCTCAGACAATTTAAACCCACCAAATAGAAAGAGTTTAAATGGGATAAAAAGGCTTTCGTGTGACCTGCCCTGAGCATTCAGAGAAACAACACATCTTTCAAAACAAGGAGCGTTTTATCAACAAGGAGATTGTTTATAAACAGTCAAACAAAGGGAGAGATGTTTAGGAGAGCTCTGTTTTCAGCCTGGCCAGAGCAATGGGCAATGAGCTAAAGCCCCTGCCAGCCCCTTACCTTTCTGCCCCAGGAGTGCCGGGGGGGCTCCAGGCAGCCAAGCCCCGGCCCCTCGGGAAGACAGAGGGCTCTCCATGGGAAAGGCGGGGGCTCTCCATGGGGAAGGTGGGGGCTCTCCATGGGGAAGGTGGGGGGTCTCCATGGGGAAAGCAGGGGGCTCCCACTCCCTGCCCGCTGCCGGTCCTTTGTGGAGCCGCGTCTCCCTGGGGAGGAGCGGTGGCATGCTTCACAGCTCTGCGTTTGGCGGTGATCCAGCCCCAAATGAATGCATGCAAATAAATGGATCTTAGATCGTTTACTGATCACATATGGGCCTATTTGCAAGTTTGTAGCAGAAGTCGCATATTTTGTACATTTGGGGGCTGCTTTTCTGCTTCCAGGCAATTTTTTCTTCTCTCCAGTTATCAACCATTAAACCAGTTCTGGAAAAGGCAGGGAAGGCAGTTGCGTACCTTTGTCACAATGCGCCCGTCTGGTGTCCCAGCACCCCTTTGTGAAGCGGGATTCACCACAGCAGGCAACACGGGATTTCGATGACTCCCAGCCACAGTTTGCTGAAGTTGTTTCATTTTAAAACAAAGGTTTTCCCCCTGTTTTTTCTGTGTCAGATGTCTGTGATTTTCTTCAGCCCTTTTACAAACCAGGGGCCAGTACCCAAAGCACAGTGTGGGGAGGAAGGGGCAGCTGAGCGGTGCTGAAGGGATGCTTTCGCGCCCCCCACCCCCCCGCTCCCTTCTCTCCCGGCAGTGGGTGGGCAGTTTCTGAAAAGCTGTTTGAAGAAAGTCTTGAGTCGCCCCTGCTCATTCCAGACTCTTGCCAAAATTAACAGATTTATGGCACAATGCTTAGTTTGAATCAACTTTTTAAAATGTAATTTACAAGAGAGACATTTTTTCCTTGCTCAGACACGTTATTTGCCCATTAATATGCACCACAATTTCAGATGCCTAATGACGGTTCAAATCTCTTCCTGCTCATATAAAGTGTTGCTGTTGTTGTTGTGATTAAGGGCAATGCATTGCTTTGCAGTACAAATATCCTAGAGCCATAAGAAGGACAATTAATTCTTAGAAGAGGGAACTGATCTGCCGGCTGCGAGGGGACCAGCTCCTGCCACTTGTGCACTGCACCATGCCCCTGCGGCTGCTCAGGACTTTCCCTCTGGGTTAGAATTTCACAAACCTAATTCTAATCAAAAGGCACGTCTTAGGCCCTACGCGCTGCCCACGGCCAGACCACCACATCCCTCCTCCCCGGTTCCTCACAGGCAGCCGCCTCGGCAGGAGAAAGCCCTGGAAAGGACCGATAAATTCTTCCTCTTCAGGAGTTTTCAGGGCAAAGCGGCAGGAGGCTGTTGCTTTCAGGGGTGAAGCTCTCCCTGCAGCGGGGATGATCGGAGGCAGCTCAGGGATAGGTGCTGGGTGCTGCTGCCATTCCCGCTCAGGCTCCCCGTCCCCACTGGGTGCTCAAGCGCAGCATTGCTTCATTTCTACCAGAGATATGAAAACCACAAACAGAGAGAAATATCCTTTTGATGGCTGGATGCGAAGCAAGCTACTATCACTGCTGTTTGAATGCCCTTACATATATTGACATTTTGGTACAAAGGTTAATTATAACTGGTTATTCTTAAATGAAACCACAAACACCCTTTCCCCATGTTTTATTACTTTATAACTCACCATATAAACCTGATTCCTATAACCATAAAACAAAGCTGAAACGAGTTGGACATGTACCAGTGAGGAGAAAAAGAAATAGCCGGAGGGGCCTCTCAGCTGTGCAGTAATGTATATCCATGTGGATTTCTGCGTCTCCTACTCTCACAGAAACTTAATATTCCAATCAGCTACTGAGCTACTGCATTAAGAGCCAGCGAGCGCATCAGTGCCCCTATAGCTGAGGGAATATTACTCACCGGGTCATGGTCGGCTGAGTAAAATACAACCCTCATATATCATCATAACTGCCAGCAAATGACAATTATAATTGAGACGGCAATAACTAGGAAAGAGTTCTTTAATTTAACATCCAATTATTACAAGTTATCACTCCTTAATAAATGTAATATAACAGACAATCAATGTTGCATGCGACGGGCCAGGCTGCATTGGGATGGGAAATTTATATCCTGGGGAAAAAATACTCTGTGTGTGGGTTCTGCTTTTAAAAGTCTGCAGTGGTTGTGATAAGTGTAGCAGGAACTCGAGCTATTTATAGCTCGCTGCCATTGCCACATTTGCATATGTACAATAGCTCTAGGCCAAGGGGAGGAAAAAAAGATTACTTCTCCCCTGTGTAGTAAAATAAGAACAACAATAGAAAGCAAAGCATGTCGTGTGAGCACGCCTTCCCTGCTCAAGCTCAAATGAGCACTTTAAAAGGAGAGTACAGCAAAACCTGATAAAAATCACCTTAATAGCAAAGGACATGATTCTGATCAGCTTCAAAGGGGAACCACGGTGAGCAAGCTATTTAAACCTTCGTGAAATCAGATCATTTGGGTATTAATTTTTTCCCCATGCCCTTTCTGAGCGTTTTAATGGTAAAATAAGCTGTGCATTTTAATTGAACCCTGGAACACTCCCAGATGAGTGTGGAAAGCAGCGGATATTTTCAGCAGCGAGTGTGGGAAATCCAGCTCTGCCATTTCCACGGCCAATACAGAAGCCCTTTGTACTCTGGGTTGCAGGTACCAAAAACCTCCTGCCCTGTCCAGTGCCTGCCCGCTTGTGGGTCCGTCCGCTGCTCCTGGGCAGGTTTGCCAGGTGCCGGCTGCACGGGGGGCTCTGGCCTGTGCCCTCCCCGGTGCATCCTGGCCGGCCGGAGACCCAGCACCACTGACACTGCATTTTCAGAGTGCTGGAAATACATTTCCATTAAAACCTACCAGAGCCCACATACACAGGCTGATTGCTTATTGTATATGGTTCTGCATCTGGAGGGAAGGAGTGCTGTTAGATACTTTTTTTTTCCCCCCAAACTAATAAGTTTTCAGTGAAATCACTTTCATTTTTTTTTTCTGTTGTCTCCATTGCCACAGATAACATCTGTTTTCATTTTGGTAATCTCAAGTTTTGGGGCAAAAAGTTATTTTCCTTTTCTCCTTAAAGCTAAAACCTTGCACAGGAGAAAACCCAAGAGATGAGAAGGGGTTGGGCCAGACCTATGGTGTATCCCGGCCTAGAAAAAGCCTTTCCCCATGGCCTGTTTGGAGTTGATCCTCTGCAGAGAGGATCTGGGGGCTGCCCCTCCTCAGCCAACCTCTTCAGGCTTCAGTGCAAGTTTTCCTGCACCGGCCCCAAATAATTGTTTACGTGAGCTGACCGCAGCGACACAGCAGCCTTTATTTCTTTGTCTCTATATGAAGCGGATCTGCAGTAAATTGGAGAGGCTGGTTTGTTTGGTTGCTGGGTTTTTGTTGGGCGTGTTGTGGCTTTTTTTTTTTTTAACAGACTGATTGGCTGACATCTATTTCCAAGGAGATCATTGACAGGGAGAGAATACACAGTTTATTCAACCATGGTGGAATACAGAGACATTTGCATCAAATAGAAAAAAATTTAATTCTACTTGAAATGCATGTATATGTCAGAAACACTTGACATACAAAGTAGAAATAACATTGCTTTGAATCTGTAACATTTATTGTACTGCACGTGCTACACAAATAAAATACGTAATTACTAGAAAGCACAGGTAAATTAGCATCTTAAAAATTTCACTTTTTTATCACATACCATTTGCAACCTGGAAATTTTGTAGCGCCAAGCTGTATTTTCAGGTGTCTGAGGAAAGCAGAAGGCACTTACATGGTCCAGAGTCTGGGAGGTCTCAGCAGTGTGCAAAGCCAGGCCGGCTTCTGCTTTGCGCTAGCCAAGATTAGAGTCTCAGCTTGTGAGTTTAGCCATAAAGTGTTTTTAATAATGTATCTTAATACAAATTAGGGCAATTTCACTTTTTCAATTAAATTGCTTTTAAGTAGTAAAACACAAACTGCATCCAAACTCCACTGGCAATTAGAGTCTCCTTTCAAGTTGTGTTCCTCTCCCCACCGGGTGGGTTAGCCGAGGCAGAGCAGAGGAGCTGGGTGCCTGTGGGATGCGCCGAGGATGACACCCTGGGAAAGGAGCCGTGCTGGGGCTGGGCTGCCCTTCCTGGGACGGGTCTCGGGACCCTCAACCACAGCTCTGATTTCACTTGCACGTTGCACATGCACATGGAAATCTCACTTCCCGACGGCTTCCCTCTGCCAGCCGCTGGAGGCAAAAGCTGCGGGCATTGCCACCTACGCTCCGACCCGGAGCTTGTGTTTTGGTGGGGGATACAAGCCGACCTGGCCTTGCTCCCACCGAGGGACACGTTGCCTGCTCTGCCTGTGCACTGTCCAAGTTAAGGAATGTTTCTCCATGATTAACAAGGAGTGGGAGAAACAGTGGCATGAGAAAATTGGTTGTTACTTGAACAAGATTGGCAGACATTGTGTCGAACACCCCCTCCATGGCGGGGTAACAGTACTGATACCAGCAGCCATGCTAATAACCACCAGCTTACGCTGCTGCAGAGCCTGAGGTCCCCAAACACAAACGAAGCCCTGGACAGCTTACAGGTTTTCTCAGGACAGGACTATAGAAGTGGTTGTAAGAAGCAATAAGGGGAGAAAAAAATATTGATCCATATAGTTGCCTGAGTGAGGTCAATGTGATCATCAACAGGTACAGGCACTGCTAGGAGGTGTAAAACCTGGAACCAGTCACTTACTGTTAGCAAATGCCTCAGGACGCTGCAGCTTCGCTGGAAGGAGGCAGATCCCCCTGTGAATCTCTGTGTGTCCCAAAGAGGGATTAGTGAAAAACAGTTCAACTGCCTTTTGGCTTTCTGTTCCCCAACTAAATTACACATAGTTTTAACTTGTCTGCGGCATCAGATATCAACCATAACTTCTTTAGAAGGGATTCCTGGTTTCATTTCCTCTCATTCAGCATCAGTTATAAAGCACCTGAGCTACAAGACGAGAGCTGTAGCCCCCTCCGCACGCCTCTGCTTCCCTTCTTTGAGAGACAAACTGGGTAGGCTGGTGTCTGCTGCCATACAGGTTTCCCCAGAGTTGTCAAGCTCTCAGGGATTTTACCTTTTCTGCTGCAGATTGCAGAGTGTTGTGGTTTAACCCCAGCCAGCAACTAAGCACCACGCAGCCGCTCACTCACTCCCCCCCACCCAGTGGGATGGGGGAAGAAATCAGGAAAAGAAGTAAAACTCGTGGGCTGAGATAAGAACAGTTTAATAGAACAGAAAAGAAGAAACTAATAACGATAATGATAACACTAATAAAATGACAACAG
>JAVJGG010000088.1:13587422-13604229 GCA_035590195.1 Aviceda cuculoides | reverse complement strand
CATTATTACTGTTGTCATTTTATTAGTGTTATCATTATTGTTATTAGTTTCTTCTTTTCTGTTCTATTAAACCGTTCCTATCTCAACCCACGAGTTTTACTTCTTTTCCTGATTCCCTCCCCCATCCCACTGGGTGGGGGGAAGTGAGTGAGCGGCTGCGTGGTGCTTAGTTGCTGGCTGGGGTTAAACCATGACACAGAGCAAAGTGGCAGGCAGGAGGCCAGGTTGGTGGTAGGGACGTGCCAGCAGCGCTGCCTGGCTGGCCCCGAGCAGCAAGCCAAACCATGGGCAGCACAGGGCAGCCTGTGCTTCACAGAGCCCTACCACTTTCCCGATGGCACTTCAGCAACAAAATGGTTAAATGCCACATGGGAAGGTATCCTCCTCCCCAACTCCCCCCAAAATTGTAGTAACATCTTAAGCAGAGGCATCAGACAGACAAGATAAAGGCAAAGCCCTTCTGCAAGAGGATTTGTCTTTCAAATCTAGATTAGCAATTGGTGTTTGGGAAGATGGGACCCTAAGCTGATTGAATAAGGGGAGTTTGTGATATCAATCTCTTTGGATCCCATTGTATTTGTGCTGCTCTGTAAATTAATATTCATTTTCATCTCTATGTTTATGCCAAATCTGTTGTGCTTCTTGTCTCTCACTGTTTGATGAACTGCAGTCCTCTGTATTGGATACTGTGCACCAGAATTAGCATTTTATTGTGTTTTACCTTTATACATGTGCTTAAGTGGCAGGGAAAAGAGCTGCAGTGTGTGCAGGCTGCAGGCTGGGGAGCTGCAGCTGCCGGCGGGTCCAGAACCAGGTGCCGGCTCTGACGAGGGTCTTTGCAATGGCCCGCTGGCTCTCCGCTGGTGTTGGTGACTGCTCCAGCTTGGGGCTGCCAGAGCCACCCATCGCCTGGCCGATGGGGCAATTCTGGCTGCTGCGGCCCTAGGTGCTCCCCCTGTCCCTCTGGGGACCAGCCCCCCCCTCCCCAGGTCTGTGCTGGATGGGCTGGTTCAGTCTCCAGCACCAGCTTTCCCCCAGCCCGACCCACCACCGGCTGCTCCTTCCCGGGACTGTGCCGTCTGCCTGCAGCACCGTGCTCCTGCAGCGCGGCAGCGGCTTTTTTTGCACAGTTCACTGCCGGTGCCACCTTCCCCAAAATTCAATTTTTTCCCCTTCCCTTAGAACATTGCATCTTGTTCAATCCTTCCCCTGTCACACCGGCTCTGGCACTGTTTCAATTGGATTCCAAAAATAACCTCTTTATTCACACAGCTCATGCTATTATATCGTAGTACAGCTCGGGCAGGCGAGGGGTCATTCCATTATCCAGGAACGAGATAACTGAGTATTAGGGCAGCCAGGCTCTTTGACTCTCTGCCCTGTGGTAATGGGCCTTTTTTAAGGGCATTAACCAATGTTTCTACTTAGGTATTTGACAAGAGTAAAGGTAACATAGCCATTTAATCCTCTCTTTTCTTTTTTTTCCCTTGCCTACAGACAGCACTCACACATTTACTTCTCTTCAACTGTTCAAACTTCAGCTCAAAACCACAGAGCTCATTTTCTCTAAACCCTTCCCCTGAAGGTCTGGTTACAGGTCAGATTAAATATTCCAGGCACTAGGACGCAGGTAATCATTCCTGCTTCAAATGCCACCACCAGCTCACCTCCCTTCTCTGCGCTGCGCTGAGCCCACCGCCTCCCTGAGGAGACTCATGGGGGTCCTTCCCGAGAGCATCCCGTGCTCCTGTGGCGCTGGCTCCAGCCTCCTCTCCTGCACACCCACGTGCCACTGAAACGCGGGTGATGGAGGAAGGTTTTCCTGACCCGCTGGGTGGTGGCTGGGGGGGGGGACAGTGAAGTGGCCGAAGGGGCTGGCAAAGGGACAGGCCCCTCTGCACGGAGGCTGTGTCCTGGCTGTCATTTGCAGGCGCTGGGGATGCATGCAACACAAAAGGCTTGTCCGTGAATGCAGGCTTGTCCTGCAAGTGCTGGGCAGGCGTCACTAATGGAGAAACACCAGCACATAAGTGACGTTCTGACTCACACTGGTCTCATGCACATGTGCGTCTCACCCTGATGAGGTTGCAGCCTGCAAAATACGCTAAAAAAATTAAGGGCGAGTTCTTTGCCACCTCTCACTTCATCCAGGTGCAGTACCTGGAAGTGCTGCCTTCAACCCCTGTTCATAGCAGGAAAATGCCAGAGATTTGGAAGAACATTAATGAGCACAGGGTTTGTAACATTCCATCCATCTCCTAATCCAGACCAGAGAACAGGCAGCAAGGGGACTGAAAGCAGGAGGGAGAAGCTGGAGAGAAGGGCTGACAGAAGAGACAGCAGCAAGATGGGTACTTAGTTGTGAGTCAGTTACTTACTAGGACTCAGAGCACTGCAGGAATATAAAGGACAGTGTGAACTGACCAGACAGTGTGTTTGTGAGGGCAGGAGCACCCAGCACAGAAGAAGCCTTCTGTCCCGGGCAATGCCACTTCCTGCGAATTGGTGAGAAAGTGTCCCAGAAATCCTAAGAGATGTGGAAAAAAACCACATACTGCCACTTTAAAGTTTTTTTAAGGTACAAAACAACTGGGACACCAGGGTGTCCAGACAATTCATTTGAGGGGTGCACTCCCTGTCTACTTTCGTTAGAGCTTTGTTGCTACACATGTGCACAGCCTCATGGGCAGCAAGGATCTGGAGCTGTTGGTTAAGGCAGAGTGACTCCTCCATTTCTTACTCCAGACCAGCCACGTCCCGACTAAAGGCTGCAGACAGCTTTAGGATGGGTTAATTTGTGAATATCCCAAGGACTTCTTTAGCAATACTTCTCATGCCTTTCTCTTCGTAATCTCTCAACTCACACACATATTTTTCCAGGCAAGGTAGGTTTCAGGCTCTCCTCCAGCACAAGCATGAAGTCCTCTGTCAGAGCAGCAGTGAGAAAACAACTGAATAGCCAAGCCGCCTCTCTGCTCCCATTCTTGTGCAGTTGTCCAGGTAGAGCGTCTTCAGCTTGGCAACGAAGCAAAGTGCGGCTGAATGCTTCTTGAAGGACTTGGTGCCAGCTATAAATTGGCATTTCCCGGTGCTAAGCCTGAGTGCTGTAGCTGCGAGCCAGGTCTCAGCTGCTCACTCCCCCCTCCCTTGGGGCTCTGCTCTTCTCCCTGCACAGCACAGTGCCTCACAAGCTCAGAATGGTCCTGGCATTGCACTGGCACCAGCAGTTCTGCAATAGACACCTGCTTGTGTGTCCAGATGAAATGCCGTCCCTAAAGTTTGTAATGCCAGCATCTCACCTCTTTAAGAGTGAAAATGTATATACCAAAGATTGTGGCTTAATTGATTGATTAATAACAGAAACTCTAATTGAATCCTCCCAGCTTGTACATAAGATGTCTTAATGTTAGAGCCTAGGGAGTAAATGCACAGCATGGAAGTATGAACTGCAGCACAACCAGTAACACTTTCAATTTAAAAGTCAATCTCATTATACAAGAAGCTGTTTTCTCTATCCCTCTGGAAAGGCAACAGCAATCTCCCATCTTTTTCCTACCAGAGCCACATGGTTTGTTAGTGTCTGTGGGAGATGCAAATACAAGCTTTTTTTTATTTGTTCCCACTGCTGCATATCTGAGCAGTTCAGTAAATATTCATGAGGCTGCCATTGTAGGAGCTCTGAAAACTACAGAAAATATGCCCTCCGAGGTGACATGTAATTTGGCACTTCCCACACGGAGAGGCAAAGGATGCAGCCAGAGCAGAAATATCCTAATAATTAAATACCTTGCTACAACCTAATCTTTTCTGTTTCTCATTAAACACAAGACACCTCAAAGCTTTTCCGTATGCAGGGCCCCCTGTAACACAGAAGTTAGCAGGACTAACGAAGAACGGTAGATTCGCACATACCGTCCGAGAGACCAGGCAGCATCTAGGGCCAGGAATGCCTCGAATCTCTTCCCAAATTCACACTGTATGGTCATGATGCCTCAAACCACGGAAAATAGAATCACCCCATGCTGAAATGCCTCCAGATCAGAACAGTCACTTGCACTCAGTGTGCTCCATGTTTTCCTTGTCCTTAATGGATACTGATCCTGCTCTGTTATCTCGCCAGGCAATCCTGCATGTTCCTGGTTTAATGCTTCCTGACACACCTTGAGCTGAAGATGGTTTGAGTTCATACTCTGGGTTTGACTACTGCAAAGGCTAAAGCCTGCTTGCTGCCTCCTGGAGCTTTGCAGTCCCCACCATTTGATGTCTATGAAAAAAGCCAGACAGTGCCAGAAAGATGTTAAACAAAAAAAGCACCCCTTCAAGCATTCTCCATGTTTTGCTCCAGTCCATCATTTTGGTTTCTAAGACTCAAAATCTCAGAAGACTGAATCCTCTATGTTAAAACAAGGTAGCATCCCTGAGCCAGCATAAATCTGATGTCTCTCCCATCAGGTCTGCAAGGTCATTCCAGACTCTTCTCTGCCATGAAGGCAAGAAACCGGCTGGAAACTAAGTTCCAGCCTTTTCCTCATTTTCACTTTTTTCCTATCCATTTCATTAGCTTCCTTGTACAGAACATCTGCTGCCTTCTAGACAGCTGCAATGTGGCCCAAAAGGTCAGAGTCCAGAGTGGTGTGGAAGGAAACATTACTTTTGGCCATTCTATTAAGGAACTGCTGAAGTGGATTGCTCCCAGACGCTCATTCTTGGATGTCTGCCTGGGAGACACTGCTGCACCTCTGCCCAGGAGGCAAGTGCCTGCGAGGCTCCAGCCTCTCGGTGCTAGACATGGCACAAGGCAGGTGTTCGGTGCTGGACGTGGCTTTTCACCCTAACCAACATGACCTCAGGCAGTCAGTGGCTCCTCGGGGAGCTGGGAAGACCTGTGCGACATGACCTGCAGAGAAGCTTTGGGCACTAGTGGGGTGTACAGCAGAGGTCCTCCCATCTCCACGTGCTGCAACGAGGGCTTGGCCATGAGGCACACAGAGGAGAATGGCTGAGGGCTTCAGACACACAGCCTCTCGGATGCCCTTCTGGCCCAACGCTGTCTCCCTGCCTGCAGAGTATATGTTCAGGGTGTTGGTGCACAACTGGACACTGATCCCTGGAGGGGGATCTCCACAAGAGGGTCTCTGTGCAGAGGTGAGCTCCCACCAGGAGCTTGCCCGATCTCCCATGGATGTGGGGGCAATGGGGGGTACTCTGCACCTTGTCCATCCAGGTCCTCAGTTCGTGGTGCAAAGGCAAGCACATACTAACGGTGCCACATGATGATGAGACAGCCCCAGAGGATGCATGATTGAATACCGTCTTGCCCCTGCTTGCAGGCTATGTCTATAACATCTGCTTTATAGATCCACCAGCCAAGAGATGTCCTGCCTGACGCTTGTCCTGTTCCCTTTAACTACACCATCATTGGCATTTCAGTGTCATTCATGCCGTAATCTCACAGATATCTGTTTCCTATTTGGATTCCCACCTGTCAGAGCACCTCTTTCCCACTGGCGGTATGGCTAGTGAATGACCTTCAGCCAGTGAATGGTTATAGCCTTAAGACAACACAATTAAACATGTTTTATTGCTTAACACACTGTGTCAGGAGCCTTAGTTGTGTTTTTGTTCCAGTCTTCTATCGTTTTCAGAAATGCCTGGAACTGTGACAGCTCAAAGCGCCCGTGCATTTCTGCTCCCAGGTAATCAATAGAAGGCCTCAAGGTATCTCACACTTCTGTCAAATATGGGATTTTTAGCATGAAAGCATTTCCAAGATTTTTTTGGTCATTGCAAGACTCCCCCCTCCCTCCCTCTCCAACAGTTATCACGGCAAGGACACAGGGCGGCAGCGGAACAAAACAGCCTGAGCCGCTGGCGGGAGGGTCCTCCAGACGATTCCCAAGGAGAAAGGCATGGCAGGCTGCATCCTTCACTGGGGCTCTGATAATGCTCGGGCCCCTGCACCCTGAGGCAGGCGGTCACCCTGCGGGGAAGTGCCAGGATAGGGTGGGACGGGCAGAGCTGGGGACATGCCAGGGGCACGTGTCGGTGGGAGGCGAGGCTTACAGAATATTCACAAGACTGATTCAGGCTGAAAACCAGTTATTTTCATTAGTGGAGATACTCTGGTTTCCCTTAACTTCTGGGTCATTGTTCTGGTTTTACCTGTCTTCCATTGTTTTTTGAAGAATCCTTGTGAATTAGATCCCAGAAGTAATTTACCTGTTTTTCAGAATAATACCTGTGCTCACAGGAGCAGCATTCCAGGATGAAATCTTAGTTTCTTCAGGTACAAAAATGTCTTTCCACTTCAGAAAATTATTCCAGGTGAAAATTCAACATTTTTGTATTTTACAGTCTCACGAAGCTCGGTTTTTCTCAAACGAAGAAGGCTTTCCACTATTACCCCATTTGTATCATCATGGGCTTGGTTGCCATTTGTCTTGCTTGCTGGACCTCTGCTGCTGCCGTATCTTTTAGCACATGGCTCAAACCCTTCGATTCAAACCTCCACCAGGTTGAAATGGAGGCAGCGGATGTTTTGAATAAAATCTGATTTCTTTGTAAAGAGTCCACTTTCCATTATGGTCTCCGTGAATTATTCTTTGCTATTTCTTAAATGCCCACTCTGTGCAAAGTCAGACTGTGTGATTTGTGTGAACTTTTTAATAAGCCCTCTCTCAGACTGTCTCACATTTATGTGTAAATGACCACTCATTTCTTGAAGCCCTACCCAACTGGCTTGTGGAGTTGGTGTCATTAGTGGTTTTAACTGCACTTAAATGTCGTGATCTGCCTGTGAGTTGTATTGGTCAAGGAGCAGTTGTTGGACACATCCATCATTTCTGTCTTGATCTAACCTCCAGATCTCCTTTGTTGCCAGCAGTAAATGCTTTCAGCAGTGACCAGCAGGCGCAGCAGGGCTCTGCCGATCCTGCGCTAAGGTGTGAGGTCTGTGCACACAGGGCAGTTCCCACAGGAATTAACAGGTTTTGTTGCTGACCAAACTCTTTTCCTGTTCCTCCTCCAGCAAGGGCTGTTTGCTGCCTCTGTGGCAGATCTCTCTGTGTGAGATGACACTTGTTCAAGCTCAGATTTGGTGGGAGTTTTGTTTGCAGAACCCAGAACAAACTAACCAAAAAATTAAAGTGAAATTGCTAATTAGACTGAGATTGTGCAATGCTGGCCTTGCTTAAAGGTTTCCTGATGGGTGAGGATGTCCCTCACCCCAGGCAGGACCCCCTTTGCAGCAGTGCCCATTCGGATCTGTGCCTGGTGCAAGGTGCAGACTCATTGCAGCAATGCAGGGCTGTGTGCATTTTGAAACCACTTGCATTTCAAGAATTTCTCCTGGGGCTTCCAAGACTACTCTGCAGCTGTGGGGGTCGCAGTGCCTGGAGGCGGATCAGGCAGCCTGCACAGAAAGCTGCTAAAAACCAACGCACTCCCGTCTCGGGGCTGTGGGGGACCGTCCTCCGCAGCATGGCATTCTCCTGAAAAGCCAAGGTGAGAATCCTGAGGTGGCACTCGATAACAGGAGGCTGGTGCTGCTGGGCATATTGCCGCATTTCATTCCTGGTGAGGTCTGGAGACCTCTGCCTGGGATGAGGAAGACCAAGCCTTCCTTCTTCAGACATGCAAAGCCACTTCTGCAACAGAAGCAGTGACACTCCCAGTGACAGCCCAAGCCGAGGGCAGCTGTTGTCGCTGCCCCACCTGGGTCTGCTGGGTACCCCGCTCCAGGCAGCCTGATTTTGTCCACTTCTCTCATCCCTCTGGAGGTGGCTGCTGCCTGCCTGCTGCTCTCAGCTGGCAGCAGGCTCCGCTGGACCACAATTCACCACAAGCCCATCAGTTTGCATTTTCACAGCAAGCTTCTCTTAAACTGCAAATGCCGCTGTTGCATGGCCAGCCAGTTCCCTTTCTCCTCCTGGCTCCGTGTGCCCTCCCTGGGGCCAGACCGGTCGCTACCTGTGCCCGGCTCAGCACGGCTGCAGAAAGCGGCACCCGGGGCCCTGGCCAGGCATGGGCTCTGTGGTAGCACCGGCCGGCGGGGAGTGGGGAGGCCACGAGGAGCCAAAGCTATCGTCCTTGATTGGAGAATCCTGACACAAATGGCAAGAGAAAAACAAATAGGGAGGGAAATGAACAAATTATACCAATAATTGGTTTAAAAAATGCATCAAAGAAAAATGATATCCAATAATACTGCTGGTTCCTAATGAATGTGTCTGTAATAAAATCAGGCTGTTTGGGCCGTGGTTAGCCCTGCACTTCACATCCCCAGATTAAAAATGGAACATCTGTGATGATTTAATTTACATGTTAATAACAAACAGGCCTCCAGAAACCAACGAATAAATGCCTTTTATTGCCAGCGTATCTTTTCCACTGCAGCTTGAATGAAAACTCTGGTAATTAATTGTTTTAAGCGATTCTATTAAAAAGTGTCTGGAAGTGCTGTGTGCCGAATGTTTATGTGGGCAGGCAGACGAGAAGAATACAGACGAGGAAGCAGCCTGCTAATTATGTGCCTTTTTAAAATTCACTGCCTTAAAGACATGGGATACTTTTAAACATGGAAGTCGACCCGGGCACATTTATTTTTCCCCATTGTTCCTTTCCAGTTGAAAAGTTTGCAATTTAAAATAAATAGCAAATCCTGATGTTGCTGTGTTCCTTCACAAAGTGAAATGGAAGCAAAAGCACCCGCTCTGCCCGGAGAGGCGGTGCTGGGGGAACATCAGCGTTTGGCTGTGGGATGCCCATGTGTCCCTGTAAGCATTGCCATATAGTGCCCTGGGACGTGGGACATGGGATGTGGCACCCTGACCAAAGATTGCCCGTGCATGCACCAGCTCTGCAGTAGCAGCTGAAGCACTATGAGATAATCACATGGTGGCTTCAGCCTTTCTCTCAAGATGTGTTTATTTTTAAAAGGAAATCCTTTCAGATGTTCAGATGTGTTCAGAAACAGAAGGAAGGCACTTAAGATGTCAAAATGCAGAGATAATACTGAAACTCTTCCATTTCTCAAGCCTTGCAAAATTCAGGATGAGGGCTTGGGTATTCCGTATTGGTCAATCCTCTTCTCCTTGGCAAGCAAAATTCAGTATGTGTTTGCAGTGACCACTCCTCCTCTGCATTGTGCAAAGCACTGAGTTCCAAAGATGGAGAGATGCTGAATCTGCTGCAGTGGTGGGCTCACCATTGGGAGGGTCCCCATAATGCTAGATGCAATTCGAGGCTCTGTAAGGAATAAAAACTAAGGAGAGCTATCCGATACAGCAGTCACACACTGGAAGTTTACTCATTGCTATAGGCCACAGGACGGTGTAAGACATGGTCTTGCCAAAGTGCAAATCCTTTCGTCTGAAGAGCTGCTGCCCTGCAAGGTCTGCGCTGCAGCAGCTGGGGAGGTGTTACTGCAACGCTGTGCTGCTCAGTCCGCAGGCACCACGGGGCTGCTGCCATCCCCTGCCGTGCTGGCAGACCCTGCTGCTGCCGCCACAGGGAGCCTGCCTTGCTGCTGGCGGGAGTGGAACGAAGCAGCGGCTAATTATTGTGGGGATGCTACAGGCAGCAGCGCTGCTCACAGCACCTTGAGAGGAAGCATTGCCCAGTGCTAAGACGCACCTGGGGATGGCACTGGCTCTGCCGCCGGCTGCTTGCCGGCTCACCACCGAGCTTTGTTTTGCCGCATATGCCACGGGGATGGGGGCCTGGCTTGCAGCAGAGCTGCCCTCACTGCTCATTTTGCAATGACGGTCTCTGGGACTGGAACATCTGGGAAAAGCATCACAGCCCCTAAAAAAACTGCTCCACAGCTACAGACTGAATTAAAGCCTGGAACCAGAATGAACCAGTCAGGTAAACACGGCGTCCAGGCAGCCTGTCAAAGAGCCATGCAGTGTAGCAGATCCCCAGCAGAAGATCCAGTTTTACCAGGAGGCTGGGTAGGACTGGGGGCTCCAGGCAGAGGGCAAGGTCTTTCGTGCATCCAAAGTGCCAACATGTGGCCATGGGAACAAGTGCTGCAGTGGAACTCAGTCACCTCTGCAGCCCAAGACCTCCGTGCACTACCTTCTGCTCGGGCAAAGGCACATATTATCCTTTTCTTTTACCTCGCATGAGTTTATATTTCATCTCTGACAGAAGCAAAGCAAGCAGAAAGCTAAAGACATCAAGAAATGTCCTTTTAACAAAATAAAACAATGGCAAAGTGTCTGGATATTCATGCATGAAAAACGTTGACCACAATGCCTACAGCAGTTCCCTCCACAGGACAGCTCATCTACCTTCAAAAAAAGATGACAAGTATGCAGGGGTGTATTGCAGCTCTCCTTGTTATCCACTGAGATGAGAGGAGGACCCGTCCTTAATACTGCTAATTAGGAATAATCTGCTTGCTAATGTTTTGCTTTCTGATATGACACATAGCAGCCAGTTTCACAGATAGATAAACTCTGTCCTGAATTTTTTTGCTTTTAGTTTGAACATCTTTTGTATGGAGAACAAATGGAAGCTCCCAATGAAACTTTTTGCTCTGATTTGACATTTTTATGCCTTTTTCTTGTCCTCAGGTAAACCAACACTACAGAGAAGAAAATAAACGTAAATATTCCAGCACAAGCTTTGCTCCCACTGTTATTTTTGCACTGGAAAAGGTCTTTTCCTATTAAATGATACCTTTCCTTTCCTCTCTTGATGGTGGCTCATACCTGCGGATCAGACACAAACTGCCCCCGTTCCTTCCCTCCCTCTCTAAGCACCGTTGCAGTGTGAAGGAGCTGTGTCAGAGGCTGTATCCCTGCGCTTACAGCTTTTCACATGGTGTCTGCTAATGTGGTAACAGACAATATTCCATCCCCATGAGGTGGGTAGGTCCGGTTCATGTAGCATATCCATATCTGCTTGCAGAAAACCTGTCTGTGTGACTCTGTTACTGGCTTTGGCTTCTAGAAATGCCTCTTTTAATAAACAAGCTGTTTCCTCAGCTTGCTGCGGGTAGTGAGGATCACAGGCTGGCTCCAGGCGATGGCAGGGGCTGCATTTCCCTTCATTAAAAACACTCTGTACAAGCACAAATGATTGCTCCACAGACTACCATGAAAATGAAGCAGAGCTGCAGATTCAGCATCTCCAAAGCTCGTGTCCAGCTGCTTCCAGGAGGGAGAAGAGCCAGTGGCCAAATCTTGGCTGCTCCCTGGGCACAGAGGGGCACAGAGCCACCAGTGGGGGGTTACCGGCAGCCTCGGGAGCCCATGCTGGCCACAGGCAAGGTGCAGGCTAAGGTGGCTCATCTTCACCCTGCGCTCCACACGTGACAGTGAACTGTGGCATGGACCCACCACCTTCACCGACCGTGCTGTGGCATCGCCACAGACAGATGGACGGGGCTCGTTGTGCAGACACCTGTGTGCCAGGTGCCTGTGACCATGGCAAGCCTGAGCTCAGGTGTTTGATTGCCAGCCTGGCGGGTGGGCAACGGGGAAGGCAAGGCTGGGCAATATGATGGCCACGCGGGGCTGAAATGGATGCGTGGGTTATTTATAGCGGGTGGCAGAAGGACAATTCTTCCAAACTAAAAATTACTCCTAAACCACAGCATAAATTTCAGCTGACAGCCAGTGAAGTAAATGGGGAGGAAGGTGAGCGGGCTGCAACATTTCTGTTGTTTGCTATTAAAAGATAGAGGCAAGGGAGATAGATAGAAAAATTTATCTGCAAGGTGTGGGATTATACATTTCTTGGAGTAATTACACCCACAGTTCTACTGGGGTGACAGGGAGCTCCCCATAATCACTGCCAAAGAGGTTACAGACTAATGTGCTCTAATGAGAAGGGAAGACTTTTTTTTTTCTCCCTCCCTCCCTGCCTTTCATGTCATGATTGTTCAGAGCTGAGAGCTGCCCCTCTTCACCAGGGGTGCGCGGCATTCAGTATATCCTTCCTAGCACCACAGAAAAGAAAAGCCCACTCTCCCCCTTTGTTTTGCAGATGAAAAGCTCTCTTTCCCTCTCTGTCAACTGAATGCCATAAGACAAGGTCCTTCAGCCCACGCAGAGTTTGGGCAATCCTTGCCATCGCTGTCTCCCCCCGGGCTCCCTGTGCAGGATGGCATTGAAAATAAACGCGGAGGAAATCTCCAGTTCCATTTGAAAAGCGCCTGGGAGCGTTTAGGGAGGCTCCTCAGCAGGAAGGAGAAAGCCTTCCCTCCTTCCTCCCTCCTCCTTTCTCTTTGGTGCAGGGTTGTTTTCTGCTCAGCTCCACCGTGTTTGCTCCCCCAGGGCTGAGGCACCTTTCCCAAAGATTTCTTCCCCCCAAGAAAGAACAAGAGGAGAGCTGGTTAAGCAAGGGAAGCAGGAGGAAGAGAGTGAAGCAGTTCCCCGGGGATGGGTATTTGCAGAGGAGGCAGCAGGAGAGAGGGTGCCTGCAGGCACCGGCTGTGCAGCTGAGGGGACCTGGTGAGAGGAGCCGCCGTGCCGGGGCAGCACATGGTGCAGTGCCGGAGGGGGCTGCCAGCGACACCTCAGCTGCACTTCGTTTGTGGTCCCCTGGGATAAATCCTGGGGTGAAATCACAGTGCAGGCACTTCCCTGGGGCCAGGATTTCACACCCTGCAGAGGAGCTTCACCGAAGCAGCAGGAAGCACCTTGCAAAATGGAGAGGAAGAGCCTGGGATCGGGAGCAACGATGGGTGCCCAGGCCGGTGGGTCGCAGCTGGGTGCTCTCATGGGTGCTGGGGTTGGACATAGGCCCCAGCACCACGTGCCAACCAATGGACTCCCCAGCCCGGGAGCTGGCTGCTGCAAGCAGGAGAAGGCAGAGCACCAGCACCCACACCGTGCCCTCCCTGCCCACCGCTGGCTGCCCACCTATGTGGCAGTGGCATGCTGGCACCCATCACTGCCATGGCACCGTGCCATCCCTGGGGCCAGGCGCTCCCCAGTGCTTTTCAGACACGCCACTCATCTGGCCACATCCCCGAAGCTGCAGCAGTCATGGCTCCAAAAAGCAAAAATTCCCTCCCTCTGGCCCAGCAGGCAGTGGGAGCATCTCTGTCCCCACAACGAACAAAAGTAAAGAACCACTTGTCAGCTCTTCAGTCAGTCAATATTTCACTGAACTTTGTTTTCCCTGTTTAGTACAATTAAAATCTCAAGGAGAAGTCTTGTATAAATCAAAGTTCTTTTAAAGTGTACTATGCAAACACGCATATCGGTGCCTCTGCACAGCGTGTGCCAGTAAAAAATATGCAACCCCCTTTGGCAACACAAGCAGAAATAAGCAATTTAGGATCTTAAAAGATAAAAGATAATAAAAGTAATTAAGATAATTAACCACCCTGAAGAGAGAAGAATTTACTGCTGTAAATTTTGTACTTAGTTTTAGATGGCAATATCGCAGCTGCCACTCCACTTAATATACAACACATCAAGGCGTGCTGCCTCTGCCGGCATCGTTAGCTGAGAGAGGGGCTTATTGCAGCAGAGTTATCAGCGGTCACACCACATGAGGTTTTGCAAAGTCTTTCCCAAGATCTGAGCTGCTGGTACTGCAGGTCACTTGCCTTCCACCTGGAAAGTGAACAGCTCTGGGTGATGGCAAGGTAGTCGAGCATCGAGGATGGGATGGGACAGGATGGGACAAGATGGGATGGGACAGGACAGCACAGGGATGCTCACCTCTCAGTCAGAGCCTGCTTGGTCCCAGCTCACTCTGGGGCAAGTTCATTTTTCACACAGGATCAGGAATAGACAAGTGCTCCTTTTCTCATCAACCATTTGCTGGGTTTCCAAACAAGTGTGTTGTCTCATGCTGGCTGTCATGCTTCAGACAAACCACCTGTGAGTGTCCCAAAGGAACCGAAACGTTTCTCAAAATTCTCCATTGCCTTCAAAGCTAGGCTGCTGCTGTGCTTTAGTGAGCACACATCATGCTACTGGTATTGTATTGTTGTTCCCTCTTCTCCCCATCCATCTGTTGCGACCCAGCTCTTCTAACAAGCTTTCTGGGATAAGGAGTGGGTTTAGCTCCATGTTAAGTAGTCCGTGGCACAGAGGGAGCACAGCCACAGCTAGGAGCACTGGCCACTGCTGAAACACAAACCCTCCTCTTCCTCTGCTCTTCCTAGCCTTTTACCCAGTGCAGCTTTGCCCTGTGAGATGCTATACAAGAGGGGTTGGGAAAGCCATCCTGCCCACGTGGGCAGGGACAGCCACAGGCCAGTGCCACCTTTGCTCTTTTTGGTCTCTGTCTTTTTGCAAGGAAATTCTTTCATTACACAAATATCAGCAGTCCCATTCTCCTCACTGACACCAACCCTTTGCAGTGTGCGCTGTTTCTCTGCAGGATCAGCTTATTCTTTCTCCAATTAGCTACACCAAAATAGCCCTGCCTGGCTGGATGCTGAGGCAGTGGCTTTATGTATCTTTGTGTTTATTCTGCCGAGACACCATGACCCCAGTGCGCGCGTGGTCTGATCCACAACCCTCTTCTCTGTGCTTTGCAGAGCACAAACCCAGATATGGGTTGTCTTACCACAGCATTCAAACAATTTCCTTTCTGATAAACCAATTTGAGGAGCAGCCCACTGGTGACAGCCTCCTGAGTGCACACCGCAGCGCTGGGCAATGGCTCCAGGTTTTGCCGTGTTGGGCTGCCTGCTCTCCCTTCTCTCCTGCCGGGGCCCCTCCTTGCTCCCCATCATCAGTCCAGCCCAACTGCTTGTCCCCACATATCCATGTCGCAGTGCACAGGCGGCTGAGCCAAGCCCAGGGGTCCCTGCTGCTGGCGGGGGGATCCCCTCTGCTCCCAGGGCTGCTGCTTTCACTGGCATCACCTCCAGTGCTGCCTGGACTTCTCCATTGCCACTCATTAATGTGGCAGAAAACTAATCTGGGGAAAGATCCAGGTGAGAGCTGACTTGATTCATTAGCAGGCAGAGAACCAACAAGCTCAACGCCAGCATCTGTGAGATGCAGGGGCCTGTAGCAAGGAGCGAGGGCAGGATGGTGGTGGGATGGCGTCCCCCCACTCACTGCCATGTGAGGCCTTTGCCAGGGAGGGCTGCTCTGTGGATGCACAGCTGGCAGCAGAGCCCACCAGCTGCCTTTGGCAGTTGGGATGCTCCCACGCCCACCATGCTCAAGCGCTTCCGGAGAAACCACATCCCGAAAGCACCATCACCACACACAGGAAGGGAGCCCGGCTGTGGCAGACATGCAAGAAAGATAGAGAAGGGAGTGACTTAGCACGTGAGCAGAGGAATCACCTGGATGTAAGAAAAGGCTGCAGCTGAAAGCATTCCCTGGTGACACGAGGAGGCTCCAAGAGGCAGACCAGATGTCACTTGTGTTAGGTGATAGGCAGTGGCCTCGCAATAGCATCAGCTCAATGTCCTCCTCCTGCCACAGATCCAGCCTCCCTCTCCCCCTCCAAAACCAGGCAGTATGTGTACAGCAACCCCAAAAATCATCAGCTGTTCAGCCTTTTCCACACTGTCCATCACCACACCATGTCTCCCATGCAGCAACAGGCTCACAGCTTCTCTGAGATCCCCTGGCCACCAGCAGAGCCACCCAAAGCCTGTGGTTACTCCTCATGCCCCTCATTGCCCTTAGCTCCACCTGGGCTTTCACCTTCTTGGGTTCATCCCTAAGGACCTAAGCAACGGTTTCACATTCCTCCTCCATTGCCTATCCTTGTTTCTGCTTCCCGCACACTCTCTTTTAGCATGTTCACTAGGTAGGAAGCCCCTCGCTGAGCCAAGTGGGCCAGGCAGAGCCAGCCCCTGGCAGGGCTGGCTGCTCTGCGCGCATGGGCAAGAGGTGGACCAGGAAGAGTTTAGAAAAGAGTTGGAAGCAATTACATTTTATTGAAACCAGTCTGTCCAGTGAGCGTAGACACAAAAAGGGGGAGTGACACCAGGGCTCTGGGGAGAGGAAGATAAGATCCAGCATGGTTTTAGCTCAGTTTTCTAATGAAATGCAATTTATGTGATCAGGCTGTCCATGCCTGTCTGTATCTGGCTACATGTCTGCTATAATAACTTTTTAATCTCCTGGCAGATTTCAACCAAATCTGACAGAAGTGTGGGGACAATGACATTCCTCCACGTTCCATGACAAAGGGCTCCTGCGCGGGGAAGGCTGCCCTGTCCCCGCGCAGGGCTGGGGGCAGGCAGCTGGCAGGGCTCAGCCATCACCACGCAGAGGAGCGCAGGCACAGATGAAGGCTCTTAAAAACCACCCCAACCATGGAGAACCTTTGACAGAGGTCACAAATTATGGTGAGAGACAAACCTATGAGAAACTAGGTCAAGTTCCCAAAGCCACTGGTCCCTGCGGGGCTGTGGGATGTGCTGGCATCACGGATTCAGCATGGCCACCCAGCCCTGGTCGCCCTCCCCACAGTCCAGCACATCACTCCTGGTTTTCCTTATTTTGTGCAGGGCAAGGTTGGCAAAGACTGTTCACATGCCAGTCCGAGGGGAAAGCAACGATTTATAGAATCATAGAACCATTTAGGTTGGAAAGGACCTACAAGATCATTGAGTCCAACCGTCATCCATGCCCACTAGACCACGGCACAGAGTACTTCGTCCATACGCTTTTTGCATACCTCCAGGGATGGTGACTCAACCACTTCCCTGGGCAGCCTATTCCAATGTCTGACAACCCTGTCAGTAAGGAAATTTTTCCTAATATCTAACCTAAATCTCCCTTGCCGCAACTTGAGGCCATTTCCTCTCATCCTATCTCCAGCCACCTGACAGAAGAGACCAGCACCCACCTCACTACAACCC
>JAVJGG010000088.1:13539811-13587322 GCA_035590195.1 Aviceda cuculoides | reverse complement strand
TCCTGTAGTGAGGGGCCCAAAACTGAACACAGTACTCGAGGTGCGGCCTCACCAGTGCCGAATACAGGGGAACAATCGCCTCCCTGCTCCTGCTGGCCACACTATTTCTGATACAGGCCAGGATGCCATTGGCCTTCTTGCCACCTGGGCACACTGCTGGCTCATATTCAGCCAGCTGCCAACCAGCACCCCCAGGTCCTTCTCTGCTGGAGATTTGAGCAGGACTGGGGGCTAAAGGGAGAAGGAAAGCAGTGGGGAAGGGGGATTGCAGCAGGGCTTGGTGTGGGAAAGCCCCTGCTGCGCTGTCCCACACAAGCTGAGTGAACACAGCCGTGTGAGATACAAGGGATATGGGGGATGCTGACGTGCAAACAGGGAACAGCAAAACACGCTGGGGCTTAGCCCAGCCCTCCCCGGCTCTGCTGGGTGTCATTAACCTGAGAGCAGCTCTTTGCAAACACACAGAAAATGTTGATTTGCCATAGGAAACCAAAGTCCCAGATCTCTTCCTCCTTGTCTGCCATCACTTAACCCAATTTATTGTATCGCAAATCACGGGAACAGGCGTGGGTGAGCCCCCGGCCAGCACCTCCATGGCTGGGGACTGAGCCCGACGGGCTTCCGAATGCAGGGCAGGTACATTGCCAGAGCCAAGGCCCTGGCCAAGAGCAGCTGGGACTGAATTTGTGTTTGCAACAGGTGGGGGTCTGGACCGAGCCCACAGCCCTGCGGTGGAGGGAAGCAGGAGGGATTGTGCAAGAGACCCTTTTTGGCTCTTGCCTCTGTGGTTCTGCATAGTTCCTGCAAGCTGCAAATAACAACAAGGGAAGCTGTATTTCCATTAATAACATACCATGCACTCCGTCTGCTCCGTTGTTTTTCCTCTCTTGTGTATTTAAGCATAGAGGATCTGCTTGTGGTGAAGGGGGATGTGGTAAGAGTAACCACCTGGTGCACCCCGCACCCCCTATGACAGAGAGCCAGGAGCCCTGCAGACACCCACTGCAGCCCCAGGGCTGCCTGCAGCCCTTCAGCCCTGCCTGTTCTGTTGTCTCTCGAGATCTGCATCCGAGCCTCAGCAGTGCAGATATCCAGCAGAGTTGGCCCTGGAAATCTGATTATTCACCAACCCACCTTGAACTACACAGTCAGCTGTAAATGGACAATTAACTTTACTTTTTTAAATGGCATAAATAGTAGAATTAAGAGAGAGAATCAACCAAAATGCTTAGAAGTTAACCAAAAGTCTGACAAACGTGTATTCACCAGAAAACAGCTATCGAGACCTTGTAAAGGAGGAAATTTTGTGAATGTCACAAACTTTCTCTGACTACCTTGTAAAGAGGCAGCATCTGGCTGTAAATTATTCACTCCATGCTAAAAGATGTCCCTTGCATAGCCAAAAAGGAGAGTTTTTCCACAAGAGGAAAACTTTCAAAATGTCTCTTATTCTAGAATACAACACAAAACCAGCAAAACTTTAATTATGAAATTTGAGGTTGCTGTGAGGTGACAGAAGATCCCCAGGAGCAGCAGCATGCCACTCCAGGGGCTGACCGAGCCCCTCTCCCTGGTGCGCAGGCTCCCCATGGCCATGCCACGTGCTGCATAGAGGTGCGTTGCAGAGCCCGGTCCTGCTGTGCCACCCTCCCACCGCCCGGAATGCTCCACTTGTGTGAGATGATAGTCAAATTCTTGGGGTTACAGAAATGAGGTGAGTGCCTTCACCCTAGGGTGGAAGAACAATGGACCTCGATCGCTGGGTTTCCCCTGCTCAACCACTTGTGCTCTCGGGGGTCATCCAGTGATGCTGGATGTCTTCCATCCCATTTCCTCTTTTTATCCAGCAGAGAGTGAGAATCCTTCAAGTATTCCTGAAAATGCAAATGATACTGTATTTTGCTAATTGTCTCCTCATCCACCCTGCTCTTGAGAAACACAGAAATTGTCGAGGTCTATCATCTCTCTTTAAAACACTCTTCAGTTTGGGGCTGGTGAAGAAGGGTGAATGTCTGTATTGTGCACACAAGCAATTTCTGCAGCTTGGGAGCCTCCTAATTTCTTTTAAAATACAATCTTCAAGTATTCTTTTCTTCATTTTTCAAATCCTTTTGTAACTGTCTATTGTTCAGCACAAGAAGCTCTTAGGAGCTGAGGCTGAGTCTCATTTAATCACTGAAACGCAGAGTGAGTGGCGGTGAACGCTGCCCATGCTGGGTCCCCTGCCCTGCCTTGCATGCTGCTCCCTGCCCCTGCTCAGCAAGAGGACATTCCGAAGAGTGGGACACCCCTTCCTCAAAGGCACCTCTAGGACCTCCGAGCCCAAGCCCCGTGTTCAAAAGTGACCTTGCTCTCATTGAAAATCAATGGAATTTACACCACTGTGAGCCAAATCAATTTTTGACTGTGGTTTGAGCTTTTGCATCACTTAGGAGGTTTTGAAAAAGCATCTTAAGAGCTAAAAAGTGGAATCAGGTTGCAGGTTCCTGGGTGCTGGCTGAGCTCAGCAACTGTGTCCGTAGGGAGAAGATCAGAGGAACAGCTGAGGTTTTTTTCAGCAGGCAGAGGGACAAGCATTTCAGGCTCCAAGCACAGGACAGATACACTTGCTAACTGCACTGCTGCATGGAGCTGCTAAGCATGGAAGAGCTCTGCATCTCAACAGAGCAGAGATGAAGCGAAGCAGCCCTGGAGCAAGCATGCGCTGTCATTTACCCTTTGCAAATCGTTGTCCAGCAATTCCAGTATCGGAGCTGCTTGCAGGGAAGCCTGAGAGGGAGGAGTTAAGAAATAAACAGCATAAAAATCAGTTTATTTTATTCCAGAATGACAAATGTATTTTGAAATGAAATCCAGAAGTGTTGCCAATGAGCCTTTGTTTGCTCTTGCACAAAAAGTCCCCCAGCCGGGCTCTGAGGAGCAGCGGGCAGGAGGAGGAGGAGGAGGAGGAGGAGGGCAGCACTGCTGAGGCCCTTCTCAGCTGCATTCCAAGGGGCTTTCTGAAAAGAATGAAGTGTTGAGCGTTTGCCAAATAAAAGAGAGGGGCAAAGGTTGCTATTTATCCCAGAAAAGTAGCCAACATTATGTCTATTGATGGGAAGGAACCTGAAGAATTGTGGGAAGGAAGAAAGTTACTTCAGCTGCCAATCAAGTGCCCAAATTTCCATGAGCTGCCAATCATAATTAAAAGGAATGTGGCAGTTCAGGAAGGTCACAGCAGCAAGGATCTCCCTGAATAAACACCAGGTCCCAATTAAAAACCACTCCAAAGGCTTCAAGTGATAAAAACACTAACATCTACATCGATAATTGTTGGTGGTGGTCTCTCAGAGAGACTACTATTTTTCCGGGACACCAGGGATCATCCTCAGGCCTGAGCAGTTTATTTACAATTGTAGGGGCACAGACCTGCAGTGCAGGTGGGCTCCCCAGGGCTGCCCCGCTGCAGAGGGGCTGCATTTGGTGCAGGCACCCACCACTCCATCAGCATTCCCACGGGAACGGGGGCTGCAGGGCGGACAGGGGCTGGGGGCATCACTTGCACACGCTGGGTAGCCGGTGAGGGAAGACCTGGCACAGCCTTGCACCGGGCGCTCCCCCTGCGCCGCGCACATTGGAAGGAATGGATGAACATCAGCAGGACCCATTGCATGGCTTTACTCTCTGAGCCGCCATGCCCAGGCAGCCCCATGCAGCCAGCACACCCCATGGGCCATGCTTTGGGTCCCCTTGGCCCTCGGCTCTGCCATGTCCCAGATGGTGCGGGCGGCAATGCCTGCCCTGCCCCAGCAGAGCGGGGGTCCCCTTCCCTGCACTTCCCCTGCCTCCTTAATGCACCAGGGACAGTTCGCAGCAGTCCAGCCCAGCTGCTCCCTTCCCAGGAGGATTTTGGGGTGGTTTTCCCACAAAGCTGCAAAGCAGGAAAATGCTTGCATTGCCTGGCTAATGCAAACCTTTCCCAAACGTGGCTGTGCCCGATGCTGACAGTGTCTGAACCGCTCGTAGCCCCGGTCAGTCCAGCCTGTCAGCCCTCCATGTCATCTTAGGCTATTTTTGAAAACAAGTGTAAATCCTCTCACCTCCTCTGTTCAGCATCAAGGGTGACTTTCATCATGAGAAAAAACGCAGACGGATACAACACAGGCCCCACACGGCCCAGCAGCACACTGCATGATTCAGGCTATTTAGGCTTTGCTTGATAACATAACTTTTCTAACTGACAGCAAAACTAACTGGAATAAAGACAGCTCAGCATCGCAGGAAAGAGGACGCTAAAATCCTCTGTGAAAGCCAGCTCTCTGGAGGGTCTAAGGCCACTGTGGGGTGGGAGCTCCTCGAGGGGCCATGCTGCTGCTGTAGGAGGTAGCAGGGCAGGACTGGGCTGACTCCACGCATCCGCTCGTGGGATGATGCAGATCCCAGGGGTGAGCAGGCGTCCTGCCCCACAGGGACAGGCAGGCTTCCCCAGCGTGCCACAAAGCTCACCTGTGAGCCAGCCTACATCCCACTGGCGGTTTGCAATGCCTGTGCCGTTTGCATGCACTGAGGCAGGGTGACCGCCCTGTTTTGCAGTTCTGCTCACAATATCGGACCGCAGTGGCCTGACAGCAGCTTTTCGTACAGAAGACGTTTCCCACCTTGCTAATAAGGAGGCCAGTAATCTGGAATGTGATGGGAGAAGTACCAGAAACAAGCGATGAAGCTTCCACCTCTGGAAGGGTTTAAAACGAGACACCGGGAGCATGACACCAGCTGCCAAAGCTGCAACTTCCCACCCAGAAGAGTAGCCCCAGGAATGCAGCCAGGGCTCGGAGCACAGGCAGCCCTCAGCCAGCACACCAGCTTTCCAGGAGCTGTTCTCTCCAACCACAGACTGGTAAGGAGAAAATTGTTTCTGACCAGGGAACCAGCAAAGGGCCCCCAAGGCTGAAGTGGGCTGTAAGGGAGGCACAGACATGGGCAGGACCCCCTGCCAGGAGTAATTCCACCCTCACCAGACAAATTCTTTTACACATTCATGCTTTTTTTCGGTAGCAGCCACACAATTCTTTTCCCCCAGGACACTGCTCAGCACCCAGTCATGGCAAAGAAAATCTCTTTTACATCAACCAAATTGTTTTGTTCTGGTCTGCTCTAACATACCCAACAGTAAAGCCATGCAATGGGTGCTGCTGATGTTTAAATATTCCTTCCAATATGCACACAGCCACCCAGTTCCAGTGTATGCACATCTAAAAAGGCCACCAAATACCAATGGACTGGATAAAAAGGCAGTATGTAAGCTGTAAGTTAGGCAAGACATACCAATGCTTGTCTGAAAGAGCTGATGGTAATTCCCTGAGCTTGCAGACATAATGGACAGGCAACTCATATATAGACAGTGACATTCACAGCAGAAAGGAAAGCTCCTTTCTGTGTTTCTCCTGTGGGCTCTTCCAGCCTCCATGTCCCCTAAGGTGAAATTCAGTGCTGGACATGACTTTTCCTGGTGTGGTAAAGTGGGCTTAGGGAGCGCAGCCTGCAGAGCACCATGTCCAGCTGCTTCTAGCGCAGGCATTGGTATGCAGGTGTGTGCGTGGGTGTACATGGCTTCTTTGGGTCTTCCCTGGACTGTTGGAAGCACTTGACATGTGGTGATAATGCAATGTGACTTCCAGCTCCATGCTGCCTGCTGCAACATGCTCTCCTTCAGACTGGCACAGATGCATGATATTTCACTCAATGCCTTCAGAGTCTTTTTGTTCTAAATGTATTTAAAATTAGATGTTTAACTGCCTCCACAGAGATGGGGCTTTAGAGGCAAAAATGAAACCTCTAACACATCTTTAACAGAAACAGTTATAAAATGCAACTGTGAGCTTGACTGAAAAAATATACTGTACAATAATTTCCTCTGCAGCCATAATCTTTCAAATAGCCTGGCACTGGCATGATAATGTTTAAAATAAATTGAAGCAAACAAAATGCATTTTATGCCCACTCCTATCTTCAGCTGTGCAGTTTCATGTGTGGAGGCACCTGCCAGAAATCTTAATGGAGAAAAGGACTTTAGGACCATTTATTGTACTGCAAAAATGTCGAGTAAAAGCCCTAGAATTTAAGTTAGTGGCCCCCCTTGACTTGTCAGCAGAGGAAGAGCCTTTGGCTGCTGCAGCCAGAGCAGGGTGGGCATCTCCCATGCTGGGCAAGGGGCTCCCGCTGGGCAGAAGGCTGTGCTTATCAGGGCTGTGTCAGACCCATCTTGTCCGCCCTCAGTGGGATGTCTCAGTCTGCAGAAGCTTCCTTGGGATGTTTGCAGGCAAAGGAGATGAATGGACACTTTCCAAGGACAATGCAAGTGACATCCTCCCAGCCTCCCCAGTGCCCGGGGTCAGCGCGGAGGCTCTCACCTCGCTCCATGGGGATGACAGGGAGAGTGTCTGGCAGGACCACGCCCAACGCCGTCCCTGGGCCAGGGATGCCCTTCAAGGCGGCCCCGCTGGGGGTGGCACGGGGGGCTGGTCACATCCCCCACGGTTGGCAGCACTGCCGACTGGATGCTTCTACCAGTGCCCAACTAACGCTCCATGCAGGGCTCATCTGTCATGCCCTTGATGTTTAATGAGGAGGAAAGTCCACTCCATCTTACTGCTTGGCTTGCACCGTGGCAGGGCCAGGGAAGATAAGCTCTATGACATGCACATGATAGAGTACAAATAGTGTCTGTTGCATGATGTACAGAGCCATCTGCGCAGCTCCTGCTCTCCCTCCTTCTTACTCACTCCCCTTCCTCTTTCTCTTTTTACGTTCATTTACTCTGTGGCCAGGTGCCGGGTGTGTGTCTGGAGATGTCTCATTTGTCCATGTGTCAGCACTGTTTAATGCACAGGGGAGCACTGGGGTGGCTGTGGCTGTACACCCATGGCTGTCCCAGTCCCTGGGCTCCCTGCTTCCCCACTGCTCCCCACTGAGGCTGGGGTGGCCCCATGGGGACAGGGAGCTGTTGGACACAGATCTGGGAAGAGGTGCCCAAGAAGGGCATCTGAATGAGGCAAGCCTCAGGGCAGGAGCTGTGTTTCCCACAGGAATCCGAGGGTGTCCCCTGTGTCACCCCCCTGGGCCACCCTGGGATTCACCTGGGGACTGCACCCTGCCCACAGGTACCCATGCCCATGCCCTGACAAGGGGCACCACATGTGCCCAGCGTGCACAGGGCCTTTGCAGCGCTCCCAGGCCATCAGACAGAGCTTTAGGCATCATTTTCCCGTGCGGGTGGAGAGCTGGTCTCAGCATCCCTAGCCAGGCTGGACACGTCGATGTGGAGACCATGGTTATAAATGAGCTACATAAATCCAAGGCTGTGCAATACAAGAGTCAAAAAGGAGCTCATCTCAAAAGTGCAATCATCTGAGCAGTGTTAACCCCAGTCCATCCCAGGCACAGAGCTCTCTGGGTGTAAACCCCAGCCACCCAGGAGCACGGGTTGTGCTGGAGCGGAGGGGCCAGCCCTGCACCCACTGCTGAGCAGCCACTGGCGCCACTCCCAACATGCGCAAACCCCCTCGAGCGAGCGCATTTTCAGGGAATGCTGTAATCTTGTAGGCTGCCCTCCCCAATCCCCAGGGAGGTTTCACTTTGCTCCTCCCGCAGCAAGTCGGTAACAGCCCTCCCCGTCCTCAGGTTCCGCAGCTGTGAGCTTTTAGGGAACGCTTAATGTGTAACAGGACCCCACCACCGCCAGCCTCACGTGGGAGTGTGGGTCAGGGACAGAGGCAGAAGCAGCCCCGTGCCCCGGCTGTCCCTGCTCACCGAGGAGTCACCCCCCCACGCACCCCCACACGAGGACACCCATGTGCTCGCACCACGAAGGTATCAAATCTGCACATGCCTGCACTGCGCCAAGGCCTGCTCTCCCTCTGAGGTGCCAGAAATGGCGTTTAGATAATCAATACCAGCAGTGGTCAGGTTTACAAATAGTGTATCATTCATGCAAATGGCAAATGATGAAAAATAACTTAACTGCCCTTTGTGCAGAGACAGCTGGAAAAGTTTGCCCTTTTCTTAGTGTTAGTTAAGGCTAACATTAAAATACTCTCTACGTTCTTGGTGCCTGTTCAATATATTTTATATAAGTTTAATAAAAAAAATTGCTAAGATCATTGGAAGGGTAAATAACTGCCATGCTGACATTGCTTCTATTTAAATCAGCTACACACTGCGTGCGTACATCGTTTGCATAAAACAATATTCAAGTAGGGTGATTTTAATGTTCTGTGCTATTTCTGACTCTCTCTGGATTGCTGTTTGCATATATTTGCATACCCTAGGAGAATTAAACTAGGAGTATGTAAATGAGCTAGCAGGCTCTGTGGTGGAGGAGTTTCTTCAGTTCTACAAAGCAGCTCCTCCAGCCTCCCCTGCTACCAGGCTGCCCCGCTCCCCGGCCAGGGCAGGTGCTGGAGCAGAGGGATCCCACAGGCAGTATCGCAATCACTGGGGGGGTTCGGGCAAGCCTGGCCAGGGCAGAGGCAGGAGCTGCACAGGGGAGGCGCAGGGTGAAAACCACCCTCAGGCTTGTCCTACTCCTGCTCCCTCCTCTTGTGCCCCCCCCAAGGGTCTCAAGTCTCCCACGCGAGGCCCCAGCTCTGCACCTTGCTTGTCCCCTGGGACCGGGCTCTCATTCCCAGTGAGGGCTCTAGAAAAAAGGGCAGGCACACATTGGAGAGTGGCAGAGCAGACCTGCTCCTTGGCATTATCCTGAGGGGGGAGCAGGAGAAAGGAGCCATGATGGTTGTTTCTACAGGGGTTGAGCAAACAGTTCCCACCAGAATAAATCTGCATCCCTCCTCCTGGACTGGGCTGCTCTGCACCCCACCACCCTTGCCGTACAGCACAGCAGTACCAAACACTGGGGCATCTCTGCAGTTCCCAGTTCCTGCTGAGACACCGAGCTACAAAAACCCTAAACAAATGCTCTTCTGGTGCTTCCTGCCCTTCCAAGGGGACTGAGGATGGTGGGAACAATTTTCAGTGCTGTGTGATGAATCTCCAAGAGGCCACATGGGGGCTTAATTAAGCAGCCTGGTGAAGTCTCAAATTTCCCTACTGATAATTCCTGAGCAGCCTTTATGCAGTCTGCCTTTCCCCACTGGCATGACTGAGAAAACATAGCAAGGGTCTTGGCCACAGCAGGGTCTCCTCTGCAGCATCGACAGCTGGACGCCTGGCTCCTCCGGCAGCACTTCGAGAGCACCGTGGTGTGGAGCACGGCACCGGTCTGCGCTGCTGAAGCGAAGAAAGATCGTGCCCCTAGTGTCAGCTATGCATTTAGGGAGATGCCTCTCCCCTCGCTGTGAGACCAGGCACCAGACAAGGGGAGGTTTGCACACACCCTGTCCAGCTTCTGTCCCCTGGGTACTCTGGGATCTGTCCCGAAGAATTAAGCTTCTGACCCCAGTGATAATTCAAAGGACATTCAATCATTTGCAGGGGTTTCCTGCCGGTCACGGAAAGCTGTGCCCCAGCGCAGCCCACTGCTAGCACACCGCTGGCAGCCAGCTGGGCGCTTCCCCAAAAGCACCCAGCTTTTGTGGACAAACCCACAGATTTGCTGGTACCGAAAATAATGAGGTGCTAATAACCTGCATGGAGAAGTGCCTCAGTGCCCCGAGGGACCGGCCAGGTGCTGTCAGCGCTGCTCTGCGCTCCCGCTGTAGCTGCAGAACAGAGAGTCAGCGCATGGGAGGAGATGCGCTCACAGGAGTTCTCTGGCTGCCCAGGAGCACCCTGGGGACAAGGCAGCCTTGGGCAAAGCACGGGTGTGCACAGGCACCATGGATCCAGGGCACCTACAGATGTGTGCAGGTCCAGGTGAGGTGCCCACAAACAGGTCCCTGCACCTCCTGTGTCCCAGTGAGGCTGGTGGTGATCCTGGGATTTGCAGGTGGATCCTGAAATATTCTTGCACTTGCACACGGCGAGCAGTGGTGGGATGCCCTGCATTATGCACTACAAACCATCCTTCTGTCCCTCAAAAGGGCCAAATCCAGAGTAGCAGCTGCTGGCCAGGATGTGCATGAGAAATGCAACAGCCCATCCATAGAGGAGAGGTTCCTCCCGAAGCCTGGAGCAGAGCCACGGCCACAGGCCACCCTGCTCAGCCCCCCACAGCGGTTTTTCGCAGAAGGCGAGCCTGTGGCTGCCATTCCCACAGCCTGGTAGCTCCACATCCTCTTGTTGAAGGCTTCTTTTCAATAATTAAAGAGGTATTGGCTCGTTGAGCTGAAGAGATCATCACCGTGGAGGGAGTGGTAATAACTTTCCACCACAGAAAGACTTCTTCATTCTCCTGCTGATCATGACTTGGCTTTACTGTAAATTAAACACATCCTCGCTGACACCTGAAGGTTAAGGGGGATTTTCCTGCACTAAATCAAAGCGGACACTGGTTTCTTCTGCAGGAAGAATCTGAACTGGCTTAAAAGGTCAAACAGTTCGACACAGGATTTGGGTGGTTGTTTAAGGTCATCAGGCAGCCTGCTCTTGTCAATACATCAATTATTAACAAGTCATTGAAGTTAAAGTGAATTAGTCTTTTCTTTTCCCATTCTGCTAACAGGATTAGCAAACAGTAAATAAAAATAATTGTGGAGGTAAGCAAATCAGGCACTCAAAGGAGCTTGTGCAGCTCAAAGGTATGTGTCAAGGAAAGATCCCCACATTCACCCACATAGCACCCCACATGCTGCATGCCCACCTGGGGCTGGGTATGACCAGGGCTCCTGAGCCTCTCCTCACCTGCTCACAGCTCACGGGACCTAGGCTGGTCACCAGCTGTGAAATACTTGTCACCCTTTGTGGGCAGGATGGCCTCAAGCCCTGGTCCCTCGGCAGGGAGGGATGCTTGCTGCAGGACCAGTCGTCCCCCCAAGACCCGGGCCACCGCTGACACTAGGCAGAGCCCAGAGGCTCTCAGAGATGGCAAGTGACCCTTAGGAAGGGGCTCTGCAGTAACTCACTGCTCGCACCTTGCACTTCACCTAAGACAAGTCACAACACACCTTGTTTTTCCAGAGACTGTGGCTAGCATGAATCAGAAAGGGCTGGGGCAGAAATTCGGCAGTGGATAACAACCACAATCTAACACGGGAGACAGAATTTATTTCCAGTTTGTGGGCTCAGAGAGAGCTGCAACAGCAAAAAGTAATTAAAAGGACAAGAAGAGTGAGACTATGAGAGGGATTGGTTACATGTTTAGCAAAACAAGAAAATACATTTTCTTTCCTGTGCCCTGTTGCTGCAATAGCACTAACACTACATTTAAATTTCCTCATGGGATGGATGGTTACGGCCACAATCAGCAGAATACATTCCTGGTGAGGCAGCAGGACGGACTCTTGGCTGTCTGCAGAGGTGGCCCTGGGAGGGAGCTTGGCCGACTCCAATACCCAGCGCTGGGTTTTGGATCCTTGTGCTGGGACTCTCTTTTTTGGTGGGTGTAAAAACATTAAGAATATTTACATTTTTTTCATGACATTTTTAATTTTTCATATCAAGCTCAGACCAAAATTTTGAAACCAGGGGAAACTGTCAAAGATTTTACCTCTTCCTTCTCAGTAGCAAAACAGGAGTGCAAGGGACTGAAGCAAATGGGAAAAGAAAAAAAAAAAAAAGAGGAAAAAAGAAAAAGAATTATTTTTCCACAGGATTTGTGACATGCTCAAAAGAAAAAAAAATTTAAAAAAATCCCTACAGGGAAACTTTTTAATGTTTTAACAGTCTTTTTATCACATCAAAATTTTAAGATATATTTTTGTCTTGCATTAGTTTTAATAAATGTGTCTTAGCAGTTCATATTATCACTGTTCCTGGACTAATTAAATGTACACATACATTTTTAAGTGTTCACTTTACTTCAGCACTCTCCGTTTCAATTTTATTTAAGAGCTTATTTAACACCTTGCACAAAGCCCTTTGAAATTGTTCCAGAAAATGTCACACCTTGCAAAGAGAATATAGCCTTTCAAGAACATAAAACTACATTTGTACTAACATGCAAGTGCATAAATACACACAGGGGTGGGTGCCCAGATGCTTGGGGAAGGCTCTGGGTTCACTTCTCTCCCAGCTCTCAGCCGGTGATTTCGGCAGCCCCCGGGGGCACAGGGCTGCTCGTCGCTCCCCAAAATCCGTCCTCAGCCCAGGGGCTGCCAGGAGTGATGAACCAGGAGAGGCTTCTCCCCAGGACCAGGACTTGGCCCCAGCACCCAGGGGTGGTGGGGAGCCCGGTCAGCCTGACACCTCCTGGGAGAACTGCAGCGGAGAGGAGCCGTCCATCCGGCAGCACTGCAGCCCATCCCGCTGCCCTGCTCCAGCGGGCAGCCTCGAAGGAGCGTAAGACTGAATGCGAATTAAAGCAGCGGAGTTAAAACCGAGGTCCCCTCTGTGGCTTTAGCATGAATTAAAGCATTTCTCATCTATGCCTGGCTTTCCAAAAACATCAGCCTGAGCGTGTTCACCAGCGGTCTCCAGCACCAGATGGCAGGTCCCCATTTGTCCAGGACCTAAAGTGCCCCCATCCCTTCCAGAGACAATCGCCCTCCCCCAAACCCATGGTATTATTTGTTTAAAATAAGACACTGGAACTTGTCAGGAGACTTTTTGCAGCATATTGTTTTAAAGAAGACATTCAATTACCTCAGCTGCAATGCTTCACTGTGCTCTGATGATCTACTAAGGGAAAAATAACTAATATGTAGCATGTTGTGTCATAGACAATTATAGAGAACATCGCTTTTAAGGAAACAAGACTTGTGCCCAATTGTGCGGGATTTATTAAGTTTGCTGTTTTACAGCAACATGGCAAACTAAGGGAGGGGAACACATTTGCATTTCCTTCTGCAAAACCCTTGCTACAGGAAGGGAGAACTATTTTTTCCTCCCCTCATTAAAAGCCAAGGAGCTGGTAGGACTGCAAATGATTGAGATAAACATCTCAACAGACACACGATTATTTCCTCCTTTAGTTTTACACAGCGTGAGATTCTTATGTGGAAACAAAGTGATTTGGCTATAGATTTATAGAAGAAGCAAATGATTTGGTCCTACATGATGGAGCATATCATGCATATTTTGTGCCTTTGCTCGTGGGCATACTCAGCTCTGCACACAAGACTGATGGAAGGGAGGCAAGAGGGAGAAGAGCTTGGGAAATGTGACATTATGCACAAGAGGAAATGCTGCAAGGATTTCACAGCTCCTTTGGCAAACAATGTGACTGAGAAATGCACTTACCGGAAAGGATAACTTAATTCATCTACCATACAGCAAGCATCTAGGAACCTATACAACAGGCAGAGGGTCCAGGAAAGCACCAGGAATAGCAATAAATGGGACAGCAGTGTGGAGAAGCCCCTGACAGGTGCACAAACCTTCCTGCCCCTGCTGCCTCCTGCTCTAATACCCATTGACTGTGTTTCCTCAAAGACCAGGGTATTATTGTGACTTTTTGGGCAGTTCTTAGTAATGTTTTTTATTTGAATGCTAATCTCTACACGCACAAAGACCCTGCTCCAAGGATCTTACAGTTTAAGATCTTGATCCTGCAGACTTATGAAAGTGCTTCATTTTAAGTGCATGATTAACGCTGTTGACTCTGGTGCTTAAAATTCAGCATGCACATAACTGTTTGGGGCTTTAGCTGACAACTCGAGTTCTCTGGAGATGTTAATGTGCTTTAGCAGAAAACATAACAGTGCATCCATGGGAGGTGCCTACAGAGTCACCCAGAAATAGCACAAGGAGCAGCTATTTTTTCCCAGAAAGAGGAGCCTGGGAGCAGTGATACATGCTTTCAGTTGGAAGGAGCTGAATTCGATAGGCTTTGGGGTGGTGGGCATTTTTGCAAGCATTTGGATGCAAGACATGAAGAAGCTTATGGGGTATGATTGATGGGTGATTTGCAGTCATCACCAGGAAAGCAAGAGAGGACTAAAAACAATGAATAAGTCTTTATGGAATTCAAAATTCCCACCAAACGCATTTATCTTTTCCGTTTGCTATAAATGGGCCAGGAGTGGGATAGCATTATTTCTCCATTGCTGGAAAGTGAAGGGCAGCCTTCACACCACCCACCACAGTGATAAACAATGTTCTCATGAGCCCACTGCTATTTATAGAAGCAATCCTATTTCTCACATATTTGCCTCTCGGTTACTGAGCAAGGGCACTTTCATGGCCCTGATAGATCTGAGCACAGTCAGATGCTAATCCCAGGGGAGGGGTGCCATTCCAGGGATGCATTGCTCTGCTGCTGCATAAACCATCACCTGTTACAAGCAGACTTTTCCCAAGTGCTGTGCAACTCAGGGTGTAATTCTGTAGCCAAAGCACATTAATAGCACAGGTACAATACACACATCTCTGCTTCCCACCTATGCTGGAGAGGTAGGAAAGGAGAAGGGGGGAGGAAGGGATTTTAAAGGATGAATGATCTGCTTTCTGCTGAGAAGTCAGGCACATCCAATAACCTCAACCAGAGAAAATCTCAGCCTGAATTAAAGGCTCTGCTGGTCTGAATTCTCCTAAATATTCTGCACTGGTTGCAAACACTCCAATTCCAGTCTCATCTGCTATCTCATTGTAACATCTCACAAGCTGGTGTCCTTACTTGCTCTGAAATGCTGTAGCCAGAAACCAGCTAATGTTTGGGGGAAGATGTGCCAGCAAAGAAGAGAAAAACCAGCTAACCGTCGCTAGCAGTGGAAAAGCTGATTGCTCAGAAAGCAATGGTTGATCTGCTGCCTCTCCCTGGGGAAGCAGCACCTCCGGCACTCAGCTCCAACACCTTTGCAGGGCAACACAGGACAAGTGTGCCTTCCTCATGCCCCAGGTCCCAGCTGCTTCCTGAGCAGAGGGATCGAGTCATCACCACCTCCACTTTACAGGGCCACATGGCAAGAGGGAAAAAATGAGTCAAAAGCCAGATCCAAGGAGAGCTTTGAACAGCTTACCATCACCATAATGGCATGGCAGAGCGGCACGAGCAAAACCCAAACAAAGTTTTATAGGGCTCTTGGCTTTTCTTCTGTATTTACTATAAAAATCTCCTGCCTGGGATAGGAGCAAAGTACTCCCTTCTGCCCTGGGTAATTTGTATCTGTGCTTTGCTTGTCTTGTTTTCCTCAATGTGATATGCAAATCCCAGCACAAGGTAATGCCGTGTGCTCTTCCCTCTGTACGTTTATCCTGCCCAGACCCTGAATACCCTCCTCAGCAGACAGCCCAGGAGACCCCTTTAATGAAAGCTGCCAGGCAAGGGAAACCCTCACAGTATCTCCTCAGGACGCACGCAGCTCTGCAGTGGCACCGCCTCAAGTTTCTCAGGCCAGGTTATCTCGCACAAGATGTTTGAGCATTCCTTCGTTAATGTGATTTTGATGCAAGAAGATATTTTGCCCTGGGTAAAATCAATGTCCTACTATTTCATCTGTGGAGGCTGACATTTCATAGCTCAGAAACCAGCAAAAAAAAAAGTTCTGCAGCTGCGCTACAGCTGGCTGGGAAACAGAAGGAGAGCAGCATGGTCAGCCCCTCCTCAGGTACATTGCTGGGACTTAAACCATACGGGAAAACCCAGCTCCTAAGAGCTGTAGCTTAAGGGTGCAGACTGCTGATATCAAACCTCAATGAGCCCAGGGCCAGCTTTGTGCTGCATGTGCTCCTGGCCCTGAGAGATGCTCAGCCCCGAGCCTGGCTGTGAGGACACAAGCCCCACATCCACGTCAGTGTGTAGCCAGGTGCTTAAAATTTCTGCTGCCTTTCTGCATGGGAATGGAAAAGGGGACTCCAGAAGTGTCAGATCCATCTGACGCTAGGAAAATTCTTATAAATAAAATAGTTCCTGTAAAATCTGTATGAGATCTCTACAGTCCATCTAATATAGACTGTAATAAAGGAGAGACAGAGTAGAGACAGCCAGAGACACCATCTTGTAGCAAGAAATCTTATTTTAAGAAGTATAAAAAGAAAAGTAATTTACTCACCATTAACATTTTAAAAGTGTGTTAGCAACCAGGCGCAATACATTACTGACACTTTTGGTGATCCTAAGCTCTCTAAGGAGCTCAGCCAGTGCAGGCAGCATTCCTGCACTGCCAGCAGGGCTGGGAGCCCAGCACAGGGACTCCTGGGATGCAGCGATGGCAAACAGTGCCAGGCAGATCACTGCCATCACCCAGGTCACCAGCCTTTTCTCCATGAAAGCCCGAGATTTCTTGATTAAACCAACTATTCTGATCAACCTGAGAACTAGCCAATATTGCTATGGGTGAAAGTCAAAATCCAAACGTGTTCATTGTTTTCTATCGTCTTTTGCAAATCAGAGGCATTGCTCTGTCAACCCACACTAACCTCAATTTCTCTGTCATAATCTCTAGAAGGGGCAGTGCGTAATTATACTCAATGTTACACAGATATTTATTCAGCTCTTATAAGGCATGCCTCACCTGCTCAAACCTTTGTCATCAAAGCATTTAGAGCATGAAACCCAATTAAAGATAAACTTCTTGCTGTTACAATGGAATAGCTACAAGAATTAGCACTTAAGCTGCATTAGCAGGAGGCATTTCTAATGACAATGCACCCAAATTTGTCTTTGGTGATTACTCAGGGCATGCAAAGGGTAGCTCTCATTTCTGTGTATGTTATCTATAAGGCAGCAATTTTTTCCTGCATCCCTGTACTGCTCGGAGCACCATGCCTGCTGTTCACCCCTCTGCAGGGTCAGATGTTCAAAGTCATCCCCTGGGAAAAAAGGATGACATGGCAGGTGAGGTATGCTGCAAGAGATCTGCTGAAGGAGCTCTCCAGAGAAGCAAATGGAGATGGGTGCAACGGCTGGCAGGGAGCAGAAAAGCTTAGTCCAGAGCACATTTGAACAAGAGTGGGAGCGATGCACCAGAAAGTTTTGTAGAGAATAAAGGCCGGATGGGAGCCCTTGCATGGAGGCAGCACTGCTGGGTCATGGCTGGGGGGGGCATAGCTGGGGGGGCGCAGCTGGGGCAGCAGCTGCTGCTCACCGAGCTGCCCTGCACAGGGAGAGGGGAGCAGATGCAGGGACAGCAGCAGTGCTCGTCAAAGACAGAAACTGCAGGTGCCAGCGACTGCGCTGAGCACGTGTCTTAATAGTAAAAATAATTCTCAGCACCACTGCTTCATCTCCAAAGCACTCTGTAAGCCGTGATTGAGCCATTCTGCCCTCTAGCAAGAGAGGTTAATATTTATTCACTCTGGTCTGCAGAAAAGGATGCAGAACCATGGAGAGGTTATGGGCCAGATAACCAAAAATGGCTTTTAGTTCTGGGCACTTTCATTTTACAGTGTCTGACCTCTGAGGTACTATCAGTCTGATTTTCAAAGGCATTGAGCAGACCCTGCTTTCATTGACCTTACACACAGAGGTACACAAAATTAAAGGCAACTGTAAAAACTCTTGGCCAAAGCGAGCTGCCCACGACTCACCGGTCAGAGGGAGGAAGAGAGGAGGGAGCCGGAGGTCACCGGAGCTGAGCCCCATGTATGTCCCTAGCCTTTCTGAGTTTTTTTTACAAAATCAAAGGCTGGCACTGGTGTGGGAACAGGCAGGGATGAGCTGTCTGTTAACTTATTTGAACTGAAAATAGGAAGCAAGTTTTCTGCCATCAGAGTGCAGGGGTGCAGGAGCAGCGCTCCCACCTCCCACCCCACCTCCTGGGTGTCTTTCAACATATGTCAACCAATGGCTGATAATAGGTCCAACATGTGCAGTGGGATGACAAAGGCCTTTTCCTGCCGCTGCGCACCCCAAAAAGGTTCCCCCCACCTCCCTGGCTGCCTTTGGTGCACAGCCTGCATCCTCCTGCTGAACAGCCACCGAGCATCACTGCTGCTCGTCAAGGAGGCTAGGCAGAGCATTTTTATTTAAGAGTTAAAGAATATTACACATGTATTATAAAAGTTAGGTAAATTTTTCCTCTCAACTGTCATTACCTAAAAAGCTTCCCAACCCCTAGATTGTAATTATGTACATGAATAATAAACTTAGCATATCCATCAACTAACTCCCAACTCACTAGATACAGGAGGCCTTTGTGGGAAGTCCTCTGCACTCAGATTCCAGATCAGCCACAGCCTCCAAGGCCGCCGTAGGAACCACCATGGTCGGCTCTGGCTCCCACAGCTCATGGAAATCCAAAGTTTAATTGGGATCCAGTGAGAAGATGGTGAAGCTGGGGGCTGGTAGCCTTGCAGCATCCACATGGCTTCCCGCCACTCCAAGCATCCCTGCGCACCAGCGACTGGGCAGGATGCAGGGAGACATGAGGGCCAGGGAGGGGTGGCGAGGGGGACCTACTCCCAGGATGGCACAGTGCACCACGGCTGCGTCAACAAGACCCCACAGCTGATGCAGTCTCTTCAGTGGCGAGCACAGACAGTACGACAGCCCAAGCAGCAGCAATGGGAGCACGGCGGTGGCTCCGTCCGCACCACATGCTGCCCAGCAAGGGCCAGCAAGCGTCTGGTAAGTGAGGCACCCACACCCACATGAACCAGCCCTGGCTTGTTTAAAAACCTGTTAGCATTTCAGGAATGCGTTAAGGGAAGTGTATATGTAGAAATCTCTTACAATGGGAACAACCTTCCCGTGCGCCAGGCTACGGAGACTCCTCCTTGACTGTAATTGGGGACCTGGTAATTAACTGATGGCAAAATGTACCAGAAGCTCAGTTTTCATTCTGTGGTCCAAATTACAAACCATCATATTTTGAAAGTGATGCTGACATTCCTCAGCCAGGAGGCTTTGCCAAAAACAACTCGAGCAAGGCTTGTCTTGGCACAAAATCAAACTCAGGGCCTCAGCAGCAAAACTGAAAACATTTACACAGCTGGACCCAAATCACCCTATTTTCTAAAGAGTTTGTCAGAGCCTGAAGCTCTCGGTATATTTCTGCCTATTTTAAAGGGTCCTGTGTTCTTGCAATCTACCAGCTATCCACATATAGGAAATAAAATACACTAGAAAAAGTGGGTGGTCTTTCTATTACAGTCCAAAAAAATAATCCAGAAAAACCTCATGGGGATAATGAGAACTAGCCTGGTATTTACCAGGTCCATCAATATATGTGCCAGACATATTTTATTTGCATATATAGATATGGAAACCTCATCATTTTGCTGTATGTATGTAATGGCTAATAAATGCATTAGCAAACCACTAATGAAAACAAATTGAAGCCAATGTCACAAATTATGACAGTGTGAGGAATTACCTTCCTGCGTTTTTTCCTATCTAAATGTCCTGACTATATTTTTTTATTACATCAGTCATACACGTTGCATATGCATTATACATCAGTCGCTATTACCAGGGTAAATATCATTCGGTCTCTTTAGCACCGTATGCGCCGGCAACGCATGCACGGGTGCGGGCAGACGCAGGCAGACACGGGCAGGCTGCATGGCCACGGTGCGCACAGCCACCCGAGCGCCCATGCCTGTGCTGAGCCTGCGGCTCAGGCTCCCCCCGTGCTGTCGGAGCAAACACAGGAGTGTCAACCGTGCCCGTGCTGAGCCTGCGGTTCAGGCTCCCCCCGTGCTGTCGGAGCAAACACAGGAGTGTCAACCGTGCCCGTGGAGAGCTGCCATGCCACCGGTGACACCATCCTTTCTGCTGGGAGCAAGGGCTACGCAGCACATTTTCATTTTGTGCCGGTTTCTGCATTAGCCTGTGGAAACCAGCTTCGGTTTCACCAGATTCAGGGTGAAGAGCCTGGCGAACTGGGAGAAATGGCAACAGTTGGTCACATCACTGCGAGAGGTCTGCCAGCGCCCTGCTGGGGTGTGCAGGGCAGGCTCAGGATCCCCATGCCTCTGTCTCCTCCTTTCCACCTCAGAAATGAGTATGGCGTCAGATGTTTGCCCCTTTTTCTTTCCCTTCCTGCATGCTGCCTGATTTTTTTTTGCTACTCATAAAAGCAATGAAAGCAAATCCTCTTACGCACCCAGAGATAGTATAGAGCTGGCTTTGGCTGGGGTGGGATTTCTGTAAGACATCGTAGCCAAGCTTCACTTTGCCTTCGCAACAGAAAGTGGGATACAACAATTAGTGAACTTATCTAGTTTGTTTACTCTGAAGTCATCATATTGATTATTTACAATCCTGTAGCACCCAGCAGTGGACTTGGTCACCACTCTCCAAATGCTGTACAAACACAGTACAAAAATCCCCAGTCCCTGCCCCAGGAAATGTAGTTTCTCCTTACAGCCGAGATAATTAACAGACTGTTTGACAGGAATGCCTCTTAAAAGCCCCTCCTATGCTCAGCTGTGATTGCTACCAGAAGACATGGAGGAGCCATTTTTCAAAGCTTAACTTAAATTTTTGTGGCTACGTGGGGACCTCAAAATCTCACAAAATTAATTTTTTTTAATGCAAAACCTTTTAAGTAAAAATACTTGTAATTGCAACCTAAAGCGATGTGGGACCTGTGAATGGCTCTCTGATTAATTCTTCTGCTAGGCTAGTCTTTTCTCTCTGTTCTACTGAACAAGCGTACACATATTATTGGGATTAATGCTGCATAATACATAATTAATGAAACTGCATAAATATGCAGATTTGCAATTGCAGATTGACTGCCACAGCTATATCCCTGAACACTATGGTAACTGATTGGATGTTCATTATTACCATATTTAAAACTGTTTCCCTGTGAACATGTGCAAACAAATAACTCCAGAAGGGCAGACTGCATTGTTTCAGGCGTTAAGATGACTGTCTCCAAAATCACAGGGAAGAGTTGGCGTAGCTGCCAGGTATAGCCCCTCGGGATTAGGTAGAGCTCACGCGTTCCCTGCAGAGGGTCTTGGGCAGCAGAGTGAAATTGTCCTTTGAATGGAAAGTGAAAATAATGTTCCTTAAGTATTCGCTTACATTTACCCCAGACCTGCATTTCTGCAGGTGTCTGGGATCCAGCCTGGGAGTCTTATCCTCTGAACAAGAACCTCTTGCACTCCTGCTCCATGAGAGTGCAGAGCCGCAGCAACCCACTACACCCAGGGCTACAACCCTGGCCATGCCTCGAAAAGGGTCTCTGCAGCACAGGGAGAGTGGGTGCACCGGCACCCCCCTGCTGCCCACTGCTGTCCACAGGCAACTCCAGATAAATGGTGGAGAAAGCCGTAAAACAGGTATATCTGGCGCTGAGAAGTCAGGGCACTGTCATACTGGTGTCATAAAAAAGACATGAGAGGCCAGCTAGGGAGGAGGGAGGGGAAGGCTTGTTGGGGATCCAACTCCAGTAGCAGCGGCAGGCTCCAGAGGCGAGAAAGGCTTCATAAATCAAGAAGTTTCTGGGCATTTCCTCAAGGGATTTGGGATGGGGCATTGGCAGAAGCCTTTCAACAAACAGTTGCCAGTCAGTTCCCAAATGTCCTCCATTATGCACCAAGAGACTTACTGTTAATGACCCACTGAAACTGATAAACGTACAATGTGGAACAAAGGAAAATGGGGACCAGGTATTTTGGCTAGCATGGCAAAGGCTGCATCCTCCAGGAACAATCTGGGTCCTCTCCCTGCACTTTGCTAAGGGATATATAGAGATTTCCTTGGATGGCTTACAGTTCATCAAGCAGCCATCAGCTGTTGGGCTTTAATGCAGTGCTAGTGATGGGAGAGTCATGAGCAGAACCGCGGAAGGTCTGTGTCGGTGATGGGCATCCCCTGATAACAAGCGGAGCAGGAGCTCAGCATTTGCTAGTGGAAGGAGACAACGTAGAGCTATTAGTGGCTACGTTTCAGGTGTCTCTGAAGCAGCAGCAGATGGCTTGTTCCATTTCGTGCTGCCTGTTTGCACTGTTGAGAGTGTCAAGATTTATTGCATGCTGATTCGGATATTCAGATCTCACACGGGGAGTTTGATCTGTAGATCTCAGAGTTCCGCCCAAGGAGGACTGCAAGCATTGTTCCCATTTCTCACATTTACAGGATCAAATTCTTACTCGGAAAAAAGGAAGAGCTTCCCCAAGAGGTGTTTGGGAAATTTTTTTACTTTAAAGTACAAGTTTCCTACAGATATCTTCAGATATTTATTGAGGTGGAATAAATGAAAGTGTAAGTATGTGCTGTCCTAGGAAAGATGAGAATTGCAGCTCTGTGCCCCAGAACCACTCGAAAGCACAGCCAGGCACCCAATTGTGCCTAAGGTGACTTCTGCATGGGAGATATCCCCATCACCAGCGCTGCTTCTCTGGCCAGCAGCTCCCAGTGAGCCCCAGCCGCTCCAGCAGGGAAGCAAGCAGGAAGGGGGGAGGAGAACATGTGGGGGGGGGTAACTAAGTCAGGCTTAATTCTTTCAATGTAGAGCAACCTGTACTCAGTAATGAATTTAGCCCAACTACATTTCATGATGAAATATTAATATGCTAGCCAGATATTTTCCCTTCTACTTCTGTTCTTTTCTCAGGGAACGACTGCACCCTTCTTCCTCTTCTTTGCAAAATAACTTTCACTGCAAGTGCCACAAACAATTCTTTTCTTCTGGGGAATATTGCATAGCAAAGCAAAGCAGCAGCCTCACCCAAGCTTTGGGAATGTGTGTGTGAGTCAGCTCAGTCAGAGATGGAGAGCTAGGGGCAGGCCTCCCACAAGCCAATCAATCACAATACTTGCTCAAGATGAAGACATGCAAGTGAGAGATGAGATCCTCAGAAAGAGAGGAGGGGACAGGTGACCTTAATTGGTCTACTGTTATTGATAGGCCAACTTGTCTTCCTGATGCAAATTACCCTATAAATAAAAGTAAAACAACTACAGGAAGCAATTTGCCGCTTTGTTAGAGTCAAAGTAGACCGAAAATTAAATCAAGACATAGCATCGCTAATTCCACAGGGGTCTCTGAAGACCCTCTGCAGGCAAGGCCAGAAGCCTGGACCTTGGCAGTAAACAGAGTCACAGCTGCCTTCTGTGGCCTCACAAGGGAGGACAGGGCGATTCCCGTGCAGACGCCCAGTGCTGGCACCAAGCGGAAGGTGGAGGCATGGGCATCACCTCTCCTGGTGCCGCTGCCTCTGGCACTGGTGGTCAGTGGGGGATCTCTGCTATGTGGTAAAGCCCCAAAGAAGCCTGAGCTCCCTAGCTCCTGGAGAAGGCAGGGGCTGTGCTCTGCATCAGCGTAACCAAATGCGGCGCTGGCGGCAGCCACCCACACCCACCACGCTTTCTCCCATGGCTCCAGGCACAGCTTCTGCGCCTGACAGCCACGTCTCTTGGTTGGCTGTTTTGTTCATGAGGTTTCGATGAGGCACCAGAGGTGAGCTGGCCTGTGTCTCCCCAGGGACGATGTAATGGCTGCTTTTACTGGCTTAACCACCCAGGGGTACCCTCACACAGAGGTGGACTCAGCACAGCTGCTCATTATTGTTAATGAGAGAAACGTACCCAATCACAAATGCTTTGCTAAAAGCATCTTCTCTGACACCTTAAGTGGGTACTAACTCTTGCCTTACATTTCTAAAACACCTTTTAATTTACAGATCATTATACCCAATATTTATTTCTCCACTGAAGGAGCCGGAGCTGTGCCCAAAGGCTTCTCCAGAGAGGTCCTCCAGCTCTCTGATGACCACAGCCTGGCGTCCCCACTGTAACGGGAACCGATCTAACACCTCTGTTTCCTCATCTCTCTGGTTACTGTGCTTTCCACCTCCCAAAAGCGCCTATGCTCACCTCAGCGTGAGTGGATGCTCTGTTGTATCCCTTGCTCCCAGGGCCAGGGCAGGACCTGACAAGGACAGAGAAGAGGGAGCAAACAGGAGGAACTGCTGTTATTGTTAGTTTGCTTGTGCCAGGGAAATTAAAATGCATTATTTTGTCACTAAGTTGCAGCTTTTCTCAGAATACTAGAAGTCACAGAGATTTTCTTCAGCCCCAAAGGAGCACTTTTAAGTGTTTCATTTTAAGGAGATACTTCTTTCCCTGTTTTTTTCTTTTTTCTTTTTTGTGTTTGTTTTCAAACCTGTCGGAATGCACTAATATTTCCAAGCATTTTTGTTGTTGTTGTTTTCCTCCTGATCCTTTTCTTTTCCATTTTTGAACATCCTTGCTGGTTTTGAGTGAGTCCCCTGGAGGCTGCACAAGCAGCAGGACTCGATCATGAAACTGGCTGCCTTGCTGGGCGAGCTTCTCTGCTCCTCTGAAGCTTTGAAGCTGCCACTTTAAATTCATGCAGATGGATTATGCTTTTGTTTCTTCAGGAAATTATGAAACACTTTGTGAAGCGACATCAATGGGAATAATAAGGGCAGCGACACCCTCCTCAGCACCCCCCCCATCCCCACACATCCAGCCTGTCCCAGAAATGGCGCTGCCCGCAGGTGGTGGCTCTTGGTTTAAGGGCCAGAAGAAGCTGTCGCGTCACACACCATGGCTTCTCTAGCGCAGGTTATTTCATTTCGGCTCTCTCCCCCCACCCCTAGCCAAACAACTTGTATAGCTTGCACCTAGCTCCCCAAAGGCCACGTTGCCTGTCTTGGACGTGTGAGGAGATGGAAAATACACAACTTTCATGGATCGTTTTTTCCAGTCAGTCATTACTCTCCCTCCCAGCAGTCTGAACCTTATTTCCATGTTAAATGTTGTGCTTCTGCCTGTAGCCTTTGGCTCCTGTTCTACCTTTTCTGCTAGACTTGAGGCCCTCAGTCCCTGGTACTTTCTCCCTGAGAAGGTACTTCAGGGTTTAATGAAGGCATTCACTCTTCTTCTTGATCTCATCTGAGCTCTTTAATCTCTTTTTCTGTAACTCATTTTCTTAATCTCATAAACAATTTTGTGGCTTTCTTTGACACCCTCAACATCCCTTTAAAAACATTGACACCAGAGCCATAGGCAATATTCTAGTGTCCGTCTCACCAACACCATACAAGTTTACTATGCCATAAAATCTTTTCACCACTCCTACTTACTAATCCTTTTTATATATCCACTAAATGAATTAGCTCTTTATCACAAGGCCAGGGAGGTATGCCTATGTCCTCTGTCCATTGCAACCCTCAGATGCTTTGCGAAGTCATTAGGGAACATGATACCATCTCCTACTCTGGCAACAAAAACATCATTCTTAGTCTGTATGATATGTATGATTTTTGTATTTACTTATATTAAAATACATTTTATTTCAAAGGCTGTATCTATCTTCAGTAAGTGCTCTTGACTGGTGTCAATTACACCCCATTTCTTCAATTCTTCATCAAGTTGGTCCCTCACCAACTTCATTATTCTGCCCAGGACTGATGTCCAGTCTACCATTGACCAGGTGGGGTATCTCACTCGCCTTGCACACTCTCATAACACAGCCACTGGGCTTATACAGTTTTAGCCACTATTCCAAGATTTATTAAACATGAGGACTAGCAGCCCAGCGGTCTCAGCCAGCTGTTCAGCACTCCTGGGTGTACCACAGCTAACCAACAGGTAGCAATAACAAGTTGCTCATCCACATCTTGGGCTTCTGCTCCTTCCAGTTCCCTCCTCTTCAACTCAGGAGCAATTCATGAACACGTGAGTTCGCTGGGGAAATACCGTGTCAGGCTATTCAGTTACCCCTTCTCGAGGATAAAGAGGGATTATTCATCAGTAATTTCAGACTTAGGCACCCAAGAGAAAAGCCACATGTTCCCCTAAACGATGGACAAACAAGCTTCTTGCCTTTTGCCAGGGTAGGCACCCAAACCCACCCTCGTGGGAGCAGCCAACAAACAGCCAGGCTAAACATGGAGCTCACCAAGTCCCTTTATCTGCAGTTACAGGACACGGAGGATTTCCTTCTGAGCATGCCTTTTCTTTCAGAGTTTTTCTTTTAAACATAAAAGTTCAATCGACTTCATAAATAGTTACTTTCTCTGTAATTAAATCTTTTTTGTGTGTGTCTGCTGCAGGGATTCAGTTCTTTTTTAAAACAAACTAACAATATCTTTTTCCACAGAAAGAGCAGCATGGAGTCTGTAAAGGGATTAGGAAAACAGCTCATGCAAACCTGTGCTATACAGAGGTGTGCTTATGGAGTAAAGATAGTATGTGTGCCTGTTACCTTTTCCACTGGTGGAACATATGAAGAAAAGCAGAGACAGCATACCAGAGAAACAGCTCCTGCAGAGCCCAAAGTCAATAGCTCTCCAGACCTAGCCATTTTTTCACTGTCCATATTTGATTTTTATTCATTTCTATCAGACAAATGACTGTGGCATCAATAAGGGATCAATCCCCCTGCACCAGGCACTGTTCAAGTTGTAGTACAAGGTAACATGTGCTGTAAGCTGCTTACGGTGCAAGAGCAGGGGGGAAGAATCACGTTGACACTGTGGTCCACGTTGTGCCCAACACCTCCCAGGAGCGGGAGAGACAAAACCAGCTGACTTTAAAGATGCTGGAGCCAAAGTTGCCTGTGGCTCATCCCACCATTGTCGCCACAGCCATCCATGTCAGGGAAGCCATCAACAGTGCTCTGCAGTTTCACTGTGGCCATTCGTCCCCTCCTGGATGATGTGGAGAGGTGAGAGCAAGGAGCGGCACTGGCGCAGGACTTGGCCGGGCAGTCTTCCCACAGAAACCCAGCGGTAGCTGCTGGCCACAGGTTTTCAAAGGCGGATGCAGAGGCAAGGTGTGCAGTCAGTCTGGCAGGGCTTCCACTGGGAAGACTGAGGTTCTGCAGCAGCTTTCTACAAGGAAGATCAAGTGCGAAACCTTGCCTGCTTTTCAAAGGGAGACTGATCATTTTATCACAGCCATCACAACAGCAGCGACTCCGATACCACAGGACCCTCCAGGAGGGCCAGCACCAACTGCAGTCATCTCCTGCTCCTGCTGTTCTGCAGCACTGCCGACAAGACACAAACACAATCAGGATGTTTGCTGTGGCTGTCTCATGGTTGAAGGGAGCCCTGCTCTGTCCCTCTCTGTGCTTGATGTCCATTGGTGCAGATCGTACGTGTTTGGGGAAGGGACTTCCTCGCACCCAAGGCATGCATGCAACACCCACACACAGTTTGCTGTCAGGTTTCCACCACAGGGAACAAATTTTTCTTCCTGCATTTGGGAATTCTTTTTTCTCAGCTGTGGTCACCATCCATTATTTGTCATCACAATGTTCAGTGCCGTAGAGCAGGAGGAGCTGGCAGCAGCCAGGCAAGCTGTCATCAGGGATCCCACTGGGGATGTGTGTGGTCGGAGTGGCTTCTGCATCACCAAGAAGAGGAGTTGTGTCCAGGTCATATGGCAACAGGGCAGCAAATGATGACAAGTTTGGGTGTAGGGTGTGCTGTCTTATTAAATCTGTGTGGTTTGTAGCCAAAGTATTGGTATGACCAGTGATAGGGAAAAAGAAAACTAAACACCAAGAGACTCTCTTATACGAACAGAAATGCAGCATCATTTTGAGGGCACAGCAGATTCAGTCTCCAGAAAGGCTCACCTGAAATCCCCCCCAGCAGCAGCCCTGGCTGCTCAGGCTGCACCCTTGGAGAGCCGCAGAGCTCCCAGTTAGCACAGGGCCCATCTCAAATGAAGTTCGCCCCACAGGGTAGCAGCACCAGAGGCTTGCCATGCAGGTTACCCATCCAACCTTGGACACTGCGGTCTGATCCTACCCCTACAAGTCACAAGTTATGCCAGTGTATTTAAAGGGGGATTTAAAAGGGAAGAGGATATGACAGAAAAAGTGCACATGAGGCCAAGAGCAGCTCTGTCCAGAGGAGACCTCGACACCAAGCTGACCCAGAGGATGGGGACTGCCCAGAACCTCCTTTCTGAGAATGGAAAGCTGCCATCACACTAAAACCACTATTAAGAGAAAAGAGATAAAACCAGAGGGGAAGGGGTGGGGGGAGGATAATTACATTAACTGAAACAATGTGTTATATTTTAAACATTAAAAACTTATGACATTCCATGGCAAGTACCTGATGCAGCAAAGGAAGAAAGGGGAAACTGAAGCAATGGTTAAACAATGCACAAGGCAGTCTGCAGGGTCTGTTTTGTATTAAATCCATTTGGAGGCTGAGTTTGCTCCTTTGACAGCTGGCCACACTCGCTCAAAGAGAATAAGAAAGTTTTTGTTTTTTAAAAAAGATGTGTAATGGGTTTCTTATGTACTAGAAAAGAAAAGCTCTCTGAGCTGGATCACCTATTTTCTTGTCAAAAGACTTTGGACAAAACCTAATCATGAATAAAATGCCTCGTGATTTTTCAAAGAGCTCTTTTATTTGAAGTCAGCTTTTCTGAAATGGGAGGCAGGACCTGGGTAATGTGGAGCAGGGCGGGAGGCAGCTTGCACGCCAAGCCTCCGCACGGGCCTCTCCAGTGCTGCCCACGGGAGCGTCCCACCCCCCGCCAAGCCCCATGGACTCGCTTCAGCTCCTGGAGTTCCAGGAGACCCGCAGCCAGGCTGTCCAGCACCGACCACTGTCCCTGCTCTCAGCCACTTCCAGGGCAAGCCCCAGCCACACCGTGGGGGTCTCGTTCGTCCCCTGCCACTAGGTTTTACCTCTGAGGCTGAATGAGCATCAGTCCCTGTGCACAGAAACGGGGACACTAGTTGTGTCTCAGTCTGTCATGGAAAGGCTGGCTGTGCGCAGAGCTGAGCTGCGTTTGGGGATGGAGAGCAAAAGCCACTTTGTCTTTTAGGCATGCCACATACCAAGAGCACAGAAATACTAGCTCAGCCACCACAGAAGGCACCAAAAGAGCACTTGCTTCCCAGCGCACTTCTAAGTGCCATTTCACGCTCTGCTGCACCGGGGCCCCAGCCCACCTGTGGCAGCCTGGGCAAAACTTGGTGCCAACCAGGGAGAGCACGGCACAGAGCCGGCGTGTCCCTGAGGTCACTGGTAGTGATGGTTGTGACATGCAAGCAGAAGGTATCCCCCAGAGCAGCGCTGGGACTCTGGCGAGCTTCAGCCTCTGAGGACTGAACCTGAGCTGGAAACATCTCAAGAACAAGTTTTCTCACAAAGTTTCATTGATTCTTGGTTTCTCGTGGGATATCCTGCTCTGGTTCTGGTCAAATCCAGGAAGTACAGAGATGTAGGGGATGCAAGGGAAAGGACCTTGAGAGCTGTCCCCTTGAAAGCTGAACAGTGTAATTACACCAGTATCTACATCCTGGAACAGCAGCCTTTATGTGACTAATGAAAGTGGCACTTGATCTGAATTCGAAAGGCTGTGGTCCAGAGGCGTAGGGACCGTGGCTATTTGGCAATGGGAGAGCCACAGTTCCCCTGCTGTTCCCCAGCAAACCCAGCTGGGATTTACAGGACTGTTGATGATTTAAAGCCTGCCATTAATCGTACTGCCATTGCTCTGATCATCATATTCTCGGTCCTGCTACAGCTCCCTCTGGACACTGCAGCACTCAGAGGGAATAAGAGGAAGTGTTCAGAGAATGGAAGATGCAACCTGCTTTCACCAGCTCCCTGGGGCAAACACACTCTGACTGACGCTGGGTAGTAAGACTCTCACATTTACTTCCATAAATTGAGGCAAACCTGAAAACTGTTTTCTGGCTGTAGTTTTTTTGGTTTTTTTTTCTTGGCCCTTGCCAGTTGTCTATGGACAGAGAAGATTTTCAGCCTTTTGTCACGGACACCCATCGGTAGAGAGGACCACTGGAATTTTAATTGTCCAAGAGCTCTAATAGGTGTAATAGCCTTGTGTGTTACGTATGCATTAATTAAGTAACACTGCATTTAGCTCCAAATCATGCGGAAGGCGCATGCTGTGTTTGCACAGACATAAATATCTTCTCAGTTAGAGTGCAGACTAACAGCTTTGCTCTTTTTGCATTGCAGTATTTCCATTCTGGTGAAAATGGGAGCCTCAGAAAAGCTTACCCCTGGATAGTCCTGGTTCACCGGTTAGGAGCTCAGCATTCCACATGTTCTCCCCACACATGAGCTTTCTGAAACGATATGGGCTGGAGAATTTGAGTAGCTCTTTGATGCCTGCGGGTTTCAGCACAGGGCAAGCCCTCTGCAGCGATTCGCACGTTACCGATTACCCTATTGAACAAACAAACTGCCTGGCAACCTGTTCGGGGGTCCCTTATTACCCAAATTTTTCAGCCCTGCTGTTTCACTGCAAATACCGTCACTGCAGCAATCCATAAGCTGTAAATACAGTGTTGTGTGCAACTGCAAGGGGAAAGGGGAAACAAAAGGATACAGCATAGTGAATATAATATATTCTCATCTTGATCCACAGGGAACTTCCATGCATTAGATGAGAATATAACACTAGGTCATCAATGGAGAGCTGCTTGTTTTGAACCCCAGTACTGCCACTTCTACTTTGCTGCTTTAGTGCAACCTGATTCTGAAACAAAATGAGAAGTTGGAATAACACATGTTGGATGAGCTCTGATGCACTAGCTGGACAAATATTTGGAAGAGTATTCACTTTCACCAGGCAACATTATGCTCTGTGGATTAATTATACAGAATATGGACCTGACTTGGGTTTGGATGATTAAAGCTGTGCTGGAATTCCAGAGGATTACTTAAATGTGCAGCATTAGTGAAGGTAAAACATCTTCAATATCCCTTTCCTGCAGCCTCCATCTCCTTTATAGAAATATGCAGATTAGTGCTAAGTATTAATCTGCAGCGGCTCCTGGAGCAGGGCTCCTTCCCCTGAAGAGCATTTCGAGGTTTTGGGGAGAGGAGGGGGAGGTGTCTTTGAAAGGGAAATAAAAAGGGAGAGAAATTTCATAAGTTTGTAAAACAATAACGAGAAACAAGTGACTTATTCCACATGTTTTAGTCTGGGAGAAAAAAGCCTGGATGCAGGCAGAGTAAGTGCAATGTATAAGTGTAATTAAGAAATTATTTCCTGAGATCTTCCTTAAAACATGTCTGAATACAGATCTCAAATTTGCATAAATAACTTATGCCTTTCACTTTTTCCTTGTGGAAAACACATAACATTGCCTCTCGCTTTCTGATTTTCAGACCCTCCCCAGATCGGGAGGAGGATTTGCCGTATTACGCTATTCTTTCCAATTGTAATCAGCCTTAAATCTGAATAAAAGCAGCAAATGGCTGACTGGCACTCAGGGCTTCCCTCCCTCCCCCTGCCCCCTATGGAAGCAGCGGCAGCAACAGCATTGAGTCAGACCGGGAAAGACATGACTGCAGCTCTCGGTTTTCATTAGTATTCATGGAGCATCTGACTCCAGAGAGGATTAATAGACTCTGATGCCTAATATCCTGGAGAACAATTAATTTGCCCACAGTTTTGTCATGGTTGAAAGTCAAATGCTGGAACAGATCGATGCACTGAGCTGCAAGTTGAACACTGCAACCTTCTGCTGGAGCTGAATTTTAATTTTCCCATCATCATTTCCCTCCATTCCCAGCACATCCGTTTTCTAATAGATCTAAAAGCCTCTTACCTTCTTCCATCACATGTTGGTCTTCATAACAAAAGTCCATGTTGATTGTTCAAATATTAGAGCCTTGTATTGCTCTCCATTATGGGATTAGAGATATTCAAGGCCCCTTGTGTTTTGACCTTTTCCTGTCTCGTTTCTCTTTAAATTGTATGAAAAATGCTAACCTTTTGTAATTAAAATCAAAATAGAATGGAGGAATAAACCTTTTTTCCTAACAATTATTCCGTATTTACGTTTCCATTTTGATAGAAGTGTTTTTAAAGAAATTAAGGCTGGTGTTTATAAAAGCCCATTCAATAGACCTGTTAGGAGCGCCCGGCCACAACGCATCCATCCCCCCATAACCTGCTGCAGTCAGAGCCAGTGCCCTGGGCTTGCACCAGCCCAGACTTCAGCCTGGGAGCTCACTTCCCTCTTCTACCAGATCATCTGGTTAGTTTGTGCAAGCCCACTGAATCCAGTGCAAACAGGGAAAAAAAATATATCGATAAAAAGACTTAGATGGTTGTTGGGGGAAAGCAGTGCAAGCATCCTAAAAAATCACTGCTTCTATCTAAAAAAAAAAAAAAAAAAGAGCCATAGATGGGAGCTGAGGCCCGATTCTGCCAATGCACAGAATCTAAATGTCTGCACGGGTGAAGCGCGGTACCTGGTGCTTGGGACAAACCTTGCTGCGAGGGAGTCAGCAGCCCCTGTAGCCCTCCTGGCCTTACCTTCCAGGAGTTTGTCTTCTCTGCCGGCAGGTGCTCAGAAAGCTTTGGGCAAACGGGAGAGGTGACGCAGAAGACATTGCAGAGCTACCAGGAGCAGAGACCAGCCGGCTTGAGGCACTGCCCTGCTCATTCCCTGGGCTCTGCCCCAGTTCTCCCAGGGGGAATAAAAGTGTTGCTAGTGGCAGATTTAAGGACCAACATAAAACAAGTCTGTGAGCTGCTGGGGAGGCTGCTGAAAGAGTGCATGCTTTTTTCCAGAAAAAAAGGGGCTTAATGGGTTAAGGCCAAAACTGTATGACTCTCTCCTAGCTATTGTGCTGTTTCCCCAGTGTTTCTGGTGTCCAGGCTTTTGTGGTTTAATTACAGTCTGCTCCAAATGGTCTTAGCCAACAGATCAATACATCAGGAACATTAGAATTGTTAATTTGAATGGCTGATTTGAATTTAAGTGCAACTTCAATTTAATCATTTTAAAAATGAAACAGTGTGTGAGTGCCCTCCTTCCCCATCTCCTCCACCAGTGAAGCAGCTCCAGTGCCCCATAGGGATCACAAAACTCTCTGACATGCACATTTCCCTTCAGTCAGGAGTTAAGCTCTATGAGCTGTTGGATCATGACAAAAGTGGGGGTTTTAGCAGCCTTTCCTACAAGCACGGTAATCCCAAATCCAACAGTGATTAACTTGGACTCAGAGCTCCACTGCAGAAATTAATTCTAAATCAAGGTCCTGGAGCCTTGTCTCACCAAACACTTTACAATGCTAATTGGCGATGACTATATGAGCAGCCATAATAACGTCCCAGTTGTCTCAATTTTCCCAGTTCACCCAGAAATTCTGCAGGCTGCAGGGGTTGCCCCACCGCCTGCCCGGAGCACACACAGCCTGGCCCATTCCTCTGGGCAGCTGCCTGAAGCTGCCAGAGCTGCCAGCCACGGGCTGTTGGAGACACGGGAAGCACAGGGATTTCAGAATGCCGCCAGTGTCAGCTCTCGCGGCTTCTGGCCAGGAGGTGGGCTAGGCTCTGCTCTGAGCAGTGGTGCTGGGCACCTCAGGTGCAGGAATGGTGGCATGCCCTAGCATCTGTAGATTCACGCTTAACATGAACAAAATAAAATGGAAGCACATAAGAAAATTTACAAGATAGAGTGTCTGGGGTGTAGTTTTTGCAAGTAAGGCTTCATAAAGATATTAGTAAACAAAAATGAAAAGAAAAGCATATACCAATCTCCTATAACAACAATAATAGATTGGGTCCAAAGCTCTTCTCACTCTACACATGATGCTTTCTGACAATCACACGTATATCCAACTTCCATTTTATTTAGCAACCATAAAGTGCCAAGTAGGAGTTATTATTTTTCAATATGTTTGTTAATCAGTGGAACTCACTGCCCCAAGATATCCATTGGGTTGGGAGCATTGTCCAGGTCAGGCAGAAGCAGGAGGAACTGAGGTGGCTGAAAGCACAAACAGCTGCCATCAAAAGGGAAATAACTTATAAAGGACCGTGGATGCTCCACGTGTCAGCTGCTAAATGCGAGGGAGCATAGCAGAGCTTGTTCTTTTTGAGTGCATTCATGGGGAATTCTTTCAGTTCATGTCCCTGCCAAACATGGGACATGAGACGAGACAAACCTTGGTCCAATACAGCCTGGCAAGGTCTATGCTCCTATTTACTGCTGTGTGCCAGTCAGGTCAAAAAAGACATGTAAGCCAGTATTTTTCCTGAAATGCTCAATAGTTCCTTTACCCCTGCACACCAAGTAAACCAAAAGCTTTGTTTTCCTTTTGTCACACTCAAAATTGCAATGTAGCTGTCCTGTCTAATTGCCATCGTTATTGCCACTGCCTATTGCCTATTGCCACTGAATATAGCATTTACACTCAGAGCCCGGGCACATGGAAAATGAGGGACAAAAAGGCATTTCATTTTCACCTGTATTTCAGCCCTGGTTTAGCATCTGTACAAACAGGAGGATGCAGTTGTTCATCACGACACTGTTCAAATATGAAGTTTATGCAGCTTTTAAACACAGGTTCCTGAGTCTTCCCCACAGTCATTTCAGTGACAAAATTTCAGAAAAAAAGCGCCTAGAATAAATGTGCTGTGGATGATGTTCTAGCACCTGGGAAAGTGCAGTTGCTTATCCATGATGACCAGCACTTCCAGGGACTCATATCGCCTCAGCCCCCATGGCAGAGACCACAGTCCTGTCCCCAGCCCCAGGGAGTGAGTCCCTGAGGAGAGGGCACAGCTGGAAGAGGCTGGATCAGGCCCAGGGATGCTGCATACCTCCCACTACAATAATACCTCTGTGTATCAGCAAAGCAACATCGGCCGTTACCACGACACCAGTCCCCCAGCGAAGCAGCAGAGGACAGGCCATTTCTGACACACCTTGTGCTGCCCTCGCAGCTGCGGTGGGTGAAGAGCTATTCGCAGCTGCACCTGAGCTGGCCTGCAAATTAGCTCTCCCTTGGTGAATTCACTCTCCTTGGAGTTGTGACTACCCGTAACATCCCACTGTTGACCTTTCTGATACCAAAATCCATTCAAAGACTCATGTCAAATGCTGATTTTAGAAGGTACTTCTGAGCTGACACAAACATGTTTATATTCCTTTTCCACATTTCCATTCATTGCTAAAAGCCAGGCAGCAATATGGGGTGAATCAAATATTAAGTGCCTTGCTCTTGTGCAACAGTAAGAGGCTTCGTCACCGGGTGTCCTGGCTGAAGGGCTGCTCCTGCTCGCAGGCAGGAGGGCTGTGCCCTGTGCAGGCAGGAGGGCTGTGCACTGCACAGCACTCCCAAAACAACCCACGGTCTGGAAGCAAAACGTCCCATTCACAGTCTGACTGCTTTGTGTGCTGCATTCAGCAGCAGAAAGCGCCTTTCCTCAGCTCTGTGAAGTGCCTCTCCGAGCCTCCCAGGCAGTGATGCTCACCCAGGGCAGTTGCTCACGCCTGGCCAGCACACAGCAGGCACTGGCAGCTGTATGCAGATTTCCCTCGGCCGGCAGGCAGATGCTCAAGAGGCCTCTCTGCCTGTTCTGGGCCATCAGGATCCCGCAGGCAGCTCTGGCTTTCCTTCCAGCAAAGGAAACGTGCAACCAACTTGCACAGGAAAGCCGGGGAGCCTCGCTGGGCAGGAGGGCTGTGCTGAGCACATGAAAAACACTAGAAAAGAAGGCTTCTGAAGAAGCAAAAAGGAGGGGGAAAGGACTCCCAGTTCTCCTCTTATTTGCCATCCAGTATGAGCCCACTGACTTCATCAACACTGGGTCTGATTCAGCCAGCCAGACTTGCATCTGGGGAGCAAGCATTTGAAAAGGTAAAAGACGGACCGAGTGCCCAAAGCCCAGCTCTCAAACTGAGTTTCTTCTTTCTTTCTTTGACAGATTAAACCGAAACATTATTCTTGGTGTTACTTTGTTGGCCTATGCATCAGCCTGAATGACAAGCACTGACTGCATCCTGAGAACAATCTGAAGGCAACCCAGGGAACCCACCCAGATGGTGTTCAAAAGCGTCTCGGAGCAGAATGGGCTCTGCTCAACGCAGGAATTTCACAGCAGGAACAAAGGGAACTTTGCAAACAGAGCTTTGAAACGGAAGTCATTTTATCCAGCATGCCTGCAGGAAATGTGAATCCATCTTCCAGCACAATCAAACCCAGAGCTGTGCATGGGCATAATTATTAGGGGAATGATGGCAACAGTAAAGGAGCTCATCAGTCAGAAAGCTACATAATTTCTAAACTGTCTCTTATGCTGAACCACCTGGATTTAAAGTAACATTTGCAGACAAGATGAATGAATCTGCTTACCGAACATGTCCATATTAATGCATGCAAGAGAAAGGGTCACTGCAGGCATCAGATGTGACTGCCTTGCTCCCGCGCTTTGACCGACACATTTGTCTAACACCTCTGCAGAGCACCCGCGCTGGTGGCTCCCCTTCCCTTCCTTGCTGGTTCTCGCTTGCGGGGACAGAAAAAGCCAGAGAAATTCTTTGTTTGCTTTTGGGGTGTTTTTTCAGAACCAGCGCTTCTTGATTCAAAATTCGGAGTGGTAGCTGCAGGCACACAGAGGGCAGCTGTTGCTGTGAGGGTTCAGTTGTGTGATTCTCTTTCCACGATCCTAAAAATGCCACACATGGTACACAGCTCAGCATTCCTCTCCAAAGCAGGGAGTGCTTGCAGGTAGGCCTTCCTGCCTGTGACAAACAGGTCCATTTAAATAACAGAACAAGGCCCTTGGCTCTTTTGGATGGCATTAAAATGGAGGCAAGGAAAGACTTGGTCTGATGGGATTCCCACTCACTCTTGTGCCAAGGCCAGCACGAATGCTCCAGCCTGATTCCGTGCCAGCCCCTCCCCAGCCTCTGCTCGGTCGAGACAGCATCCCGCCATCCACCTGAGCTCCAGCACCAAAGGGCAAGTGAGATCTGCCATGCATGGCTACCAGAATGCAGATCGCCTGTAATCATGAAGAAAAACTCAGAATCTGCCAAAAAGGCCTACTCTAGCCTCCTCGCCAAACCTGTTTGTAGAAATAACCCTAACTAGGAAGGGATATCAGAGCCCATGGTTATGGGTTAGTTGCAGATGTTTGGATGCCTGCTCTCAGCTGCATGTGAACCGCATGACTGTGGTGGTTTCCCAGAGCACTTTTTGTTTCATAGTGCTTCCTCAAAAATAGTGCAAGAATCTCCATTAATATGTAAGGCTTTCCTTTTTTAAGCATTTCAGTTTCATGGAGAACGGAGAGCTCTCTGTCCTGGGGAGTTCGTTCAGAGGGAAGAGTGGGATTAAGAACTTCAAAGTGGAGTTCTCCCCTGTGACAAGTTCTTTAGAAGAGACCCTGTCCAAGAGTTATCACATCTTTCCAGCAAGGGAAAAGATTTGCCATGAGAATCCTTCTGGGCTTGTGGACTTCTGCAGAGGAGGAGATTTCTGCCAGCAGCGGCTGCTCTCTGATGGGAAGCACACCCTCCTCCTGGAGGTGTGAAATCTCTGAAGGGGGCAGGCTTTCTTCCCACGTGGCAGCCAGTGAAAATGTCAGCAGAAGCATCTGCTATTTCAGGAAGGCAGAAAAGAAATGAAAAGGCTTTCAGAGGACTAAAGAGTCAACGTGGGATGGATGGAAGGATGACAACTGGCTCCAACTGAGAGAGAAAAACTGAAGGGCTTCAGAAGAGAAAAAGGGAATGCAGCCTCTGAGTGTGGGCAAAGGTACCTGTCCCACCATGCTGCTGCCTCTGGGGCTCACGCTTGAGGGTCAGGACATCACAGACCACTTCTTTGGCTGCTGACCTGGCCCCTGCTCCTGCAGCATCCCACAAGACAGTGCACCTTGTGGCAAGCAGCCAGGTGTGGAAAAAAGATGAAGGCACTAGAAAGAAGATGCTAGCCATGGAGGGGTGTGAAAGACTGAATTGTTATCTTGAGCTGTTTGTCTCAAAGATTGTTAGGTGTGAGAGACTGGACTGTCATCTCAAGCCATTCATCTCAAGGATTGTTTGATGTGAGGGACTGAACTGTGAACTATTTATCTCAAACCATTTGTCTCTGGGATGGCCTCTTCAAGCAGGTCACTCCTCTGTCCATAAGGAGGCATTCAGGGGATGAAACGGGCTGGAACCCAATGAAGCACGCAGGAATGTGGAGATTACCATTCTCATGGAAACTGTAGTCTTTGAGATAAGATACTAGTTTCTAGTGTTGATCACACAAAGGTCATGTGATAGACAAAACCTGCAGCATGTGAACAGTGCATGAACAGTACGTTTGTCCATGCATCATTGAACTATGCCCTATAAAAAAAGGTGGAGACAAGCCATGGAGTGCACCCACAACTGAAGACTGAGGACCAATGGGACGCCGCTGGATCCATGGTGGTGGCTATCCTTGCAACTCTATCCTGACTGCTGGCTTGATTTCTGCCTTTTCTTCCATTCTATCCTATTGCTACTATTTTCTACTTTTGATACTTTTGATAATAAAAGCTCTTTTGGGTATATGGCATTTGACCTCGTTTGTGTCTTAATCTTGCTCTTGGGATCATATTGAAACCTTCCCTGACATTGGATCGGGACATCCTCTTTCATTTGAAATATAGCACGTCATTATTTATCAGTAAAGTTCAAACTAATCCAATAAGAGTCTTTGTCCTAGCAAAAATTCTTGGCTGCTATTTTAAGTGCATCAAAATATTGACATGTCATTTGTAACTAAAATTGTTAAAACAAAAAAAAAAAAAGGAAGATTTGTGTCTGAAAAAAGTGAATCCAGAAAAATGTTTGGTTATGTGATAAAAAGCTCATCTCCCTACTCAGGCAGGAGTGCAGAGGCAGGGCAGGCAGAGGAACCCCAATAACTTAGTTGGAGAGACAAGCACTGCCCTGGCCCAAGGGTCAGCTGAGATGCACATGTGTCTGTGTGTCTGTGTGTGTGTGTGTCTGTCTGTCCATCTGTGCCTGAGGCAACGGAGGGAGAGCAAATATCCAGGACCAGCTGATGGATGAACTGTGCATGGAATCCCTGTTCCTGGAGGGATCCAAAGTGTGAGTGTGTTTGTGTGTCAGTGTGTTGGTGCATGTGTACAAAGGGGTCTGTATCAGCAACTGGAGTGGGGCTGCCATTCAGGGGCTCAGTGCAGGTGCCGGCAACTGGAGACACTGGGATCCAGGGGCAACTACTGGGCAGACCAAGTGTCTGAGCTAGAGGGATCCATGTTGCATGGATGTATATATACACATATATATATTCCACTAACTTGCCTTTATCCTGATCAGCCACAGAGGGGAGTAGGATGAGGTTGTTTGTGCTGCGTTCATGTGAGTTCTCTGTGTGTCTGCAATTGGGGTGGACAGCTGTGTATTTTTGCATGTATGTGCTGTGCATGTCTATCTCTCTGTGTGCCCTTTGGGAATACATACTCAGCCTCCCTCCTGGTTTGACATGGGATGTGGAGCTGAAGCAGTCTCTTTTCCATTGGGCTACTGGATTTGATGGCTCCCTAATATAAAAATGTAGGCTGACATAATGATCTTAAATAATATCTCACTTCAGATTAAGACTGAAGGATTCATTTGTATATCTGATTTTATTTTGGTGTTCTCAAAATGTTTTATTTTTAATTCTAGCCTTTTAAATTTGTTTTTATTACAATTAAATTGAAGTTTTAAATTATAATTAATTTAATTATTGTATTAATTTGTTTTATAAATTCAGGGTTGTTTATTTTTAAGTAAGTAAAATAAGGAAAATGGTGTATACAGAATTCATAACAGAAAACTATTCCAGAACAAAATGTACAGTCTTCTGTGTTGTAATATTTCAAAAACTGCAAAAAAAAAAAAAAAAGACTCAGTTGTTCTCGAACAAATTCTGTTAAATTTTCCTTTTTCCATTGAATGTCTTTTGGGTTTGTTTCCTCCACAAAATGAGAAAAAATATCATTGCTTAAAAATATCCAATGCAATGTTTTTTGAACACTCTTACTCACAAGACTTTTCTGGATGTATAGTAAACATGCCTACTTTGATAAATAAAAGAAGACTGAGGAAGCATGTCTGAATGATGGACTCATCATATACTCCCTGCTCACTCCCTGTCTCTGTCTAGGGCTATTCCAACAATCATCTGTCCAAGGTAATGGCCAAGTGTGCTTCAGGGGTTATTTCGCTGTAGGGATCACTTCTGAAAGGTGTTATGAATGGGACTGCATCAAATATTATTCTTTACCTGTCCCAGGTACCTTAGCATCTTCAAACAATCCTTTATACACACAAGCTGCACTCCAGCCTTGCAGGAGGTAATCTCAGTTTTGTGGTATGAAAATCATCACTCTTGTATATGCATAAGACTCCTCCCACTGTTCTAGACACTTTGAACTGAGAAGATAAAAAGCCTTACTCATGAAACATTATTTATGTCTTAGAGACATAAATACATGTCTTACAGAGACATTATATGGTTGACAGCAAAGATTAAAGGCCAAGCGTGGGCATAGCCAGTCTGCTTTACTGTTGTTTAAACTGATTTCAGCATACAAGGGCTCCTCTGCTTTTGTTTGGGACTTATGGACAATTCCTGGCACAAATGCATTTAACAATAACGATGTAAATGTCCATGTTTATCAGGCTCCAGCAAGATTTATCTTCCATGATGTCATGCTGGTACAGAGAGATACAGGGTAGAGAGAAAACCTGACCCCTTTTGCATGGGAAGTCTTCCTCTATAGCAGTCCAATGTGCAAGATTAACCTTACTGAGCTGCAACAATAATGAGCAGAATCTATCATTGCTGAACAAACAGCCCCATTAAAGTAACAAAAAAAGAGCCTACAGGTAGAGCTTCAGCATTCATTGTAAAGAATCTTTGTCCAAAGCTTGTTAAATCAGGTTTTGCCATGAGGTAAAGATTTTTCCCTTAAAGCTAATGAATATATCTTACATGTTTAGGTGTGCAGCCAAATATATTTTTCATGTTGGTTAGGTACTATGGCAGTTATCATAACTGTACGAAATACCTAGCATTACCTCATACTCTTTTAACACTAATGAACATTACAGAGCTGTTCACAGCTTAGTTTTGCTTATGATTATTTTTCCTTAATGAACTTGCCTATCTGAATCCAATCAAAAACCTACTTAGTGGGATAGCTTAATTCTGCTGTTTCAAGAAGAATCTTAAAAACAGCTCAGACAGATATGCAATTAGGCATTGATGCAGTCATCTTTACTTAGGATGCTCCCTTCAGGCTGAACTCTTCCTTCCTCTTCTACTCCTCTTTTCCACTCCCCTGTCCAGACCAAAGGTTTTAATTGAACTGTTAAGAAAAATTGCTCTTTGCTGTAATTGTAGCCATTTTCCACTATGTGTGATATTTTTGATTGTTTGTTTGTTTGTTTGTTCTCTCTTTCTTCATTCTTTCTTACCATTTGTAAAATAGCCAATAAATTTATGAGCAAAGTAGGCTGATTAGTAGTGTTATTTGCACTCATTATCACAGATGGAGCCAAACCTAAAATAGATAATGTTTTATGGTATTACTCTGTATCTCACTAGTGCTTACACCCAAATAATGTAACTCAAAATAAATGCACCAAAATTGAAGAAGGCATACTTTATCACATAGCCCCCAGACAATCTAGTTTTCACTGGAAGTGAAAATGTATTATCCTTAGCTTTCTTTTTAATATTTTTTTTCTGATTGTTGCAATTAGGAAGACATTTAAAAGTGTACAAGTTATGTATGTTCCTGCCAAATACACCTTATATGTATTTTAACAGTTTTTATCCTGTCTACCCATCATAACGCAGCATTAGACTTAAGAATCAACCCCATCCTTAGTCTAAAATGCTGATCTTGCCATTCCTCATTTTACTTATGTCTGGAAGTGGCTTCCATATCTAAGTCTTTTGTTGTTTTTTGCTTTGGTTTGGTTTTGTTTTTTTATTTTGTTTCAGTAAAACAGTCAGTCTTTTAAGCTTTATTTTCTGAGATTGCAAAAGTTTGGTTGTTTGGGGGGTTTTTTTTGTTTGTTTGGTTGGGGGTTTTTTGTTTTTTGTTTTGTTTTGGTTTGATTTTTTTTTTTTTAATTTGAATGGTAAAAGGCTTGCTGATCACTTAGCAGTTTGAGGCTTAAAGGAATTAAAATTTCTTTTAGATGAAACATTTGAAGGGTTGATACGCTAGGCAGTCTCAGTGCATGAGGAAGGCACAAACACAGTATCAGGTACAGTGGAATAATCAGGTGTTTCTGATCTGTCTTAAGCCCTAGGTGGAGACAATGATTTTCTGGTTATGTGCTTGCCCAAGACATGTTAGACTTGAGTGTAATTCTCTGTTTTGTCCATGCTTTCCAGACCATACTGTGGATGCATAAACTGGGGTAGAGACTCACATGTCTGAACATAGATGACATTTCCCACATAGACATTAGGCATGGTGCCCAGCCTTTGGTTGCTAACTGAAATTGAATTCAGGCCATGTGTAGTTGCCTATATCATAAAAGACAGCTCTGAGTAGATGCTCCAGTACCTAAGATATCTATTCTGATATCCTGAAATATCTAAAATTACTGTAGACATAGACGTAGACATAAATGTAGGCATTTACTCTAGAATGAGCTATTCTCTAGATTTCATGGACAGAATCAAGTTGAAGTGTAAAATCTGAATTAAAAAGTCTACGATACGGGGCTGAATTTCACCCATGATAGGAGGATTATTTGGGTCAGAAAAAGAAAATGTGACATTTTTACTAGAACTTTCGTTAAATGTCAGAGAGAGAGAAAACCTTCATTCCAGTTCCTCCTCCAAGAACTCTGTGTTTTATTTAATAACTGCTTAATGCGGAATAATTTGTGATTGAACAACATTTAGGATGAATAAAAATTCACTACCCTAGAAATGGAAAAGCCAAACTGATCACATTCTTGAGCTTCATTCCTTTATCACCCTTTGGGGTTATCTACTTTTATTTCAACAGTATAGCCTGCTTGAGAGCAGTTGAAAGTTTTCTTCTCCCCTTCACCTATTCCTTCTTACCACTTCAGATTAGTCTGAAACATTTTAGTTGAAGCACACTTCTCAGCGATGTGCATTTTTACCCATTCATGCAAAAGAAAACATTGAAATGAAGTTTTCCATATCTTGGAAACTGTAAAAAAGGAAGGCTTTCCTGTAAAGTGTATGGAAGGAAAGAAATCACCACTGTCAGTTTTGGGTTTGAAACAAAATTGGTTTAGGACTGATTTTGATTAGTGAGGACTCTCAAGCTGGAAGGCTTAAATAATTGAGAGAAATGAGACTGAAGGCACTTTTGCTTCTTTAGTATTTTACTAAGGGATATATCTGAGATGCCCTTTGGTTAGAGTCCTGGTTATGTCAATAGTCTGAAGCATGTAGCTGTTACCATGCTTTGTTTAGGGAAGTTAGGCACAAACACCTGTCATGGATTGTCCTTCTGAGGCTATATTGATAACTATTGACATGATATGATAGCTATCTACCTACCTAAGAATATTTAATGAGAATTGTGCAAATAATATGCTTCCTTTTATTTGTGGTTGAAGAAAATGTCAATAATTGAAAGTCTAAAAAAATATTTTCCTGAGACAAGATGAAAATTATCTCAGAGAATGTTTTGTATACTACAAAATGCTTCATCCAACCTGCAATTTAATAATTAAATTATCTACAGATTGTGAGCAGATTTTTTCAAATTTCTTAGAAATTAGGAAACTCAGGATGCAAAGTTGTAAACAGCTCATTTGAAGAAATGAACATTCCACATTTCAGTATTTCCTCCTTTTATATTTATCCATTTTTGTTATAACATTTGATCCAAATGGGTATAGTTTCAGTTATCCTAAACTGCATTTGGAGGAAAATATACTGTTAAATTATTGATAATCTCTGTTGATAGAGATTATCCCATCAATAGATATCAAGTTAAGATCAAGAATAAGATTTCTTCATATAATTTTCAGAAAAAAATAGTATATCTTTGCTTTATAAACATCTTAAAACAAACTATGGCAGACATCTGATTATAAATATCAAATCAATAGACTAAATTAAATTTAAATTAGACACTAAATTATCATTTCTTATGTGAAAAACAAACACATATTAGTACTGGAGATGAGATGGCTTAAGACATCTTCTTTTTAAAAATTATTTAATTCAGAACAATTTTTATTTAACTTCCAGAGACAAATTCATAGCAGAGAATAATAGATAAACTATATAACTTTTTTCCAAACTCTCTGAAGTTTGGGGTTTTTTGGGTGGGGGGTTTGTTGTTGTTGTTTGGGTTTTTTTGGTTTGTTTTTTTTTTTTTTTCTTATTCCATCAATATCTGTCAGAATACAAGTGAGGTATTTTAGACTATACTTACACAAATGCAGTTGTGATTGACTCATTAAACATAAAACTATAATTAATCACATCTTAACATCTAATTGCACATTAATATGGATCTTTTGTGCATAGCTCAACAAATCTGATTAGTAAACAGAAGTATAGAATAACTGGAGAGTCCTTAGTGCGTAAATGCATGAAGACCTTTTAAAAGGTTATGAAGTCTCTGGTACTCCTAAACTGTCCCTTTTGGTGAATAATTTCTGTGGAATAAAGCTGACTACTTCAGATTGTTTGTAAGGTCTCTTCAGTATAAATCACATATGAAATAACATATATAAGATCTGGAGTGTGTATTCCTTTCATAAAGACATAAAGTAATGAGAGATTTCATTATCTCTCCCAGGCCTTGGCTAGTTCAAAATGGGATTTTTTTTCTTAGTTGTTAGAGGGATTCAGTAAGTTTGATAAGCAGCCAGCCAGATGAGAATCTCCCTTTCCATTTTTGGGGGGAAAATAAAACACATTTGTGCCTGCTATTTCTCTCCTGAGAAGTAAGATACAGTGTAGTCAGGCAGGAATATTTGGGAGATTTTCCAATGGTTCCTTGCAAAGATATTAAAATCTCTCCCCTCTTATACCTTCCTTGTCTAAATCCCCCTTCTGTCTTTTGCTATCCATGTGATCCATATTGATGAGTTCCTTAAAGTTTGGTAAAACATTCCTTTCTACCACCCACTGTTCTTTTTCATTGCCTACTGAGGAATGGAAAATTTCCACATTTTCTGGAATGATTTAAATGTTGAGTAGAGACTGGAACTTCCATAAGTCATACACATTTATGAATGTGTGTGTGTATATACACACACACAGGCACACACATATGTATGTATGTATACACACACATAAAAGCCACCTCTTAGACAGTTTTCAAAATAAAACTTTCATAATTTAACATTTTTGGGAAAAAAACCAAACAAAACCTACCATTATTCACTTGATAAAGAGTACACATTTTGAAATTTACTATTTTTGGTGGTGGTGGTGGGTTTATACTGTTTATCTGATATCCATTCTGGAGAATTGGAAGTAATTTAATCATAGCGCAAGAGCTAATTATGAACATTGTTGACTGGTGGTATATGGTGGTACACAATCATTTTAGATGAGATGAGACAGTCAGAAATTGGTTAATAAAAATGTTATATATATTAGAAAGCAAATCCGTAGAGTAGATATAGAAGAAAAAAAATCAAGTGGTAGAATACTTCTAGGAAGATATTCTGAGAAAAAAGAGAGTGATTCAACATAATGGAATAATTTTTGAAACAGAATGACCAACAAAATTTTCTGAGTTGACATATTGGAGAAAAATTACAAGAAGGTAGTAGAGAACATATAACAAGATAAAAAAGAGACATTAGAAGAAGACTAAAATTAGATCAACTTGAAAAGAACTTAATCACTTGTAAGATTGTCTCTAAGATCGTGGCTATCTCTGGTGCTCTCCTCCTCATTTTGAGCTCTCGTCAGCCAGGTTGGTGCATTCCAGTGTTTTTGTGCTTTTACGTTAGAAACACTGCACAATAATTCAACAATATAAAACTCCCTGCTGTGTCTTTTTCATACAATGATAAGGGTAGGCAGAATACTTTCTTGCTGGAGTTGTTCTGAACATTTTCCAATTCATAAAATGTTTAAAACTTATCAGGATTAACTGCATGATCAATGCTAATGACAGAGATAATTACAAGTCAGAAATCATGACCAAATTTTTTGCAGTGGAAACTGCTGAAAAAAAAATGTTATAAATGTTAATGAGCTGCTTTGTTAAATAAAGTGAGATCATAACTTTATTGAAATAACATATCTGGAAGATACTCTAAGAAGAGTATCTTTTAACATTAACAATTATTTCAGCAAATTGCTTGAATAATCGCTGTCCCATTTTCAAACATATAGGTCAGCTTTTCAGCTGGTGTGAATATATAAGTTCACCAACTTCTATGTGAACTCATACTAGATAGTGATCTGGGCCAGTATTCTTTGACTGCTGTGGAATGGCCAGAGATAAGATGACACTAACTACTTACCGATTTTTGGTAGGATCTTTCTCAAGGAAGAACTCTCCAGAATAGTTTTGATATGGTACATTCTTCTTGTTATAATTCATATTGTGAAACCTGTAACCACACAAAATGCCAGAAAATGTAAGTTGCAGGGGGAGTTTAGCATCTTCTGCTCCCATACAGAAATTAGTGAACTGCACAGGACTGTCTTGTACAGCACTACATCCACTCTGTGGAGAGAGCACCATCCACAGCTTGTTGAGAGCAGAAGAGGAGAGCTGGCAAGAAGTGACCAGCTAGTGAAGAACCAACCTGAAGGATGTTCTAGGAAAGGGAAATTTGGCCAAAACCACACAGATTTAACTGTGAAATAGCCACAAAGCTTCACTGAATATCGTTTTCATACAGTTTGACCAAGAGAGACTTCAAACATTACCGAGGATTTTGGTTCCCAGCAGGATCGAAGATCCTGTAGTTCAGGTTCACCCATTCCAGTGAAGTTCTACACCATGGCCATGTTATCCCAGCCATGAAGTAGAATGTCACTGTGCAGATTCCTGGAGGACTGAGCACTGGGAAAGGATCCCCAGAGCTCACTCAGACACTGGTGTTCCCACTTCATCAGCACAGTCCAAAGAGAGCTCTGGACGTCTGTTGGCAGGTTCTTGAACTTGAAACCTTCCTAAACTTGCAGGAGGAGGCTCTGTGATGTTGCTGGACCATGTACCTCCTCCTTCAGCTGGAGCATTCTTTCCCACTCACTGGCCCCCTCCAGCCCTGTGCACCTTTTTTGGTGTGCAACCTGCTGCGGTTTCTCCCAGTTGTGGTGCATCAGTCATAGGCAGTCATAGGCTGCTTTCCAGGGTTTATGATGGAGGAGAAAGAAAGGAGGTTTTCACTCAGATCACGCTGCGTTCCACCACTACATGCCCTTCCTTCAACACCTGAAGCTTGCCAGAGACAAATGTGTAAACTCTAGCCTTAACATGAGTGCTGTAAAAAGCAAACTGACTGCAATGCTAAGGTGGCTGATTGAAACTCCCAGCAGAAAGGCATGGTCTGCCTGAGACTGATGATAATTTAATAAAATCATGGAAAGGTGGATGAGTAAATATCTGACTGGGTGACACAGGACTGTTCATGCTGCCAGTGCGTTAGGTTAGATATTCTTTCTGTGTAGTGGAAAGATTACTAACAAGACTAACAATTGCAGTTGGATTATTGACTTATGTAACAAAAGGCAGAGCTTTAGCTGCTGTGTGACAACGATGAGAGCAGAGATTGAAGGGGTTTGTGCTTCATTGCTTTCCTGGGTGTTGGAGTTTCAGAAACTCTTCTGTTTTTTTCTGTTAAAGGAATTTTTCCCCATACGGGTTGCTAGGGGGACAAA
>JAVJGG010000088.1:13481651-13539711 GCA_035590195.1 Aviceda cuculoides | reverse complement strand
TTTTCTACTTTTGATACTTTTGATAATAAAAGCTCTTTTGGGTATACAGCATTTGACCTCGTTTGTGTCTTAATCTCACTCTTGGGATCATATCGAAACCTTCCCCGACATTGGATTGGGACAAGGGGAGAGGGCAGGTTTTGTGCTCTTTCCCCATATTTGTTTGTTAGGAGGCCATCCAGGGTAGCTGACCCTATTTGGCCTGGGTCAGAATAGCTACACAAACACCAGTAGGAAAAAGACCTTTTGTTCCCTCTGGCTGAACAAGAGCTCAGTGTTCTCTCAGGACCCTTGGTGCAGGAGAATTAAGAGAGTTTCTTCTTTTGTTATTACTGCACAGCATCATCCTTGGTCTCCTCCCTTTTGCATCCACCCCTGAGATCATGCTGCTCTTCAGGACAGTCTCCAAAGCACTCTTGGATACGATGGGCTCCTCAAAAATACCTTCCTGCAAACAAAGATGATCCATGGCGATGAGACTCCATTGGCAGACAGGGTGACCGCAAGCTTGTCCTGCTCAGGGAACCCTCTCAGGAGGCCTCACCACCGGTCTGGAGACCCTCCTGGGTGAAGAGACAAGGTATGGCAGCTGCTGAAGAGGTCTCTTCTTTCCAGGCATCTCTGCCTTTGTCTAAAATCCTCACACCCAAGGCAGACCAAAGAAGAAAGAGAAGAACTGTAGTTCTAATATTAAACACCAGAAAAGCTGCAGAAGTTTTGACATGACCATTTCTATTGGCAGAGCTGAACAAATAATCTGCCATGAATATTTTATCCTTTCTTTCCATGACCAGATTGTGGCTTCCTCAGATCTACTCATTATTCAGTAGTATTTATGCAGCATTTTGTAAGCTCATTTTAGCACTAGGGATTGGCGACAACCAACACTCAACAAGAAGTCACCGTTCAGGCTTTGCAGGTGGCAAGTGCTACTGCCACAGTTGGGGTCAGGGACTGGCACGGCACAGACAGAGCTGCCTGAACCAAGGAGCGACGCCTTTGCTGGTGCCACTTTAGGAAAGGGGCATATCCCAGTGCATGGGGTTTAGGTAAGCACACATGGTAGTGGCCCCTAAGAACAACATTATTAGCTGTTTAGTTCACTGATTAATCAAAGAAAACAATGTCAGCTTCTAATGGCTGACTGTGGAAACTGTGGGTAAATGTTTATTGCCTTATGGTGACTACTGCGTACATGTGCTTCTACACATTTAATGTCCCTGTGGTAAGTATATTGTAGAGGGGGAACTGTTGAGATGTGAACACCCTGCACCGGGCTCCAAGGGGCTTTTCTGCAGGTAGTGGCTTTCTGGTGAAGTCTCCCACATCCTAGGTGGGACAGATAATGAATGCACTTGAATGATGAACTCTCTTTGACATCTCTGCTTTTGCTCTTCCACAGAAAAATGAAAGCAAATCCATTCTGATTTCTGCTGAATTCACTCCTCACCTCTGGGTGGTGTTTTAGAAATCAAAAGTAAATCCACTATTTTGCTTCTTGTCTAAGGACTCAGAACCTTTCACAGACGTTAGGGCCACTTATAAGTTAATGGATTTGTATTTAAACCTTCTGGCTGTGTATTTTTCATGCATTTTAAGTACTGACAATAGGATAGGTAAATGCACAAACTAAGCAATCATGTTCACATATACCCAGATTGTAAAAGGAACAGAAAAGCAAATGTATCGGTCCCCATGTCCTGGTCATCCTGACCAGGGCAACTTGTCTCCAAAATACTCTCTTAAAAATCTGCTGGTGTATCTGGTGCTCACAGGCCCCTTTCTTCCCTGGAAGTGGAAGAACCTTCATAAATTTCACCTGCATCTCATTTGTCAAGGCTGGGTAAAAGGAAAGAAGAGAAGCTCCTCTTCCACTCGGTGTGACAGTCAACCACACTCTGGGCTTAGTCTTCATTTATGGTGTAATTCCATTTCCCCTCTGAATTATGTACTCTCAGTAGCCTGCCTTGTGCATAAAAGATCCATGACGGGGAGCCGCATCATTCATTTTTTTTCCACGAGCAGGTGCAAAATATAATGTCCCTGATTTTCAAGATCTGATTAAACTGTCATAGATATGGAGCAACCTCAATAACTCCTAGCATCTGAGAGGGACTGCTTATTACAACACTGCACCCTCTGATGCTATCGATAAGAATCTCTCAGCATTTCAATTACAAACCCCTATTTTCAGGATTTGTTTATTTAAATTGGATTAATTTGGTGCTCCTGAAAGTCAGTGCCTATAATCCACAGGCTAGAGTCCAGCAGGCACAGCCATGTCCCAGTGTCTGGATCTCCATGCAGGACACTGGTCCAGAATGGGGATGCCCAAACCGTGCAGGCAGCTTCTGGCAGTAGGAGCACTGGCCACCCCTGCACAGGTCGCAGGTCCCAGCCCCCTGGCACCTCCAGCTCTGGCTTTTGTCCCAGGCTCTCCCGTATGTCTGCTCTCATGCTCAGTCATCCAGCCTCAGGTTCTCTCCCCAGATTCACTCCCTCCCCTGGCAACGGAGGTGCCCAGATGCAGATTCCCAGCAGCACCTTTCTGTCACTTCCTCACCTCTGCTGAATTTGCTCAGTGATTCATCTGTCTCAAAAACAACATTTATTTTATCTGTTTGCCAGATTATTGGAGCACCAGGATAAAAAGGGAAGGATGGGAAACTTCTGCAGTTCTGCAAGAACTTGGACAGTGAAGTGACCAAGTCGTGAAGCTGCTTTCCAGGGGAGGGAGAGGCAAGAGAGCACGAGGGAGATTTCCCTCTGATGGAAACGGGGATGGGAACCACCTCTGTGTTTTGGGGGGCAAACCCCCATGTCAGAGGGTGAGAGCAGGCCTCCACAGCTAGCGAGCCACTGGGAGGGACGAGCTTGCGGGGCAGGGGCAGCCCAAGCCAGCAGCGACAGAGACACACAGCACCGCTGAACTTGGCAAGTCCATCCTGCTTTTCCTATGCTGTTCTTTTGCAAAGCTGTTTCCAATATTGTAATTGAATGCTTAACTGTTACACTGATGGAATAAATTAGACTGAACCTTTTATCACAAAATCTTCTCTGTAAGAAAGAGACATCTGAGGGCTCTGGCACACTGGCAGGTATTCCCTTCCCTCGGGGCTGGCAGGGGGGTCACAGATGTCCCTGGCTGACGCCAGCCGGGGCAGGGTGTCAGCACTCCGGCACGTCCCTCGCTTGCAGGAAGGGCTAGTCTGCCATGGGCATGGCCTGGCTGAGGGAGGGATTGTCTTTGGCAAGGGATCACTAGAATTTCTCTGGCAAGCACGAGCGCGATGCGAGGCAGCCTGCGCGGCGTTGCGCCCGGTTTGCAACACGATGGGAATTAGCTGAATAATTGCTCTGGGCCTCGGCATGCCCTGGCCACCCAGAGGTGCGGCACTGGGCAGGAGCTTTGCTCCAGCCGCACCCAGGAGGCTCCGACACATCCCCGCCGGCAGCGCGGGCAGGCGAGGACAGGCACAGCTGCCTGCAACAGCAGACCTGCTGTCTGCCACTGGAATGAGACGGGCTGGATCCCAGTCTGGCCTGCGCTGAGACCGGCCTTGCTAGTCCAAAACAAGGTGCAGCACTGGTGTCAGAAACGCAGGCAAGCTGACATGCCATGTCCTTGTTTCATATCCAAAGGTAGATCTGCTGATGCTGAAGCTAAAAAAAAGAAGGTATTCAAATTAGCAATCAGCACAAATGATTGCTCTTCCATGCCCCTCCCTGTTCTGAAATAAGAGCTCCAGTCTCTCCGCACATAAACAGCAAACACACACTGAGCATCTGATACCAAAGAAGGCTCCCGACACCGTGAAAAGAACAGGGAGAAGGTACTGCAGAGTGGGAGCTGCCATCTGGGCTCGCATCTGCGAGTGTTTGGCAAGGCGCATATGGAGGATCCTTTTCTCTGCCTCATATTTGGCCCTGGGAACTTGGGGATGATGGAATGAAGAAGCTCTGCCTGGGGCCTGGTCACTATTCGGGACCCACTGTTAATCCCAAGCCCATAGAGGCTCCTGCTGACCAGCACCAAGGGACATGCCAGGTCAGACCCAGCAGGGATGTTGGCTGTCAATAAGGCTTTTCTGCTGTTGCTGGCAAACGGTGCTGTGCACGCCTGCTGGGGGGACGGCTGCGCAAGGTTGGTACATAGCAAGCCATCCCACTTGTGAGTGCTCCTGACTGATGCAACGCTGACACCCAAAACCTTGCAGTGCAGAATGAATTCTGCACTTTGCTGTGGCGTATCTGCATTAGGTAGTGCATCCTCACCTTCATGTTCTCCTGAGTCCATGAAGTGACAGCTGACTTCCAAGTGTCAGAGGAGACAAGAACATGTCAGACTGGCAAGAACAAGAATATTATAGGAATAAGGAAGCTTGATGGCAATGTCAGGAAAAGCTTGAACTCTGCAGAAGAAATAAAGAGAGTTCATTGAAGCAGGTCCCTGCAAGCAGTGATGCCTTTTGTCCAGGTGAAGAGCTGGAGCCAAGCTACAGGCTGAATGTACATGTGCCGGTAACAGGAGAGGTCTGTGCAGGAGCCAAATGTGTCTTAAAACTTATATAGGAAATAACAACAACACAAAAATACTTGAGAGTTCTCCTTTCCTTCTCTAAGGATGACATTTTTGGCTCTCTTTAAGTCGCACATAACCTAAATTCCTTCCTTTTCTTTTACCCTGATGAGGTTGGGATCTTGGGTCCTTTTTTACAGTTATTCTCTGGCACTGAAGATAAATGCTTTTTAAGTGGAAAAGAATGAAGGACAGTCGAGGGTGGAGTCTAGGCAGTGTGGGCAGGAACTCCTGCAGTCACCAACTGCTCCCAGGCCTTAGCATCTACCTTTCCACCAAATGGCCATAGGGCTGATTAAATGGTAGCAAGCTACCATTGGAATTAGTCTCCACTATGTCCTTTTGCCCCATCAGCAAGAGGGAGAGTGGGGGCAGCTCTGGAGAGAAAGTGGGAGCATATTTTCTGGTTTAATGTACAATACACAGTGGCTATCCAGTGCTCAGGGCTTCCACAAATGCGAATGATCATTCCCTTGCATAGGAAGGCTCGTGTTTGACTGTCTGCCTGAATTTAGCTCCTGCTGTTTCAGGGCATGGCTTTTGGTGGCTGTACTAACTTCCCAGCATGAGGAGCTGATTTCCCCAGCTTTCTCCTGCTGAACTCTCAGGGCTTCTGTCTTCCCCTTCAGAGCTCACTGCTCAGTGTAAGGTCAGGGAAATGGGGAGAAACCCATTACATCCAACCTACAGCATCCTCAGCACCAAAAAAACAATTCAAAATGTAAAGCCTTGGGGAGGCAGAAGCCGGAATAGACAGAGCAGCAGAAGACTAAGGCAACGGTGATGCAAATCAGAGGGGGAGTTTGAGCCTTTTTGGTGCTGGGCTGAACTGAGAAAGGAATGAGCCCCTGGACAAGAAAGCAGCGTGTTTGCTGGGCCATGTGCTTAGGGAGCAGAGGAGAATGCCTCGCTCAGCCAAGCAAAACTGCAGCACCTTGACACGTCTCGTATATCCACAGCGTTTCGTGAGTCTAATTAAGTGCAGAAGCAGAAATGATGGAGTACAACTGAGGGCTTGGAGGCTGGCTGTCCACAAAAGCTTCCTCGGAGCTGGATTGTTCAGATGGAGGAATGATCTCATGAGCAGATGAGAGAGAGGCTTTGCTTGTTCCACAGAAATCTGGGCTAGAGCAGACATGAGAAAATGCAGCACAGAAAACTATTGTGCTCGAGTGTGAGAATGGAGCCAGCAGCTGACCAAGCGAAGGTGGGGGGTGTCTGCTCCCCCAGTCCCCAGCAGCAGTCACGGAAGTGGTCAGGGAGCAGAGCCCACAGCCTTCGACTTGACTGTAAACCTGGCGTGTGCATTTGGAAGGGGATCTCCCCTGGGCGCCATGTACACTTGGTGACGAGTGCTGGCAGGGGAGACCATCAGAAGGGCCACCTCCTGAGCCACAGGACAGGCTCACGGGAGGCTCAGGGATGCTGCTGTGCCCAACAGACAGGCAAGAGGACATTTGTAGACAGCAAAAGGGGTTTTTTTTTTTTCCTTCTTTTAAATAAGGTTAATTATTTATTCATGCACAAAACACAGGTTATTGTTTGCTAAACAAATCTGTGCACCAGTCTGTGTGCATCTCTCCGTATGTGCCAAACACCCTGTTTCAAAACAAATTGTGTCTCAGTTAGTTCATAACTCTCTTCTGCACTGGGCTAGGCTCTGTCTCAGGCCCTCGGAGGGTCAGATCCCATCCCGAGGGACCTACAGGCAAGGGGAAGTGACTGGGGAGGGAAGAGACCCGCGTCCCAGACCTGGGGAGAAGCGAGGACCTGCCGGCCATTGTGTCACAGCTACCGACATCCTGCAACGCCGAAGACCCAGCACACATGGCAGCAGCGACGGGGCAGGGAGTGCCTGCAGGGAGAGATCTGCCTTTCCAGCTCTGGCTGATCTGATCCATGAAATAATTTCTGAAACAAATTCAGGAATACTGGCATTAGGAGACCGCATCTCTGCAGGAGCCCAGGCATAAAACTAAAGCCTCACAGGGTTTTGTTATCACAACACCACACTGTTAAATGTCCTAAGCAATCTTTTTTTAAGGAAAACAAGTCTTTAGAAACAGAGGTGACCCTGGAAGTGATAAGTGAAGAGGTGCACCTGAAAGTCTGTTATCAGCTATTTGTGCCTGGCTCTGCCTCAGATTTCTCATTTCGATGTGACGGCAGCTGAAAATTGGATAGATACTGACTTCACCTCAAACAAGACTTTCTCTTTTTGTCTTCAAGGGCAACTTAAGTGCTTTACCCTCTGAGGTCGTAGAGAATCGCAGGATGCTAGAAAAGGAGCATTCCAGAGAGGGAATCATAGTGCTGCTGTGCAGCATATTTTGATAATTAAACGACACAGTAAAGTAAGCGTGAGGGAGGCTGGAAAAGCACAAGTTTCAGGAGGTTGGTTTGTTCTTAAAATTGGCTGTTGATTGTTTGTTTTCCTTGCAAACAAAAAGCCGGTTTAATTTCCAGCACCGGTGACTGTTTCAAAACCATGTTCTGTCATCGCCACTGCCTCCGGCCCGGGCAATGCGTCCACAGGCGGACACCGGCCCAGGGAGACGCTGGAACGTCTGGCAAGTTTGTGGGGCTGTCTCTGGCACCACTGGGGGCTCGTCCTTGGGAGACACTTGCCAGGAAAGGGAAGGGAGGAAAAGGCAAAGGGCAGAGAGTCACTGGGATCCCAGCCCCACTCCTCCGAGCCGACCCCTCCACCCACGGCAGCACAAGCTGGTGAGGAATGAACCGGGGCCCATTCCCTCCCCACTGCAAAGAGTGAGGGTAGAGGAGCAAGGGTGGAGAAGGGACCGGAGGGATGCTGGGACAAGGGGACACGGCTGCTTCTAAAGGAGAAAGGCTCTGAGGGAGGCTCCAGAGGAGAGGCAGTTAGAGAAATGGAGAAGCATCTAACAAGGCAAAGGGCTGCGGGAGATGAGATTTACACGGTGGCCGAGACACTCCTGGGTTAGTTGGGTCCCAGGACAGCGTTTCAGCTCCCAGGGTAAAACCTTGAAGCTGGTATGCTGTGACACACATTTTTATCAGCTTCATCTTATTTTAGAAGCAGTTCTCAATAAAAATGGACAAAGGCATGAATGTCCTTCTGACTGCTACAGCAGAGCTCTGCAACATGCCCAGTTAAAACACGAAAATAATCCTTAGCAACCATTTGCTGTACCCCTGTGTGTGGCTGGTGTATGCCTACTGGTTCTAGCGGGTCCAGCATATGTCAGAGCAAGTTGCATGTGAGCAAACTGATCTGTTCACATGTAGGACATCTGCCTGCAGATACGCAGAAATCTGGCAAACCCAACTGTCTTGCCAAGTCAGCCAGACAACAGTAAATCCAGCTGAGCTCTCTGAATTAACAGTTTAATTATTTAGGAAGCAGTATAATAAATACTTCAAAGAGTTCCTAAACACAAGCATCTTTGACTCACATAAGCAATATGATAATTCAGATTAAATCATACAGACACCTATGCACATTCATCTTCCTTATTTCTGCTTTACAAACCTTTTGCACGTGAGCAGTGTTCTCCAGAAGACCAGTATCCCAAGCCTGCTCATGTTTTTTTATCTGAAGCACAGAGCTTCAGCTTTTCTAGGATAAACTGTTTCCCTCTTTTCTGACTGTTCTTGGTGTTTCCCAGGACTCCCTTACTGTGACCATGAGCTTTTCCCTCCCTGTCTGCTCCTGCCAATGTTCAGCACTCGCACCCCAGCAGCAGGTTCTGTCTCAGCCCCCAGGGAATCTCAGCACCAACAGTCCCCGCAGGAAGGTTCAGTTCACCCGAGACACCAGGAAAAGTGACAACCACAAATGCCAAATGGAAGTTCAGTCTGACAGAAGGAGATGAAGGGAAAGAGTCCCTGACACCAGGCAGAGCTGGTAAAGTTGCATATTCTGCTCAAACTGTTGCATCCTATGATTCTATGATTCTATCCCCTGAAAGTGAGTGCAGGTGACAACCTAAGCAGCCCTTAGAGACTCCCTTAGTGTGGGAGCTGGAGTACTCTCCCTACCTGAAAACACCTTGCATGTTACTTTAGTTCTGAGCAGGTTACATCACACAGACTTCCCAGCACCCAGTGGCAAAGTAACTTGCCCCAAATTCTTCACTTCCCAGTGTTTTTACTAACAATAAGTGAGTTTTATCCATTTGGGAATGGTGGAAGAAAAGGAAGGCCATCACACATCTTTGACAGCAGGTGCCTGGGAGCACTGCTGTTGAAGAGGCAAGGAGAGACACAAAGGGACCATAAACAAAGCAGAGACCCCAAAGAGCAGCATGACAGAGAACGCAGCTGGGACAGTGGGAACACGCCTTTGCTTTCCCTCCACTTCATTTCAGCATCTTTCCAGAGCGAACCTTGTCCTCGTCTATCCTGGTCTTGGAGATAAGCATCGGCAGTTGCTTAGGAGAGAGAGAGAGAGATGCAGTGGGCCACCTGGGCATCTCCAGCCACACAGCCTCCAAGGTCATCCCTTTCCAGAGCCACCCCAAGCAGGAGCTGGCAAGCTGCTGTGGTTCCTGGGGAGGAGGAGAGCTGGGAGCACCCATTGGGTGGTAAACACAGCAATTGCTTTAACAGCTGAGCTAAAGTGTTCACCCAGGCTGCCAGTTTCCCTTGCTTTTTAATATTTCATCAGGAAAATTCTTGTTTAGGGGAGTTCATTTGTTGCTGGAATGTCAAAATTTTCAAGAGGAGAACATTGACAGAGGCAGGTTTGATTTAATTTTCATCTGTGCTGGGGCAAGGGGGTTAGACAGCATGCACTTCCCGGCCGCTCCAGCCACAGGAAAGATGGGAGGGAGCAAGCAGGAGTAGCGGCACGTGGGGAGGGAGTGGGGCCCCTCACACAAGCACCCAGGGCTGGACTCCAGTTTTGGCACCTGCCTGGCACCTGCTCCTGCCAGGCTCCTTCCCGGCTCCAGCAGAGGGTCCATGGTCACCACCTCCTCCTCCTCCTCCAAATCTGCTGCAGCCCTGGGACTGGAACAGGGAGAAAGCATCATGCAGAGGGGAACGGTCTTTCCTCAGAAACCTGTTTACTTTTCAAACTCCAGTTACCACAGCAACGCTATACAACTATTTAGCTGAAATCTTTCTCTCCCCCTATCTCGGCTTAGAGCTCTGTAGTAAGAGTGCAGATTCTGAATCAACACATTTTTCTAGTCAGTGTTTTTGTCTGTTTTTTCCTATAAACACACATCAAATACAATGTGCGAAACTCAGACATGCTAAGTGGGAAAGCTGAGTTTTATAGACTCATCCTGTGCTAGTGTAAATGGTGAAAACTTTCTGCGGGAGTCACAGCTGGGAAGCAGTGCCATTACAGATGTGCTCAGCCACGGGCTCCTGGATGTTTCATGGGTGGAGGAAGCCCCCACCAAAGCAGCGTCCAAGTAAAACCCAAAAGCCTTGGGCTGCCTCCAGCGAAGCACGCACAGCTGCTTTTCTCCTTGGATCTAGGGCAGTAAATGGGGCTGGCTCCTGCAGCTGGAGGGGATACCACCCAGAGCATCCCAGCACTGCTGGAGCGCCAAAACACACAGCTGCCACCAGCAGCCCCAGGGGACCAGGGATGACAGGCATGTGTGGACATGCAGCCGCCCTGGGACAGATGGACATCCACACATCCTGCCCAAGGGACAGCCCCAGCACCCATCTCACTGGCCAGCACCCTCAGCAGCAGCCAATGCCTCCTGGCTTCCCCAAGAGACCTCAGGTCTCCAAAAGCCAAACCACCAACAAGGACACGACCTCACTTACAACATTACCTGAGCAGGGGACGGAGAAGGGAAAATGAAGCCCTGCAGGACCCCACCCTGCAGCATTTGGCCAAATGCCATCTTTTCCAGGAAAGCAGCTCCCTTTCTCCCAGCAAAGTACCCTCTCCAGTCACAGTATCTGAAAGGCTGCCTGTTTTCACAGTGCAGAGATGAGCACTGGTCGATACTTCAGGATACTTAAGAAATGTTTCCCAAACACATATTGAGCTTGAAAGACTGTCACCTCAGCTCCACTGCTTTCTATAAGACTGGTTTCCAACCAGACCAAAGCATCCCTGGTCCCACTTCACTTTATAATGAGTTGTCTACTTTTTCTGATACTTCGGTGGGATTTTTTTTTCCTTTAATACCAACAGCTGACACAGTACTAATAAAAGGAAGAGTTCACAGAATAAACTTCAGTGCATTAATTATTGAGGAATATAATCCAAATTTATTTAATGAATTAATAATAAGTCATAGGGGTATTTTAATAATGAAATACTTCTAGTTGTGTTTCAATAATTATGGCTGGCTTTCATAATTACACTGCTGAAGTGAAAATAAAATCAAAATCAATTAGGTGGTAGCAATTCTGTCCCAAGAGTGCCCTGTGCAACTCTATCTAGATCAGGTTTAAAGGGACACAATGAAAATCGATGCATACTGGAAGTTTAAACTACCAACTAGTTCTCTGCTTCACCACTGGAGAGAATTTAGGGCTTCCCTATATATAGCTGCTTCAGGAGATGAGGAGTAGCTCTCCTTAGAAGAACTTGGGAGCAGACTCAGGCCTTACACAATCTCTCCAAGCAGGAGCAGCCTGCTTTGGGGTGGTTTGAGCCATGTCACTGCAGGCGCCTGAGCAGGCAGGCTCCATCCTCACCCGCTCCCCTCCGCCTGCACCCAAAGTGCTCCCACCCCAGCAGGACTCCCCGCCACGCCAATCCCCTTCTCCCTGTTCCTTCCAAAATAACATAGATGGATTTTGTTTAATTTTCTGCCTGCAGAGACTGTGTTTGTCACGTTTCTTGTCTGCAAGGAGGAGGATTAGAACCTTTCTTTTAAAGAAAACCTGCAGCTTTTCATAGCCATTGATTTCAGGAACCGAAGATAGTCATTCTGCTGGGGCCATTGCCCTCTGGCTTTGGCAAGTGCCGAGACCCCAGGGCACTGGAGGGAAAAGCCAAAGAGAGACCACACCGCTTGTTCCCACACCATTTTTGTTTGTTTAGAGATAACACTCCCAGAGTATTTTTCCAAAAGGGCGGATGAAGTGTTCGTATCTCCCTCCCATCCCAGAGAACCTTTATCCCACCCTCCAGCTCAGCTGCTGAACTCAGAAAGCAGCTGGGCTTCTTTAACCTTTTTCATCTCAAGAAAGAGTGTTTGGAACTGGAAAAAGCTCCCAATTCAGCTTGTCATTTCCAGCAGCTGGGATCCTTCCCAAAGGCTGCTGAGCACCACAGCTGGGCTGGAGGGAAAACGCCGCCTTTCCTTCAGCTGCTCCAGCAGCTGAGCTCCACAAAGAAACCTCCCTGTTTCTCCCAGCATCTGGCTACCAGGCTCTGCAGGCAGCTGGGACCCCAGTTCCTCTATTGGGGTAGGTGACATCCATGTCCTGACACCACCCTGACACTCACCTGAATGAGGCCAGCCACCTTTCAAGGCCCCGAGGGGGTCCTGCCCCAGAGAAGCCCAGCTGTGGGATGGAGGTTGGGGTCCAACACCAGCATCTTCCCAGCACAGCCAGCACTCTGGGATGTGCTAACAGGGAGACAGTGCTGAGCCCCCCCCGAGCAGCACAGCCACACTGAGGGGGGACTCCAGCACAGACAGAGCAAACAGATGGAGTTGAAAAGGTTACCAGAAAAGAGAGGGCTGGGCACACTTCTTTTTGCATTATTTTTTTATTTCTAAGTGACTGTGCTCAGGTGAGCCTTTTCTGCTTAATGCAGCTGACTTCTCTGCTGCAAGACGAGTTGAACTTCATGGTTCCCTTACTGAAGAGCAGCCTGCTCTGTGTCTGCCTGCCTTCCCCTTACATCAGGCTGAGGACGCAGCATCTGATCTCCCTCTCTTTGAGGGGAGAAAGCTCCCTCAGCAGCTGCCAGTCCTGTTTACAGTTCTTGCGTCTTTAAACATATACCTTCTAGACATCTGGCTGCTCCCCACTGAGGGTGTTTGAATATCCCCTTCCCCAAAATACATTGCAGCCAGGAGCCTCCAGGCAGCAGTTTCTGTGACCTGGAGATCTCACACAGAAATAGCCCAGAAGCAGCAGAGTAATAGGGGGCTGCCCAAAGTAGGAAAGGACAGAGATTTTCAGCATCAAAGATTAAGAGCCTTAAAACAGAAAAGGGAAAATTCAAGTAAAACATTAGGGCAAAGTATTCATAAGCAAGAGGTCAATCGGGCAATAGAATAATTTATCTAGAGAGATGTCGTCACCAGAGGCTTGAGCACAAATGAGATTTGACACTTGGAGAAGTAGGGATGAGGGGCTCCAGTGCTGGTGTGAAAAATGGGTTTGTGCCTAAGGAAATCTGCAAGCCAGTGATGGGAAAGCATCAGGTGTTGCTGCTCTCCCTGATGTCTGTAACATTTCTGCACTGCTATAGTAGCATTGCAGAACTTGCAAATAAGGCTTCATTGAAAAAAAATTAATGACACATTGATATTTGTGTCCTGTGCAATTTAAGGAGACAAATGTTACCTGTGAGTTAATCACTACTGTGTAATTATGTATTCAGTATGCAAATTCCCATCGCATGCAAAACCACCACAGCATTTTACCTTGATGCCACAGTAACACTCCTTGCAAGAGCTCGTATTTTGAATCATCAAGGGAATGTAATGCACTGTGCTTTATGGCAGAGATCATTACTGAACAAATACCCGTAATTCTGTCCTTTAAACTGCAGCACAGGTCACCCTTGTTCTTCAGCTACAGTAGCAGCCAGGAACTCTGGTCAGTAGGGAGACTTGATTGTAATCCTGTGAGAAATCAGGACTGCATAAGAAATCAACCTAAACCAGCTTAAACATGGGGTTTGCTTTACCATAGCTTTTGCAATTATACTCAGAGGATCCAAAATATTCACACTGAAGAACTCACATACATTTGCAAGCAAAAATAGCTGCTAGTTAAGTAAAAATAGGCTTCAATTCCTGAGTTTATATTTGTTACTTAAAAAACAGTACCTGGGATTGTACTCCAGCCCATCAGTTATTACTTAACTATGCACTGCTTTGAGCTACTATTCAAACCCTTTAGACTATCCTCTAAATTACCTAGTACTACTTCTAGCTCCTTAATTAAGACTAAGTCCCACCAGAAGATCTGATGCAAGAACACATCATACAGAAATACTACACAGCTATATATTCACAAATGCTTATTCAGCCCATGGACAGAACTGTGCAAGGAAAACCTCAGGTGTGAAGGCTCCTGCCCTGAACCAAATCCAGTGATGTTCAGCACCTGTAATCAGCCCAGAAAACAGGTAAATAATTCTGCATCATTTACAGATTTCTCTGGTCACCCAGCCACATGTAAGAGCCTGCAAGTATTTAGAGGGTACAAGAAGTTCATCAATAAACCTGCTGACAGGGAGGAAACCACAAAAGGAGCAGAGAGCAACAGTCATCCCAAAGGTCCCCTTGCCACAGGAAGGGCAGGAGGTGGCCCCAGGCTGGCAAGCTCTTCATGCTGCTTCACAGCCAGCCCTCAACCCTCCTTCCACAAGCACCAAGGCTTCTGCGGCAGGAGCTGAGGTGGACAGTGGGGATGGAGAAACTCTGCAAAATTATTTCTTGATGAAATGCCTCCAGCCAGTTGGATGTGTGCTGTCTGCCATGGGAGACTCAGACCAGGTTAACTTTGCTGCAAGCGCTTGCTGAGATGACATCAGTCAAGTTTGCTGCCAGAAAAACAGGGTCCTGCCTCCGCAGCCACCACCACAGCCTGGCTCCAGCAGCCCCAGTCCCGCAGCCCCTCAGCCCATTTTCTCAGCTCATGCCATTTCAGAAGCAGGCACATTGCTAATGGCATGGCACACAGCACTGTAAATCACACACAGCATTCCCAATTTTATGTTGCCCTGCAGGTACTGGAGAGTACAAGCATCTCTGCTGATACCAGGAGAACAATATACAAAATGAGAGTTGGTTCCATCTCAGATTTCTGTAGACAGAGACAGCACAGACCCAGGGCAGAGCAGGGAGAAGCCTGTAAGGTCTGAGCACAGCCCCAGTGCCTGGACTGCCCCAGGGTGCCCAAGAACACATGGCTCAGTGCACAGTGGCTCCATTTGCAACTCCACCCCACACTGGATAATCGGGGGTTGTGCCCATTTTCCCCCTTCCTCTAGCTCAGCTTTTCCATTCTGTCTTGCTGCAATTGGTTGTCCTTAAATAGACTGAAGTGCTGTTCAGTAGGTCAATCCATTTCATCAAGTCATTCAGCTTGACCTTTTGCAATGCACAACAGTGCAATTTATACTGCAAGTTAGAGTGCCACTAAGCATTGCACTCATCCAATTCCCAGCCGAGAGAAAATGAGGGAGGGTAAGAGTCCACGGCAGATTGTTCTAACCGCTGATTAGTGGGGGGGTCCTTGTCACAGACCCAGCAGTGAAGTGCCCTCAGTACTTGCAGCACTACAGGAAAGAAAGAGCAACAGCCACAGGACTGTACAACCCTGCCATTGCTCCCTTGAAAATTAACTCCCAGAAGAGGCCCTTAATCCAGGGGTGCTGAGAGTCCTTCAGGCTCTGGCACACAGCCCTGAGGCTCCCAGCCAGCAGTTCTGCTCATGCAGCAGGAGCATTGGCCATCGGTGGGAGCTCCCACTGCCACGAGGATCAGGACACAGGGGAAATGCAGGCACAGCCCCAAGCTCGCTGCGTATTAGTGGACCTCAGCTCCACCAAACTCACAAACACTGTTCAAACCCAGCTGGTGAGACAGGCAGGGGAAGCTCCCTCTCATCATTTTTTCTAAGTGACATATGGGACAACACTGCTCCTCAAAACATGAATTGCTTCCCTGTGAGTGCATGAGAAGCAGAATTCCAGTTGGATGTAGGGAGCACTCCTTCACTGTGAGAGTAGCCCAGTGCTGGAGCAAGGACCATAGAATCTCCATCCCTGGAAATATTCACAACTCATCTGGAAAAGGACCAGGACAACCTGCTCTAGCTGTGAAGTTGGATCTAACTTCAAAGCCAATTCTCCTTTGAGCAGGACGGTGCATCTCAGCCTGGGATAAAGGATGCCACTGAGCCACCTGCAAGCAAGCAGCCTCTCTGGATGGTAGGTCCTCGGAAGGCACCAGGTCTTCTCCTCCTTCACCATCACACTGGAAGGGGTCCATGTACAGATAATTGATGCATTTTTAACTTGCAAATGTGACACAAACTTCCCTCAGGAACATCTAATTCACATTTTAAGTAACAAAAAGTCTCAAATCCCTTTCTTGCCTACTTAGTCATGCTGCATTTAGTATAAGCGAGATGAAATGCTAAGCTCAGGGAAGATCAGAGAGAAATTGTATGATTTCCACATTATAGGATAATTCTATGGCTGACTTACCCAAATGTGCAAGATGAGACGCCACACTCAGACAACATTCACTGTGCAGAGCTGAACTCTAGATCTCAGAGTCAAAGGAGAATGGAGCAAGGAGGGGGAGCAGGATGAGCAGGAGAATAATAGATGGGGTCTTGGAGTATCAAGGCACAAATGAAAGACGTAAAAAGACATGGGAGCCTGGCTGCAGCACCAGCAGAGCAGTGCTTTGCGCAGCACAGAGAGAAACGCTTTGGGGGGACAGGAGGAGGTACCGGCCAGGTCTCAGACAAGCAACCCCTCCAAGGTGAGCTCGCACGTAGGGAGTACCCTCACTAGCCCCAGCAGCCTACCGCCCATGCCACCTCCGTTCCCCTCCAACATCAGCTGTTGACAGAAGGGTCCCTGTCTCTGAGCATAGCCCACTGCCACACGGGCAGGAGCCAGCAGAGTAAGGCAGCACAGCTGCCAGCTGCAGTCCCCTGGCAACCATTTCTTTGTATATTAAGTTCTTGATTTTTAAAGTGTGTCTAGCCCTCTGCACTGAGGCAGGTGCTGTCAATGCCCTATCCACAACCTCTTCACTAACCACTCAAGGGATTTACCTGCTCTGCAAGGTCTGGACACTGCCTTTCCTTCCCACCCCCTTCATTTTCTTTTGTTAATCAAACAAGAGTTTTACCTCAAAACAGAGCATCTTTCCAGAACAGAAGGCTCAAATGCTTCATTTCGATAAAGTTGAAACCAAGCCTTTGTTTTGCCAAAAATATCCCTTTCACTTTTTATTTTGTCCCACTAGTCACCAGATTAAATCCAAGTTAACAAATATTGTCACTCATCCCAGAACTATATTTTTTGGAAAGCAAACTATTTGTTAAAAAAACAAAAAATCACCTTGCTCTTGCTAGTCAACCACACACACAGAGGGAGGGAAGGAACAGGGGCCTTTCCCAGCCCCTTACTCGCCACCCACCCAGAGCACGCCTCTGCCTGTTCTCCCAGGCAGGTACAATCCCAGCAAGCTCTTACTACCCTCCCTGCCTTCCAGCCAGCATCACTTGCTGCTTCTAAAGTCACTGCTATTTATCTGACCACACTATTATTGGTGAGTGTATATTGTTTACAGCTGTGTCTCCCAAGACTCCCAGCTGTGGTCAGCTCTCTAGGAGGGCTCCTGCAGCCCCCACCTGCCAGAGCCGCTTCTCCAGGCCAAGGCTGGCCCTGGTGAGCCCAGCATCCAGCCCAGCCCCTGTGGGAAGCACTTTCCACCTAAGAAGACCCCAGGAGGACCTGGCTGTGCAGTGGCAGAGACCACGGGGAGAATGATCACCAAACCCCAGGGCTTGATCCCACAGAGAAGCAGCTCACGAGGCTCCTGGCCAGGGAACGATGTCTGTGCTACTGGCCATCAGACTCTGAAGCTTCTAAATAAGAGACACTCGTAGCCACTTATCTTGCAGCCCAGCACAATTTAATTATCAACTTGGAAGCTATCCAGCAAAGCATAAAACGTCGACCTATTCCAGTTGTTTAGGTATATCATTGCCCTGCTAATTGAGTTTGATGGGAATTTCAAGAGGACTTTACAATATTTTCCTTAAGTGCTGTTATGTTTAACTCTTCCTCATTCTGTGTGCTGCTGATGGCAGAGGAGGAGTGGGAGGGAGACCTCCCTTCATCCTTAGACTTGGAATAGCAGACAATGTCTAGGGAGATGAGTCCTTACTGAGCAATGTCTCTCTCCCTGAGAGCCAATTGCCATTTAAAGAGCATTGCCGTGGGCATTAACTCGTGCTGAGCTACAATAACAACCCCCCATCTGTGTCTGCTGCAGAGGAGGCTGTGCACAAGGATTTCCGCCACTGCCAGATACTGAGACCAGCCTCAGTAATGCAATGGAGCCAGAGGATGTCACAAACAACTTGCAAGCAATGTTCTTCTACCTCACCCCAAATCACTTGACCTCCAGGAAAAATTCACACTGCTATGATATTCAGATCAATGTTGAGAGCCCCAGCTGTAACCAGAGAGCCCACATCCTTATCTCCACAAGCCAGAAGCCGTGGGAAGCAGGAGTATAAAGGGCACTTTGTGAGGGTAGCACCGTTCCCACAGTGCCTGCACAGCCCTGGATCTGGCCTCACAGCACCTGCACCCTCCCGGGCTTTGGGCTCCGGCTCTCGGTGCGAGCAGCAAACAAGGCAGGCTCCAGTGGGGGCAGGCATGGGGGAGCCTCCCGGGAAAGGGGTGTAGGGTTTCTGGAAAGAGACTGTAATAGAGTCTGTAAATATTCTCCATCCTGTTGTTATTTAAACTCTTAAGGTGTGATAAGGCTAAGAAAACAAGCAGAATTGCTGAATTTGTATGCAAAAACCTTCGGGGACTCTGCTCAGCCTACAATATACAGTGTGCAGGAGTCATTTTGGCTCAGCTGAAGAGGCTTTCATTAAGCAAAAGTCTCAGCAGCAACTGATGTGCCAGTAAGGCCAATGGACCAAACAAGATCTATTTCTTCCTTTAAGTACTGCAAAGAGCCCTGTTGGCCAGTTCCAGCTCCCACTCTGGCCCCAGGCAGGGCAGGAACAGCATCACTGCAAACGCCTGGCACTCCCCCTAGTTATCTCTGCAGGGACCCTCCCGCAGCCAGGCAGCATGCTCTTAACTCTGCCTGCTTCCATGCTTTTTAACAAAAGCAGAGCTTTCTGGGAAAGCCTAAGCTTTTTGCTCTCACCAATGTCTGTCTAACACCGCTCTTCATCCATCTCTTCAGCTGCAGCATGAGTCCATACAGTCCGGCCTGTGCACCCATTGCACAGCCCAGCGTGACACTGCTGCAGACAGGCAAGGCTGCAGTGGATGGGGATGGGAGCTCACAGTCTCACAGCTCAATCTTCAGTAATGCACTTACTAACATAACCCAAATCATGAACAAAATCCTGGAGGTTTTCAGAACCTCCAGCCTTAGCTCCAGCATACTGGTGCACACTGCTGCCCTGTGCTGGTGCCTGCAGGGTCTGGTACATGCTGGAAGCTCACACTCAGCATGATCTTGTTCCTCATCCTCCCAGCTCTGGGAATTGCTGGGTCCCACTACGACTGCCCCAAGCTCTGCTGTCCCTGAACTTTCTGGGGGTGCAAACTCTGCCAGCCAGTCCAAACTGCATCCCCAGCATGGAGGTATCATTTCACTGCATCAGTGGAAAGCTGTCCAGAGTTCAGTCACCTGAGAACTGCCCCAGACGCCTAGCTCATCCCAGCACTATTGGAGAGCACTTCTGGACAGGAATCCATGCTCAGGATGGGATACATCATTCTAATACCAGAAACAATGTCATTACCAACATGTGCAGCTGCAAAACCAGCCACCTTCTTTCCCCTGGAAGGAGAGGGGGAGAAGGTGTCCACAGACATCTCCACAAGCAGAAAGCATGGCTGAGAAGCTGATTTATCTTACAGGATGCTGCTCAGAGAAACCTGCTCTTTGCTTCAGGGCAGGCCTCCTCTCTGCTCCCCAGAAGCCTGGTCTCACCTCGGGCTTTATCCCGGTACTTCCTTCTTCAGCATCTTGCTTGTAAATCAGCCTCCTGCAAATGCATGCAGCAATGGAGCAAAAGGGAAATTTTAAAAAAAAGTCGTTTCTGGCTGGGGGGTTTCTTCCATGCCTGCAGCTCAGCCCGTCTCAGGGTGCCCGTGCCCCAGGACAAAGCCAGGCTGGCAGCAAGCAGCTACAGCCGCCAACCTGGGTCCAGCCTTTGCTGGTCAGTCCCTCACTTCAATTTTGTTTTTCAGGTAAGTACAATGCAATTTCAGATCTCCCCAGCTATCAGTCATCGGTCCTTGATTCGCATTGCTTACCCAGTGTGCAGGCTACATCATCCCACATGCCAGGCACCCACAGAGGATCTGGGAACATCCCCCTGTGCTGGCAGCAGCTGCTCCAGCACCTCTCCCTGTCACTGGGTCACTGGGCCTGGGAACAGTGCCACCCTGATGATATTTGCTGTGACGTCTGCTCTCCATCCACACCAGCTCCCAGACACAGGAGGGAGAAACACTTTTCTTTTCACATCAGAAGTGATGGCAGAGGCACACGTAATCCTCACTGGCACCAGATTCTCCATTTCTTGTTTGAATGATGCTGCCACAAACATTTATTTTCACAAAAGAGGTTATTCAAACACAAGCAATTAGGCAACTATATTAGCATATTTTTCATTGTAATATTACAACAAAGGGTATATTCCTCCCAGTGAATGTATTTATAGGCTTTCAGAGCTAATATTTGTTTAAATGATTAATATGTTTTTCAAATATATGTGACAAGTGTGGCAGAAATATTTTTATCTCAGCAAACAATGTTCTGAAAGGCAAGAGCTCACGAGTCTCCAGGAGGGCTGTTTTCCAGGTTCAACAGAGTTTTTAAAGACATACATATTAAATTTTTATCATAATGAATTCCAAGAGAAGGGCTTTCTGCGAGGAATGTTTAGAAATAGATTGAGGCTGAGAGACCTCCAGCCCAGCCCAAGTACCTTCCTGTACAGCACATTTCCAAAGAGCCCCCAGATTATCTCTGCAGTTAGATTGCTGTCTTCATTCAAAGTGCATACAATGCTCTTGCTCTGATAAGAAAATCCCAATATACTGATGTTTTAAAGCAAGGCTCAGGGAAGTCCTGTGTGTCACAATTTTTTAACCAACACTACATTTGCTGAGCACCCTTCACACAAAGAGATGCAGGATTTTAATTGAAATTCTGGTGTGTGGCTGGCAGAAGTCGACTTCCCACATCCAAGTTACGTGTTCCTTTCACTGGTCATTACCTTGGATAAACACATGCCTCGAACCTGAGTGATCTGCAAACACCCTCCCTCGTTTTTGCTTGAAAAATGATCAAAAGCACAGAGCGCAGTAAACTCAAAAAACTTAATTTTGACATGTCTGAAGCTGAGAGGATACTACTGGAGGGAGCAGAGCTTGGGGTTATGGTGCTGAGCCCCTAAAAGCCTGGGCCAGACATCAGAGCTGGACCAGCAAGACCCTCACTGCCCTGCCTGGACCAGGGGAGCTCATCATCTCTGACCAAACTGCCCTTCTGCAGCTGGTATTTCTCCCCTAATTAGTTTATGTTAAAATTGGTCAGACCCTGCTCCCTGGTTTTAGGAGAGAAGGGGCAGGGCAAGAGCGGGGCGTCATCAAATGCTGCTGTTTATTTAATACCCCTCACAAAAGTTTGGAAAAGTTGTGAATAAGCCTCTTAATTCCAGTGGTCCCACGGGCAGCTCCCTGACAGTGCTGTTTATTGGCTCACATGTCTGCCCCATCACCTCGCATCCCGCTTCTCCAAAGCATGCAGTTTTCAGGAACAGGCTGGCTACAGCAGACTCAGATGGGACAGCAGCATCATGTACTTGCAGTATCTTTCCAAACATTAAAAGCTGTGGGGTTTTTCCCATGGACAATCCCCGTGTCCTCAGCAGCTTTCTAGAGCTGGAGGAACAAAGCTGACATCAACAGAAGAGTATAATATGACTATGATCAATACCATGAGTGAAATCTCAGCCTGTGATTTTTCTGCCAATTCTAGTCATCTCCCTCCTTTCCTTTTAAATGACAACTGAGATGTTATTTACATTGTACTCAGCTGTACGAGGAAGTGGAGTCTAAAGAGGAATATATTAACACCACCTGTGGAACCAAAATAGCAATCATCTGCAGAGGAAGCTGGGCTGTGGGGCTTCAGTCCGATGTCTCTGTTTGGGAATGTAAGCTCTGCCCAGGCTTCAGAGACAGGTCCCATGTTAGGGGGTTAAACCTTCTGCAATGCGCAGGGAGGAGCAGCCAGGGAAGCTCTGCACTGGCAAACCCTGCAGCCAGGGTCCCGCCATGCAAGGGGCTGCTCGTCCCCTAGGCTGGATGCTGGGGGTGACGTGGTCTGTCACACGCTCAAACCAAGCCGTGCCATAGATGTTTTCTGTGCTTTGAACCATAGCTTTAACCCGCAGGGCCTGAGCTTGGGCCCCTGAGCCCCCTCCTGCCGCTCCTGAGACCCTGGGGCAGAGCAACTCTGGCAGGTCCAGCCACATCTGACCTCCCGTCCTTCGGGGTCTCCCGGCCCCAGCAGCTTCTCAACCTCTGCACCAAGGGCTGACACAAAACTCAGCGGCATTGCCGGCACAGGGGACACTACTCCATCCTCCCCAGGACTGCTCCACACAGTCTCGGCCAGGCAGCAGGCAGGGTCGGCGTCTCTGGGATTCAGAGAGGAGCTCAAAGGGGTTTCCAGCCAGGATCCTTCTCACAGCATCCTCTGAGACCCCCCCTGAGCCACCACAATGGTCTTAGTGTCAGAAATCCCTCTGGCAGTGGGCAGCTTCCAGCAGGATACAGCTTCTGGCAGAGCAATTCATCCAGCTCTGGAGAAGAGGAGGCTCTTGGAAGAAGCAAGCTGAGATAGCGGCACCTGGGAGAGGTTCCCGCCCCTGCCTGAGCCCACCTGCAGCTCCCCCACCTCCCTGGGACTTACTAGTTTGAGTTTCCAATGCTGCAGCACTTCCCTTGCAAAGAAAAACTGTAAATGTTGACAAAATCCTTACAACTGACACCTTGCAGCCACACTGGAAATGTGGTTTTCCACCATTTCTGCTATCTGCTGCAAGAGTAAACTCACAGACAAATTCATGACCCTGGATTCTTTTCAAAATTCTCCAAATAGACTTGAAAATGCATGGCTTTGCTCAAGATCACCCTGTTTATGTTGGTATGAGCCCAAAATCCATGAAAAATAGCATGTATGCCAAAAAAATCAATTTTATATAATAAATACAGATCATTTGGATGTTTCTTGCCAAAAACAATGCAAACATATACATCCTCCATGATTCTTATCAGAGCACAGCTGAATCTTTAGCTTACTGACAAGCTACTAAAAGGCAAGAACATGATGTTCAATGGTTAAAGTTTCCTCATTTCCATCCACTGCAATGGCTTTTAACAGAAAAAATTGTGACACTCGGGTTAATGCAAAAATTAGTAAACCAAAACTCAAAAATTCATTCTAAGTAAAAACCTATTTTTAATGAAGAAACACAGGATTTGGTAGCAATATAAATATACATATATTTGGCAGCACTAAAATTGCTTTATGTTGCTGAAGAAAGGTTTACCAAGGAGTAGCTGGTCTGAGCTCCACCTTCACAATGATCTTGTGTATTTAAGGCACAGAAGCGTGTCAGGGCACTCTGTAGCATCCTGTGCCATTTTCTGGAACACAAACATGTTGCTGCAAATAGTCTCTATTAAAGCCTAGGTGGAGTAAATAAAATATTCCATCTGCCTAATGTGACATGCAGATCAGACCCCTGTGGGTAATACTGGAGTTTGCAAAGGTGCATATGGGATGCTCCAGCAAATTTAATAAATGTAAAGAAGGTTGTTTTATTTTTTAAAATAACCTTTATATTATCCTTGCTATAAATTATGTAAGAAGATGCTATTGAAAATGTGACACACATGCTCACACACATACACAGGGGAAAGCCAGCACTCAGCCCTACAGCATTGTACCAGGCACTGCAGAAGATCCCTCTGTTTGCAGTGGCTCAGACCTGGCTGCAGCAGGAACGGGATCAGCGCTCCAGCTGCCCGGCCCTGCTAGGACCGCATTTCCCCACCTGCCCATGCTCTGCTGGGCTGTGCAAGCAGCCGCCGCTTTGTTTAAGGTACGAAATGCGTCGTTCCCTTTCACAGCTGGCATTTGTAGGTTGTGGCAGGGACACAGCCTCCAAGGACTGCAGGGCTGCTGGCTAAGGCCCCTCTAATACTGGTGCAATTCCTATTTATAGCTGTCCTTCAGTAAAACGTCCCTTGGGCTGTCGTTCATACTGAACGTCTGCTGTGCCCCCTGACAGCCCCCACTGCGCCAGAGGTGGCCGACCCCCTGATCCCAGGCTGTTCACGCTCTTGCTGTCACTTGAACTTCACGTGAGGACGGAGGCTGCTGCACGTAGGGTTGCATCGGGGGTGTTACTGGTGCACAACCTGGCTCAGCTCCATCCCAACACTGTTCAGTGACCTCCAGTGTGAGTTAGTGTACTCTCCATGTATGAATTATGGGTCTCAGAAATGTACACATCAAACTTAGGGACCATTTGGAAATAGAGTCTTCTCCACTCCATTTAAAATGCCCAAATTACAATCTCTAATCCTGAACAAAACCCCCTCTTTAGTGCATCAACGCCTGCAGGTCTGTTCCTCTGTTGTACGGGGGAGCTGAAGGTACAGGATATAATTTCAGTTCATCCCCAGAAACTCAGATAAAATACAAACATGTAACTATATTAAGCAGCACCTTTCGACTGTGCTTACGGAAAGCAGCCTCTGGCGTGGTTCAAGTCTGACAGCACATGCATGCAGAAAGCAAGAGACCATGCTCCGTCCCAAAACCCCCCCGCTCACGTACCCTGTGGGAAGGGGCCTTCTCCCCACGCTTCCTATTGCCATTAGGCAGCAATCAAAGAAAGCAGCGGTAGTGAAAGCCCTGGAGCTCGTCAATGCCCATGGCAGGGGCAGGCTGCTCTGCATCTCCCCCGTTGCAGTGGTTTCCCCAGCACTCCAAGGTGGGGAGCCTCAGGGGTGCAGCCTGAACTGACACGGCTCCTGCCATTTCCCAGAGTTTCACAAATATGTGTTTCCTGCAGCATCTTACATGGCAATTCCTCACCTGAAAAGCTGGCAATGTTAACAGGGCTTGAAGTCCTTTTAATTCACCTGCAGAGGATGTCCATCAAGGTCCATGCACTGGAGCTAGGCCCTGACCAAACCTGGCTCAGGAGTGCAATTTCCCCATCTCCCCCATTCCTGGTAAGTCCCTGCTGCAGCAACATGCACAGGAACCAGGGCACCTCAGGTACTAATTTCCTCCAGCTTTGGGGGGAAAAAAAAAAATCAAGATTATTTTTCCAGAGTTGAAAACATTGTACTGAGAAATTATTTCCTCTCAATTTGGGACAAGTAAATTGTCTTCCCTATCATGGCGTGGCAGAGGCAGCACTGCCCCCACACCACTGACCAGTGGGTAGCTCTTTCTGTGCAAGCAGAGCTGAAAAAGCTCTTTGAACACAGCTCTGGGTATTTTGAGTCTCTTTTTTTCCTTCTCTTTTAAAGCATCACTAATAGTTGGAGAGGCTGCATTTCACAGCAAAGTTTGCAAGAACTATAAGGGAGCATGTAACTGCTGGTGGTGGTGCCTAATGAAGTGTGTTTGAAATATTGAATTGTATGATAAACCATTATGTAAATTAAATTCATTGATAGCTCTGCTATGAAATCGCTCTGGTAGCAGAATAGTAGATAAACATGGAGCTTAGAAGGTGTCATTTATTCATCCTTAAAATGGTTCCAAGTTTCTAGTGATTCATCGTCACTCAGCAGAAAACAAAGAGAACATTAGTTTCACAACTACACTCAAAAGAAAGGTTCTCGGATTCTGCAAACATCCATGCCATGCTGAAGTTTTCAGATGCCGTGACTCATGTGAAACCAGGTCTTCCTCTTCTCTGCAGGTCCTGCCTTTTCCAGCTGCAAGGGAAAATTCATCCTAGGGCTGACCAAGCCCAGGAGGGACTAGAGGAGTATGTGTGGGAAGAGGATAAAGCACGAGACTAAAGGTCCCTGCAGCTGCCCATTGCTGGTGTTTGCTTCTTGGTGACCAGCACAGTCAACAACTAATGATGGAAACGGCATTTGGTGTCCTCCCTCCGCTGTCATCCCCTGCTTCACAGCTTCTCCTGGGCAGGGACCATGCAGCATCAATGCTGGTCGGCTTCTTGCTCCTAGTGCAGACACATGAAGGAAGGCTGGTCATCCCTTGCTGCTGTGGCCATGGTAGTTTATACATTCACCGTTTCTGGCATTACCTGAATCTTTGTAAAGAATTGCAGGTAACAATGTTCCTGCAGAGCTTTGTTGCAAAGCGACGGCTGGGGGCATGGCTCAGGGCATCCCACCGAGGAGCCTGGGGTGATCCGCCGGGGCCACAAGCAGGACATCACCACCACAACTGTCCCCATGGCCCCGTAAGCCCAGCGTGGGTGCACGTTGCCCCCGGCCATAGGAGTGGGGTGGGCACTGATGTCCCCATGGCACAGGGTGGGAGCAGGCAGGCACAAGGGGTTAATGCTCCCACAGCCGCCAGCCAAGCGTGCTGGGAAGGAGACAACCCACTGCTCTGAAACTAATTTTACAGCTTAACTCCTATCAAATATCCTGGGCCCCCCTCAAAAACCCTCTTTGAGAGGAGTGCTCCTAACCCGTTGGAAAACCCATGGCGTGTTTTGATTGGCAAGGTTTCTGCCAGACGGTGGGAGTTATAAATAAACATCTCAGCAGGGCCTGGAAAAGTCCAGCTCATTTTGCCAGCCTGAGATGGTGTGAGTGCCTCTCCGCGGGGTCGGTCCCTTGCTGGAGCCCCTCCATCCCATTACATAAGCCCCAAACAGGACATTACTGCATGTGTGTGAACAACTCGTGTTACAGGAACAGCAACTCCTATTCACCAGGAAAATTGCTGTAGCTCTCAAAAGGCCCCTTTTCTCGCATCCTTTCAGCCTGAAAAGCTGAAGGAGCTGCCATTTGCATGACCAGGGACAAAATACAGCTCAAACCCTTGCACCCATTGCTCCTTGCTGGAAGCTTTGTGCAGGAGCTGGAGCTGCAGGGTGCAGACACGGCCCTGGCACAAGCCACAAAGAGCCAGCCGGCCCCTCTGCCGGGAGCAGTAGTGGGACTGTGTGCTGATCAGTGGCACCCCTCCATCCCAGTCCTGCAGCTCCGTGGAGCCACCAGCCCACCGAGCCGATGGCCGGCAGTGGATCACTGCCCAGGGACTGTCCCTGTGCTTGCATTCAACTGCTGGTCAGATTTACGGGGTGAATGCTGCAGGGTGAGGGCTGTGCTGGGCACTGGGTCTCCCGTGATGGATGGGGACCCAGCTCAGTACTGTGCCCGCCTCAGCCATCCAGGAATGATGTGCCCCCTCCACCTGTGCCATAGCTCCTATGGTCTCAGGGAGACCGATGGGACTGGGGGGACATAGGCACGTGCAGAGGTGTACTTCTCCTTTCTGCCAGGACTAGGTGCCCTGGCTCACGGAGGTGGCCAGCTGGCCCCCAGGGAATTCCCCACAACCTGGGCATGGACACTGCGTTGGGTCTAGCAGAGCTGCTCTGGGACAGGGATATTCCCTTCCCGTTACACAGCTCCACAGCACCAGAGGTACCCCCTAGCCCTGTGGTGCCTTCCCTGTCCCACACTCCCAACATCCCTGGCCAAGCCAGGCTGTGGGCAGCCACACTGCACCCAAAGGCAGGCTGCCTCTGCCCACTCTGCTCCGTCTGGTCCTGCCTGTGCCGGCACTCACTGCGGTGAGCCAGAGCTTTGCTGATGTATGGTGCAAGCAGTGCTGGTCCAGTGATCGATTGCAGCCATACTTCACCAAATGCTGTTGCTCCCATGATGTGTTATTGCAATACATCACCGACATGACGGGCGGCAGGACCACGAATCCGGCAGGTGCCCTTCATCAGGGCATTTAATTCTTCAGCTCTCAACTTTTCTCCTTTCCCCAGAAAATAAAGGCTGTGTTTACAACGCGTGGGCTGGGAGGTTCCCGATTCACTCCATCAAAGGGCAGGGAAGTGGTAGCAGCAAGTTTAACAGCAGGAGCACAAATCCCTCTGCATGACGAGTAGATCGGATCGTCTCTCTGGCTGTGACCTCTTCCCGCAATTCAAAAGTCACCACTGGTTTATTGATCCTACTTTACCTTCCCTTTCACAGGAGAGGAAGGTATGCCTTAAAGAGGCCATTTCTTTTGTAAGACAAGTTTTCCCCAAGTCCCACATCTACAACCGATCCCATACTGCATCATCCCACGCTGCTTTCCATGTGCAAGCAGAGACTGTGTGTGACGGCTCTGCAGTGGGCAGTGTGTATGTGACCGCTGCTCACATCCACAGTGCTGGACTAAATCTGCTCTCCCACCCACCTGCAGCTGGTCAGGTAATTTCTGAGCACCCTGCAAAGCAGCGGCTATTGATAATTTGTTCAGTTGTACAAACTGAGTTAATCTTGTAATCATCTGCTGCAACCACTTCTGTCCTCGTCCCCGGGACCGCTTCAGCCAAGCAGGTCCCAGTGGTGTCCAGGAGCCTTCCCTGCAGCATCCCTCCTGGGGGGCTCCTCTTCCCCAACCAGCCCTGTTGTGACACTTGCCATGATAAAAACACCTCCAAGGCAAAACTACTCTGTGGCTCCAGGGCACACAGGGTTAGTCTGCAACCGCTTTAGAGAGAAGCTGAAAATATACTTCTCCACCTAAATTGCAGGTTGAATTCAGGTTTTATGTCTTACTGTTAAGGGGCCCTGGCTCCTCGTGTCAATACAAAGTAAACGGAAAGGGCTGGTGCCACGCAGTAACAATTCAATTACTTTCTGGGCATGCTGGGGAGAGCTGTTCTCATCTTAATGCTGTGGAGTAACTCATTTCATGCTGGAATTGCAAAGCACTCACTAGTCCCGCACACACACGGCCCCTAGAGAGCCTTTTCCAATTAATAATCATTAACATTCACTGCTTCAATAAGTAAAATGATTTCTGCATTGTCAAAGAGAGCTGACTTTTTTTGCAAGTCAGGCAGTGTATTCCAGGTGCTGGCACTCTGTCAGCCATGCGAGTCTATAGGGCACGCGCAGGAATAAGCAGTCTCCCTAAATGAGCTGCAAAAGCGTGGAACCTACAGATATTCACCTATTTAATCTCCACATGCTCTTGTATTTATCTTGTACCTATTCAATATCATTCCTGCAGTGAGAAATTTTGGCCAAGTAGATTATCTTACTATGAATATGTGGCTTCGGGAATGATCACTGTGACTAGTGTGGCAGATTTGGAAACTGCAGCTTCTCTGGTAAGAGGATTTGCTGTTTAGTATCTTTAACCGCAATTAGCTTGCTTTTGTAATATGCAGCAGAAACTGAAAACTGGCACAAGAACCATCCTTCTACATTTATTTTGTGGGAAAATTTTATCGTGTATCTGTTGGCATCCAAATTTTAAAAGTTCATCTAATATTAATCATGTGGCCATTTATATTTGTGCATGACCTGTTGTTCGTCCATTGTTGGCACTTAGATATAAAATTGCACTTCTAATTTTAGGCTGTGAAGTTTGCCAGGTGTATTTTTGCAAATTAATTTTTGCCCTATTTTTCAGAGGGTGGAAGTGTCAAACACTCAAACCATTGCAGCACTAGTATTCAGCCAGCATTAGGGACATATCTTGTGGCATATCTAACAAACCCAGCCTGGGTTTCCCAGAGCAGTGGTGCTGATGGGAGATCTGGGGTACATTCACTGAGATCTGGAGCAGAAAGCCCAAGGTACCACCAGCTCCATGTGGTGCTTATCTGCAATGACCTTAAAGATCCACCTATTGCTGTCACCTTCCTGCTGAAGCTTGATGTCCCATGGCCTCATCTGCACGTGGCAGCCGTGCAGTCAGGGATGGCTCAGGTACAAGGGTGAAAACGCCCAGTGAGGTGCAACAGAGGCACCAGGGCCACCAGCAGCCACTCCGCTAATCCGGGACCCGGAGCATCAGCTGTGAATCCACCAAAGCCTTCACAAAACAGAACTTTCCTTTCTACCTCCAAGTAAAAACTTTTTTTTTTCCCCACTGGAATCTATTTTCTCTTTGAAGCTGCAAAGAAATTTAGTATAATCTGAATGCCTCATCCTGTTCTGTCCACTGGAGGAACTGATGCCTCCTGCACTACTCTGGGCTGAACCAGCTGCATCCAGAGGTTCATTAAGTGGAAGACCACCCCCACGGTCAGGTCCCTCCAGGTGGCAGAAAGAGGGAGAGGGGGTGTCTGTATGCCCACCTCCACAGGCAAACTCCCCGCAAACCTCCAGGCTGCTCTTCAGCACAGTCACTGCATGCCCAGCCATCCCCCACCTGCTGCCCAGTGGCTTTGGCAGCCCTGCTGCCCCACGTGAGTCCTGTTCCGCTTTGCCGTCGCTGTAGACCAGCATCACTCGAGGTGACAAAAGCAGTGATAGGTGACCGGTGCAGAGGGGACATGGAGCTGTCTGTGGCTCCGGGCACAGACCTGGGAAGACCCTACCGGGCTGGGACAGCCTCAGCACTGCCACCAGCCCTGTTGCTCCTGCTATTGGCTGCCCACCCCAAACAGCACAGAAACCCGGGATTTTTGCAGACACCTACCCTGAGGCACTCGTTTGTAAGCCTCAGGCCACATAGTCTGCTGAGAGGTGACGAGGAAAGGCCTGCAGGAACACCATGCCACGGACAACAGCAAGCAGAGGCACGTTGCAGCCGAGCAGCCCACTGCTCTGCCGGGGCCTGTCCTTTGGCTTGTGACTTTGCATGGCCCCTGTGGGATCAGGCACATCAGGTGAGCAGAGGCACGCGTGAAAGCCTTCCCTGGAGACTCGCGGGGCCCCGAACTGTGGCCCCAGCAGGGAATGAAGCTCCCAGCTAAAAGCAGCTCATTTTCACAGATTCCTCCCAGTCCCAGAAGGCAGCAAAGCAGTGCCAGCCTGGGGGCTGGTTGGCAAACGGGAATCTCATGCTCACTGCTCATAGCATCAGGGGCACAGGAACAAGGGACACAGCAACAGAAAGCTTGTGAGGTCAGGCTTCATGCCAGCTGGTCGGGCTATAGATGCTCAGTGGCGGGGGATGCCTCCCAGCATGCTTTGTCCATGAGCAGCACTCATGCCAAGTGCCACAGCTAGCTGGGAATAGGTCATTCACGCTTGAGCTGAAATCCCAGTCACATTATATCACTTATAGCTAATTAGCAGGCTCCAGGCACACAATGCAGCAAGACACTGTTTCTTGCAGAAATGGATAACTCAGGACAGCCCTCACCGCAGTGTTTGCTGAATTCTGCAGAAGCAGAGACCACATTCATCTCCCTTCCTCCCCTCTCAGCACGTAACCGCAAGCAGGGTTTGGGTATGAACCACCTAGTGCAGGCTTAACCCAACAAGTGACAGGTTATGCTAGAAGACTGCAGGAAACCATTCCCAGAAGAAAGGCTGCATTGATCTGCGGGGGCAGGGTACCTTTTCTCACCCACATTCACATAGTTGGGTTCCTCAGGACTTCTGGATGTCTAGGCAGCAGCATGAGCTGCATCAGCCTCTCCCTTCACCATCGCTCACCTCGACATCTGCAGCCACGGTACTGCCGTAGCATCGCTGCATCCAAATGCTACTGAGGGGCTGCAGCAGCGAAGCCACGCTGCTCCATAGACAGCAGCCAGGTTCCACGATGTAGAGCAGCCTCCGTGGCTACACTGTGCCTCCAGGGTTCATATGGAAATGTGTTGTACCCCCGTGCTCCTTGCCAGTATGTTTAACTCCCCTGCCAGCACACAGAGGGGCTGTGGGAGCATCTCCAGACCTTCAGAGTGTGCAGGATACACCAGAAGGGTCTGAAACTCAGAGAGCAGGTGGAAGCAGAGGAAGAACCTGCTGGTCACCCTCCTGCTGGTCCCGGGAAGGCAGGGCTTCAGCTGCCCAGACCAAGCCTGAAGGCATAGCAAGCGACTGAAACCACCAAAAGAGCAACGGATTCCCTTGCTTCCCCTTTAGCATCCCTCACTACCTGGCTTGGTACTCTTAACATCCTCTCATTGCAGTGCTTTCCCTGGGTCAGGCTCAGAGAAGGGATCTTCCCGTTAATGGAGGAACCGGTGCAGACAGTGCGAGGTTGCAGTCCAGCAGTGACAGAGGCAAGCCAGGGAATGGGACTCCTGGGAGACTGGGGCAGGATTCCTCCAGCAAAGGATGGGCAACTCCAGCATAATTAGGGCCAAAGATTGATTCCATCTAATCCATGAGTGACCTCAAGCCCATGAATATCTGCTGGTTTTTTACTATCTTGTCCTGCTGAGCCATGAGATGTCTGACCTTTACTTAAGAGAAAACTAGAACTCCAGTGAAAAAGGACTCAAGTCCCTCCAACAGAATGCACACCCCCACTTTTGTTCGAAAAGACTTTCTTTCTGAAGATGCCCAAAGGGGATGCAGATGAGGACATGGGAAGCACACACAGTCCTGTAACCTGCCCATGCAACAGAATTCAGGTGATACACAATGGGGGCAATTAAACCAGTTTTTACATTAGGAGCCACACTGGGCTGGGTCTGCGAGAGGGGAGCCAACTTTCCCCCCATAGCCAGGGTCCCAGGGCCCTGCTGCCCAGCACAGGCAGGAAGGACCCAGGAGCGGTCTGAGCGGAGGTGCTAACAGTGGTCACTCCTGTCTCCAACCACCGCTGTTATTCTGGAATAAAAGCATTTGCTTCCAACCTCTCTGATTAATTTAACCAAAGGACATACTTCCCCCAAAGAGGAGTGCTGCCGCAGGGTCTCTGCCATGCAGTCGCCGAGCTCTCCTGCCAGGCTCCAGGTCACCCCCCGCCCCCCGGCAGCAGGGGAGCCCTCCGCCCACTCCCCTGGCACCCCAGGCTGCCCAGCACCCCGCTGGGGGAGCCCCCTCCCTCCAGGAGCCCCCGGCAGTGGCAGCCACAGGGCGGGCAGGTTGGGTATGGAAAGCAGATGAAAAGGTCCTTCTCGCTGCCACTGTAAACACTTTAAAAACACTTCCACAGCTTTCCTGACTGCGTTTTCCTGCCGAGGAGCTGGGGAACAAACACAGTCTGTCAGGCTTTGGTTAATTCAGGTAGTATTGATCAAGACTTTTTTTTCATTTTCTATTTTCTATTATTGTTATTATTTTTGTCAGTCTGGAGTATTTGCCAGAAACAAAGGAACTATTTCTTTTTAGCAACGCTTCATGAAGGATATTTCAGAACAGATTTACCTTGCTTTACTACACGTTGGTGCACACTGAGCAGTCGCATCTCAGTAAATTTGCTCTGTGCATTTAAGAGGGCATTTCTTTGGAGAGATGCTGGCTGAGCAATTTAACTAATTACTTGCAAAATCATTCTTTTACTTGACAATAACAGCTACCACCTGTTCTAGGGCTGGCCTGTGCTTTGGTCTAACAGTTCACTCCTATGTTCATTTCCCTGCCTGGGAAAGTGAGAAATGCTCTATTTTTATACAAGTTATTTCTACATAGCTGTTCTTAATACATGAATAAAGAGAGCACTCCTGCAGAAGCCAGGGATATTGGTTACTTTTGAAATGCAGTTTTGTTGGACTTGCACAGAAGCAGAAATTGCAGGACTAAAACCCTGGACTTGAGGAGCACAGACAGCATCTGCCTTGTGCTGCTGCTGCCAAGGCAGAAGCCTCACCTGTGTGCTCCTCCGGGTAAAGTTTCTGATGGCCCAAACCTCAAATTGTTTCAGTTTCTTCAATAACTGTGTCAAACCATTACCTAAAACATAAAGAAACATCAGCAGCTAACCCCAGCTCCGTGAGCCCCACAGACATTCACCACGCTGACCAGATAGTGATGATTACAAAAGCTGGCACAGAGGGAGATAAAGCTTCAGAGGCAATCAGCACATCTGAGCGCGTGAGCCACCCCAGGCTCTGGACCCTGCACCTAGCATAGTGTTCCACAGGGAAGGGCTACAAGCTGTCATCCCTGGGGAGCCACGGGCATCCCTGTAGCCACAGGGCACTAAGGGCAGAGCAGATTGCCTCTGGCTCGTCAGGTCCCACTGGTGTACAAGGGCCAGATCCGGACAGGGACACGGGCACTTGTGGCCACCTAACCCCGACATTTCCCAGGTCTCACTACACAGAGCTCTCTGTCCTAACACAGAGCTCTGGGAAAAGCCAAAGAAATGAGCAAAAAAGCCATTTTTGAGGCTGAGGCTATTTTGAGTGCTAGTGGATTATATTGTAATGCAGCTGAAGTGCCAAAATACACTATGCTTGGGAGTATGTAAACTGATTCCCCAAAAAATCTCGGGACTTTGTTCTGCTGTCCTGTCCCTCCATCTCACCCAGAGCCAAGCCCTGCACAGCCTAAGTACCACAGCCTATTAGAGATTTTGCTCTAAGCAGCTTGAGAGTGTTTATTTGGTGTGCAAAGAAGATTGGAGCTGGGAAAAGCACAAAAAGGATTATTCTGTTTATCACTCAGCTTTCCCTGGCCAATCTCTATTCATGGAAAAAGTCATTTACTCGGGTTATCCACAGGCTTTGCTCACCAGAAAGTGTTGAAAGCCCTGAAAATTAGAGAGATGCAGAATGGATTGACAAAATGTAAGGCACTTAGGAGCATCTGACACCCAGAAATACACAAGCCGAACGCAAGGCTTTTTCAGTCCCAACTTTCCCCCACTGCTAATAAGAAACTGTCCAAGTCCTAGCATGTGCCTGTTAAACCCCTCCATAGGCCAAGCAATAATTAGACAGGTTGTCACATCTGGGAGGTTGTTTTTTGAGAAGAAAATTAGAAACCAAAACATCAGATTGAAATAATGAGTTCTTCATTAATTCTTTTCTTTAGCTTTTTGCTTTTTATATAGTCTACAAATGCAATTTGATTTTATTTCTATTGTAGCAAACATGAACCAGGAATCCACTGGGCTCTTGCAATAACTTCAGGCAGGAAAAAAAGGATCAGACAAGCAGGACGGCTGCAGTCCTCGTTCTCAGCCCCCCGCACATAGCATCACCTCTGACTGCACAGCCTGCCTCTGGCCTTCTTTAATGGGACAGATGTGCAGATACGCCATGAGATGCAGAATGCTTCATTGCGAAGCACTGCAGTATACCAAGAAGATAGACTGTTAGGCTGGGGTTTTAAATCAGTATTGAAAATAAAACTCTGAAATTAAATCTCCTCCCTTCCCCCTCCCCAAAAAAGCAAAATCCATCATCAGACTTTGTGGAGACACACAACCACCCTGCAGCACTTGCTGCATGCTGCCGGGTCCGCAGGCACCCTGGGCTCCTCTTGTCCCAACGCAGCCGCTCACGCTGGCAGTGGTCCTCAGGGTAACCTTCCCCGGGAGCCATCGAGCCAGCGGGTGCTGAGGATGTGCAAGTGCGAGAGTGTGGATTTGTTTGTGTCTGTTACTCCACATCTGGTGGGACAACTGGGTCATGCTGAGACCTCTCAGCCCACTCCTTCCCAGTGCCCACCCAAGAGCAGATCTTTGCAGATGGCTTTGCACTGGTTTTGTTAAGAAAACTAATTTGGGGACACTTGTACTGAGCCAGACTGCAGAGGGCCCAAGGATCTGCTTTGTGTTGATGGTACACTTGAAGGAGGAGAAATCCAAGACAGTGAATGTGTGTGCAGCTGCTGCCAGGAGAGCACTGTCTTACTCCCCTTGCTGGCTGGTGGCAGAGCCCTGTGGTTTGTAACGCCCGTGGTCGCTGCTCGTTCCCCTCCAGCCACTTCCAGCCCCTCTGCTGGGATACAGCCGAAAAGTCGTGACTGTGAAATGCTGAAAAAGCAGATACTGTAATGGCGGGGCCTTGGTAGAACTGGTTAACGTCGATGCCAGCTTGTGCCCATTGCCGGGTGCACGCCTGTGCAGCCCCGAGCACCATCCCCCTCACCCTGCGGCAGAACTGTGGGTTTGCACCAGATCTGGGGTGGCCAGCAGCCACCCAGGCTGCAGAGCTGCGAGTCCTCCCTCCTCGAGGAGCTGGGGCTGGCGATGCCTGGGGGTTGCAGGTCCCTGCACACCTGTGGCAGCGCATCCCACCAGCCTGGCACCCTGGGGAGCGGGGACCCCCACACGGGGCCGCTCAGCCCCTTGGCCCCCTCACGCCCTGGCTCTTGCTGGAGCTGGCCAGACGGCTGGTCTGACACCATGAGACCTCTCTGAAAAGAGAGATTGTTTCTCAAAAATAAATATTAAGTAACTCTAAAATTTCAAATAATTCAGAGCTCTGCTATTTTCCATGCATTATGAAAATAAAATTGAGGGGGAAAGGTATGTAATACGTTTCCTATTTCCTGTTTCTGCAGCCCTGCATGTGCCCCGGGGGATCAGCACAAGTGGAATTATCTATCCTCTGGCTGGGAGCATTCATTTCGGGCCAAAAACACCAAAAAAGTATGAACTAATCCCTACATAGAGCTAGGGAAGTGTGGGATCGCAGGCCAAATGCTGAAAAATGAGGCAATTTTCCCCATTTCAAGAAGTGACTAAAATCCCTCTGCTGTTTTCAGCACAAGCGCATTCTGTTCCACCCCAAACCACTTCAAGAGCCGGATCGCCTCTCCCAAGAGCAGGCAGCAAAGAGAAACCGGTGCACAATGCAAATACTGTCTCTCTCACCAGAGCTTCTGGATGGACAAGGGGGCACTTCTCAGATATTGTTTCATTTTCTCTGTGATGCTTGGAGCAGCTGGAAGAGAGGCATTAAATAAATTAAAAAGCATGGAATACCAGAGCAAGATCTTCTGGAAACAAACTCATCACTGAAAGTGGGATTAGTGCAGCACAAAAGCACCCCCTTCCTCGTGGGGAGGATGCACTGGAGACACAGAGCTTGACCCTTCCTGAGTGCCACAAGCAGGATCAGCCCTCCAGCTGGATCGGGGGTGGGAAGAAGCATCCCCACTCTGTGAGAGGATGACCTGATGGGGCTGCCCGTGGAGGATACGGACAGGCTGGGCAGCCCAACAGGGTCCCAGCTGCCTCACACTCCTACAGCCCGTTCACCGGAGGTGTTGCCCAAGCAGCTCAGATCAGAGCACGGCAGGATCGGGCACGTCTGCAGAATCCCCCTGCACAGGACAAGCAACAGCCAGCTCTCCTGGCCACCGCACCTGCAGTGAGGGGCAGAGCAGGGCGTGCAGCTGCTGGTGCAGGGAAGGCTGGGGGGAAGGCAGAAATCACCTATTCTTCAAGAAAAGACCTGCCAGCCAAAGGCAGGAGCCTGCACGAGATGCAAAAATTACAGGAATGTGATGATTTCGTTGCATAACTTCAAAAAAGTCAAGAAACACGGCAGTCAATGCTCACATGTCATACTTAGCAACAGCTTGTGAACATTGTGTAATGAGTATTTTAACAGTTTGTGCTAGATAGGTAAGGGTAAATTCAAGCCTTTTTACACATGTGTTTGCATCCACCAAATGACACACTTGTGCGTGCTGTGTACGTGTTTGCTCTAATCAAATACCCGCAGCTAGGCTGGCCACACACATCCAGCAGGTCTTTCATCTCAAAGGCATCTTTCAGATTTCCAAAGACTAGGAAACATGTAAAAGGACGTGCATGTTAATACATGGTTTTCTGTCTGGTCCAGTTTACTGCACATTTAACCAGAAAAACATATTTTTTCTTTAAACTTTATGAGCACCACAGAGGAGAAAGTCAATGTGGAGATCCACCTTTTTCATATTTCCTTCATTTAAAGGTGCAAGTTCATCTACAAAAATCCTGCTTGTAACTTGCTTACTTAAAAAAAAACCTCAACAAACAAACAAAAACCCAACAAACTTTACAAGTAGCTGCTCAAGTTTCTTAGCATGAAAGTTTTCAGAGTGCTCATCAGACTTAGAGTTCTTCTTCCAATTAACTATATGTTTTAGAGAAGGGGGAAGTTCCCACCCTGTGTTTTTGTCATTCTTACTGATGCCTTTTAATAAAGCTTTACAGCATGGCAATACGGTTAGAGAAATGGATCCTTGGTTTGCTGAGTGTGTAATGAAGCACACACCTCTCGACTTTGCTGCACGGGGTTTTTCTCCCCAATCTCAGACTCGGGCTGCTGCCCCACTGTAGCACTGGAAACCAGCCCCGTCTGCCCACCCTGCCCAAATGCACCTCCAGCCTCTCAGCGCCAGAGCAGAACCCACAACCCCGTCCACGCTGGTGCTGCGACTGCAGAGCGCATGAAGCTGTATTAGGCAACACCAAAAAAAAATGAAAAGAGAGAAATGATGGAAACGTAGAGCATACTCAAATGGAGTTATGCCCTCCCCCTGCCCCTTTTGCCCAGTCTCCCATTTTCTTATCCCTTTTTTTCCTTCACTTTAATCTTCCCACTGAGGTACTTGGCTTGGAGAAAAGCTAGGTTCAGGCCAAGTTTTGAGGCTTTTCAGACTCCAGACTTTTTTCTGTAGTCCTGTCTGAAGAAGGAGGAAAAAAAAAGTAGCTAAAGATTTTCCAGTGGGAAGAGAGTATTTTCTCTTCTCCCATAACTCAGACACAGCCAAAGGAATTTTTCTCAAGCTTGAAAACAATTCACCTTCAGGCAAACAACAAGCATGGAAAATTTAAGCCCAGCAGGTGAATGTTTGGGAAAATTTTTAGCCTATAGAAATTCACATGTAACCTTAACTATAGGGGTCGCTATATGGCATTGAACCATTATGCAGCACCCTCCTCCACACTGCTGGCTGTCAACAGCTTTCCCAAAGACAGCTACAAGTATTGGCATGAGAAAATATGATCTTGAAAAAAAATCTGCAGCCAACCCCTTGAAAGCATTGCGCATTGGCTGAGACTCTTCTCCGCGTGTCGATTCCCCTGCCGAGGCTTGCTGCCGGCTGCTGTTGCCTGCACTGGCTGGGTAGGCAGGGACCCTGGGCAGGCAGGGATCCCGGGCAGGCAGGGATCCCGGGCAGGCAGGGATCCCGGGCCTGCAGTGATGGGGCTTGGCAGCCACTGTGCCTGGGACTGCACAAGAATGCGCACAGGCCACAAATTCAGCTTTGCTTAGTAGCCTGGACTCAGTGTATATATTTAAGTTAATCAGAAACAACTGAACCACCAAGAGACTAATTTCACTGTACTTAACTAGCCACTGTGGGACCATTGCAGGGAAGGCTGAAGTGCCTCCTCTCTGCCTGGTGATGTGAGCTACCGTCTGAGCAAACATCCCCAGAAAAAGCAAGCAAGCTAAATATCTCCTTGGCAGAGCAGTAACTCTGTGACCACATGGCAGATCCACCATGTCCCCTTCCAGCTACACAGCACTGTCGCTGAGCTGATCCTGAAAGTTTAAGCTAAGAAAGATAAAGCTCCTTTCTTCCCCCCACTCCTTCCTCACAACATTCCTCTAGAAATACTCATCATTTTTAGCAGAGAGCATCCAACTTCTGCTTAGCTGACCATATGCCAGAATGGCAAGGCCAGCTTCATCTGGAGATGTGCTGGTGCACCGACCAAGAGGAAAGAGCACAAACTCTTGGACCCGAGACCTTGCCTGACAGTCCCAGGCAGGGAGAACCATTTACCAAGCAATGTGGCTTTGAGTCCCTCTAACAACCATCCCTTCCCCCGTGCAGGAGCAGCTGCAGTGAATGACGTTGTTTGGCCAAAAAAGAGAGGGAATTTCACCACTGCTCAGAATTAACAATAACGAGTCAGCTCTATACCGGTGTTCTGGGCTGCAGACTCCCTTTGGAGCTGCGGGGGTGCCTGTGTGGAAAGGACCACATGCGTCAAGGTCCCAGCCAGAGCACTGACAGAGGAGTAGTAGCAGCGTGGTCACTAGTCAGCCTGCCAGGGACAAGTCAGCCTGTCCAGAGGTCCCATCTCCAGTTGTGGGACAGCCCACGGACGTGGACTCACCAGAGCATCCCTGCTGTGCAGCCCAGGGAGCGGATCCTGCCACTTGGCTACTGGCCAGACCCCGACCCAGGCACAGGCACAGGGAGTCCTTGAGAGTGAAGATGCACAGCAATGCTTGGCACAGGCAGCCCACCAGACCACGGATCCCACACCCCAAGAGCAGGCCAGCTCATCTGCTGGAGAATAAACAAACACAAGAGGTGATCGATGGTTCCCTTTGGAAAACACTAATCACTTGGCTGTAGTGCATTTAGCAAGGCAGAGTGTGCATCAATCCCAGCAGCTGCCTTCAATCATAGCTGAGTTTAACTCAACCAGTTTAGGGGACTGCTATTAACCATCATCTGGTAGACAACATGCCCTTATTGTAGTAAATATTCATTTACAGCTGAAGGACAGCAGCACTTCTCATTGTCTCCACATATTTGTGGTGCTCCAGCTAGTCCAGAGATGACTCGCTGAGCAGCAGTCGAAATGGTGGCTGAAGCGCCGTCTGGGTGTAGTTACTGTTGGAAAGGGGAGATATTTTGAAAATACCATGGCTGATATTTTTATACAATAGAGACATCATGTACGTAGGAAGTCTTTTTACATTTTAAAACATAAACTGAATCACCAAAGATAGAAGATGAACAAACTTGAAAGCATATGAGCATTTATGATCTCACAGATTTCTCTCCTCTGCTCTGGGAAGCCAACAGGCAATGTTTGCAGGCAGCTCACAGGCAGGGGCATTGTCTCATCTCAGCAAGGAATGATGGGGTTATGGAGACAGAATTTGTTTTCTGTCTTCCTCTTTCCCTTGAGCTCGCCCTCACACTGGGGCACTAGAGCAGCCACCAGCGCAATGAGAGGAGGGAAAGCCTGCCCAAAGGGAGCTAAAACATCTGGTATTACCGTCTGGATCTGGCAGTACATTGTGCTCTCCAAGTAGGCAAGTCAAGTCAGTGAGCTCCCAGAGTGAGGGCAGACATGGGCAGTGGTAGACAGAGCCTGTCTCAACCAAAGGCAGACCCTGAGGATGCCCAGGAGACAGCAGCCTCCATGCTTGGATCCTCTGGGCCCACCAGGCTGGGAGGCAACAGCTTCATCCAGCCCCCACATACGGGAGCTGCCACAGGAGCTGCCCTCAGCAGATGCCCACATCCAGCACCAGCTGCTAAAGATGCCTGGCAAAGGGCCAGAAGAGGTTGTGGTTTGGAGAGGTAAATAAATGAGAACCAAATGGAGGGATGGCTACATGGAGTGGACCAGACTAGTGCTCCAAGAGTTGGAAATACACTGCACTTTAATTACAGCTCTTACCAATCAGGCGGTAATTACTGGTATCCTTCCTGTAGCCTACAATTGCCTAATCTTGTTATTTGAGAGCCATCAAGATTTAAACAGCTGGTGAGCTGTGCCTGCTTCTCAAAAAGTCATCGCTTGGCCCTGACACTGTTTAAGCTAGCAACAGTGTGCTGGCATTCCCTCTGCAGCTCCTCGGGTCCTTTGGGGGTGCCACCTCTCACTGCTGCCCTGCTGCCCCTTTCCAGGCCATTTGTACCAGGTTTCACCTCAGCTTAGCTGTAGAGCAGGCAGCCTGCCCCTCTGCTGAGTCTGCAGCTTCTGCATGGGAAATCCCACCCTGGGCCCCAGCAAGGAACGGGGGTTTGGGCTGCACGCTCCAGGCGCTCCTCTGCCCCCTCACCGGCAGGCCCACCATGGCCAACACACGGCACGGCCAGCCCTAGCTTGGTGCAAGGTCTGGGAGGTGCAGAGCTCTGCACCGTGCCCTTAAGCTTGGAGGAGCTGGGCTGGGATGTGCTGGCACATGGGTGGCTGGAAGGGCCATCCCGTCTGGCTCCTGTCTGGAGTGGGCACTGGTACCACCCAACAGCAGCATCCTTGTGCTGTCAGAGCAACCAAAGTGGAGGTAAGAAACACACTGCATGGAGATAACGTTTCATGGGATGGTTTGGGAGGTTTCCCTGTGGGAATGCAGGACCTCCCTCTGCTCGCCTGGCCAAAGCCATCCCCAGAGAGGACACTTGTCTTCAGGTGTCTCCAGAAGCGAGCAGCTTCTGTATGCACAATAGAGGCTTGGGCAGCAGCTCATCGGAGAAGTAAAAAATCCACCTTTCAGCCATGTAAGAACAAATCAAGCGTTTGCATCCAACAATTTATTTTCCTCTCTCAGTATTGGAGACTCCTGTTACTAGAACAATACCAGCTAAGCTCAGTTATCCTCAGGATGGCAAAGAGCTGACTTCTCCCCAGATCCACACTGCATTTGGGTCTCCTCAAGGAAGAGAAGCCTTGGTACAGCGCTAACACCGATGCACTGCACAGCCCCACAGACCCTGTTCTGCTGTGCCTTGAGGCTAGCAGTGAGCAGATCTGGCTTGCAATGGTCGTTGGTGAGCCCACAAAGTGAACACAAGCACAAACTGTCCTAACAGCTCTTAACGTGACTCTGCTCAAAGCTGCAGAAAGTGGGAGTTCTGGAAAACGGTCCTTTCCCTTTGGTCATATTTAAGAATTAATGCGTCGTGGAAATGCTGATTGTATCTCCGCACCATTCCTCCTTGCATACTTGTGTGACTTATCAGCCTGGGAAGCAGCTAAGGAGATGTTGTCAGCAGCATCCGTCTCCAAAGAAGTCCTGAAATGATTGTGATAATACTGCAAATACGTAGGGCTTTTATTTTTTGAGCATTACTAATTACAGGGGATACAGAAGGCTCTCAGCTAGGAACCTCAGCTTGCATGGAGAATGGGATTTAGGGGGTGCTGGGGCAGACAGGAGCAGGTTGCCACGAGCATTAGGTTTTCCCCAGTGCTGTACGGTCCATGAGGTGGCATTGCGCCAGGGGAGGACCCTTCGGTGGCCCAGCCCTTGGGTCTGAGCAGCAATTCTGTGCAAGCCTGAAATGATGCTGGACCTTCCAACAGCCCTTCCCGCTCCCGTGGCAGCTGGGCAGACAGACCACAGCTTTCACCTCTGCCTGGCCAGAAAGTGAGAGCAGTGGAGCTGTGCCTGAACACGCTTGGGGGTGTTGATTTTAGGGCCACCTCCCTGCATGTCTAAAAGGGCAAGTTCAACTCAGGGCAAACCTGCCCGTGAAGGGGGAGGCTCGGGCAGGTCGAGCTTGTAGCCTTGGTGCCTGCTCCGTCCCTGCCCTGCGCCAGCAGTGACAAGGGCTGGTGCAGGGGCTGGGGGAGCGGGGAGGGGCACGAGCAGTATCTGATTGCACAGGCCCGCTAAGGGATGGCAACCTCTGACAGCTGAGCACAGTAACCCTTTAATCCGTTGCAGAGCTCGTCTGTCAGAGCTCCAGTGCCCATGGGGAGGTATCAGTAACAAAACGGAGGAAAGAGAAATGAGAGTGGAAAATGTTTGGCTTTTTGTCTCCTTACTCGCTAGAAACACAACTGCTCTTGTTTTGCTGGCGGGAGCATTTCTCCGAGGCAATGCCCCCATTGCCGCAGGCTGCAGCTCACCCCATTGGGCGCAGGGTGCGGGTGGGGGGTCCCACCCCCACAGGACCCTGCACAACGGCTGTAACTGCACTAAGCCTGCACCCATGGGTGAACAGCTCGGCTCGCTTCACCCACTGTCTTTGACCCTGCACCCCAGCACAGGGCAGCCCCACTTGCAGGAGGAGCCCGCACTGCCTGCCATGCCTGCCAGTGTGTGCAGCGGCCTGGCGAGCAGATGGGTGCAACCTCCTGCTCCAGGGCCTGGCTGGGGAGCTGCACCCCGACCTGGCACAGCCCCTGGCCCATGGCTGCTCTGGAGTCACAGAAATCAGAGGAAGGAAGCAATAAAGCCAAGGGGAAGGCGAAGGGAGGGGAGGGGACCCTATTTCTGAGCCATTTAAAGGAGCAAGCAATATTTCCACTTGGGCAGTGTGTTCCTCTGCCCAGCTCCTCACCTAAAACAAGGCGACTGCGAGGGGGTGAGAGGAGGCTATCTGCCTCCCCCGCTTGTAATCTGCGGATTATAGCTTGTATAATGGGATTACTGGAGGCTGAGGAGCCGCAGCGAGCAGGATCCAAATCACACAGCGGAACAGGAGAGAAACCTGGAAGAATGTCTTGCACAGTACGAGTGCAAATACGTCCTTGCAAGACCACATTTGTATTTTAATATCAAGTTTTCTGTAATGCAGAACATACTTATGGCCCAGCTCCCTTGCTGGGCAGCTGCTGGGTTTCAGCATGGAGGAATTGGCAAGATCTTTTCACCAGGTGAAATAAATAGAGTGCTGGGCCCCAGATAGGATTACGGTTTGTTTTCTTTAGGTGTATAGAATCCGCGGGAAAGCTGAGCCCAAACGGAAACTCAACTCCTAAAGAATTTGGCCTATACTGGCCAGCTCCTGTCTGCCTGCCAGGCATGCTCTCCTTGCCTTGTATTTTGCTCTTTATCTTTTAAGAGGCTTTGTTAGCAACATATCAAACTATTCTTTGTGTGCCTAGAGGACAGGGGGCTTCTTTTCAAATTATTTGAGGATGATAAAGTTACAGGGTTTTACCTGGAGAACTGTGATGAGAAAGTTCTCCTGGGCATTTCCAGGAACACATTCCCCCTCCCCCAGCCAACCCCCCCGCCCCCCACCCCAATTCCCAGCATTTTCAGAGCAAGCCAGGGGGCCTGAGCTCAGCTGGGGAGAGAAGCATGACCTGGCAGAACCTCACCTATTTCTGAATCCTATTTTCTGTTACTAACATGTTTTCCTCCTTGTTGATTTTATGTTTTGTCCCAAAAGGCTTGTGAAAATCCCACAGTATCTCACACAGGGAGGAAGTGTATGAGGTGTGTATTGCACAGCAGCTTCAAGTCAGTGCTACATTCTGCCCCTGCCCCAGAACAGCCATGATGGAAGGGATCTGGGCAAGCATGCCGACTCAAATTAACACCAGAGACAAACACAGCCCCAACAAGCTGAAGGCTTGCTTTCAGGCATTTGCTGCACGTCTCTGCTCTCTTGCTTCCCATTGTTTCTCTGGTGAGCAGCATTCGGAGGAAAAGCCTTGGCTAGCATATGCTGGAGCATCCAGGCAGCTGCCTCCTCCCAGCTCCCTGCACCAGCAGCAGCGCACACCTCTGAAAGCTGGGCTGGGTGGGAGCAGCCCTGCGGAGGGGCAGCCCTTGGACAGACCCACTCAAACCAGTGGCTGCAGCCTTGTCACAGCAGGACCTGCGGAACTGGCACCATCCCTGGCTGGCCAGGGGGATGGCATCGCTTCCACCATTTCAGAGCAGTAAGTGGAGAGCCTGGCTGGAGTAAGTCTTATTGCAATTAGACTTAATGCAATAAGTGTCTTTTGGGGGCCCAGAACAAAGAGAACAGCGAGACGTGCCCTGGAACAGGCATGGGTGCATCCAGTCAGTGCCCAGCACGACATGAAATGTCCTTCAAAGTCAAAGAAAAGCCATCTCCAGAGTCCTTACCCACCTGCTGCCCTTCAGACATGGGTGCTGACATCCCAGCTCAGCTCTGCTTGGCCACTTCAGGGAGCACCGCCTGCATGCCAGTGCATCTCACATGGGAAAACAGGATCCTAACACATACTAAAAATCCTGGGCCGCAGAACTTCTAAGTCCACTACTACAATAGGACAGCATTTTAAAGTACAAAAAACTGGTTAGTCATGCATTTCTCTCAAGTGGATGAAAGACCTTGAGCCTGTAGTTCAGTCCAAGGGGCAATGCTGGGCACAGAGGACATGCAGCAGGCTCTTCCACAGCCGGGGAGCAGCCTTTGCTCTTCTTGATTAAAATACAGTCTTTAAAATTCTTGCGGGAATATCAAGGGGGATCTTGTGCTGAAAATATATACAGTTCATTGTAGCACTGCTTGCATTTTGGTAGTTAATGCAAAGCTTACTTTTTCACCTTGTGCATGACATGTTCTTTACCTAGATACCTTTCATTTGGCTGTGGAAGGCAGCATCTTGTTTAGTTTGAGAAAATAGGGGAGGTAGAACGACCTAGCCAATATCAAGTCAAAAATAAGTCTCCAACAGTAGACCACAGTGGTCTGAGTTTTCTTCAGATGTTGGCTACACGAGTAGTAATATGTGTCAGCCCCCCGCCAAAACTATCCCATGGGGGTTGCCTTTCTCTCCAGACACTGCAACAGTGGCTGAAAAATGGGTCTGCAACTTCGGCAACCCAGGTCTCCACTACGATCAAACTCCTTTTGGGTGGGTGTGTAAGGAGGCTCTGAAGAGTAATTCAGGGCTTAGTTTAGATCTTTCTGTGTCTTTCCTCACAGTGTAAAGTCAAGGCTGCTGTGACATGCTGGGCTGTCCCTGTGCAGCCAGGCCCTGAGCAGCAGACGTTCCTGAAGGTGAGGAGGGGATGGTGGGAGCAGGGCTCATCCTTCTGTACCAGCCCCCTCAGCTTCACCACCTGGGCAAAAAACTTGGAGAGCTGCAGAGACATGATCGGAGCTGCCTTAGGGAGGATGAGCACAGCAGAGCTTCCGTTGCTAATTACACACACACACAGAGCCATACGACTCCTCAGGTGAGCCCTTCGCAGGAACAAAGGAGCCCTTGTAAGGAACATGCTCTGCATGTGGTCCTCAGGTGTGTAGGACCCCAGGTTCCTCAGCAGCTCTCCTCTGTGCTCTCAGGCAAGGCTGTGCAGAGCTCCTCTCTGCCTCCTACCATGCAGCCACCACCGCTCAGCCTATAGGGCTGGGGCCCCAGTCAGAAGGGGGATGTTTGTAATGGGAAAGCAAATGTTCCTGTTGTCCTTTTGCCCATAAATTGCTGCTTCACTTTTGCTGAAAAATTCACAGAAGTCTGAACATGACCTAGCCTAAAAACTATCAGCTCCGGGGCGGTTGATTCACAGCTTTACGAACATCTGCAACCTACAGATAACAGGAGGAACTGGCTTTGTACCATCAAGAGAGAGCCAGGGAGCCGGCAGTTCCCAAGGTGAGGGCAGCTGGCTGGTCTGCCATGAGTTACCTGGCTGGCAGGGTGGAGGGGGAGTTCCCTACAAAACGAAAAGATCAATTTTTGTTTGACATTCAGAAAATTCTCCCAACCTCTGCCTGCTGCAGTTACAAATTAGAGCAATTGCTTATGTGAGCACTGTGAATGCACTTCTCTATGTAAGACTGTTTTTTTAAACAAGCCTACCCACCTCCTGCCTCACGGAGAATCCTTGTTAATATTTAAGTGTCAGTCACACATGTGCATTAACAGGGAAAATACCAGGTCTGGGCCCATGGTAACTGTCCACCTAAGGCCAACGCAAGTGCGGCCTCCTCTGCCACAGCGGCCACTGAAAACAGTAGTCTCAACCAGGAAATGCTGGTGGGTGACCAGCATAGGAAATTGTTCCCCCAGCAGCTTGTTACAGCCTGCTTTGGACGGGTACGTCATATGCCCCCATGTTCATTGCACTCTGCCAGGCCCACGTGCATCTGAAAATGCTGTTTGTAGGACTTCAGTGACAGGGGCTGCGAGACCTGTGAGTCTTTCAGTGCTTGAGCACACCAAATCCACAAAGAAATGGTCAGATCATGATATCACAGGGAACTCTCGCCAAACCAGCTGAAATCATTCAAACATTCAGAGAGTGCTTATGGGGGGGGACGAGCCTCTGTTCTAAATATATTCCTTTGAAGGCAGCTTGTTATTTAACCAACTATTGCAAAACAGCGTTTACATGGAGCTGCTCTAAACTGAAGAGGGAAGGAGGGAAAGCTGGTTGTGGGCACACAGTCACCACCCAGGTATTTTAATTGCAAATCCCAGCGTGTTTTATAGATGTCTAGAGAGTATCTTTTTACGTGGGCTCCAAGGATTACAATAAGATCCATCACGTTTTATATGAACCTAGTGACAGCACATAAGTCCCACCCTGATGATGCCTAAGATGGGAGGAGACCATGTAACAGCCCATCCATGGAGCCAGGAATAGTTTGAGGCATCTCCACACAGTCTAAGGCTCCCAGGATAGTTTAGCCAAGCAGAGCAGCTGCGGGGCAGTGCCTCTGTCCTGCACGTTGGAGACGCGTTGTCTCTCAATGCCTTCCCACCTGCCTCGGCTCAGCACCCACAGGCCCTGGGGGAGCACAATGTGGCAGCCCCCACCACTGCAGAGCCTGCTGGGGCAGAGAGGCCTGCAGCAGCCCAGCCTCCAGATCCTGAAGCGAAAGGGCGAATGGCACCTCCATTCCCAAGGGGCTCAAATGCCCGCAGTCAGCGTGGTAAGGTAATGTGGGATTTCCATGGCTTTCCTGCTGTGATGCACCAGTCTCTATCACATCAGCAGCAAGCGCTGGTGGACAGCTGGAGCAGCTGGGCAGTGTTTGTAGTCCCTTCCCGTGGGCACTGTGTTTCTCCTCGGGATGCGAGGGCAGGACTGAGCCTGTGCCCAAGGCTTCCCCCCATACACCATAGCCTAATAACTAGAGCAGAGACATGTGCTGGAGCCGAGCTCCTGAGACAGCCCACTCACTGGCCCTGTCCTCCAGGAGCCTCCAACCAAGAACCCACCCACAAAACTACAGGGACATGCCTTTGGCTGACTTGTTTTCCTGCACCCTCTCAGCACTCCAGCAGCCAGGACCAGCCCTGGAAATGACGCAGCACTGCCAGCTCTGCAGTGGCTCTTCACCCTCGCAGCTGGAGTGGGGCTCCTGTCCGTGCTATTGCAATGTTCCTGTGAGAAGCAATTCTGCCTGTCTGTGCAAAGTCCTGATTCCTCCAGACCTTGCAGCAACCCGGTCTCAGCATCCCAATCCTACAAACAGGCCATGGTTCTGTGGCTTGCTGCTTTTAGGCTCAAAAACTCCAGTATACAAGGAAAAAGCAAGGGCAGGACTAAGAGACTGTCTGCAGCAGACGCACAGGCAGGTTGTCCTTGCACACCTGCACAACGTGCCAGCAGGCGCAATGGGAAGAGCTGCTGCGAGCCTCTGGCTGTTCCCCTTCCAGCCCCTGCAAGAGTGTTTGTGCACATCACCAGGCTTTAGCTCAGCTTTTTTTTTGTTGTTAGTACAAATAGGGGAGTCCCAAGTGTGTCTGCAACCCAAATGTGAGATTCCCAATGGCAACCAGCCCAGCAGTCAGCAGGGGCAGTGAGTCCCATTTGGCCTGACATGACCAGTGCATAAATGCTGCAACCTGCTACACTGCTTATTCCAGAAATCCCAGGGGTGCCATCTTTCCTGAAAAGTATGTCAGTCTGTGCTTAGACACAGGTTTTGCTTCCTGCCTTACAAACCTTAAACAGAGAAGGTGGCAGGTCTACTGTGCCTCTGCTGGTTTAGGTAGCCATGCACAGCATTATTCTTTCGAGGAAGACTGTGGCTTTTGTGGACTCGTATATCCATAAATTCCCACTTGAGGGTACCTAACTGTGCTTTCCAAATACAGCACCATCAAGGGGAGGGAAGCCCCTCCAAAGCGTGCAGGGTGGGAACCGTGGCATTAGCGATCACTCTGACACTCATCAGCATGGGCACAGGGACACAAAGGCACTCCACTGCCAGCAACAGCATGATGGCTATATATGTGACATGAGTGTTAAAGGAAGATGTCTCTGTTGCTACTGTGAAACCACTGGCCTGAATATCCCCCTTTCCCGATGACCTCTGTCCTGACACAAGGGGCAACATTTGGGCAAATTCAAAACTAAGCTTCCGTTCACCGAGTTCTTCCTACGCTCTCCATCCTCATGAGTGCTCATTGGAGCTGCTGTTTGTTGTTAGAAATGCCCACAGCAACTGACCTGCCAGCCGCTCGCTGGACCTCAGCTCCTCATGGCGTGGAATTTGCTTTGGTGGCAGCAGCAAAGTGGCATCCTCAGCAGTGTAAGCAAGGGCAACCTTAGTGCGATGACATGCAACCAGAGGGAGGGTGGTGGGGGATCGCCCTGCCCAGCCATCCCTGATGCTGCTGGTCACTAAGGCTGGGACACTGTCCCTGAGGCCAGGACTGGGCATCGTGGGCTCCTCTGGCAGCCAGGTATCAGGACCAGGGCATTTCATGGGATCCTGCCCTGAAAAGCAGGGACTCAGCACCACTCCTGCACTGCTGGAAAGCAAGCACAAGAAAGCTTACCTTCAGCCACCAAGGCAGACGCCAGTCCTCACCAAACCTTATGCAAGGCACTCCCTGCCCCAAGGATGGATCACGGACCCCCACTTCGCTTTGCCGGGCCAGGGACTCCTAACTGGCAGTTTTCCTAAACTGTCGCCTTTGCAGTAAAGTGCCTGAGGACAGGAGGGCTGGAAAAGCCCCAAACCTCCCTGGCACCTATGTATATAAAGTACTAATAAACAAGGACATAGCCTCCAGGGCAGCCACAAACACAGGCAAAACAAGAAAGTGTTCGTGTACCAGTACAAAAACATCATAAATACTCTCCCACTGCCAAAAGACCTCTTCAGTCTTTTACTAAATCTCATCACAGGAACAATTTACAAGCCAATAATGCTGAACAACTCCATTCCAAACTCTGTGTTAAGCTTTATTTCAGGCTTTCACACTTTATCATGTTAGCACCTCCCAGGCTGGCACTGGACTAACGCATGCCAAGTTGAGAAAGGGGAGTAATGAAGTGGGGCTTGTCTCTGACTGAAAGTCTTCCAGCCAGGAAAAACTGCACTTTCATAGGCACCCAGCTTGCAGAGTGGGCTTTGTGTCCCCTTCCCAAATGAATGCTTCTTGGTGGAGAATTTTGGCCATATAATCCTTAATCATTTTCCCCTAAAATGCAGTTCTTCAGTAAATGCTCTATCCTGTACAGCATCTGTTCTTGCAGGTATATCCAGGCCTTAACTTCTGTGACTGTGGGAGGCCTTGCACATTCAGGAAAAGCTGGATATTCTGGGCTCTGTGCTCTGATGATCACCGTACTAGGCAGATCCCCCTGTGTGCTTCCAGCCCTGCCAACAGAACCAGCCCCACTGGAAGCCCCACATCTCCCTCCGGAGACATGTGTAACCCCCATGCTTATGTCAACAATAGCCATTGACCAGGAATCTAAAAAAACTGCATGGGAATTAATGTAGATCATGGAAAAACACAATCATAGACTGAGTTTGAGAAGGGAACTTAATGTAATTAAATTAATAAGAGGAGAACATTCCTCTTCAGAGGTCATCTCCATTAACTAATGCAATCCTATTGTGTTGTAATGTAATTGTGTAAGCATTGTGTCTCACATCCAAGAGCTGGGGCTCATTACAAGAACAATACAACTCTGTTACTTTCAGTGTCACGGCATCGGTATCCTTCTTAGCTTGCACACTGATACCTAAGAGCTGGAAGACACAGCCTGCAAATTTTCAGTAAACAATGAGGAGATGTAAAAGGAGATGGCTGCTGGGGGATCACCTGGGGAGGACTGGCAGGGTCTTTCTGTGAGCTTAGCAGCAAAGTGTAGACCTTTCCTAAACCTGGCCGCTCACCAGTTTTCCCTGACTTCAAAATGCAGCAATGCCCTGCCACCCCTCTGTACCGCCAAGTCTGCTCTTAGATTTCACAACAGCTAGCACCCTGCAAATGTATACAGCAATTTCCGGTGGCTTGCCCTGACAGAACATGTTACCAATGGCTGCTTAATTCAAATTGCAGCTTCTTCACAAAATACTTCCACAAACATTGACACTCCAAAAAAAAAGCTTTCTTTAGCCTTTTATAAGCTAGGAGTTTATTTTGTTAATATTTTTCTGCATGGAGTGTTTCAAATGAGAACATTCTGAAAGTAAATTGGCAGAGTATTTATTGCTGTTTATTTCTAAGCAGCTATAAGCTAATAATAATAGAGAATCCTCTTCAAGTGAAAACTAAATTCCTTTCAGTTAAAATGCTCAGCGCAAAGTCTGAAGCTGCGTTTTGTCAAGCAGATGCAAAGTGTCACCTTATAATGCCCATGCTAATGGAGTAATAGGATTGGAGCTGCGGCTAGCTACCCAGATCATTACGATAATCCTGGCCTAGAGAAAACAATTCTGCACTAAGCATTACTGCTCTGGAGAGAGTCCATTCCCCAGCTGGCCCAGCCACCTCTGCTGCAGGCACATGCACACACATATACACAAACATGCTGGGGTTAGCACTTAATCCTCTAACTGCCCACAAATGCCACAAGTATTCAGCAAAACAGAGGTCTGGACCCCTCGCTGAGTCTTGACTCCCTGGGAAACCTCAGGCACGGTTCTGCCCCATTGCTCCTTGTTAGCAGGGGATGCTGTGTGGTAGTATGCACATGCCAAAACCACCGCTGTCTGCTGCCGGGGTCACATGGACCTGCATAGCACAGGCACCATGGGCTCTCCATGGCAGGGGCTGTGGCGGGGCACCGCTGTGGCACCAAGCTCCCAGTACCTGTGCAGCAGGGCTGAGCGGGCATGGGGTTTTGCCCCAGGTCGCATGGAAGGAGTTAAGCTGGGTGGCAATCAGGGACCAGCTGAACCAGGACCCAGCTGTGACAGGTTCATGTTGTGTGTTTGTTGATCAAACCGGTTTTGTGAGCCTTGCACAGCATGTTCGCTTTTGCGGGGCAGTGTTGGCCTTTGCAGGCCAGGTGTGATTGGAAACTTTGTAACCGCTATGTCTTGCTAAGTGAACAAGATGTATTAGCTTTCAATGCCTAATAAGGAAGTATTTTAAAGTATCCGTGCTCCAGATGACAAAGTTACAATCTACAACACAGAAGAAGACTACAACCCTCATCCCACACCCCCTGGCAACAAGGCTGCGCAATCGCAGAAGATATTAGACAAGACCAGGTGGGCCCTAACCCGGCAACAAGGGGCTGTATAAGGGGACTCTGAGAGGGGTGAGGGGCGCGCCATTGGTGGAGCGGAGACTGCCCGGACGCCCGGCGCTGTTTTGCCTGTTTGCCGCTTGCTTCAATGAATTCTGATTGGATTATCCATGGGCTGGCGTACAATTTGTCATCGCCACCTATAACACAGCTGCAGGGGATAAAAGTTCTGGAAGCATTTCTTTCCTGACGGGGAGTATTTGAGAGTGGGGCTAAGCAGAGGTCAGTTTTCTGGGTGAGGGCTGATAAGGGACTTTGGTGTTCAAGGTGCTCTCTGGACTGGGACTGTCAGCTACAGCAGAGGTGAGGGGAGCGCTAAGCATGGTCTGTAGATGTGTCCCCAGAAGCTGAGATCTTGTCTGCAGGACCTTCCAGGGCTGCCACTCGAAGGCAACGCTCTTAGGAGCAAAGACCAGGGTATAAAGTGAAAGTCCTTGGGAACTGTTGAGGATTTTTGTTTATTCTTCCTGGAAAGTTACCAGTTCCTTAGGCTCAGGGCAAGCAGTGATGAGTCTGGAATCCAAGAGGCAGTACTTCTCAGTCCCTTGGGAGGTTTCTCTGTCCCCACAGGTGAAGCAGCCAGCCCAGGCTCCCTGGGAGAGCCCAGGACACTGGTACTGGGAGACCTGAGCTCGCAGCTGGGCATCCTGTGTTGCTCCCCTCGCTTGTGCAGCATGGGTAGTGGCCAGCAAGACAGCCAGACTCACTGCAGAGGGGTCCAGAAAGCAGTGTGACTTGGACACCTCTGCATGCTGCTTTGTGTACTTGGACCTGTTCTTGTTGTCTTGTTTGACCAGGGACTGAAGTGCAGCCAACAGAGATATCCTCAGTTGCAGTGCTAAAGCTGGCAGGAGGAATGGAGCTCCTGCCCATAGGGATGCCAGGAACTTTACAGTTCCACTTGGTTCTGGAGACTAGCATGGTGCTTCCCAGTGAGCAGCTGACATCTAGCAGAGAGCTGTCCTGAGACTTGATGAAGGAGCACTTCACTATCTCCCTGCATGATGGCAGGAGCAAATAGTACCACCTCATTTCAGCTTGCCTTCAGCAGCACCCTGCTGCTGGCCTGTCCAGTCCTGTTCCCTGGCTGGGCCGTCGTGGTGGCTGTGCTCCCTGGGTGGCAGTGCCAGAGGGTTTCCACCTGGCTGTTTGCTCATCTTCTGCATAGTCCTCCAGACTTGCTGGAGCTCTGACCTCCCTGGGATCGCTTCTACTAAATGCAATAAGCATGCAGCAAAAGCTCCTCTGGCAAGCGATAAACAGTGGTGCTCCTGTCTGTGCTGGGGGCAGGAGGTACCTTGGAGACATCCACCTACTCAACTGGCAGTAGTTTTCCTCCAGAAGTGCGAGCAAATACTGGATTTGCTAATGGTTTATACTGGGTTTTCCCTTGAGCTGGGTGGCATCATGTGTACCCATGACACCTCTGCACCGATACACCACAAGCCACTGTGCCCCGGCAGGAAAGGTACTGAGCCAGGTACACAGGACCAAGTGCAGGGCTACAAGAACTGTAGTGGACGCTCTCTCGCCTTGGTGGGCGGTGAGGCAGAGACTGGATGTTTTCTGGCAGCAGAGAACAGGGCAGGGAGCACCCCTGCGCTGGCTGGCTGCCAGACCAGGTCCTGCAGGGCCAGGCAGCCTCTGCCCCAGCCTGCAAAGAGAGGTGACCCCTTCCCAGCCACACAGAGTTAAACAAACAGGCAGCCAAACCACAGGCTTCAGCTTGGTTTGACCTGCAATGATTAAGAACAGGGCTGGTGATAGTGGTTTGAATGCGGAAGAAGGAGCAAAATAATTCGTGAGCGTGCTGGAGAGTCTGGCAGCTGCTGGCACTAGCTGGTGAGATGCGAAGTGCTGCTCTGTGCTTTCCGTCATGCACCCAGTAAGGCTGCTTCTACAAAACACGAAGGTTAAGAAAGGAAGGATGCCAAACTGCTGACAAAACAAACCCTGCTGGTGCAAGGAATCCCAGAAGCGTCTGGAATTTTCAGCCCCTGCTGCCCATCTGCTCTTCAGGTCTCTCCATTCACACACTCCACTTCTCACTATTTTACAAATTAAAAAATTGCAACAGTTCTCTCCAGATTTTAAGTGAGTGCATGGAGGAAGCTGGTGACTGAAGTGAGTCCCCTTTGCTCTGAACAGAGCTGGATTTTTGCTTCCCACATCTCTCACCCAGCCCGATTCATTGCCCTTGGAATGTTGTCTTTCCCCAGAAATGTGAATGAACCTACCTGCTGGGTGAAACCTTGCTAAGCATAGGATTCAAGGCTGGTCCAGATCCTCCTTCAGAATGGGTCATATTTGGATGCCAGGGTCCACCTGGGACCTGACAGCAGTCCGGTACCTCTCTGAGGAAAGGAAGGAACAGTCGCTTTAAACTCTAGAGGCTGCAGGGATGATCCTGGGGTCATGTATGATGGTGCGGTGAGAGGCACTACCTGCACCCCGCTGTGCAGGTGGGCTGGCCAGGGTGAGCACCCACTCAGCCTGCAGTTCTGATCCCATTTCCTAAATGGCAGGCTTTGTGCATGCCACAGGGCAATTACTAAAGGAAAAATCCTTTTATCCAGAATACAGTATTTTTTTAATCTGATTACTTGTTAATTGCTCCAATTTTACTGAAAGTGGGTAGCCTTTAAATTTTAACCATTGATATGCTGTTATCAAATCAGTGACTTGCTTTCATAGGAGGCTCACTCGGCCTTCCTGGATGCTGCCCCATCACTACATCCCTGAACGCTCTGCCAGTGTAATCAAAGCCTAGAGAAACATATCTTCTCCCACAACAGCCCTGGGTGTCGGGGCTGGTGGAATTCACTGTCTTCAAGTTCAGTCTCTGAATGAGCATTTACCGCGTTAACCATGGACCAACGCTGGGGACACAGACCTGGGGGGCAGCTCTACACTGGGCTGTTTGTACAAGCCACTTCTTGAAAAGAACAGTAAGTTTCTATGAAGAATGCATTTCAGCTGCTGACATGCGATGCTATTACTAAAACTGGAAAGCATAGTGATTGTATGATCACCCTTTATCTTTATTGCTTCCTCAAAGAGTGAAGAAACTTGATTAAGCTCATTTTTAATGTTGCCACCAGAGTCTGTGGGAGTCTTCCCCACTCCTGACAGACCTGGCTGATTGCTCGTTGCCATGAGCTGCAGTTTCCCTCGTGTCCAAGGGGAGAAAGGCTTCAAGACCAGACTTCTGTCACAGTGGAATTCACTCAGCATTCTGCGTGGCCAGGGCCTCCAGCTGCTGAGCCGGACAATGCCTGCTCTGCTGGGTTTGTCTAACTCCTTTTCACTGGAGAAGCCGCCAGCAGATGCTGGGGTTCCTGTTAACACCATTGCATCCCCAAGGTGAAGGGCTAGTGTGATGCTTGGCCTTGGTGGGTTCTGGTCCTGTGCCTGCACCCTGCCAGTCCTGCTGTGAGCACCTTGGGTACATTTTGCTGCAGGACTGCTGTGCATTTGTCAGGGACAAGTGGGCCTGTGTCCTGCACCTGAGTGCTTGTTCCTGAACCAGGCTCCTTGCATGCCCCGAGGACTCCTCTTGGAACAGCAAAGCGAGTATTTACTGGTCACGTAGGTGTTAGAGCACAGCATGGGAAGGGTTGGGAGCTTTCCAAGTATGGTGCTCTGATCATTGTGCGGGGGGGGGGGGGAACCGGCAGCATTGGCGAGAGTCTCCTTGGGCCTGTGGAACATCAAACCCCCTACAAAACACTTCCATGTGCGCCTTCCTGCTCCCTGCATGTCAGTCATGCTTTATTAATCCATTGGCCAGCATGAACATTGCTGTCCCCACAAGTGTTCTTTCATGTTTGCCTACAATCTCAATGTCATCGCACAAAATCAAGAGTAATTACGAACAGATACCAGCCCCTCTCTCTCCCTCCCCCTCATGACTGCCCCTCAACATCTGGTTTCCACAACTGCTCTTGGGTATGCTCAGAGCCGCAGCTTCAGCGTGCAGACCCTCAGAGCAGTTCTGCTGAGAATTAATTTCCTCTCCCCCTTCCCTCCCTTCCTCCCCAGAATTTTTCATTTTGATTGGTGATCAGCATCAAGCAGGTTTTAATTCCTCAGCCCACCATTCCCAATGGGCTCATCCTAGGTATCTTGGCAGCACAGAGACAGTGCAGCAGCCCTTCAGAGGGACCAAATCTGCCCTGTCCTGCAGCAAACCCCCTCCATCCTGGCTCTGTCCTGAAGTCCTTTTGCCATCCCCATTTGCCTTTTCAAATTCTGTTTATAGAGTACCTGTGCAGCCTGCTGGCTGCAGGGCTCTGGGGGAAATAAAATACTGCTATGCCCATATGCAGAGAATTTATCTACTGTCCTTCCACTGAGTCTTTCGGTTTGGATTGACCTGCTGTCACACCGAGCCACAACGAGATTTCTGACTGGAGCATCTTGTTTGCTCTATGCACCACTTCTTGCTTCCACCTTCCTCCGAAGAAAGTCCCCTGAAGTGTCTGCACAGTTGGGCACAAAATCTCTCCTTGGGTTTCTCCAGGATTAAGACAAGAGCAGGTCCAAGGTCTGTTCCAGGTCGACCTGGGCAGCGTCCCTCTCCCACCCCAAACTGGAAAATGCTGGATGCACTGAACGCTGCTTGAGTTGTTTGAAACTATTCATGTTTATGTTTGCAATAAAAGAAGAACAGGTGCTGGCAATTTAACTAATCAGGTACCATCTACATCTCCTCTGAACTGATTCCTTTGCAATACGCTCCAATGGCTGCTTGGCCATCCGACAGCCTGCAATTATGCAGACATCCCGATTCACATGGTCCTTATTACGGGCAGAAGATGTGCCATAATCCTGTAATTTTTGCTGAGGCCTCGAACTTGCTGCATCAGCTTTTTGGGCCCCTTGTGCAGATGATTTTCCCTTACTGTCCTTTTAGTGGGAAGGGGCTCTGAGGGGTCCCTGCGGCAACAGGGCGGTGGGTGAGTTTAGAAAGGCATCACCAAGAGTCGCAAGCATTTTCCTGACAATGCGCAGTGTGGGGTGAATGTGCCAGGCTGCCTGCAGTGAGTGAGGTGGGAGTCTCAGTCAGAGTGGCCCTGGCTGCCACTGCCACCATCCCACCATCCCACCTCCCGACCTCTTGGGTGCTCCCATGACCCACTGGTCCAGGCATACCTTGCCGCCAGCAGTGGGGACATTGCAGTCGGGCCAAGGGATGTGCCAGGTGTGCTGCGCACACTCACGTTTCCCTGCATGCTTGCACGGCTGTGCCAACAGCTGGGTCAGAGTGATGTGCACAGTGAGTCTGCCACAACCTGGGAGCTGCCTCAGCAAAAAAACCCCAGTCAGATAATTACAACTTTTGTAAAGAAAGCAACTGCTCCACCTCTCAGCAAGCCCTGACCCAGCAGCATGGTTACTATTTCACTGGTACATTAATTTCTCTCGCCAACCAGAGAATGCTCTTTGCTGCCCACTCCTCTCTCAGGAAAGGGCTTTCGGGTCCCCCCTGCACGGTTCAGAGAGGCGGCTGCTGTGACGGGTGACATGCCCTGTGCTCATGCCTCTCCATGGGTACCGCTGTCTTCCACTGGACTGGGAAATACAGGTTGCGTTTAAAATGAAGGGAGAAAAGGAAAAAAAAATCTATTAGAATGAATCATAGAATGGTTTGGGTTGGAAGTGACCTTAAAGATCATCTAGTTCCAACCCCCCTGCCATGAGTAGGGACACCTTCCACTAGACCGGGTTGCTCAAAGCCCCATCCAACCTGGCCTTGAACACTTCCAGGGATGGGGCATC
>JAVJGG010000088.1:13468692-13481551 GCA_035590195.1 Aviceda cuculoides | reverse complement strand
CCTGGCCTTGAACACTTCCAGGGATGGGGCATCCACAACTTCTCTGGGCAACCTGTTCCAGTGAAGAACTTCTTCCTTACAGCTAATCTAAATCTACCCTCTTTCATTTTAAAGCCATTACCCCTTGTCCTATCACTACATGCCCTTGTAAAAGTCCCTCTCTGGCTTTCCTGTAGGCCCCCTTTAAGTACTGGAAGGCTGCTCTAAGGTGTCCCCAGAGCCTTCTCTTCTCCAGGCTGATAAACCCCAACTCTCTCAGCTTGTCTTCATGGGAGAGGCTCCAGCCCTCTGAACGTCACACATCTAACCAATTCTGGCTTGACCAGAATACAATAAAATGCAGTTCATACAACATTTTTATTGCTAATTGGTTTGACTGTTAAAATTTAAATGCATTAAGTTACTTTAATGACAGACAGAGAGGACCTTGTTAACCTTTAAAAGAATGTTAATTAATTTATATACCTCCTAAAAAGCTTTGCACTTCTCCCTCTGGTGCTCGGCCCTTGCTGTCTTGGCCAGTCTGCTGCACAGCCCTGGGAGCTCTGCCTGCTGAGCATGTCCAGAGAGCAGCTCTTGGAAGAGGTTATTAAATGCAAAACGGGGCAGACACAGGGGCCAGCAAAGTGCAGCCAGCGCTGGCTGGGGGCAGAAGCACCGGCTGAGCACCCAGCACGGGGTGGGTCTGGGACTCCCCATGCACATTTATGGAGACAGGCTGTTAAAAGTCAATGTACAACTTAGGTCCACATTACCAACCCGAAGAGGGGCAGAGGGTGGCCGGGAAGCCCCAAGCTGGGTGCGCAGCCTGCAGTGAGCAGAGGCATTGGGTGGGCCCTGCAGCCCGGCGGGCACAGCAGTGGCAGACAAGGCTCTAGTGTGGCACAGGCTGGTGCAGCCCGTCCTGCTGCTTGGAGGTCTGCTTCCCGGGACCTCGCCGTTGCCGCCGCTGGTGTTTTCACCATGGCCCAGGGACCCCTGCTGCACACAGGTCCCAATGTGTTACACACTGCCGAACAGTTTTCTATTTAAATGCAAATTTTGACTTTTCACTTGGCAGCTGGAGAAAGTTTTTCACACCAGAATGAGGGTCACGATAATAATTTATCCACAGGCCTCTTTCTACAATTACTATTTGTACAAGAGAAGTGTTGATACTTGGGTGGCTGGGAGAGGACTCCTGCAGCAGAGCCAGACCGCCAAGGGAAGGAGCACAGCCACGTCAGCGTCCGGCCATGTTTGTTTCCTTGGAATAATCTCAATGCATAAAATCGCTGAGAAAACAGCACTGCAATCTGCAGGACTTGCACAGCTAACCATGCTGTTTGCTGTTGATGGGGTCCAGTCGCTGTGTCTCTGGCTTTGGCAGAGCTGCCAGGCAGGGGCATCACTGCACCGAAGCCCATGGACAGGCTCTGTAGACCACATGCACGTGGGGGGAAGATTCTTCATGCTTGGCGAGGTACCTGTCCTCTCGCCTCCGCACAGGCTGATGGACACACAGTCAGATACCACCTGAACTGCAGGACGCTACATTTGTCAATCTCCAGGAGTCTGTCTGACATCCCTTTAAAATTAATTACTTCATCCCTGGCACAAGCAGGCATCTTATGTTCCTCAGTGCCATAATGAGAAGTCACAGTCAGCAAGAGACTAGATGGGAGATAATGCCCCAGGAAGGGTTAAGCTGACCAGAGACCTGGACTGGAAATTTCCTCCTTGTAACCAGAACCTCACCATGCTCTCCAGCCCTTTCAGTCAGCATGGCTCATCCCATGTCACCAGCACAGCTTGCTGAGGCCACACAGAGGGTCCCAAACCTCCCACACCCACCACCCTTCAGGGACCCATGGCTCCCCGAGTAGCACAGCCATCAGCATGCCATGGACATGCTGGCCTGAGCACCCTTGGCTTAGCTCCCGAGAGCCACCGCAGTGACAGGGGATGGACGGGCACTGAAAACTGCCTGAGTCCTGCAGCTCTTTGCTTCTGAGCACCCCAGGCTCTCTGGTTCAAGGCATGCCTGGCTGCAGGTCTAGCACTTCTCCATGCTCACCCCATCCTGTGCTCAGCACAGAACTGGGTGCTGCAGCTTGCTGAGCCAGGCAAGGCTGCGGGAGCCCAGGGAAACAGCTCAGGGGTCTTCTGGATCTGAGGCTGCAGGAGCAGTGTTTCTTTTGGTTCTCGTCACCCTCTGGTAAAACACAGTGAGCGCTGTGCAAACAGTTGGCTTTCAGATGTCTTCTCCATTGCAGGCCAGGCCCCAGTGTGCGGTGCATTGGGGAGCTCCTGGCACAGTCCTGCAGGGACGCCTGGAGCTGCTCTCCGCAGGCCTCACTTCACAGGTCTGCAGATTTACCACGTGCCTTAATTAGCAGCAAGGGGTCTGAATCTCAAGATGTTTTGCAGACTGTGGGAGCATGCCCACAAGTACAGACATGGGTGAATTGCACACACTTGTATTTCTTCATGGGAAGAGCCATGGCAAGAGGCAGATGTGGCAGTTCCTCTCTCGATGCTATGTACGATACCTTTCCGGAGCAGAGTCCACCAGGCTATGATTCACGTCTCCCTGGTGCTGAAGCATACAGATCAAAGCCCTTGGGAAGAGGGCAGGGACCCAGCTTTGATGACAGGATGGAGCTGTGATGACAGGATGGAGCTGTGTTGAGCAATTGTTCGCCTGCCATAGACAACACCTTTGCACCGGGCTCTCTTCCAACACTTCCAGCCACCCTGTGGTCAGCATCCTGGGCCAAGCAGCACCGTGGCAAAAATCACTCTATGCTTTTCTTTACCTGGCCCACCTGGGCAAAAGCCTGCATAGCCCCTGAGAATAAGCTGTCCCTTTGAAATGCACAAAATACAGCATAATTAAAATCACAGAGAAGTTGTATCATTAAATAATGTTATTGTTTCAAAGCCAAGCACTCAGAGTTAGGAGATGTTAAAATTAAGGTGGCTATTGCAATCTTAATTTTGATTGTTTTGCTCAGATGCACTAAGATAGAACTCCTAACTCTGCGATGCATGCTGAACTTTCTACAGTGCAACTCTTTTTCAATATTTGTCTTATTCTCATTCTTCAATACATGGCCCCTGCCAGAGTTACCATGTTTAAAACCGTGCTTGGAAGACAGAGTGTTTATTTGATGCACCAGGGAAGCTTTTCTACAAGGCACATCATCACAGTGTTTGATATACACACGAACTTACCTTCATTTATCTCACAGCCTTCTTACAAGGTACCAGGGATGATATTTCACAATGTCGTAAAAAAGGGCAGAGATGCAAGAAGATTAAAATCAATGGTTTCCACTAATTTTGGATATCCAGTAAGTAGCGCCTGTTTTTTCCAAACACTGAGCGTTCACAGCATCCTTTTTACTAACGATCAAGGAGAGGATCCAGGCTGACTTTGGCCATTCGCTGTGAGCTCCTGGCAGTCGCAGCCCGTGGCCCCAACAGCAGCTGCCTGCGCACAGCCTGTCTTCCAGGATGGGCTGGAGACAGAGAAGCTGTGTCTCCTGAGACGTGTTGCACCCCCGAAACATCAGGCCCCCTTTCTGTGGCTGTTATCCCTGCTTTGTCCCTTCCTACCATCTGGTGAGCAAAGCCAGGTTCCCGTGGGCTGCAGCCTCTTCCTTGGGCAGCCTCAGCCCCGAGAGCAGGGCCAGCCTAGGGCTGTGCACAAGGGGTTCGGACAGAAATGGGCAGATCTCCAGGTAATTGAACAGTGCACGAAGCATCAGGGCCAAACCACATTAGTGTAGGGAATTAAGAGAAGTAGAAAAAACAGAAAGCCCATCATGTGGCATCATTTCATCCCCTCCCTGGTTCATCAGCAGGACAAGGATTACTGTAACACCCAGCCCACCTGCAGCTATTGCCTAGGTGGCTGTTGCTCGAGTGACCTCTGGAGCCGGCAGCAGAAAGGGGCAGGACTCTCCTCCGCAGCTCTCCAGATACCTGGGGGCAGCCAAAGAGACAGGAGCTGAGTTTGCTGGGCACCCTCAGCCCCAGACTCTGGAAGAGACAACGCTCTCCTGCCCTAATCCTCCGCTTTTTCCAGACACACTCGCCCTGCTCAGCCAGCATGGGCAGCCCGGAGCAGTGGCTGAGCAGCTGGCAGGGGCAAACGGGCATCGTGCACAGCACAGGGAATGGCTGGCATCCTGTGTGAGGACCCATGCGAGCTGTGTCCCTAGGACCTTGAGCTGTGTTTCCCTGCACTGCTTGCTGCTAGGACAGGGGACACAGCACGGCTGCCTCCCTAACCCCACCACCACGAGACGCGCCACCTCCACGTAGAGCAAAAGCCATAGAAAAGGGATCTGTAGCCGAGGTCACATCCTTTTTCTAATGTGAATTAGTCTGAGTACTAAATGAGTTCAGACTTAATTGTAAGCATTTTCTGTTAACTAAGCAAGAAATCTTATAATAACACAATAAGGTGCCATTTCACAGCATCCAAATGGAGCAATAAGCTAGTGCCTCATTGGTATGTATTTTTTTTCACAGTGATTGCTGACGATGCTGCTTTTAATATATTCACATTGGCACAGCCATTTGCATTCAGATACAATTATGAGTTAGAAACTCACTCCTTTCTGCAAGCTCTAGAAAGAGAGAATTTCAGCCCAGAAACACGTTACTTTTCATTTTGTGGGGTCTAATTAAGGAGTCTGCTCTGGCAGGAATCAAATTCCTATTGTTACCAAAGGAGTGTCCTGCAAAGAAATAGATTAAATTAAACCAAGTCTTCAAAATTCTTCCTTTTTCTCCACAAAATCTTATTGATCTTGAGCAGAAATAGTTATTTCCTATGGAAATAATGACCCTTTGGGGACAGAGACCAAGAAGATGCATGAACAGCAGCCATTCCTAAAGAGTGTTAGCAGGTCACAGCTGTGCCACACACAGTTTGCCACTGGACAGCCTGCACCGAGACCCTCTACACCAGGGAGGGCTTGAGGTTGATGGCAAGACCATGCTGCCACCAAACCTCACTCCAGCTTGGGAGCAGCAACAGGGTTCCCTGAGTGCCATCAGCAAAGGCAGGGGACCAGGCTCTCATGCGACCAAAGGCGGTGCAAACACTTGCTTCAGCGTCCCTGCAAGAGCAGCTGAGCTGGGTGGCCTCCCAGCTCTGGGTTACGTCTGTAAAGAGATCCCAGATTGGAGGATAGAGTGGCTGGGAAGAGCTGGCATCTGTAAAACTCTGATATTAACAGGCCACAGCATGAGGCTCCATGGTGTGGGCTGCTCTGGGACTGGAAGTAACCTCCACTTCCATTTATAAAGATGCAGCAGGCAGGCCAGCTGTATGAAAAATTGCAAATATAAATGCTGGTGCTCTGCCTGGAACAAGGGCCCTTCCACATCCCCACAAGTTGCAGCTGTCCCTTGACCCCTCCTGGTCAGCCCATCTCCTTCCCCAGTCTATTAATTCAGTGAGATTCTCAGAGCTCCAAGGGAAGCCTACCATCTCCTAAATGTTCCTCCTCAAGACAAAGCCCCCACCTCGGCTTGAAGAGACAAATATCCCCCATCCTGACAACTGTATCCTGTACCTCTGCCCAGGAGTCCAGAGAACACCTCTTGCCCTGCACCCCCGTGCTGCTTCAGGGCATGGCCTGGCTGTGAGGGTGGCTTGGGCAGGTCCCAGCTGCCTGCAGAGGTGCAGCACCCTCCGACTTCACACACGCGTCCCCCATCACTCCCCTTCTCTTTGCCTTGGGCTCTCCTGACAAGATGCCACAGGAGAGCGATTGGAAGGGAGCACATCCTTCCAAACCCTCTGCTTTCCACCTGAGGAACTAAAGCAACAAATGAAAGAGAGAAGAGGAAAATAAAGAAACCAAGTGAGGTTCAAGCTCCAGCATGGGATTTAGCTCCCCTCCTGCAGGGGAGGCTGGGGTGGGAAAAGCAGTGAGGGTCTTGCCTTGCATGTAGGCACTGAGGCCAGCCCAGCATGAGCCAGCACTATCCAGGATGTCTGGTTGTGATGCACGAGAGCAGCAAGGAGCCAAGGGCTTAGAGACACCCCACAAAGATGTGGTAGGAGAAGGAGCATATCTGCACCCAGCGTGGCCTTGCATCCCCACCAGCTCTGTGAAAGGACCACGTTGGGCTGAGACAGTCACTTGTCACCCTGCCACTTCCACCTTGATTTCCAGGAACAGCACTAGGATTCCAGGAAGGAGCACACTTGGAATCAGCTCGAGGGCCCAGCCACCTCAAAATCCCGCCCTAGCCAGGGAAACCTTAGCACAGCTGCGGGAGCCAGCAAGAGCGGGAACCTCAGGTGGTCCCTCAAGCTGGGCACCAGCCTTTTCTGCCACAGCAGGGTCAGAGCTGGACCCTTCAGGTGCTGGTGGGTGGCAAGTAGCCTCCTCCTCCTCTCGCCAGGGAAGGAGAAGTAGCAGAGGGAGGAGGAGGAGGAGGAGGAGAAGACAGTGTAATTACTGCAGCACCTGAGATCTCATAAAGAGTGCCGTGTAGATTACCTCCTCCCGACAGGCTGGAGCTTTGGTTTATAGTTTACACCAGCATATATCGAATTAACCTCAGAGAAAAAGGTTAAACTATCAATCACGAACTGCAGTTTAAAGAACTGCATTCCCCATGATATATGGCACTGGCAGGCATGTCAGAACTAAGCCAAAGACTGCTTAAAAGTAACTGGGGATAATGGGCCCTGCTCCTTATGGAGATAGATGTGCAGTGTGTTGACTTTAATATGCTGCATAAATGAGACCCCGGTGTGGAAATATTGCATCACAATGTAAAACAATTTCCTCTATTCAAACAACCTCTAAGTAGACTTCTCCTATTTAATATTCACTGGGTGGCTCGGCCAGCTCTGGGCTGCCCTCGGTGATGGCAGAGGTGCGGGAGGGCACCCCCGTGGCAGGGGGGACCCGGAGCAGCGCTGGGGCCAGGGGCAGCCAGGGCAGGGAGCACTGGGCAGTAGCTGGCACTTGCCTGGACTGGGGCCTCCGATAGCAGAGGGCTTCTATTAGCTGCACGTGTGTAGAGCAGCGGGGCTGTAATTTGAAGACATGTAACACAGACTGTTTACATTTTTGCAATCCTGGATAGTTATGTGCTGAATTTCCCTACTGGAAAGAAAAACTGCATGAGTGGGGAATGCAGAGAAGGAAGAGGCTTCTCGCCTCTGGAGCAAGGGGGATGCATCACATCTGGGAGTGGGCTCACGAGTGGACATGCACCCTTCCCTTGCTGCCCCGGGCTGAAGGGCCCCTCATGTCCCTGCTTGGCCAAGGTGGTCTGCAGCCCACGGCTGTCATGCCGGGCAGCCTGGGTGGTGGGACTACTCAAGACTTCTGCCTGCCCATGCCAACAAAGAGTCTGGCAGGTCAGCATGGGAAGCCGCAGGGCTGGTGCCACACAGGCAGACATGCAAAGGTGGGGTCCTTGCTCAGGTCACAGCCGGGACCCCCACTCCAGCTGCACTCCAGCGTTTGCAGAGCCTGTCACCAGGGTCAGCCTGAGGCTGCTGTGCCTCTGGAGCCAGACGGAGGGGCAGCCCCCTGCAATGCTCTGCACGGAGCCCCGCCACTGTGACCACTGGCTCCGTTGTGAATGATGATGTGTCTGCTGTCACGGATTGGGGACAGGTACCACAAAGTTGATTTTTAACTGTAACAAATGTAATTGCTAGGTTTGGGCAAAGCTACTCATCACTGCTTCAGGAACTTTGGGACAGCTATTGTTTGATACTCTCAGCCAACGATAATGCTGCCCAGTTTTCATTATACACTTTCTAATTGCAACAACTACATAATAGTCATTGCTTTGGCCAAGGAACGGGAACGGTCATGCTGACGATGGCACCTGTGAGACTGAACAGCTGTGACAATCCTTTCCCTGCCCCAGGAAGAGCCACCCCCAAATCGGGAGCATGGCTCCCACAGGCATAGAGCACTGGGAAGGGCAGTGAGAGCAAGGGTGAGCTCCACTCCTGCTCTCAGCAGATGGTGTCTCTGCCCTTATCCTAGCTGCTGCCCTCTCATCCCTGGCCCTGGAGAGCTCTGAAGTGGTTGGGGCACAACCCCTCCGGCCTGGGCCTTCAGATCAGTGCTCATTTCGTATGAGCTGAGACCAGATCTGCTCGTCATACCCTTTGAGCCTAAAAAGAGGCTCGTCTGAGCTTAGTGCTTTACCTAACATGCTGTCTTGAGGAGAAGAAAAGGTCAGTGAGACTTTTGAAATAAAAATGTTTCCATCTCAGTTGAGAAAAAGCCCAGATGGGTGAGCAAAGTTTAGAAAAGGGAAAGAATTGAGCAAGCAAGCAATACTGTGAGAAGCTGATAAGACAAGCTCTAGCAGGAGAATAGGGGAGCCTTGTCTATCAGCCTATTAAAGGCTATTCTTACAAGTTTTTTTTCTTTTCATTAATACGCAGGGTGAATAGAACATTGAATAAAAATCAGTACTTACTGCACAATTGTAGGATTGAAAGGTAACTGTCAACAGAAGGATTGGGGTGACAAAAGGGGCCATTTCAGTGCTTAGCAAATGATTTTCGGCTTGTCATTTCAATAGGCCGTGTTTTTCAGAGATTGTGTTTTTTTGAATAGCGTTTATTACCATGCTTTTTAAAAATTTCATGTTGTCTCTTTGCAGGCACCATTCATTTGCAGATGCAGTATTCCTTTTTGGTTGTCAGAGGGATACTGCTTTAGAAAAATAAAGTACAGTCGTCCAGTGAGAAAAAGGATTCTCTTGTGAAGCTAATGGCTGGGAGAAAAACAATCGGGGCAGCTCCTACCTTCTTGCCAGCCTGACCCAGTTTCTCCCACTGTTCTTTATTCATGATGATGTGGGCCACCAGTTCTCTCCATTTCAAATTACAAGTACGATGCTGAGTAAGATGAAACTTTTTTAACAGAAAGCCCATCTTCCTTAATGCTCCAATTTTGCAGCAGGAGACCAAAAATACAAATAGGTCTCCTATCTCTCCCCTAAAGACAAGAGGTCCAGTTTTGCAGTCTTTATTCAGACAAAATCCCATTTACCTCAAGGGGGGCTTTGCTTGAATAAGCAGTGGGCAATTAATGCTCAGACTTTACAAAAGAGATACATGGGGTGTTTAATGCATTGTGCGTATGCCTGAGAGGAGAAGCTAAGTGACAAAGTTTTACGGTTATCTGCTTTAAATAAAATCTTTGAAAACATGTGTTGGTTTAATCAAAATGATCGTGTTCATTGCTACATAATTGCTCGCATAGGTCCAGAATTTGCATGACACTGTATACTGTGCAATAGTGGTTAAAAGGAATTGCATTAGGATTTCATATAATTTTAACAAAAACCACCATTTTTGGCACCCTGGGCTCCTAAGTAGAGAGTAATCTAGAATTAGTGAGAAATAGATTTCATGGCTTTAAGTCACTTTATAGAGTGCAGGTCTTGAACCCTGATCTTTTGTAAATTGAACCACTTGTGAAAAAACAAAGGGCTCTAATCCTTTTAAACTGCCACTGCACATCCCTGGCCCAGTGCCCTTGAGAAGTGATTTAAATGGCATTGAGTATGGCAGTTCAAAACATACTCAGATCTGTTAAGAGGCTGATATCTATGAGGGGAATGGAAGCAGGGTAAAAAAAGCTAATTAAAAGTATTGATGAGTCTGCCAGAGAGAATAATATCCTTCAGCCCTCTGAAAATCACCCGGAGCAAGACTGGGATCCTCCTGAAACAGTTGCTACAGCAAGGAGGAGAGGGCTGGCGGCAAGCAGGAGGGTGCCAGGAAGCTGTTTTAGGTGCTCTCTGGTGCTGGAGAGGGGCAGGACAAGCTTCCTGGTGCAGGTCAGTGTCCCACACGTCACCAGCATTGCCAGGGCTCTGCACCAGCATGCACCATCACCAGCTCCAAGGGATCCTGGCTGGATCCCAGTTCCCGCATGGGTTCTGGACCGCTTCCCTGGGAGTGGCACCCAGCACATCACCTCCTGCTTTCCCCTTCCACAACAGGCTCTGTGACAGGCCATTCAGGGCAGCCCCAGCCGAAACGCTGGTAGGGCCGGCAGCGGTGGCTGGAGATGCTGGGGCAGCTGAGAGCCCCAGCCAGCCCCGTCGGTGGGCACAGGCTTCAGCCACGGGTCCCAGCCCGGGTGGGCAGCAGGCAGGGAGCTGCCCCCAGACATGCCCCTGGGGCTGCTCCCACCTCTTGGTTTGCATGGGGCCTCTCCTGCCACATTAACAGCCCACGTGTTCAGAAAAATCCGTGCTTGCAATTTGGGATACTGTTTAGAAGATCGCTGCCCAGTGTGCAGCTCTGTAGCTTGTAGGGTCTGACCCAGCTGGGGGGAGGGGTTTGCCTCTTAAAACCCCTTTTTTCCCCTTCCTCCAAAACAAAAGATGCCACTTGTGAACTATCCCAGGTGACCTGGAGTTTTCTGTGTTAGATAAACATTACTAATTCAAAAGCACTTTTCTTTTCAACAGCTAGAATTAAATCAGAACTCTTTCCTGAGAAGCCGCAGCAATAATGGGTGTGTTAAAGAGGATTATCCTTCCTGCCAGTCCCAAGGAACAGCTGATAAATCAATAGACCTATCATACAAGCGCTCCTCCCCATCTCCCTGATCTGCAAGACCCTGCGAGGTGTGCAGCAGCGGCAGTGGGAGAGGTACAATGAGTGTCCCCCCAGCAAGTGGCCATGCTCTTGAGGACACTGGCCATGGGGTGGAGAGTGGGGCTCCACCTGCGCCACACAGCCCCACACACCGGGCAGAGATCCTGCCATCTTCACTGCTTTGCCTGGCCAGATCCTCCTCATCCCAGCCACCATGGCTCCTGAAACCAAACATGCCGGGCTGGCAAAGCATCACCCAGCATCGTGCTCAGGCATCCCACCTCTCTTCTGCATGCTCAGGGAAGGACGTTTGGCCTATTCTTTTCTTTGCACCACCAGTTTGCATGTCACCCTTTACCGTCCCCCTCCCAGGGCTCTGTGGGAGCTTTCGTTACTCCAGGTGTCCTCGGGGCTGTCCTAACCCTTCTGCTGCATGCTGTGAACTGTGCTCCAGAGTGCATTTGTCAGTGTCCCTGACCTCCCGCACGGATGCCAAGCCACGCGTGGAGCCTTTTCCACTGCAGCAATAAGAGCTGGAGCTCAGGGGCCAGCAAGGACAAAATGTTCAGTTACCTTAGCAATAGCAGAAAAACAAGAATTTCACTTTGAAAAACTTTTTTTTAAAAAAAAGCACTGTTCTTTAACAAACCTGCTGTCTGCTCTTCTCCCAGGGGAAAGGCTGAGACAAGGATCTCTGCAATAGAAATGCCTGACTCAGTGTTTAAAGTGCCCTTGTTAGCCCTGCCTTGATGGCTGTCTTGAGAATCACAGATCCCACAGATATTTAAGGCCATATAATTTGCTTATCTTCTTGTACAGTCTTAAACAGCCCCTGAAGAAAGAGATGGGCTGTTCCCTTGCAAACACTTTTGTTTCCAGCTGATGTTCAGGTCACAGCAGAGGCACTGGGTGACAGCACAGGGGACCCCCCCCAAAACACTCACCCCTGCACCGGGCCTCTGTCCTCAAGCAACCCCACAACACACATGCGGTGGGAGCGTGGCCACCACTGGGCACCAGCTGGGACCACCAGTGGCTGCTGCTGGCCAGGGGACCTCCATGGCACCAGACTGAGCCATGGTCCCATGAGAACCATGGCAGAGGCTGTCAGGCATGCTTTCTGGCTCTTTCAGCAGGGTTTCAGCAAAGTGCCACCCATCCCGCCTTCCACACCGGAGCTGTGCGCTCATGCTCAGGCACGCAGCAGCTGTCTTCTCAAGCTGGAGCTCATCCTGCTCCCAGCCCTCTCCACGCAACAGCCGGTGGTGGCTTCCCCAAAGCCTTGCATTGTAAATATGACGGAGAACCAAAATGAAAGGCCAAAGAGCCCATGTTAGAGCACTCTCTGGACATTAGTGAGATGAAAGACTTTAAAACAAAGTTCAATTAGATGTGAAGGAAATTACAGGCTATGCAAGCAACAGCACCACTCTGTGAATTAGAGAGATGTTAGAGCGGGAGACAATACACAGTCCAACATAAATGCATTTGTCTTTGCTCCGCACCAGCCTTCACTGCCAGCTTATGCTTCAAGCCGTGCAAACAGAAGCCTCCTGACATATTTGGAAGATAGTCAACATTTCCAGCTCTTTAATTTTAATTATAATGCATGCTGTTGAGTCAGTTATATGAAGAGACTGGCTCAGTGAAAGGCCCAGTGCCACCAGGTGTGGGCTCTAAGTGGGATGCTAGGATAATGTTTCTCCAAAAATCAAATGGTCTCCTCCCCATGGCCAAGTGCAGAACTTCCCTGCCACAGCTAGCTGCACTGCTGTGTGGACTCCAGACATGGTGCCACTATTTCTGCCCAGAAACAAAGCTTTTTGCAGCAGACACAGTCACCTTATATCTTCTGGGAAAGCCCATGAAATGCAGCAGATGAGGATCTGCAGCATCTCCAGCACAGAGAGAGTCTCTTGGGCAAAGGGCAGCTGAAGCATCCACAGACTCTGTCTGGAGGCAGAAGCGGTTCCTGCTTCCCTTCTGCAAACCTGTATTTGGCCAGAATTTTCTGACAACTTTTCCAACTTCTGGGATATCTCCTATGTCCCCAGTTCCTCAGCTCCTCTGTGCCATCCATCCTGCCTTCCCAAGTATCATCATGTGTGCCTATCTCATAGCCTTTCCACAAGCACCAGCGATTGCTCTGGTTGCAGAGCTGTGGTACCTCGGACAAGAAGGGCTGAGCAGCATTGAAAGGCTGTTGTGTCCCTCAGTATCACTACTGGGAAATAGAACACAGAAATACAAATT
>JAVJGG010000088.1:13436871-13467121 GCA_035590195.1 Aviceda cuculoides | reverse complement strand
ATCAACATTCTTCTCATACTGAACCCAAAACATAACACTATACCAGCTACTAGGAAGACAATTAACTCTATCCCAGCCAAAACCAGGACAGTGCCTCAGTGCCCAGCACCAACCCGAGTCACTTGGGGAGCATCACGAGAGCACTGGCACCAATTCTGCTGTCACAGCTCTGTACGGCCCAGTGCAACCAGCAGCTGCTTTAGCCTCTGTCATTAAAGATATAAACTGCTGACAAGGGGACACCCACACTGGAGATGCCAGTCTGTGTAGCTGGGGATCCACTGACGCCCTGAGACTCCCCAGCTGGCCCTCTGCATGTGCTGAGGTAGCATTACGGTTTAGCCTTTTGCCCCTCACCAGAGGAGGGACACGGGCCTGGGCTACTCCTCCAGAGGCACAGGGCACTCTCCCAGCCATCAGCTGTGCGCCGATCTCATAGCGGGGATCCCCAGCTGGTGCCTGGTTCCGTTTTTCTCTTTACACTTGACCCTCTGCGTGCGCCCCCGGAGGGCTGCGGGGAGCTGGCGCAGGGCAGAGGCGCACACCAAGGCACCCCTGGGACCAGGCCCAGCAGAGCTGGTTATCAGAGCTGGGTGCAGGAGCACCTGTGGGGCTCAGCACCACCACGGAGACCCTCACAGGTGTCCCGCCGGGAGAGAACTGCACACCATGGTGGCCCAGGGCGAAGGCAGGAGCGTGGCCCTGATGGGTGCCGTCTCTGGGACCAGCCCTGACCCTGCGGCAGGAACCATGAAGGGTCCAGTTTAATGAGATCTGAAAGCTGCAGGAACTGCACGTTGGTCTTGTGGGATCACCGGCCAGTCTGCTGTATGGGAAATCGGCAAAGATGTCAGAGGCGATTGGATCTCAACCCGCTCGCATGTCAGAAAAGAGCTTGCAGACGTGAATCCTTCGAGTTTACAGCTCTGTAGTCTAAATACACCCGTATGCCTTCCACATCTAAATTACCATCAGTTGCCAACCAAATCGCAGGGGTGAGTGATAAAGTCCGCTCTCCCCGACCTACTTTTGATACCCGCCATTGCTTGCTGACGCCCCAGAGATGGAGGGGGAATGGTTTTAATTGACTTTGCTCTTACCAATCTTAATCAGGCTCCAAATGTGGTGCTCACTTATTGCATTAAAGCAGGACAGTGATGCAGGCTCCAGAGCTGCTCCTACAGTGCATGCATCACTCCTCCCATTTCACGGCCGTGCTGCAGGTGCTGCACTGAGAGCCACATTCAGCCATCAGCCCCAAACCAGCTGCTGAGGAACCAGAGGAGAAAGATAAGCAATCCTCTGCCATGGTGCCTACAGAAAACTGCTGGGGCTCAGTAAATAAGAAGAGACTCTAAATATTATTTTTGGTAGGGATTTTCATATGAAAAAGTAAAACACCATAAATCAGGCACAATGCTACAATCAGCACATACTTGTGAATAAATGCATCCTATAGTACATTTCAGCATAAATTATAGTCATTTGATTTAGGCTTTGCTGCACAAGCCTTAAATTCACCCAGAATTGAGTCCACTCACATTGCTACACATTTATAAAACATATTCATGATTATTGTCATAAACTCCTGAGAACTGGCTGTTGAGTTATTTTGCCCCATCATCATCTATAGTAAACAAGACTTATTTTACATTTCTCTTTTCTTTCCTGACAATCTGCTACAAAACACGCTGCAGAATTAATGCCGAAGTTATGACCAGATTTTCTCCAGCAAGTGTGAAGTAGTACCTATATCCAGTATAGTAAAGGCAAGCCTTTGCACAGCTAGAAGCTTTAAGCTCTGCTGCAAGACCTTGCACAAGGCTCCCTGTACCCACTCCCTCCCTCCATCTCCTTTTTTCTCAAAACAAAAAATCAGCTGGTACAAGCACAAAGGCCTGAAGGTTTGGAGGAAAGGAGGGGACCCCTCCCTTACTGGCAGGTAGTTCTCCCGGCAAAAACGGGTTTATCTGTGAGACAAAGAAGGACAACTGGGAACTAAAAGAGAAAAATCAGGATTCTATGTGGCCAAAGTCTTAGTTTCCTGAGATTCTCTGTCAGGGCGGTGAGTTCTGCTGGGGGCCTGCTCTCACGGTCTCTGCAATAATTTGCAATTATTCTCAGCAGTACCCTGCTTCACCCCATCAAGCAAGATTCTCGTTGCATAGGTTAGCACAGCCACCTGCGTCATTGAGGGAGCGGATCAGCTGGCGCCTCTGGCCGGCACACCTCAGGCACCCACCTGCGGGAGTCCCAATTCCTGAGCCTGAACATCTGCCGACATAAGGGAGTAGCCCTGGGTGCTGGCTGATCTGCTGAGCACTTTGATCTCCCACCTCAGAAGGGCAGATGGGCTTCAGGAGAGAAAAAATTAACAAAAACATAAGGCTATGGGGGGTGTTTCAGTCCAGGATTTCAGGGGAGGTATCTCAGTGGTGTGAAATGGCACCCTGTAATGGTGGCACTGGCACTGTCGCCGTGTCCTGCCTGCCACCCACGGGTAAAGCAGCGACAACCCCTAGCACACATCTGGGCAGCCACAGGCAGCCAGCCTGGAGACGAAGGGCTGGGATTAGAGTGTCAATCGGTTTCTTTTGGTACCAAAACCATTTGCTCTAGATGCGGAGATTTTGATTTGTGAATTAATTTTTGTTCTTTATGCAGAAGATAAACCCATGATCTTTTTGGTAGAAACCATAAAGGCAGGAGTAAGACAGAAAGTGCACCGCAGTTTTAAAATTTTATGAGCTCGTCAGAAAAAGTCATGGACTATCTGGCCTGAAAAATAAAAACTCCCACAAATACAAAACTGTCCAGTACCACTTTTGCCCTCTGCCATGATGGAAGTGTTCCTCCACTGGCCTGGGAAGATCAGTCACTTGCTGGCTTGCTTGTCTAACTAAATTAATGTTTTACATTTCTCCTCTAGTTTGCAAACTTTTAAAAAATTAATCCCATCATTTCAACAAGTATAGCAACTAAATTATCATCTTTACATGATTAAAGTCTGTGCTGCGTCTTTTCTTGGCAAACATTACATGCACATAATTTTACTAAATGTAATAAACCAACCATGGGACTATTAATTTTAGCATGGTATTCATAACAATTAGAAATGCATGAACCTTAAAATGATAAAAACTGAAATGAATACCAAAATAGCATGAAACACAAGAATCCAGCTCCTCAAACCAGGGAAATGGATGTTATTGTGTGGTGTCACAATATCCATTTCAAGAGACAAACCAAGCACCACTGGGGATGCCGCCCTGCTCACTGGGGTGGGTCCAGGCTGTCCTCTGCTCCTCAGTGAGGAAACCTACAGGGCACAGGGTGTCACCCTCTTCCCTGCCTGCCCCGGTCCGACCGACCCCACTGCCCAGCCCTGCCCACCACATGCCAGCAGCAGTGGGAGAAAACTGGCTGTCCCCAGGGCCTCGCATGACGGCGGGACCAGCACCGGCAGTGCGGTGCTCCTCAGACCGGCTCAGCCAGCGGGTTGGACAGGCTGCAGCAACGAGCATGTTAGTCCTCAGACCGGGGGTTTCGCTCTGAAACTGTCCCGGCTTCAGAACTGCCACGAGGAACCCCACTTCTCCCTGCAGGTGAGCTGGGAGCTTGCAGGGAGCTTGAGCTCTCCTTGTGTCTGGGGGGGGGCTGCCTTCCCCTGCAGCCCCCACCTGTCCCTAGTTCCCCCCATCTCTGCAAGCTGCCAGCCTCAGTGCTTCCAAAGACCTGGAAATTATTCCTCTTAACTCAAAGAATCACATGAGTGAGAAGCTTCACAGTTTTCTTTTCTTTTACTCTACTTTCAGCAGCTGAACTCTTTTTTTTAAAAAAAAAAAAAAAAAAAAAAAAAAAAATAAAGCAAAAAACTAGACATTAAGTATTTGATCAAAAGCCAAAACCAACCTTTGGTATCAAGGCATTCTTGAGCTGCTTTGTTTATAGATACCAAAATACACACACCATCCCACACTGCTGTAACCACTTAGAGCATAAAACACTTCCATAAAGAGCAGCCTGTTGGTACAAATCACACACTGCTGCACTTCCGAGGCAATAAACACCCAGGAGCAAGCAGCCAGGCCAGAGCAAGGCTTTCTGTGGGATGGCACAGGAAAAGCCACTGCCACGGGGACAGCAAGGGCCGAGCCAAGCCCTACCACTCGCCGGCTTGCTCTGCTCAGAGTGTCCTAGTTTAGAGAATTCCTGACGGACTGGACATTTCTGCATTTCCTTTCCCATTATTGCTGATTGCCAAAATATTTGTGCAGTGATGGAATTTGCCTGCCAGAACTAGAGCAGGAGGAGGGAGCTCTTCTTTTGTCTGACCTTGAGTCATGAGAGGTTCTGGGTCCCCGGCTTGAACTACTGGAGCTGAGCTCTGGCAGAAGCCCAGAGCTCCTCAGGAGAAGAGCCCAGCTGGGCTCTGCCTCCCCAGCACCCAGGAGGGGACGGCAGGAGGGCTCCTGCCTCCTCCAGGACAGAGGGGGACGATTGAAGCCACCAGAATGTTTCCACTTTGCCTGAGCACACTAGGAAACTATTGGAGAGAGACTATTTTAGCAAAATATGCTAAGTGCCTCCAGATCGATGCCTGTGAGTAGGAAAAATCAAATAGCTTTGCCATCGTAAACAGCAGAAGGATGGCAAACAGAGGGGTCCAGTGAGCAGTGGGACTAACAAGAAAGACTTGGAAATTTCCAGGGTATTGTTTGAAATTCAAGACAGAACATTCTGATCTACTTTTACTGTTTTGATGTTACATTTCATGTTTTAAAACACTCTGTGCCTCTACAGAAACACTACAAAGACGTCGAAAGAATTCAAATACACCAACTGCTCTTTATTTGGCTCCCCTTAGTTATTTGTGATTAGCAACATTTTCATCAGAATGGGAATGAGACATTTAAAGGCAGGCTCATGACGCCACTTTGCTTATTACACAGCCCACATGAAGGACAGAGGAGTTTTCTTCCTCTCACAGAAGCTACAGCAGCTTCCAGCTGTGGCTTCACACCACAGCAGGGCACCGTGCCCCACGTTGGAGGCAGGTACCTCAGAGCACGGCAGCAACATGCTGTGGCACAATGTTTTGTGGATGAGAACAAGCATGAACTTCCCAACTGAACAGTGACTCATTTTCCATAGAAGGGTCATGAGACAGATCAGCTGTCTCTGGCTTGCGGGATGCCGGGAAGAAGAGACACAGCATGGCCGCTGCCTACTTACCAAAGGGGGTTCAAAGGTCCAAGTGCGCTCTTCAAGGCACTGAGCAGTAGCCGGCACTTGCCCAGAGCATCTGCCCCATGCAAGCTATCGCTGGCTTCTTCTGCTGACTTTGGATACCTATGGGCAGCCTGCTGCACTCACTCCTGCTCGCCAGGTTGGCCATGCAGTAATGCCCTGAGGGGGGGGTGTGGAATACCACCGTGGCAGCAGCAGCACCCTGACCTTCCCCACAGATGCAGGCAATGGACTGCTGGGAGACTGACAGCAGTGCCCCCTCAGCAGTCACTCCCAGGCTCACACATAAAATCTTATCCGTGACACACCGTTTCCAGTGCCATCACTCCTGCACAGGGGTCTGAGTTCCTTCCCCGCTGGGCACACGGCTTGGCTGGTCCCCTGGCCCCAGTGAGGCTTTGAGCCACCCTCCAAGGGCTTTAGATCTGAGGACACCATGGGTCATGGCTCTGTTGCAAGCATGTGTCCTGGACACTTGTGATGATTTTGGCAATAGAAATGGCCTAAATATTTGTTCAGGAGTAGTGAGTGTCTTTGTCTGTCAGGCACAGAGAGACTTTTCTTCTGCGGCTGCTTAGCCATTTATACTTCTTTGTTGCTGCCAGTTGGAAGCTGTGGTTTGCAAACCAGGCCCTCCCAGAGCAGAATGAATCTTAATTCAGGCAGAGGAGTGTGTCACCGAGCCCAAGCCCTCAGATTCAGTTTTACAGTATATGCTGCTCACCGCTCTCTCCCCCAGCATACCTTGATGGCAAGGTAGGTTCACACGCTGAACTTGGCTCCGAGCCTGTGCTCTCCAGAGGCTCCTGGTGCACCATGCCCTCCCTGGGGAGCTGTTGCTGTCCTCCACAAGCAGAGGGGACACTCTGCTTCCCCTCCAAGGAACAAAGCCATTCCTCTGCACTGACGCCTGCTGCAGAACACTCCTGGCATTTCAGCTGAACAATTTCCATGCTTCCAGCATTTTGAGTGCATAATATAAGCTTCACTCCTGGCTCAAATTTTAAGTAAACAGGCATTTCACTGTGACAAACAGTTAAGGGAGACAGATCAGATTTGTTCATCTATCTAACTAGATAGTCGTAGTATTTGAAAGCAGTATTATGTTCCCAGAAACATGCTCTAGTGGCTTACAACCATGTTCAGAAGAAAGGTGGGAGAGTGCAAAAATCCTCTGATATGGTCACTGCACGCATTCCACCTCCTCAGGCTGGAGAACAGGATTCTAGAAAGACAGGTGGCAGATCAGGCCATCTTACAAGGCATCTCATCCCAATAGGCTTTACCCAGCTTTCTGATACTGGGGGAAAAAAACTGGTTTTTCTTTTGCATCTGTCTTTAGGCACAGCCCCGAAGATGACATTTCACCAACGACCAGCCAATGCTCTCCCAGCCAATGCTCTCATCATTGACATGCTGTCAATGGATGAACTTCTCCCACAGCTGGTGCAGGCAGGGAGGGCAGTGGGAGGCTGGAGCCAGGCAGGACATGACAATTATTTGTACATTCTACACTCTGGGGGGTTTTACTTTTTATTGTCTAGCCCTTCAACCAGATATCGGAGCTGTCAAAATATAAAATCTCCTGATGATAAAAATATTTTGCAGAGGAGCTGCTGAGGCATTCCTGTGCAAAACACCCTGGGAGTTGCAGCGGGCTGAGGGTCAGACCTGTCCCTGGTCCCTCCCTGGAGCTGCACTGAACAATTAGTCTCAAGTGAAAATCAACCACAGAAGTTCAGATTTTTTTTTTCCTTCCACTTCCACAGATCACCTTCTGCTCTGAACATGGAAACCATATGGCAGACAGGTCCTATCCCCTGCCAAGAAATTCCTACTTGATGAGATCCCTGTAGCTATCACTGAGGCTACGTGGGCTTCCAGCAAGGGAGTTCACTTTCTGCTTCAGACAAACTATCCAAGCAACCCAGGGAGGAAGAGCAGGGTCTAAGGTGCCAGAATCTGTGGTTTAGCTATTGCCTGTGGAGAGTAATTGCCCTCAGAGGGAATATAGTCATGCTTAGATCCTCCTCTCTGGCCCCCCAGCTGATAGAGGCTGTGAAGCTAGCCCTGCTCCACTTTGCTGCCGGCAACAAGGGACACCTTGGATGGAGGCAGAGATCTGGCTTCGGACCCTCTTCTCCAGCTGAGGGGCATGGGTGGAATGCACAGAGAATGCTTCCCCCTACACTAGGGAGCTCACACTGCAAAAGGCAAGTGTTTTGCCCATGTACATGGTCCAGGCTTTGGAAACACTGAGAATTTCACCAACCCCGACTGGCAAAGGAGTCACATGAGTGCTCAGGTTTGTAGAGGAATAAAATCCAAAATTCAGCCATATGTTGGGAAGCTTCATCTAAATACTGTACAAATCCATAGAATAGCCCAAGACAGGGAGGGATGATTGTGAGAGGTGGGAAAGTATATACCAAACTGGCCAGAGCTGACTTTGGTCGGGACACAGCACCCACACAGCCAGTCTTTATGGAAACCAAAGCCTACAATGCCAGCACTACCCCAGCTTCAATTCTTCCTGTAGTACAAGTACCATTTCTCATGCTGGATTTTCTCCTGAAACAAGTGCTGATGTAGTAAGGAGTGATGTGGATGGAGTAATCATTGGCTTGAGTGATTACCTTGTGAAAAGGATGGGGTCTGATGCATGGAGAGGCTGCTATCAGGGGATCACTGTCTCTGCACAGGGTACCGGCTCTTATCTACATCTGTGTCTTGTTTGTGGGGTGCTGGTGATATGCATCCATTTGTCAGCGAGAAAATGATTTGCAAATACAAGTGCTGGCAAGAAGAAATCATGAACAAAAGCAATAACAAATGAAGACACAGGCTCTCCTTGGCCTGAACCTGAGTCCTGTCTTGCTACCGACAGCTCAGGCTGCTGGCACAGGCAAGAGCAGAGTCCTGCCTTGGGGGAACGTGGCAAGACTCATGTAGCTAGGAACCTGCAGGAAAGGGGGCTGCCTTGGAACTGAAAAACCAAAAGCACCAATGCCCCGGGAGGCAGGGGGACCCAGCAGCCAGAAATCGGTCCAGGGAGCCCCGTGAGAGCCTGCAGCCGCAGCCTGCCTCCACAGCCAGGCTGAAGGAGGGTTGTTCATTCTGAGACCCCCCAGTTTGAGAGGGATGCCCACAAGGCCAGATGCCAGATACCAGCCCCCAGCTCCAGTTCCCTTGCGGAGACCCAGCACAACAAAATGAGCAGCAATGCCTCCTGAGAGCAAAAGCAGAGAGGAGCAGCACCTGGCCCCCACAGCAGCAATACCAGGGTCCAGCCCAAGGCCCCACCAATGGCAACTGGACCCAGCACAGAGTTGCAGCAGTGGCCCAGCACTGCCAAGCCCCCGCCTGCCACCTCTCCAGTGTCACCCTTCTGCCTGCACTGGGAGGCAGCCCCACAGCGAGTGCCCACGGGCAGGCAGATGACGTTACCCCAGACCTTCTGGTGACTCAGAGCTTTGCAGGAGCACCCCATCCCCAGGGGTTGAGGATCCCCACCTTGCTTTCTTGGGGGGTTACCTCACATTTAGCTCCTTGGTGATGCATTGCATTGGCTTGTGACCATTGACCTAGGAGATTCACAGCTCTGCCCTCACTGCTTGCAACAATACCAGTCTCCATGTCATCTGCAGACACTACCAGCAAAGGTTTTTATCATCACTGTTGTTAAATCGCATATTAAATCATGTCAGAATGCTCCTTGGGAACGCCACGGGAAGCGACACTGCCATTAATGACCATACTTTGAAATCTGTCATTAAGCCAATTTTTAATCCACATAATATGTGCCATTAGCTACAGGTTCTCTGGGCAAAATGTCAAACACCTTCAAAAAAATTGAAATACACACCACCAACTGCATTACACTTCCTAACCACGTCCACAATTTGATCATACTGGACTATTCATATGTTTTTCCCCCCATCAAGAGCTATCTGTCCTTGCTTTGCACAGCACTGTCAGATCAGCAAGGGAAAGTGCACATGATGTTTGACCGTTGTTGTAATTAACTGTTTGCTCCTGCAAGGAACACTGAGTTTCTGCTCCTGGGCTGCCCTCTGCTTTCCCGAGCGGACAGAATCTCCCCAGGGTGTGGGACTTGTTCACTCTGCATGCCCACCCGCCGGTGTAGCACAGTGTGGCAGCCATGGCTGGAAAACAGTTGTGTAAAATAGCCCCAGAATCGTCAATGGCAGGGAAACTTGCCAGCAGCCAGATCCTAAATAAAATGTATAGAACCACAGTGAGCCTTGCACTAACCTGGTGAGTGTGCTATAAAATCCTACTTATTAGTCAATCATAGGAAATTGATAGTCTTCCCAGATGCCTGTGGCTTTTGGCCAGCCAAGGCAGCAGCTGCCCGCAGCCGCCAGGTCCAAGATCACAGGACACCTCAGGCAGCGCCAAGCCCAGGAGCATGGGCAAACACTCGCCAGCATGCCAGGGAGATGCTACGCGACTGCAGCAAGCAACCCGGAAAGTGGAGACATGCAGGGGACCCGTGGTGTGAAGGCAGCAGGGTCTGAGCAGCAGACAGCATTTTGCACTCATAAACCCCCAGCTTTAGAGGTCTTCTTACTCACTCACAGGTCTAACACAGCTCAAGCCTTTTTGCCTTCCCAGAGCCCCACTGTACTATTTCAGTCAGCATAAATGAGGTTAACAGTATGGATGGAGAACTATTTCAAGAATATAACCTCTATAGAAGCTATTGGGCTGGATCAAATCCTGTTCCTCTTGTCCTGAGCTCCCACCAGCAGCATCACTGCCAGTGGTCCCAGGGAAGGCCAGGAGTCATGCAGAGGGGAGCAACAGGGCAGCCTGGCAAAAGGGAAATAAGCTCTTTACCCCAAATTCCTGAGGCTCTTCTCTGTCCTGACGATGTAGTTATTCACTCTGCCAAAAATTCTGTTTTCATCTGCACTGATACCTCTAGTACAGCTTTCCCTGTTTCTTATGAAGGCATAGCTTTCTCTCCCCTTTCCCCCAGCACAGGGTGGGTAAGTGCTGAGGTGCTGCTGGCTGTCCAGGAGCATCAAACCACTGCCCCATGCTGATGTACAGGGAGCCATCAAACACCACACTCAGTAAATTAATTACCATTACTCCAAACACCGACTCTGGCAAGGTGGGGACGGCTGCAGATCCTGGGAATGGGGGTGTCCCCACACTCTCCACTTCAGGGGGAAAAGGTGAAATTTTGCATCATACATTTTAACAGGCAGAATTGGCTTTTCTTCCAGAATTTCCCACATACATTTGCCAGGGTCTAAGCTGTTACCTTTCTGGCCTCCAGCATGACATGGGCTCATTTTCCCTGCCCTGCCTCAGGCAGCACCTGGACACCCAGTGCCATTCAGTCACTCTCCCCAACGGCTTCTGCTGGTCCATGGTGCACAGACCAAACTGCGCCAGGCTGGTGCTTTTGGAAGAGGGTCTGGGCCACCTCCTGCCTCCCCTCCCTCACCCAGCTGAGGCTACACCGCTGTCAGGCTAGGTTTTGCAGGGTGCCTGCGCTGGGGGCAGAGCTAGGCTGCGGTTGCACCAGCCTGCACTGGCACGGGTCTGCAGCAGCTCCTGGGGGTCCCGTGCCAGCAGCCCTGGTGCTGGGCGCAGCTGCCCATCCCAGCTCTCCCGGCGGGGCCAGCAGGACCACATTTCCCAGCTGAAGAGCTGGGAAGAAAATAAATTAACGCAGTGCAGTCAAAACAGATTCTGGCGGAGCCTGGGCCATCCTGAAGTGAATATTACTTGGGACTAAATTGTTTTCCTTATCTAGCAGTTTGTCCTAAGGAGCTGGACTTAGCCTCCCAGCGAACCCAATAAGTCTTTCAGTTTGACTGGAAACTCCACATTTTTCCTTTTTAGAAAAATGTCACAGACATTCCTCCGTTTCATTACTCTCTGCTGCTTCTCCTTTCCCTCCTATTAAAGCTCCAGCAAGGGGAGGCTGAGCCAAGCGCCAACTTGCAGCTGGACACAGGCCCAGACTGTCTGGACGTGGCTCAACAGTGGAAAGACCTATTGTTTTGCTTGGCAAGCTACTGGCATTTTTCCTTATGCCCAGAAAGGCTGCGCCAATTTACAGCCTGTGACCCGGGGAGGGGGAGGAAGAGCCGGACTTGTATCCCACCCTTTTCCCCTCCAGTAATCTCAGTCCATGGAGGTACCGCGCGCCCTCCCGCTGGGCAGGGAGCATCATCCTGAAAATTAACTCCTATATCCAGAATATCAGTCCTCCCCCCCAGGTATCCTGTGCCCCTCACTCAGATTTATCATCTGGATGGGATCTGATCCTGAACAGAACCCCAGGGAGTGGGTGGCCTCCCCAGCTTCAGAGCAGCCTCCCTAAGCCCTTCCCATGCTCGTGGGGCTGCCCTGGCCCCCCAGGCGCCCCAGGGGATGGCTGGCACATCCTGCTCCTGCCTGGACAGAAATCCCACCAGCACAGCCCCCCAGATGCTATCTTGGTACTTCCAGCGCCGGCGCAAGCAGGAAGCACAAGGCTGTGGGAAAACTAAACAAAGAAGTTAGCCAAGGTTTCTCACACCACCGAGCAGGTTTGCTGCCTTCTCATTGAAACTGCTGGGCACAAGTTCAGGTCAGCACTTGCCTTATCACGAATTGTTTCTTCCAGGCCCCGATACCATCGGCAGCTTCCACCATCCTGCTCCTGATGCATCCCCGGGCCGAGCCACAGCCCCACGGTGGGGCAGCTGCAGCAAGGCTCCCGCGAGACCCACATCTGCCCAAGAGGCAAGGCTTGTCCCTAACTGTCACTCCATGCTGTGCCACAGCACCCTTTCTCACCCAGTGTGTACCATACACCAAAGTCTGGGGGATCTTTAGGCAGTTTCCATGACAGAACCAGCACACGAGCTCTTCCCCTCCTCACCACTTGAGCCAGCGCCATCAATCTGCTTGGCTGGCTGTCAGTGGCAGAAGTTGGGGGAAGTGATCTGCACACCATTGCCAGCATGGGCCTGAGCCGCAACACCCTGCTGCCAGACAAGGCCCTGGCGCGGAGAGCAGCTCTGATCAAGCTCACCTTCTGGAGGCAGAGCCGGTTCCCGCAGCATGCCAGTCTCTCGCAGCACACGGCACCTGGTGCTGTCAGAGCCCGAGCAGGGGCCTGTCGGCCAGCGGCTCCCAGACTGGCTGCACTTACTGGGCAGGTGAAGCCGAAGTCTTGCACCACAAGACTCATACTCCCTGCATTTGAGGGGGAAGGAGTCATAATTCCACACATGCCAAGTCTGCCCAATATCCTGAATCTGCCCCAGGGAAGCTCCTTCTAGGGTGTCAGAATGGGGAAAAACTCAACATTTCATCAAGGACTTGCTTCCGAGCCCTCTAAGCCTCTCCCCATCCTGACTCCTGAATTGCCATTTACCTTCCTAAGACAGGAATCACTACAGTGCTTTAGAAAACTGTGAAGTCCTGCCCTTCAGCAGCAAATCTCTTCCGCAGAGCTGGGGGAGGTTTCCAGGCTGGCCCTTTTATCCGTTGGCAGGGACAATGCTCAAAAAAGGAAAAAAGGAAGGAGTAACACAGAGGGGATCATTTACATCATGCATCCCTCCAGCTTTTCACAGTAAATACTCCTCTTTCCTCCCAGGCCTCTGCTCACCAAACTCTTTGCACCACAAGCCAGGCTACGCTGTGGCAGGCAGCACAAAAGGCAAAGCCCTGTAAGCCCAAACTGCCACTTCCCCACTGTCCTGCGGCACATACTGGCAGCCATTCACAAAATCTGGGCTTAAAGGTAAGCTGAAGAGCAAGTGCAAATCTGAACCAAGCCCCATCATCCGCGCTGGTTCCTGCCTTGTCGTCAGTCCCAGGCTCTCCTGTGCCCCCGGCTCACACTGTGTATTGTGCCCGTCACTACAAATTCTGCAGGGTGCCTGGTGTAGCAGCGAGCATCGTGCTGCCCGCTGTGCCAGTGGGGGCTGCAGGCGCAGAGGAGGCAACGGACCTGCGCAGAGGGAGGCTGGATTTGGACCCTGCCCTGGAGAAGTCCATCTGTCCTCACCACTTACAGCCAGAGCCTGAGGAGAGGAGATCCCTTGCCCGGATGCCTGTGGCTCACGCCACGTGCAGGGCAGCAGGGACATGCCCGCTCCTCCTGGGCATGCTCTCGGGAGCAAGGCAAGTGGCTGCAGCCCAGTCTCCATCCAGTGCAGGGTGCAAACTGCCACGGCCAGAGCCAGCAGCTGGCCACGCGCAGGCTGTGGGACTGCTGAGCGTGCACAGCATGCTAGGGAAACAGTGTTTCTCTGGTCCTCTCAGGTTTTTCAAGAACAGAGCATGAGTAGGTAATCCAGAATAGGGTATGGCAGAGCAGTTTAAGTACCAAGCTTATTTTACTTATCTTGCAAGTGTTCTGTTTGATTTTATACTGCAAATGGTCCTAGAATCTAGCAAATACAAACTAACTACAGCAAAGCAGCACTGGCAGATAGAGCTGACTGCCCCAAGGCTTCAGCCGAGGGCTGGTTCTGAATCCCCATCTGTGGTTGCATCCAGCAATCACCCTGGTCTTCAGGACCTGCATCTGAATGCCCCAATCCTTGGGAAACTCTCTCGGAGAGTGCTTTCCAACATACAAAGGCAAATGTGGCAGGTCTTTGAAACCTGTACCAGAATGATGACAACAAACACTAATTACTGCTCAGGTTCTGTGCTCCATCTACCACACTTCTACAGGCTGCACAAAACCCCCCAAACAGTCTCAGACAGAGACTTCCATGACCACAGATATGGCTGGAAAGGAAGGGAAGCTGAGTGACAACAGGGCGAATCAGAAAGGAAACGGCCCTTGTAACTCAGCCAAGTCAAACTCTGATTGTCTCCTGGATTTAAAATGCTGCTGCCGCAGGAAAGCTTTTTAAGAGCACACGCAGTAATTGTCTTGCACATAGGACGGTGCTGGGCTTTCCTCCTCAGCTTTGGAAAGAACATTGCAGGATGCGATACATGGCCATCAAAGGTCACAGAGCAGTGATTCGGCGCCTAGCAGAAAGCTCATCTGTCACCTCTGCTAATTGAGAGTCCCCCCTGAAGTACCTGCTCACAGTTCCCTGAGCCCCAGTGATGCGCTCCAGGCAGGGCAGGACACCCCAGCAGGGCTGCATGTCCATTCTCAGGGGCTGCATCTCCCACAGTTTGCTTCTGTGGTCCTTTAAGAGGTGATTATTCATCTTTCCGGACTCTGTCACACCTCATGGCAGCAGGACTGCAAAGCTGCTCTTGGCATTTCCATTTGTATTATTGCTGGACGAGAATGCAGCTTCCAGTCTGGCCCCTGCCTTTGACTCCTGAGAGAGTGGAGGCTCCTGCTGGGGACTGCTCCAGCTGTGGTGGAGAAAATACTTTGGAGGGATTGTTTTCTCAAACCTTTCTATTGCCAGTTATTTTGATACCACAAGTCATCGCTGCAACAGGGAGGGAGAGGCCTCCCTTCCTCTTCAAAGGATATCCACGCTTTGTCGGGAGGCTGCTGGGTTCCAAAGCAGACCTCATGGAAAGCAGGTCAAGGGCTGCTCCTCTAATCAGGGAGGTCCTTCCTGACTTCTTTTCAAAGCATTTTCCAAGAAAACTGGATGCATTGGCAGCAATTTGGACAACTTGCACGAGAAAGTTCATGAGCTTTGGAGGCAGGCAGCTCTGCAAGATGGAAGGTGTCTGACATTTCTTGTCCTCATAGCAAATTCCCTTCAAATGATTCAGTTCTGCCTACAAGGTACAGACAAGCCCAGAATTGAGGATATTTTCAGCTTCAAGCCCCAAGTCTTTTGTTACCATTGCAGGTGAAATTACACCTCCAAACCTCCAGCAGCCAGAGAGCTACTCAGATGACCCTGCTGCCCAACAAGCCCCAGGCCCAGGAGCCCTGTTGGATGGCAAACAGGAGGCAGCACCTGGGAATCATCCTCACCTGTGCTGTCCTGCACAGATGTGGAGTTGAGTAAGCGGGGCTGTGCAGGATGGGATGCAGGGATTCAGTCTAGGGTGACAACAGGTGTTAAGTACTTTGAAACAAAGGGAGAAAAAGTCCCACGTTATGCCAGGTTTCCAGCTCAAGCTTTGCTTTGCTGCAGATCTTGATCTGCTCAGCACAGGCAGGAGGGAGCAGGGAGCTGGGGCCACATGGGGCTGGATTTAGCCACCGAGCGCTCAGTCCTGGGGCCAGAGCACACTCCACATAGCCTGGGCAAGCCCTGAGGCAGGAGCCCACCCCGGTGTATCTGAGGGGTGCTTGTGCTCAGGACCCCCTCCAAGGGGTCTGGGTGGTCTCCTCGTCCAGGTTACAGCATGGTGTTTCTCCCCTGTGGGAACACCCTGCATTTGCAGCACACCCTCCGCCTCACTGGGTTCAGGGACCATGGGACATGCACAGCATCCTGCTGCCTTCACCCCAGCCCCATGGGGGCAGGAAGAAACCAGGCAGCTCCTGACCCCACCGGGCACCTGGAACAGCCATCCAAGCAAGCTCCCCTGTTCCCTGCCAAGTAAAGAATTAAGGGGCTGTGAGAGGAGCATCCAGCTGAAATACACCCAGCAGTGCTGGGGGAGCATGACTAACCCTGCACAGCCGCTAGTAAGGAGAGTCCATACAGCATACACCCCAACACAGGGGAACACGCCACCAGCACCCAGCCGGTGTGAACACGCTACTCAGGTGTAATTGCTTCAGAAATGGGATAAATAAGGAAGCGGCAGAGAAGCCAACGACACCAGGCATGAGTAAACCTCAGGCTCGCAGACCAGCTAACTTTATTACCCATGATGATTTGCCCTGCAGCTTGTTGTTCAGACACACCAAGGGGGATGCATCTGGAGCTGGGTTCTTCTTGGCTGAACTGCATAATCCCATCTGCTGCAGCCACTGAGGGAGCTCTCCCAGGGACCGCCAGTTAGGCTGGTCACAAAGGATTTCTTCCCACTTTGGGAGAGGCAACACCATGAACAGTTTTCTCTCACCCATGTGCTCACCTACCGGTTGAGCTTTGCACACCTCCAAGGGGTGAGACCCTCATGCTTGGTCACAAGGCTCTGCCCTGGCCCGACATCAAAGCGCAGTGCCCCACTTGGGAGCACCCCAAAGGGCTGAGCTGCTCTGTGGAGACAGGTCTGCTACAGAGCAGGCTGGGTGCTGGGGTCAGATGTCTCCATCCTGCAAAACCCAACTCTCCTGTTCATGACACCAAAGCAGAACTTCTCTCAGGAACAAAGGATCTTTCCTTTTGCATATGGGCAGCCCCAGGTTTTTTGTCTGGGTGTTCTGGCAGGTCAGCTGTAGCTTTCTGAAAAATGACTAACACAAAGTAAGGATATGCATATGTACACATAGGAAAACAAATTGTGATTTTCAACATTGAAGATCAAATAATATTCCAGTTACAGCTAATTACACACCCCACAAGTATATCAAAAGGAGTGGTATTGTTCCAAGATCCTTTTTCCTTGATTTACAGTGTGCATGGGGATTTCACGCCTGACTTTGTCATAGGCTGCATTATCTTCTTCTTGCCATTAGTTAAAGGTATTCTGCACTAGGTGTGACTTCAGTGTCAGGGGAAAAACAATGACAAGGGTGAACTCTGGCACCTACATGGCACCAACTGGAAGACAGCCAGCTAATGGTTTTGAACACTGATGTGAGACATCCTTTCATAGGCTCCTAGAAATTTATGCCAGAAGGCATCAGTAGATCATACTGTCTCATTTCCAATATACCACAGGCTTTTCTGTTTTAACCACTTTGCCCTGTATTGAGCCAAATAGCCTCTTTGGCCAAGACACCTTTCAGAGAAGCATTAATCTTGGTTTGAAGATGTCTGTTTGGAGCATCTGCCACTTTCCTCAGACTTTCCTTCCAGCAGTTAATCCCCACAACTGTGGAAGTACTTATACCCTCCCATTACATCAGCTCTCAGTCTGCTTCATGATAAGCTGAGAGCCTGAGCTTTGTGAGCTGCACTGAAAGATATTTTTCCACAGCAGGTCCCCAGCCCCAGCCCAGAGGCATTTTCCCCCAGACTCCTTCATCACTACACTGTTTGGACTACAAGATGTGTCGATCCTCCCAGACAGCAAGGCTTCAGGCACTCCCCAGAAGTAACAGGCCAGGGTCAATGTCAACAGAAAGATCTCACTTATGACAGGGAGTGCAAACCAGCCCCCAAAACTACATTAGTCTCAGCCTCCAAACCATCAGCAGACCTTGCCTGAGGCATCAGGGACCACGCTCCCCCCCCGCCATGGTTTTGGAAACAGGCATCAACCCTCGACTAAACATAAGCAACAGTAATGTAAGCGCATTGGCCAGCATCAAGCGTTACAAGACTCTGGGGCTGGAAAGAACAATGCCAAGGGCATCGTACGAGTTTCCCATGTCAGTGCAAGCAGGAACAGTGCGCAACCCTTGCTGTGTCCATTCCAGAGACAGGCTGGTCAGAAAAGCACGCTTCTGCTCCCTTGTCTCCATCTTCTGCCCTGCTCTCCCCATACTCCCGTGGTGCTGGCAGCCAGCTCCACAGTGCCTGCTCCTCTGGGGAGGGTCTGCAGTCCACGCCAGTGGTCTAGTTTATGGGAGCTCAAAGTGCAAAGCGAGAGACAGCAAAAGATAGAGGCAGGAATGCACACCCATCACATTGTGTATTTCTAAGCTCACACACCATGTGGGCAGCGAGCAAAGGTTCATGCAGTAGTCACGCTGCTCACCCCTGCCTGGCTGCCGGGGATGTCACAGGAGCCAGGGAAGATGCCGACAACTTTTGCCCAGTTCCTGCAGCCCTGCTCAGCAGCTCATGCACAGTCCCACAGGAAGGTTCAACTGATTGATTTAAAAGAATTACAAGGGCTCTGTGGAAATGATTTGTTACCAATTAAGGCGGAAGTCAATTAAGACAATTGGTACAGGATAAAGAAAAGATGGCCTAAGAAATTCCTAATTGACAGGGAAAAAAAAAAAGGAAAAAAAACCAACAAAAAAACCCCCCAGCCTTCCAGAAGCACTGCATTAGCCAAAGAGACTGAGGATGCTGTGAGGTTTCGTGAGTTCATTACATTTATGATCAGGCGGAATACAGAACTCCAGAGGCTTGCTGTCCAGATGAATGGCTAAGAGAAGGATATTGCATATCATCACTTGACTCTCAACTGCTTTAAATTTTCCTCTATTTCCATTTTCTCCCATTCATTGTGTCAGCTCTATCTAGACTCTGACATCCATAGGTGAGTTTTCATGCGCAAGCAACATATAACAGCACACAACCATTCACATCCACCCATCCAAACAAACAACATCCTTCATTACAATTCCAGGCACACATTTATATCCATCTCAGGAAAACCCCGAGCTAAAAATATTTGGAGACTGGAAATATCCTCAGACATCAATCACCTCTGCTCACCCAGGTCCTGCTCTTCTGGCACATGCTTCTGGCCACTGCTCTCACCAGCCCTCCCCGGGGGAGGAGCATCAGCCTGTGCTACCCAGACCAAGAGCCCTTTGGAGGAGCCAGAAGCTGCAGAGGCACCAGGCAGTCCCAGGGAACAAAGGGTGAGGGCCAGAGAGACAAAAAAAAGCAAAGACAGAAAGGTGAAGGTAGTGCTGACGAAAGACATCCTCACGACACCTGGCAGAGCCGTGAGGAAGGGCTGGAGAGCCCACAGATGCTCCCAGAATCAGAGCTCTCTGGAGCTGGGGACAGCAGGATGGCCACAGGGAGGAGAACAAAGTAGTCCCAAATGCCAGCAGGGCAACATCGCACAGAAATCACTCTGTGGTGCTGGATGAGCTCCTGGTGCAATTCAGCTTCGGTCCTGGGGGAGAGGCAGGCAATGCTGTCCATGAGTAACTGGGAGCACCTCTGTTACCAGTGTCCTGGGGCTGGACAGCCGTCCCATCCACCCCTCCAGGCACAAGCTGCCCTTCTCCCACCAGCACAATGCCAGGCTTTGGTGACCAGCAGAAGCATTCATACCTTACCAACTGCTGTGTGAGCAGGTGGTTGCACCTTAACCTCCCGTATGATTTCCACAAACCATCTGCTGAATACGTCTGTTGCCTCCTCTGGCCTTCACCTCCTACCCTGAGGAGCTCTGTTCCCGCAGGTGCCAGCACACACATCCATTACAGGATCTTGTGGTCCTTTGCAGGAATGACTCTGATGTGCTGCAGACTTCAGATGGGGCTAAATCACTTGCCTAGTATGAAGGATGCCTTCCTTGGTGACATTTTTAACACTGTTTTTAAGGAGCATATTGCCCAGCTGGAAATGAGAATCCATCAGCCAATAGCATATATCGTAGGTCCTGGTCAGTAAGTGGAAAGAATTGGGGTTTATGGGTCAATAAATCATAGAACTTTCAATTAGATGAGTAGCTTAATTACTCTGCTGGATTTAGCATTCTACCTCTTTTGTAAGATCGTATTCTTTTAATGGCAACACAGCAGTTACACAAGAGCCTGACAAATTAAGCTTCATTCCTTTCTATTCAGCATTTGAACTAAAGCAGATGGGACACTACATCTTAAATTCATGAAATTACTCTTAACATACAACTTCCTTTGACTTTCTGTAGATTATTCAAAATCAATGGCATCCCATGAACACACACACACCACACACACCCCCCTTCCCCTGGGCAGAGGATTTGCTTCACTTTCATGATTCTCTCTAAACAGAAATGTACACTGAATAAAAGAAAAGCGAGATAAGCACACATTTACTAACAGGCACTGGAGTGCTTCAGTGGGACCAGACTTGGGGTGCTTAGACTCCTGGTCAGAACAGCCACCACAGATACCCTGGCTGGCCCAGGGACAGCATGTACGTAATCCTGCCATCTCCTTACACAAGCCCACTCCAAAGCCCAGGCCTCTCAGGGCAGGCAAACAGGACAAGCTGTGGGTAAGCTAAATCAAAGGGAAGGCTGTAAGAGATTATCCAGCTTCACCAAACATTGTCACCTGAAATGCATCTGCAAGGAGTTCAGGATACTTCCAGACCCGGTGTCACCACATCAGTGATAAATGACATCATCCAAAATACAGTGCTAGGACATAACAAGAAACAGCTAGTTCCTTTAAAACAGCTGAACGTCAGATTCAGCTGTTCGAGCATCGCAGAGTCCCTTTTGATCATCCAATACAGATGGCAGATGAGCTGCACTGTGAGCCGGCAGGGACAGATGAAGATGTGCAGAAAGGCAGTCCTGGTCTCGCCTCTCAGAGAGGGGCTGGCAGGTGCTGGCACCAGCACTAGGGTCACAGCGGAGCATGCAATCACAGCCCCGGAGCGCGCCAGCCCGAGCAGCCTGCCGGCCAGCAGCCCAGCTGCTCCTCCAAAGGCAGGTTTTCTTGAAAAGTCATCCAGGTTTGGTCTGTGCTTGGCTTTGAATGTGGTTTAGGAATGCAAATGCAAATATAAGAGTAGATGTGAGGGAACAAAGTGAAAGAGAGGAGCTGCATGAGGGGCTGTGGAGAGCCCAGAGCCCAAGGCTTAGGCATGGCTGAAGGTGCTTTGGATTGCAAGGAACTGGTCTGATTTCACTTACTTATTGCACGCCTCAAGCATGAAAACAAAGCTCTTGAAATAAGAAAACTAGTATCCATCCAGGAGGAGAAAATGTTCTCAACAGCAAACTACCTTTTCCATTAGGAAGCATTTCTCTAGACTTTGACTGCACATACCATAACAGCCAGGATGTCTTCCGTCACCTTGTGTCCCTTACACTGTCCCTTGGGCTGTCAGAGGCTCACTGCAGCAAGAGCCCATCCCTCCATCCTGCAGCCATGGGAGGACAGGGGTGGCCAGAGCTGTAGGGCACAGCCCCGCAGAGGTGATACCATTGAGCCCCAGCAGTGCGAGAGCAGCAACTTGGAGGTTGTGCCCAGCACCCGCAGCCACACAGGTCCAAGAACAGCACCTGCTGCTCCTGACTGTCTGCAACAAAACAGCACGGTTTAGCTTCTAATCAACCTGAGCTTGCACTGTATGAACCCTTAACAGGTTTATAATACAAGGTGCTCAATCTGTGCACATTTCCCTGTGTTATATAAAGGTTATAGATCAGATCAGGCTGGAAGCATGTCTTTCCTGAGCAAGTCAGTGCAGGCAGCTGGCAGAAAGCTCTGCTCTGCCATAAGCAGCACGCTGACATTCCCCTCCAGCACCTGTGGGGCAGAGTGGGCGAGGGGAGGGGATGGGCCACTCATCACAGCATGGAGGAAGGTGCCTCCTCTGTGGAGCAGCCTCCCGCTCACAGCGTCTCAGGGCTCCTTCCGTCTCTGCCATAGCACAACCTCAGCCCTGCACTAGCCCGAGCTGTCTCCCCACTGCAGCCCCGTGGCCCCCAGGACCAGACACGCAGCCGTGCACACCCAGCCAGACCCCAGGGGCAGGACCATGCACCCAGTCTCAGCTCCTGTGCGGCTCAGCAGGGCAGCTCGCAGTGTCCATGCAGCATCTCCCGGGCAAAGAACAGAAGCTGTGCCATCGTGCAGCCCTTGGCACAAAGGGTCTTAGCTGCTGCCACAGAGCTGCAAACTCTTAGCTTAGGAACCCATACCATAAGTAACACTAAGAATTTGTAATTGCTTCCTGGATTTTAAGTGTGGCTGCAGAGGTATAACTAATACATGCATGTTTCAAACACCTGAAACCTCCCACTACCAGTTTGTGGTTTAGCTGTCCCACCTCTTTCCAGTTCATTAGCAGTGCAGCACAGGCTGCCTGCGGTGTAGATGCTCTCAATAAAGATTAAATTTTTAACAACGTTGTCTAGAGGCTGAGCAGCTCCTGAGTCCTGCAGTCGTCGTGTCTCAGGGCAGGTTACCAGTACTTCTACCCATGGTGGGTGATCATTTCCTGCTGTTATCCAGCACTCTGCATGGGATCAAGACACTTTACAAGGCTTAAGTGGAGATGTTAGAGATCTTGGAGAGATCAAACCTCATGTAACTTTAGCAGCCTTCCAAAAAAAGAAGGAAAAATCTCTGCAAAGCATTAGCAAAGCTTGCATCCAGCAGAGAACCAAAGATCAGTGACATCCCCATATCCAGAAGAAAGGATTGCTGCACTTCTGTCAAGGAACATGCACACTTACAAATCACCACAGTTAAGGGCCCCGAGGAGCAGAGGTACACACTGACCAGCAGCCCTTAAAGACACGGATGCGTTTGGCTGAGGAGGTTTTTGCCAGCACACAAACTAATAATTTACATCCACATAAATATTGCTACAGAGCTGGAGATAAACAAACACAGCTTTTGACACAAAATAGACCAGACGCTTCTCATCCAGTCCGAGTGCTAAAGGCCTGGCAGGCAGCAAGTGGCAGCAGGACCCACCAGCAAACCCAGCCCAGCCCCAGCCCTGATGGCTGAGCACACCACAGGTGAGAACTTCAGGAGAAAATCAGCAAGGTGTGTGGGGAAAAGACAGTCTGTCATAAATTTTCCAGAAGGATCTGCTGGCAGCTGTCCCACTCAGCTCTTTGAAGCTATAAAATTTTACTGGGGGGAAAGCTCCTGACTGCTAGCAGAGTCTCCCTGGGTTAGGGCTGCAGAGCACACCCTGGGCACAGGGAAGGGCTCTGCCAGCAAATTCTTCCCAGTCCTACCACCCCTGCCCTGCCCAGCATCCTGCCCTCTCCACAGCCCCCCTGTGTCCCAGAGCATTCCCTGCACATTGCTGCCTTGTTACAGCAAGAGGTAATGTAATTGCTGATTGGTGCCAGGGACACATCACTGGCACAAAGGCCCCACTTGACTTTACATGCCCTGCTCTGGGGTGCTACAACATGCAGAGCTCCAAGGGCTAGGCACGTGGCAAAGCAAACAGCAAAGGTAATCTCCAGGAGGGCAGCAAGAGGTGCCTCTATCAGCACCCTGCAGGAACAAAGAGCACCTGAACCTAGGTAACAGCATGTAGTAGTGAGCTGGAGGGATTTAAATCAAACTGGTAATGCTGGTAGACAGGTGACCAGCACCTAGAGGAGCTCAGAGATTGCATCTGGGTGTCCAGAACCACCCGCCTTGCCTGAACACCTTGACCCATGAGTGTGACTCATCCCTCTGCACCATCAGCCAAGAGGAGCAGCCCAGGAACATCTGTGGGGTGCACTAGTCTCAGGGGAAGCTTTGGCGATTGGTGCAAAGTGCATCTTTATCTCAACTTCACTTTCGAAAAGTCCGGGTTTTAGTTAAAAGCAAGCCCTTCCCATCCACTACACAGACTATCCAATCCATGCAGGGTGACTCCCCTCTCTCCTCACTTCCTTCACAATCCACCTCATGAGTTATAGATCTTTCGCACTCATAAAAGATAATCACCCTTCATGGGTGAAGTAGCCTCTATTTATACCACAGTAGCAGGATTGATAGACTGTGCAATTAAAACAAGAGCTGCAGCAGACGGGCTGGGCACAATTCCTATTGAAGGGAAAATCCAGTATTTAGGTATCTTTTACCCCACGGTAGAAGCCCAAGAGTCAAAGATTTAATCCCAAAGCTTAGCCATGCCACTTTCCAAGATCAGCGTTGCAGGAAGTTAGCACTGGTCCCATGTTCCCAGCTGGAGTTTTGTCCCAGCACTGCTGATTCACTAGAAGTGACCTCCTGCCATTGAGCAGAGCACCATGCTCACAGAGCTCCCTCAGCCAGCAGCGTTCAGGGTTTTCCTGCAAACACCCTGGGTTCCCCAGGGCCGCTCCCAGCACCAAGAAAACCTGAGGCTTTCTGCCCTATTTCCCATACATGTGGCCCTGCCCAAATAGGGACAGTTTTCGCACAAGCAGCAGCACGCTATGGGTGCTGCAAACACGCGTACACACATCAGCTGCTCTGGGAACTGCACCATGGTGCCCATCCGGGAGCTGCAGCAGCATCCCTGCGCTCCCACCCAGTGCCCAGCGGGATCACAGGGGTGGCCAACGTCCCTGCTGGCCAGGGCCTCCCCGGGAGCCTCAGCCCACTCCCACCAACCCCCAGCTCTCCAGGGGATCTCTGCCACATGCAGCTCCACAGGGGCATTATTTACCTTGTTAATTTCCGAGGGAGGCATTTTAATTGCTTTAAATTACTGCTGGAAAAACTGGAGTGGTCAACAATCAATCAGGCTGATTTACCACTCCATGCCCACCCGCTGCGAGCCGGCAATCAGCTGCCGCCACAAGATCTATTATTGATGAACTTTGTGGGGCTGCTAATTAGCTGCAAGCGCACGTCCCCAGCATTACTGCGCCAGCAGAGCAGCGGTGGGTGCCCGGGCACAGTGTCAGTCACCACTGCCCAGAACAGGGGACCCACACAGCACAGACAGCACACAGGGAGTGATCAGCCCCTGCCCTGGTGCCACGGGGGCCATCGGGCCCAGCCAGCCCCACTGAGGGGCTGCCGCACAAGCCAGCGCCAGCTCAGCCTCCCTGGCCAGGCTCCCACAGGCTCTGCAGGCAACAAGCGCTGCCTGGTAAACAGTATTTATTGCTGCCATTATTAGATTACTTAAAAGAAATCTTCTTTTGAATGGGGCTATGAAGCAAGAAACTCCCTTTGTGTGTTGGGCATTTATCTCCTATACCATTAAGTGGAACAGCATTAGTGTTACCACAAGTGCCTTAATTACTGCTGGTGCAAGTTGCTCACAGGGCTGGGGGCGTGTGGGGGCACCGGGGGAGCTGCATGCTCAGGCACTGCATCAGCCCCTGGAGCATTTGGAGACTGCAGGCCCCTGGAACCAAGGGCCAACAGCTGCTCATGGGTCGCTCAGATCTGTGTCCACCCAGGGTGGGGTGAGATGTCTCCAGTGTCCACAGGAGCATCCCCGGGGCCAGGGGCTGGCAGTAGGTGCCCCCACAGACAGGGCCAAGGGAGATGCTGCCTAGCCAGCACAGCTCTCCCTCCTCTTCTGGGCCAGGAGGTGCCTGGTTCCTAGAGGCAGCAAGGCACAGGCCAGTGCAAGGGTGAAAGCAGCTCCACCACAGCCCAGCCAGCAGGCACTTCCCTAGCAAACCCTGGCCCCGGCCACGGGCCAACTCATGAGAGGTGCGACAGTGGAAAAGGCTGCACCTTTCCCAAAATACAGGGGACAACTGTGGGGGGAGTAAAGCTGCCTGAGGAGCAGAGTCGCTTGGTACATGCCTGTATTTAAACAAAAGCAGTGAGGGAAGAGGTTGGCATTGCAATTCTGCGCAGGAAACCATAGCTCCCCATCCCCTGCCAAGAGCACCTCAGCAGCGATGGGTGCTCGTGTGCCAGTCATCCATCAGCCCACTGATCTCATCCTTGATTTTCATGGACATCTTTGATTTTTTCATTGTAAATTCTCCTTGTTCCTCACTGGAGACTGACAGGGATTTTAAGTACAGAATGAAATGGAGAATATTAAAGTGGTTGCTATTCTATTGTGCCTGTCAGCTGTTTCACTTTAAACACTGTCCTTATTAATGATAACACCATAACACTTTAAGACCCTCAGCTAAGGCCTTCAAGGTTGGTGATTAAATGCAGCTTCCCGTGAAAGACCCTTCCTTTTCCTTAAGTTCCTCCCATTTCAAGGAGGCAATGGAGCCATGAGGGTGCTGCCTCTGCCATTCAAGGTCACTGACAGGGCTCAGTGGCAGCACAGCAGCCCCAGAGCAGCCACCCTCAGCCCTCACCAGCTCCCGCCAGACCACTGCCAGGTGGTCCCAATGCTGGTGACACCCAATGGCCATGCTGGCTCAGCTCCCCGTGCACACCACCGCAGGCAAGGATGGGGAAGGAGCTTTTGGCATGGGTTACAGCAGAGCAGCTGGTGGGAAGAGAACTGGCGGGGATGTGACCAAGTCCAGGTAATTGCTCCTGAGCTGCGAGGAGGGTGAAAGGCAGCATGGGGGCCAGCCAGGGCTTTGCAGCACTAGCCACATGCTCCCCAGCCAATGGGACAGGGTGGCACATCCCCAACAACTCACCATGGGGACAAGGGCCTTACCCCAGTGTCATGGTTTAACCCCAGCCAGGAACTAAGCACCACACAGCCGCTTACCCTCCCCCCCGGGATGGGGACAGAATCAGGGGGGGAAAAAGTAAAACTTGTGGGATGAGATAAGAACAGTTTAATAGAACAGAAAGGAAGAAACTAATAATGATAATACCAATAATAAAATGACAATACTAATAATAAAAGGATTGGAATACACAAGTGATGCACAATGCAATTGCTTACCACCCACTGACCGACACCCAGTTAGTTCCCAAGCGGCGACCCCTCCCAGCCCCACTCCCTCCAGTTTATATGCTGGGCATGACATCACATGGTATGGCCTATCCCTTCGGCCAGTTTGGGTCAGCTGTCCTGGCTGTGTTCCCTCCCAACTGCTTGTCCCTCTCCAGCCTTCTTGCTGGCTGGACATGAAAAATCCTTGACTTTGTGTAAACACTACTTAGCAACCACTAAAAACATCAGTGTGTTATCAACATTCTTCTCATACTGAACCCAAAATATAACACTATACCAGCTACTAGGAAGACAATTAACTCTATCCCAGCCAAAACCAGGACACCCAGAAAGCTCATCGGACCAGTCCTGACAGGAGGTCCTTGCCATGATCCCAGGAGCCTGAAGAGCAGGGCCAGCTCTTAGGGTGCCTGGTAGAGTGGCAGCACCATCCACGGATGCCCAGGCACACAGAGCCCTGCCTGCAGGTCAGCAGGGCCAGACCAAAGCAGCCCCCATCCTTGCTGCCAGGGTGGCCGGGGCATCAGCTCCCCTTCCGCACCAGGGAGAAAGCTGCCTGATCATCCTCTCTTTGTCATAATCCCATCAAAGTACTCCTGGCTCCATCTCACCCAAGGTGCTGCTCTGTCCCTCTGCAGGCATCCACACAGCACCTGTGCCAGCCACCTCTCCCTGGCAAACCCATCCACAATTTTTTATCTCCAGACATAAAGCAGCAGTGCCCTGCAGCTCCTCCACTAACAGGTGATTAAAAGTGCATAAAGATTTACTCATTTCCCCTTCCTGGTGTCTGTAAGCAACATGAAAAATAAGTATTCTAAGCACTCAAATATCAAGACTCCAGATTCACAGAGGGAAATGATGACTCCAGGCTATGAGGCAGAGGTTTCCAGCCAGCTGCAGGAGGGGACTGTTTGCTAATTCTGCTTCACAACCACTCACTTGGTGCTGCTGTGGCAGCTTTGATGCATTTTTCTCAGCAAAGGTGCTCAGCGCACTGGCTGTCAGCAAGGCAGAGCCACTCCATGCAGGGGAGGGTCCCCAGCAGTGGTCCCATGGCCCCCAGCCACCCACCAGGGTCTATCAGGGCACAAGCACCAGTGGACTGAGCACACTGCTTCTTCCCAGGATGGGGTGGGCCATGGAGAGATGTCCTCCCAGGGGAAGCGATCTCTGCTCCAGGTACATGGGCCAAGAGGTTCCAGCTGCAACCGCCAGCCATGGCACTGTCCCAGGATAACCCTGGCAAATGTATCGGAGGTGGCCCAGGCTGCAGGCAGGTTGTTCTGGGTGAAGTAGCTCAGATGGGCGAGAACAGCTCAAGTCTGTGCCTTTACAGGCAGGAGTGTTGCTGATGTTCAGAGTTTGCATAGCATTCCTGACCTGCCTCCAGCACTGCTTATCTCTGCTGTGCATCTTGCTCTGCTCAGGGGCAGGAACAAATGGAAGATTTTGCTCACACTGCATCTGAAAGATGATTTGTTTATCCAAAGCTGTGCAAACTTTGTAGGCCTGGAAACAGGGCTGAAACCCTCATGCAACCACCCATCTGAGCCAGAAACAGCCCAACACCAGCTGACACTATTGCTCCCAGCAGTCTAATGCTTGCATGGTTTGGCCCAGAGCAAAGATGGTGAAAAAACTGGAACAGAGCCAGGAACAGTTCCATATGCTGAGCATCCCTGTGCCTCCAGAAAGGCACAGCCTTCTGGATGATGCTGAGATGGCACTTCTGTGCTCCCAGCACATATGCCTGCACAGCCAGGAGACTCCTCAGAGGCTGGAGAAAGGGAATCCCACACTGAATGGCACCTCTAGCCCATGCCCAGGTCCCACACTATGTGGGACCTTCCCATGCAGAGCTGCCTTCTGCACAACCTCTACCCAAGGAGAATAAGCTGCAGGAGTCCCAGGTTTGAGCTCTCTGTAAACTACTGCATCCTCTGTTGGACCACCCAAGACCTTACCCCATTGCCCTTTCAAACACAGAGCAAGACATGACCACAACATTTGGTCTGTGTCATGTGCCAGGAGGAAGATGTGACCACCTGCTCTTCACTGCTGCCAGTTTGTCTCCAGCCTAAGAAAAATGCTGATTTGTAGTCAGACACACTAAGATCACCTAGACACATGACAGCTTTGCTTCCCTGGTCTCCTTAGCCAGGTGAGTATCTCCAGCCAGAGGGACACCATACATCCCTCACAGCACCCAGAGCCAAAGGACCCTGCACTCCCACGGAACAGAGGCAGGGAGCTGGGGGTGCAGAGCCCCCAGGGTAGCCCCTCATGGTGGGGGGCTCCTTCACCAGCAGGCAGGGAGATCAGCACCCTCCCACAGCCAGGGCACAGCCCTGCATTCAGATCTGACCCCCGCTGTTCATCATACCCAGCAACATCAGTGATACAAGCAACAGCTGCACTAATCCCTAGCAGTTTATCATCACCACTATATTAACCTCCATGAAAATTACATTTTGATTTGTCTATTGATTTTTAAATTTTCAAATGAGCACAAACTCACTTCTTACCTGCTTTCTCCTTATCACTGCCACCTGCCCCCAGCACCTCCAGCTCCCTAGAATTTGCCTTTCCTTTCCCTTCCCTGGCTCTTGCTTTATAAAAACACACCCCTGAAAGCAACACTGCACCATTTAGCACATTAGGGCTTCCTACTCCAGTAAGAACCCATTGGTTCCAGGGCACAGCTGCTGCCAATTACCGCTACTTAACTGGCACATTAAACACATAGTAAGGAATTAGGAGTTTCGGTCTGCTCTCTACTTAACAATAACAAAGTCCCTTGACCTTTTTTCAGCCACCACAATGGCTGCGTAAGTGACTGTTTGACAAATGTGCTTTGTAATGGTCTCTGTTCTTTCTCATGCGACTGGTGGAACAGTTAATATCTTGAGTCACAGCATTAAGACAAGTGCTCGTGATTAATTTAAGATGTCAATTAATCACACCAAGTGGACTGGTTTGTCATCACTTCCTAATGGGAAGATGTTGATTTGTCCCATGGAATTTGTAATAGGAACGGAGGCTGAAGCCCCTGCTTGGAGCCGCTGGAGCAGCCGGGCTCCATGCACCGCGACCTGCCCCGGGGGCTGCTGCCGCCCGGGCTCCGGCACAAGTGCCAGCCAGAAGGAAATAAAGAAAGAAAATAAACACTTCCCCATATGAGGGTTTGCTTTTGGTCCCATTTTAAAAATCACACTACCCTGGGAAGAGCCCTCATGTATTTTTTCCAAAGTGCCAGTACTGATTTTGACTTCAGACACCTTCTCCACGCACTCCGAGGCATGCCGCCCGCAGAGCAGGGTGAGTGGGGCAGTGCTGGGGCGCACGGCACAGGCGGGTGTCAGGGGTACCCAGTCCTCACTCCATGGGGTGACCCTGTCCCCAGTCTGACAGGCAGCACCAAGCCTACATCCCTCGCCCCATGTTCTGCATCCAGAGCATGTCGAAACAGCTCGACACAAGGGCAACGGGAGGTGGTGGTGGAGCGGGTTCACACTGTGCTGGGGGCCTTGTGGGCATGACCAGCCCCCCAGCAGGGCTGCCCCAGCCCTCTCCTCACTGGGATCCTTCAGAGGGAGATGGAGCTGAGCATCACCGCCTGCCCGCCTCGTCCTCCTCTGTTCCCTTTCCTGCCCTTCTCAGGTCACCTTTGATACTGAAAATCCGGTCGAAGAAACTCTCTAAGACTCGTTTTGGAGTTTTAGAAAGCAGGCATTCTTTATTGCAGCGCTGGA
>JAVJGG010000088.1:13360612-13436771 GCA_035590195.1 Aviceda cuculoides | reverse complement strand
GCAACAACTGAAAACATCAGGGTGTTATCAACATTCTTCACATACTGAACTCAAAACACAGCACCGTACCAGCTACTGGGAAGACAATTTAACTCTATCCCAGTTGAAACCAGGACAACTATCTATGAGAATGAACTGAAATGACACATACAAATAACTTGACCAGATGACCAACATATAATTTTTGAAGCTCTTCTGCAGTTCTTTTAATAATTTAAATCTAGCAGCCTAAAAGAAAACACAATCTTATAACAATAAGTGTGAGACAATCTCAGCTATAAATATTGCTACCTGAACTATAATTAAGACACCAATTTCCTGTGACGTTAGAAAGCTGTTCTTTTCTCTAGCATTTGTACTAGCTTCCAAATCACTTCTGAGTACAAATTAGAGGCTTGTTTCCGTCCCCACCCCCCACCCCCCCCCTTACACTTTGCACAGTCACTTAAACATGCATAAAGAGAGTACTAATGGGTATAATTTCCCATTCACTTCACACAGGTACAAATGATTCCACAACTGGGAAGCAATGAAGGATCACACCCACTGTGCTGATTAAATCAGTTAGAGTACTGTGTACATTCCCCCTGGCTATGCTTCCTGGCACCACTAATTCCTTCTATTGAACCTTCGGGACTTAGGCCAGGACGTATGCACAGATGGTTCCTCAACTCAGGAAGTCACTTCCCCTACTGCCTAATAGAGCCCGAATCCTGGTATTCAAATTACTATATCACACAAGTGTATGGTAGGAGAAGCTTCCCAATTTCCAAAGTTCACACAAACTGCTTTGAGTCTGTGTAAATTAGGATGGCACAGGACTGTTAGAAATAAAACCTTTTGTAAGGGCTTACTAAGGACATGGTCACTGGATACTGATGGTATGCATCTTCTTTTCAAAGTATCTCCTACTCTACAAGTGACTTAAGGCCCATGCACTTTCTCTTTGTGCGGCAGGGATTATTGCCAGCTTCCCATTCAGAGTAGCAGTATGAAAATGATGTGGCTAAAGACAGAACCCTGCCCTGCGTCTCGTGATCTTCCCAACATAATTGGCAGGAATATGCATTTAGTAGAAAACATGATATGAGTATTTATATGTGAGGATAAACATGACCTGGATAGCATTTTCCCAAGACACTGCATTCTGGTTTAAATATATATCACTGAAGAAATTAATTGTCTGGTTATCATATCTTCAGATGAAGAAAACTGTCTATCTATATATACAAATGTAGATGAATACAGAGGAATAGGAGAAATACATATATTCATACAGAGAGAGAGAGAGGAGGTCTAAATATATTAAGGCTGATTTATTATGCTTTTCAACATAAGATTATTTTTTCCAGGGAAATTTTGTATTTCTTTAAAAATTGAAAATTATCTAGGTGTTATTTTCTAGACACATGTAATAGTTATATATATCTTAGAATGGGCAGCAAGACTGTAAGGTCGCTGGTAAAAGGCTAAGTAATCCAAAATCTTCTAATTAGGGTGCTATATGTTAAGTACTTAAGTATGTTTTCTTACAAAGATACTGCCAGGTTGCATTATCATTCATTTCTAGAAAAATCCAAAAGTATTTTAGCCCTCCAAATGGCAATCTGGCAGTCTGAGAAGCTTTCTTGCACAGTAGACAATACTGGATAAACAAGAGCCAGAGCTCAGGGAAAGAGGATGAAGTAATAATGAAAAGATTATCAATTTGCCAAGTGAGGGCTAATGAATGACACTGTGCTAAGGATCAAGTCTGGCCATTTTTTTACTAAAATAATGTCTTAGTTTGACAGCTTCATGCTGGCATCACACCAGGAGTGAAAAATCACTTCAGGCACAGAGATAATCTGAAAATAACAGAGAATATTTAAGCTGGCCCAGCTGAAGAGCAGGGAAATCCATGAATAGAGTCAGAAAAAACAAATGTAGACAAAACCAGGGCTGGGGCAAGATCCCATCATGAAAGGTGTGACTAAAGCGAAGTGTTGTCAAGTCCATGTTCCACAAAGGAGTTAATGCATTTTACATTTTGGATACACATGTTATGACAACTGATACTATGTCCTAAATTGCACATTTTTGGTCTTGCATTAATTTGTATGCTCAGAGTACTTAATCAAAACCTCAGAAGGCCTGCTGTTATATCATTCCAACGTCACTTACGTAAACCAGGCAATACCAGCAAGGCGCTCCTCTGGAGCATCCCACCACTTAGTCCTGTTTTCCTTAATACTTTATTTACAATTGTTCATATTACTTCAAGGCTAGAAGAGATATTCAATACATTATGGAATTATTGGCTTGCCCTCTCTTGGCATTTCCTAATTTACATTTGTTATTCTCACTCTTGCCTTGAAAAAAATAATCAGTACATCCCACTTCCCCAAATCAGGACCAAGCAAGGTGAAAAATAAACAAAACAGCTCTCTGTGGTATTAACATTGTTCCTTTCTTTAGTGAGATTCTCTGAAATAGTAGAAAGTAACATGTAATATAAAAGAATTTATGCATCCTTGAATGATTCTTCAGACTGGTCAACTCCACACTGCCTGGCAAGTTATAGTTAACACTGAAATTTTTACTTCCTCTGATTTAACTTCTCCATTAGTAGAAACCTTAAAGCCCATATAAAGTATATATGGTTTCTTATTTCCCTGAGCTTTCAGTAAAATGTTTCCAATTCTAAAAGGCATGAGAAATAAGATCTGCCAGGATAATTCTGTGGACTTTTCTATAAATATCAGGAGCTGATACAGCATTCCCTATGGATATCATTCTGGAGCGGTTTGGATTTTTTTACACATATAACCATTAGGAAAGAAAGTCTTTGCATAAAGGAAGGTGCAATAACATTTGTGAGGGTTCAGTAAAATCTGGAACAATTACATCGCTTTTTAACTTTTTGGAACACCTTAGCAGAGATGTGCTATTTCTAAATGTAATTGGTTAAGAAGTCCTGTATTAAAAAAAAAAAAAAAAAAAAGGCAAAACCCCAAAAGCTGAGGGAATTGTATTCAATTAGATACAAAACACTTCCCTGTGGACTGTCTCCAGTTTGTGTAGCAAATGCTCCGTGACAGGACACTGCTGTTGCTCTATGGAAATGAATTGTCCTCTGAAGTGCATCTGAGATGACAGAGAATTCAAGGTAATGTTTCATTGCTGCTGAATGGACCAAGACCTTTACAAGTTAGTTAACATTTTAGAAGCACTTATGTGTTACATTTTAAACAAAAAATATTTTTATTTTAAAATAATGCATAAAATACTGCAAAATTATTATTGTAATAGCTTACTGTATAAAAACCACTCCTTGTGTTAAAGGAAAAATCCAAACAAGTCTCCATGGAGACCCCAGATGTTCACCACCAAGCTTTCTAGAAAAAACATGCTAAAACTATGTATGTGGAAATGGTCTATAAAATGGAAGGACTGAGGCTACTATCTCTCTATACACATACATGTATAATCATGTTATCCACACCACCTTTCAGTTTGGTTTGCATACACTGTTACTGAACAAGGACAATGCATGAAGTCTTTGTAGTATGCCTTGGTCTAGGTCATCTGGATTTATCTGTTTCTCAGCACAGGTGCTGAGTTTTGGACTTGACTCTAATACCTGTAAGAAAGTACTGGCTTGTGTACTAGGTTTTGATATTTTCTGTTCTTTGAATAAAAAAGCCTACAAGGCAAGAGTGCTAGAACCACCAAAACAGTTGAGCAAAAAGACCTGTCCAAGTACAGGACAAAAACCAGGGAGAAAATAGGTACCGAGGATCTGATACGTCTGTTCAGCTACTGCAGAAGAGTCTGTAGCAGTTGCAGCTTCAGAAAAAGAAGCAATAACAGAAGGAAAACATCTGATTCTTTTATTTCAGTTCTGAGCTAGTCTTTTGTACCTTTTTGTGTTCTCATTTATGTTTGGCTTTATATTTCACCTCTTTTGTCTGGTAAATTTTTGTCTCATTAAAGTAAAATAATAACACTGAGCATGAAAACAGCCTTCACCGTAAAACTGTTTGCATGGAAGTAATAGAGCTATTGCTTGCTTAAAGTAATCTCTATCATAGTATAGCTGGGAAAAAAGCCCAATTTTGAAATACTAATGCTATTAATAGCATATATGAAGGTAAATGAATAAAAAAGTTAATTCCCCAAATTGACAAAATAATCACTTCTCAGGAAGTTAATACATGATCCAGAGAGATGAAGAATGAGTCATACTGTAATTTTATGGCTTCAGTTTTATAGTGTTCCTGAACAGTGGTGGTTTTTTTATTTTGGGGTTTTTTTGGTATATGAAGGACATACACATATAATGCAAACTTCTCTGTTAATTAAGGGGATAATCAGACTGTAGTTACTAAAATTGGTTGCTTGTATTCAGCCATATCTCCTTGTAAACCAGACATATAACTTGTTTTTTTAAGTTTTTGGTTTAATTATAACATAATATAATTAAATTAAAACCAGTTAATCTCTGGGATATGGACAATCACACTGCAAAAAATAACATAACAAAGAAGCACCATCTGAAGAATGATCTCTGAAGTTTCTTCTGTGACCAGGTTCAAAGGGATTATTTTCAGTGAAATTAAAATTTTAATTATGCCTGAAAACAGAGAACTTAATGTTAACTAAGGGTACTGATCTAAGCAGAATACACATGAGCCACAGAGTCTCTTTGATAACACTGGAAAACTACCTCACTCTAAATTTGCAAATCCTATTCTGTTTCAGTTTGAGACTTCTCTGGACTGCATCTCACTGAACTGCAATGAAGTTTTTTGTAGCCTGGGGTTCTGTAGTTCTTTTGCAATCAAGATTTCCTAGGAGTGCTGCAATCTGAAGTGAAGATGAGAACTAGGGTTTTTTTAGTTTAGAAAAAATACATCAAAAACTGTAGTCTTGCTGTATTCCTGAATCCAGATGGAATTTACTTAATAGTTTGAGAGGGGAAAAAATCTGGAAAAAGAATCACAAAACTATTGAATGGGAATGATGTGTTATGCACACCAGAGTAACATATAGCCTGGCTTTTGGTGGCACTTAGGAGATGTGGGTTCAAATCCTTTTAGAGGAGATAATGCAACAGAAGATCTGCAGGCAAATAAAAAATTAATTACTGACACAGCCTAGTCCTGAAGAATAGTTAAGAACATAAATAATTTAGAGAGTACATCTGAAAGCATGCACTATTTGAGAGCAGAGCTGAGAGCACTCTAACAGGGACAGCATGGTGACTGGAGATTCACTGGACCACCACCACCCACTCAGTTGCTGTAAGAGGACTATGTCAGGCATTTGCAGGTTATGAGCAATGATGGGTAGAAATAAGCCTGCTGTGCTATGCAAGGGAGGTTACCCTTGAAATCTTCAAGTACAAGTTACCTAAGTGAACCTGCAAGACCGTTTACTTTCATAGTGTGGAAAATCCACTACTTCTTGAGCTATACCAGCATTGAAGAAGAGGTATGCATATATTTGCCATCAGTATACCTGGTGAATCAGTTTAATATATATAACCCAGACATAGAATAGGAAAAGCCTAGCTATTATATAGAAATTTTATTTTGGGTTTTTAACATATTATTCCATCTCAGTATGCTTTTATTTTACAGGAGACTATGTAGTCATGTCTGTTTACTTTAACCTGAGCAGGAGAATGGGTTATTTCACTATTCAGACCTACATTCCCTGCACACTTATTGTTGTGTTGTCCTGGGTCTCTTTCTGGATTAATAAGGATGCAGTTCCAGCCAGAACATCACTGGGTGAGTTTTTTTCTTCCTGCTTTTATTCAAGTATTATGATGTTTAATTGACACCTCTGTGAATCACCAGTTTGCAAATGTAAGGGGAGAGAAAATTTCACATGAGCTCTCCTAGTTTAAAGGGATGTAGTAATTTCCAAGGAATAACACAGCCTAAACCATCTTAGCATCTCTTTTTACTATGTCAGAACTTAACTCTGAGTATTGTAGATTGCCTACAATAAAAACTTTTTCATCTTTTCTGATGACAGCAGTATTTTTTTTTATAAATATCAAGAATGGGGAACATTGCTGGATTAGAGGCAGGAATGCACTAGTTTTATTTGCCCTACTTCCATGTTACAGTGACTAGCAATACAAATGAAATAAATACCAAGAATGAATCAATCTTTCTGGCTGCCTGTGTGCCGTAGTGGTAAAAAGGGGAGAACGTAGCACCCCGACTTCTACTTTAGGGACCAACAATCAAATGTAGCCTTCAGGCCACAAAATCTACTGAATTTGGTGGGATCTAAAATCCTATATGTGAATATGTGACACACAATTGATAGGAATTAGCAATTTCTACACATTTAGCAACTGTTCCACAAATGAACCAAAAGAGAGACCAAACCAACCTTGCTTGTGCAAGAGCTGTAGCTGTAAGAATTAGCAGAGTAGAAACATTCAACTAGAGAAGGTTAAACACATTTTCTATTTCTGCATTAAATTCATACAAGTTACAATGATTTTAGTTTTTCCTTCTGCATTTTCATTTCTTCACAGAACTACAGCGCAGAGCACTGGAACGCAAAATGAGGGACAGCATTTTCATTCCAGAACTCCCTTGAAAGGAACACAGGAATAGAGGACTAGTGGTTCCCATGACAGAAAGTTATAAGCATTTTATTGCCTTTTCCGCATACTCTCTAAAAAGAGATTATAAAATCTGCTTTAAAGAAGTATAAAATTAATAAAGGCATTCAGCTGTTATTTTACATTTTACTTAGATATACAAAACAGACCAGTACCTCTGTTGAGAATTAGTCTATTTGTACCACTGAGGAGGTAAAATCAGTGGTATAAAATTTGCCATATAAAATGTGATGGATTTTAACTGTTCTGATGTATTTTTAATGTTCTTCACATCATAGTCCAGGGGATAATGTTCTGAAAGGAGAAGGGATGGTGAGGCATGTCGCAGTTCTTCTCAGTTACAGACTGCAGTCACTTATGAAGGCCAGAAGAGATACTGCTCTGGCACAGAGAGAAATCTGACTTCACAGGGTTACAATTACAAGGAACCCTGACAGACATTCCCTTCCAGCTTTATATGCAAGAAATCACTTAAATCACAAGCAGCAGATAATTTGTGTGGGGCTAGCATATTTAGCATACAACTACAATGCATTTAGACAAGAGAAAGGAAACAGTTTTATTTCTTTATGTAGCACATACAAATCTACACACATTTTGTCCTGAAGTTCCTGCTGGATTACATGCTTTCTTAAGAATTTTCATGAATTTCTACCTCATATAATGGCTGCAAGTGTGTCTCTTACTTGCAGGGTATCATTACCCTGCAATTAAAAATAAGCAAAATGTATCTCAACAGCACAAAAAGTTTGAGATTGGTCTTGAGGTTACTTTGAAGAATGGAGTAAAATGATTTTTATTCTCCACCATGATTTTCTCACTCTGACAAATTCTCTGCTGTCTACCTCTGTTTAAGGGTTTGAGCACACAAACCCTAAAACTAAGTTTCTCAATTAAAAATAAATAAAGGCCCCCTAGATATAAACTACAAAACTAAAAAACTAAATTAAATTTCTTAGAATTAGAATCCATCTAACCAAAGTATTCTGCAGAACAGCACTTGCAGTGCAAGAATGTATCATACCCCATGTTAATGCTCAAAACTCTCATTGAATCCACATCTGGGATGTGCTGTTTAATATCTTTGCTGTATGTTTGAACTCCAGGCATACTTCAAAACCAGTCAGAGAGAGATAAATGGCAAAATCAGTTTGTTACCTGAAGTAATAATATTTCTGTTGTTTCTATCTGCCAGGTATTACAACTGTCCTGACAATGACCACCCTAAGTACAATTGCTCGTAAATCTCTTCCCAAAGTCTCCTATGTGACAGCAATGGATCTTTTTGTGTCAGTCTGCTTTATTTTTGTTTTCTCTGCACTGGTGGAATATGGAACTTTGCACTACTTTGTCAGCAACAGAAAGCCAAGCAAGGATAAAGACAAAAAGAAGAAAAACCCAGTATGTATCTTTTTACCAGCAAGGTCTAAAATTCAATTAGGTTTTCTGAGAGAGTATTTAAATCCTTCTTTATGCTTGTACTTTATTTTCAGACTTTACTATTACATATATACTCTTTCTTCATATCAATAGGAATGCAAACATTCACCTTGAGAATGAAAAGCTCATATATTATGGTTGTCTAGATGCCAGAGAAACTAATTTCTTAGAATAAGGATTCTTTTAACCAAAGTGTTCTGCAAATCACAACTATGACCAAAACCATTATTTATGTCATAGATAGAGCTCTTGCTGTGACCTTTATGGAAGAGCTGTCAGTTTCTCTGTCTTAGCTCTAGCAATATTCTCTGCCATTTACTTATGTCCATATTATTGACATGACTCTGTTTTTCTTATTATCAGGACTACTGTTAAACTTTTATATTCAAACTATGGAGTGTGCTTTTTCTAATTTCCCCTTGAGTATCTGTTTGCTTTTCATTGTTTCCTTATCTTCTTTTTCTTGTATTTCGTACCTCCTTTATCTACTTCTCTCCCTTAGAAAGTGATTTGACTAGCAGCTTACAATGTTACTTATGGATGCATGCTACACAATAATAAAAAAGTGCATATAATAACCACAATAAAAAAATCCTGGAAATAACCTCAGTAGGGGTTTGGGGTTTTGCCCAGATAGGGAAAAAGTTTGTTGTTTATTTTGTCCAGGACAGATTTCTCCTTGCTTTTTGCAACTGAGCTGAAGTCTGTTGTCTAGCATCTCTAAGGTAAAAAGAATTAGTGTAAAACCCTAAAGGGAAATATAGTCTAATCATCTACAAAAAAACCCAAATATGCTTGTAAAAAATGTGAAGAACAAGTGTTTTACATTAATAGAGAGTATTTTCAAATCCATTTCAGACATCTAGCAAACAGTCAAGTCCCTTGGATTTGCTCTGCTGAAATCTTCAAGGACTTTTGAAGATATTCTCTCTTAGTTATAAAATATATCAACCCCCCCCCCAAGTAATTAAAGAACCTTTTATTAGGCATTATTGCTATATTTTCAACTTTAAAATCTGTTGAGAAGTAGACTCTAAAAAAACATCTATAAGACTACAAAGGAAGAATTCTCACTTAACTTTAGGTATGCTACAGTTGGATTTGATCATAGGACTCTTTTGGTCAGAAGAAAGAAAGGGGCACTTCCAGAGGGTGATGCATCCTGGCCTGTCTTAGGCCAAAATAAAAGGTTGTGTGCATGTGTGTCTGTCACAGTCAATTAAAGAGCAAATTTAGTTGTCTCACTTAAAAGATGTCCATATAAGGGCTGGTTACTTGTTCTTTACACTACTTATCTGTGAGCATTTGGGGACAAACAGAACTATAAATGACTGCCTGGATCCTAATCACAGAATCTAAAAAAATTAAAAGTAGGGTGTTCAGGACCCAGCCAGCAGGTAAAAAGAATTTTTTCTAAAAATTGTTTTTATAAACTGTGAATGGTCTCTTTCAAAACAGTTTAACATAAAAGATTAGAATCCTCTGGGAATATGAAAAGATCTAAATGGAGTTTGATATCTCATGTCTTTGACCCAGATGTAGTTACAAGACAGTGACAAGTAAAAAATGTGGGGGGTTTATATTACAGATACTTGTTTAAATTGCTGTTATCCCAACCCTTCTATAAATTTAGTTCTTTTTGACTTACTATGTTTTAGAAACATATTTTTAATTTATATTATTTTTGTCTCTTTCTTTCTTTCTTTCCTTTCTTTAATTTAAAACAAAACCCTATGACTCTCTTTTCTGTCTACAAAATGAAAGCTTCTTCGGATGTTTTCCTTCAAGGTATAATGTTTTTTGCACTGGAAATTCACTGCATGCGACTGCTGAATTTAACAATTAGAGCTTATAAGAGTGGTGTTTTGTTGGGGTTTTGGGTTTGTTTTGTTTTTTTTTAATGAGACATCTAAGCATTCTACTCAAGTTAACTTCCTAATTAAGTAGAATGGTTACATATTTCTAAACAATTTGTAGAGTTGATTCAGCAGCCCAAATACTGATTCACTATGGTTCTGAATTTACCTAAGTTCAAGAGTGACTAACATTATTGGATCACATGAATTAAGAGAGTTTAATGTTAAAACGTTTCTCCTCCTCTCTTTCTCAATTTGCCATGGGATCCAACAGCACCAGCTACACCAGAAACCTGCAGTACACCCTTTTAGAACTCAACTCTGACCCCTCCTTTTTAACCTTTGTGACTTCACTCCAAATTATAAAACCAAATCTGTTCTGATGTTGACCTGAACAAAATTCAATGTCATCATCAATTACTGAAATGCTGTTCCTTATGCAAAAAAGTCAGAGTTTTGAAAGGGTTTAAGATGCATATATATTTTTAATGCTGTCACTGGATCAACACACTTTAGCAAATTAGCAAATATATCTAGCTATGTTCCATATCTAAAGCTTATCTTCATTCAGAAATGCAGAGATTTCACAAAAAAAAGAAACAGGGAAAAAAGAAAACACATAAAATAAAAGCCAAGAAATTTACATACTTATGGAATGGAATGGTTGTTATTTTATCCTTATAACTATCAGCAGGAAATTTCAATGCCTGTCATCCTAGTGTTCACCAAGTGCTCAAATCTGTTTTAAATGCTTAATTTGCTCAATTAATTCCAAATATACATGTGTATCTGTATGTACAGCTACTATATAAAATTTGGAACATGTTGAACCTTCTAGTTGGTGAACATCAGTAGATGGTGAACTGCATATATTCAAACAGTTGGAGAGTCTTACAGAGATTCTTATTCAAAAGACCCAGTTTTTGCCTTTTTTTCCTGTATGTGTATTTGCTCCCATCTCAACATGAACCAGCCCTATATTAAAATCCTGCATTTCCAATTTATTATTTCGGTTCCTTCCATGTGCAATACATAAATTGTTTTCAGATATCAAGCAGCCATGTAAAATATAAAACACAAAGGAATTTCAAAATACCATCAGTTACATTCCTGAATATTTCCTTTAACCTCTAATGTTTACTTGCTTGGCTTTAAAGCTAATTGTCTACAGCTGTTAACCTTAAATTGATTTGTGCTGCTTTCCTGTAAAGTTAAAGCGTACAATGCAACTGATTTTAGTAAGTTCAAGGTAATACTACCATCAGAACTCCTCAGCAGTTTCCCACGTACCCCACGCAGAGCCATCATTCACATGTTGACCATTAGTCTCTATCTCCCTGTTGGTCTGGTGATAATAACAGAGTGTCTCCCTCCCGCCATCTTTTTCTTTTTCTGCCACTCCACCTTAGGCACCTACAATTGACATCCGGCCTCGATCAGCTACTATTCAAATGAACAATGCCACACACCTCCAAGAAAGGGATGAAGAATATGGGTATGAGTGTCTTGATGGCAAGGACTGTGCCAGTTTTTTTTGCTGCTTTGAGGATTGTCGAACAGGAGCATGGAGGCATGGAAGAATACATATCCGCATTGCCAAAATGGACTCCTATGCCCGCATCTTCTTCCCAACTGCCTTCTGTTTGTTTAACCTGGTATATTGGGTATCATATCTTTACCTTTAAAAGCAGAAGGAAATCAGTGATATCAGCCTTACTCACTGAATTTCTTAGAGAGATGGTTTCCTAAGTCCACTTGAAGTATCTACAATGCGCTTTATAGTGGTCTGAATTCTTTAGTGCCATAACCCAGTAAATATGAATCATACCATTTGTCCAAAAGTTGCCATCAGGTTATTGTGAATTAAATATCCATTCAACATGCTGAAATAATTTGAAATAAAAGTCATACAAACAGGTAATATACAGCCATACCTGCTGGAATAGAAAGAAAGAGAGCAGACAGGAAAAGGGGAGCATGGAAACACCACATAATAGTTGGTACTGCTATTTCAAACAGGAGTGAGAGGAGAATTCCCAGGTAAAGTGCTGTACAGTTTGTTAACATTGGCTATAATTATGCTATAGCTTTATTCTCTGTGGGCTTTTCTTTTTGGAAGAGTCATCTCTCACTTTGAATAGGTATTATTAAGCTAGAAAAGTTAACTTCTACTCCCACCAAGATAAAAATAGACCTTTCCCTTTGCCATCCCTTTAAGAGCACATGTACAATGCTGTAAATATTTCAATACCTTGTAGTACATAAAGTCTAGTGCATGCACCTTTTGGGGGCCAAAATAAATGAAACAAAGGTATCAAAGTTTTGTCTTTTATTTTGTGTCTCTGGATGTGCTATTGTAATTGAAACGTGGGCAAAATTTTCTTTTTCCTTGAAAAACTACCCCTTTCCCTCATGCATGGAAGATCCAAGAGGACAGCACTTTCATGTAAGACATTAGAGAAGCCTTAAGGATTCAAATAAATAACATGTAGACAAATCTGTATGGCCAATATAATAGCTCATAAAGTATAATGTATGTGTCTGCTGCAGTTGTATCCTCCATTTTCCACTGATAATGTTGCTATATTTCAACTGAATTTCCAGTAATTGTACACTGCAAGATCAGCTCCCAAATTTAATCCATGTGTTTCTGTTGTTCTTTTCCTATGTTGAGCTCTACTTTTTTCCTTACAAAAGTGTTCGTGGTTTTTTTTTTATTCTTTAATCCAGGAAATATCTTCTATTCTAGACATTATTTTTACATAAGAGCTTCAAGTTCACTTTGAAACATTAGATTTTGTATTATATAGACACACATACAATTCTCTGCCCATTCATGTCCTTGATCAGCAATAGCTGTTGCCAGCACTGCTTTTCACTCGGTAAATACCTTTACTAAAACAAACCTTTACCACGGCTAGCACACAGTTTATAGATAGCCTTGAAAATAAAAGGGAACAAAGGGTGTCTTGGCTACTAAATCAAATGTATGTAGTTCATGTGTATTTAAAACCTTCAACCCACCTGGGTGAATCTTGAAAACTATTTATCCACTGGTTTTCAGAACCTGTATGATGTTCAAGTATGCAACCTTAAGCACATGTAAATATGACTGACCTTTTTTTAACTGTCAGAGATGGAAAATGTCACCTCCAGGAAAGTGGGCTTGCAGATTGAAAAGGGAGATATATAACTTATCACTACAGAATTATTAATAGCCAAAATGGAGGAAAAGGAAAGTTTTCCAATGTTTGTATAGTTTTGGAAATAAAAATGTATAAAAAAGGAATAACTCTTGATCATCTATTGCTCCCTGTCCAGTGTATTTGAAAACATTTTAATAAAGGAATTGCACACACCTGTGGACTTTTTCAATAAAACTGCTGCACTCAATTCCAGTTTTCTTGTGATTAGTTTATTAAAAGCATGCTTCAAGGACTAGACTGCTTGACTATTTTGATTCACCAGCTGCATAAATATATGTGATTATAATCCTCATAACCCTCTGCATTGTCTCATTTTGTAGTCAGATGGCTCACTCACAAAACTTTCAAGGATGGAGACTAAATCTTTAAAACTATTTTGAAGATTATCTTTAAAAAAAAAAAAAAAAATCACTTCATTGGAAGTATCTTAATGAAGAGAGATAACCTTTCTTTATCTACTTAAAGTAGAGTGTTTCCACTCCCTGAATGAGTGTCAGTCATCTTTCACACGGAAATGTGCTTCAGCTGGTGCTAGACAGATTGCTAATTCTTTTTTTTTTTTTTTTCTCAGGGGTCAGTGATTTAACAGCTTTCTGTTAGTTACTTGCAGTTAGTAAGAGTGGCTGATGTTATACATTTAAGGTTTTAATTTTTACCTGGATCTTTTCCCTGCTACCAGATACGTTTTATACAGTTCATTATGAGTCTCAGCCCAAACCAGCCCTTTAATTCCCTCAGTCCAAGTACATTTCAGCTAACATATTTAGATTCTTTTTTTTTGTCAAGGTCTGTGAAATTAAGGATTCCGTCACAGTAAGAATTTTACCCTAGTTCAGTCATCAGATTACATGTGCCTATAGAAAGCCTGCAACACTGAAGGATCAGATACAATAATGAGGAACAAACAATCAGATCCCTCACACAAGTTGGCTTTCTCCTTCCAGCAAGGGAGGAGTTTCGTTAAAGATTGATATACCCCCATCTCAATAATGCAAGCCGCACAAAATGGAAGAGCATGCCACACCTGCATTAAGGAGCTGAGTGAACTTTTCTCAGCATATATCACTACACAAAGTAAAGGAAATAAGCCTTTAATGAGTCATTACCCAACCGCTCTGCTCCTGCCACACTTATCTAGGTAATTTGTCATTCCCTCCTGGGGAAAATGGATGGGGTTCAAAAGGACAGTTCATGGACAAACACGTAATTCCCAGTGAGAAAATGACACGAAAGCAGAGTCTAGTGCTAACTAAACAAAAAGCAGTGTTCCTCTGAATAGAGATTATATTAGCTATTCAGCACAGAATCAAAAGCTGACCTTTGTATTGTAAAGCCAGACTGTCACCACAGCAAACTAAATAGCAAGCGAAATAGCATTTGGGTGTGATGGGGGTTGTTATTCAGAAGAAAACTGCTCACAAACCTATCTATATAGACATATTCACACAAACTTATTATATAAAATATTATATTAATACATACATTATACACATTAACTCTCCCAGTTGCATTCTAGAGAAGAAACTCACTCCTGATGCAACAGACTTGCTAAAATGTTTTCAAGCTCATCACATTGCAGATAGCTATTACTGTTCTGGGATATGTCTGAGGATGTTCAGATGGTCATTAAGAGTTTTGTCAAGTATACACTAGTGGCACAATTATTTACTTGCTATTTATATTCCAAGAGTATGTAGATGTCCTGACCGAGAAAAGGTATTGCTGTTCCAGGGATTATGTCATATATACATATCATCAAAAGAGAACACTCTCAAAGCATTTATAAATCTTTATACATTTATAACATTTACAAACCCCAATTTGTAAATAAAGAGCTGGTATTCAGAGAGATAAAGTGACTCAACAATAGTTCTCCTATTTTCAATGTTAGGCAACCGCAAAAGACTATATTTTAACTAGGCAGTATTGAATAATTTGTACTATATAAAATGCTGAAGTTCCTAAAGGTGCAGTTTCCAGCACAGATTATATATATACACACACACACACACACAAAAAAAGTGGTCTTTTTTAATCCACTCATTTCTACCTTGTTTCCCCACAGTCACATAAACCTAATGATACCAAAAATCCAGTCGAAGAAACTCTCTAAGACTTGGTTTGGAGTTTTAGAAAGCAGGCATTCTTTATTGCAGTGCTGGATGCACGGGGGATAGTTCCACCTAACGTGCATACCGTCAAGTCTAATTGTGCAGATTAAATACATGTTTTACATACATATTCACTAGATTTCTGAGAAATGTTATACATATTCATTAATTTTCTGGGAAACTATTAGCATATGCAAATGTCCTTTACACAGGCGCATTGAAGGTCTCCGGTGGTCTTCCATAGTCTTCCTCACTTGTCTGCTACTTGACCCTCCTTAGGTGATTTTGCACAGTATGGTCCTCTACATGTTTTTGGTACATCTTATTCTAAAGAATGTTCGTTAGTCCCTAAAAATGCTTGTTAGTGCTTTTACTATCTAAGTTTTTCATTAGTGATGTAGTATGGCTCCTTCTGGTTTAATCTGTGACCAACACCAGTCTTTGGAATGCAAAGTTACAGAGAAGCAATCACCAAGCAATAAGCAGTTCGTTCTCAATTAGCAGTTTGTTCTCTACATCAATCCCCTAATGCTATCACCTTGCTGTTACTACCTGATTGTGAAATCAAATGGGTTTCCAGTCATCTCTTGTAGAACATCCCAGGTCCCAAGTTCTCTTTGCTGGAAGCCTTAGCTGAAGTGAGAGGTCCTTTCTAACATCAACTAATATCTTATTCCTATACACAGGTGAAGTGGGTTCAGGTGGGATTTTCAGAAGTGCCCAAGCCTCATGAATATAAATGAGACTTGTGCTTCTAGGTCACACACTTGGAAATCCTGCCTTAAGTCCTCACCTTACACGTGTTCTCATTAGGAGGGTCCTGCACAGCAGCTCATGCTGCAGCCACCCAAGTTCACAGGAGAAGAGCAGGAGGGATACCAGGGAAAGAAAGCATACCCTGTGCTTCAGACACTGTGTGTTGACATCAGGTCAGCATTTACCCTAAGCCAAAGGAGTTCAGATGTGCAATGCTGGTGCAATTCTTGTAGCCATGCTTTCTCACCTGTGTGTAAACATCCTCCTGTTTAAGGTGTCCAGTCCATACTGCACTCTAATTTACATTGTATTGTTCGGAGATAAAAAAATCTAGGTCCAGGCTTCAGGAACCCCACACATTCCTCCTCTCTAGTGTAGGCAGCAAGGACTGGAAAAATCTTTGATTCTAGCCGGACAAAGAAGACATTGACAATTCAAATCTGTCCTTGGTTTCTTTTTATAGAAACAAGACATGTGCAGAGATGATTCAGAAACATATTCAAAAGATTGCCAGTGCTGCTTTGTACCAGTTCCTCTGAGCTAAACAGTGATCTTTTGCAGACCCCTCCTCACTCTGAGGCACCTGCCAGTGGGGGACTGTGGACAAGGATCCTCTCTGGGTCTCAGCTCTCATCTTGCCAGATGCGGCCGGCAGCCCCATTTCTGGAGGGCTGGCAGAAGCCCATCGGTCACCGAGAGTGTTGCAGCACTCCGTACTGATGGTCAAAACATGTCAGCCGATCTGACATATGGTAGGGTTGGTGTGGACAGGCAGAGCCAAGCTCTGCAGTTTTGTTCCATTTATTAAAAATATGTTTCTTACTATGCCTGCACTGATTGCTGAGCCAAATGCCACTGCGGCCACCACACTCTGCCTCTAGAAAGTCCATCCCTGACTGTAGATTGTATAAGAACATCCTCTGTTGGGAAATGCAAATGCCCCAAATACCCCTGCATCAGCCCTCACTCTAAGGAACAATCCCCAAGTGTCCCTGTGCTCTAGAGTAGATGAGCAGGCTTTGTTTGAAAAAAATCTTGTGCAACAGTGTGACAACTGTGATGAAAAGGAACTGAATCTTGCTGGATTTCAAGTGGAGAAGTTCGTACTCGATCTCTCTTTACTTTCTGCAGTGTGGTGTTGATGGTGCAAAATCAGATCTGTGGTCTACTGCATGCCGCCCATCTGACCGTGGCAGACAAGGGGTCTCTTTGTCCCTCTGGGTGCCCACAAAAGCAGGAGAGACCCGTGTGTGTGCTGGAGCAGAGGCTCACACCTGCACAGGCGTGTGTGCAGCTGTGTGCTCAGTCACTCCGGGGTGCAGGGCTGGCTGGACAGGGCAGAGCTGCCACATCATAGCACCATGCTACGGCACCGTGCCACGGCACTGTGCTACGGCACTGCACTACGGCACCAGGCTACAGCACGGCACAACGACAGCAGGCAACTCCACCATGCACCACTAGTGCTTCCCACTCTGCTCCCTGTCAGCGGGCAGCTGGCAGCAGGGCTGTGGTGTGGATGTTCACAGGAAGCCACCTTTGGAGTCTGGCACCCAAAAGAGGCTGGGAACCTCCCACCTCATCACCCTCACTGAGGGCGCTTGTGGAAAGGAATTCGTAACGAAGTACGGTAATGACTCTGGTTACACTCCTTGGCCTGAGCAGTGGCACTGGGAATGGAGCGTCCTGCTGCTCCCAGTGCCACAGTCTCAATGCCAACCTCTGGCCATGGAAGTCGCTGCTCAGCCAGTCCAGGAGCTCTGCCTGCCAAAGGCTGGATGTGGCACTGCACAGCCACAGCGGAGACAGGAGATCCCTTAGGAAAGCTGTGGCCAGGCGCCCAAGCTGGTTTTTTTTATCTTTGCCTTTTATAAATGACTCTGCTTTAAACTCTGTCTGAGAGCTGTGAACTTTCTTTAACCAGCACGAAATGCCCTTTTTATGTGCATTACCAGCTGTAGAAGCGTCTCCTGTTTGAGTGTTGACATGGATGGATGTGTTGACAAACTTTCACCCACGACTAGTTGTTAATACAACACAAACCTGTCTGCTGGGCCTGCTCATGGGATGTAAAATGTAAGGAGTGCTTTCCACAGACGACTAAATGACAAGTTTACTGAAAGGAAGGAAGGAAAAAGCACCGTTCTGATGGAAATAGGAAGCAGGGGCCAAGCACTGCAGTTTCCTCTTTCTACCGGAGGAACCGGTCTCAGAGAGCCTCCAGCCAGCAGCGCATGTTTGCAGATACCTCCTGCTCCTGAATTGGCTCCTTGTCTACAATCTCCTGCACACTGTGAGGATGTATATTAAAGCGAGTGTTATCGCAGTGGTGAGGCTTAATAAGCTCAGTGTGCTGGGAAGGCAGTGTGCCGCACAGCAGGGCATGCAAGCTCCCCTGCACACCACCATGCCGCCGATCTCCTCTGGCACCAGCTTTTAACTTTTATTGACAATTAATACCACAGGAAGGAGCTCTGCCACCAAGGCGAATTAAAACCCAGGGCTGTTTTACAGCACCATCATTTCGATATTCATGAAACAGCTAAACAAAAATGCCAGCTTCTTGCAGATATAAAAAAATACTTCAGACTTTTCAACAGATCTGCTCCACGAGACTGCCCGTAACCAGACTTCGCACTCGCTGACATTGCCTAAGACCAAACTGCTGGTGAAGCAATCCTCCTCTCCCCGATCACAGCAGGCACCAAGACTCAAGAGACAGCTAACGCCTGCAAACACCCTGACTTACTCCAAGGGGCTATTTCCTTGGCTGCACTTTTCCAGGATGTTTCTGGGTCACTTGCTATCCTATGAGGCATTACCTGGACTCGTGTGAGCTGTGTCACCCCTAATCAGTCTCACACCGTGGCAATAAATAAGAGTCCAAGTGGAGACAGAATTTTTTTCCACCCCGAAGTCTGTGAGAAAAAGGGCTGCTGGAGTCGGAGATAAAGCATCACCTGCCTCTGGCTCCCATGCAGCTCCCGGCAACGCATAAAACTCCAGGCTGTAAGTTCACAAGGCATATTAATCATGTAACAAAGAAGTCACTTGGGTTGTTAGAAATTAAAAGCAAGAATGGAAAAAACAAATTGGAAGTGGGGTGCAGATGAAAAAAGCCCACAGAAGGTGTAATAGAGATGCATAATTGGGCTCTATCCCACTGCCTCAATGTCTAGTAATGCCAGCCAGCAAAACAGGTTCATCTTTCCCTTTTCACTTGCTTTTTCATCCTGCAACCACACGGAGACATGAGGGCTGGCTGGTATGTGACCCGTCAGCCCCAGGCAGCACAGCCCCCGGCTCAAGTCGGCCCTGCAGCTTGCCATAAGGGCGTTTGGCATGCTCCAGCTCTGAATAAAGAGACCCAGGGTACAAGCGTGCTCCAGAGGTTTCCTCTGGCTCACTCCTCATGTTGCTGCTGGCACTGCTGCATGGGCAGCCAGCTGCAGGTCTGGCTCCCCAAGACGTCATTGCTCTAGCACAACTCTAACAGGACTCTTCATCCTCATGCCAGCATGTGCAGCATCTGCGCATCTTTAGCATCTTCGTAATGAGCCACATTTTCCCCCCGTGCAGGCAGGTACCTCTCCAGGAGCAGAAGCTGGCTCACTGCATGCCCGGGGGCCCATGAAAACCTGCTCTCTCATCAAACCCTGTGAACCATGCTCCTCTTCCCAGAGCTGTGGGAAACACATACTCTTTTCCTACAAGTTCCCATGAAATCACAAAAATGTTGGGGGCCTGGGGGGAGGAAGGACTGCCTTTCCCGTCCATTCATTGCCTCCCGTAGAGGAGGCTTTAAAACAACTGTCCTTCTGTCCATGTGCAATTCCCTGCATGGCAGCCACAGGACGGGTCCTGCTTGCCAGGCTGTGCAGGACCACCAGCACTTGCCCCACGGGGTGGCTGCACTGGGGACCCCACAGTGTTAGGAGCCTGTTTCTAATGGAGTGACCCCAAGAATGTCGGGCGAACTCCCCTGCACACACAAGACGAGCCCAGCTCGGGCAGGAGCAGGCACAGCATGGCACCCAGCATGCGCTCATTGGGATTTCTCCATGGCTTTTGCTGGCCAAAGCTCCATGACAAAAACGTCAAATCTGGAATTTTAACCGATAACAAACCCATGAAATCTCAGCTGCATTTCCATGAAAACATTGAGCCCCTTTCCTAGACATGCCTGGGCTCACGCTGAGGCATGCCGGTGCCTTGGTGCCAGCACCAGCACCTCCAGCAGAGTCACAGGGTTGTAGCAACAGGTGCCAATGGGGAAACTGGTCTTACTGTGCAGTCAGGTCTCAGGGAAGGAGGTACAGATGGCACAGCCCTTCCCACCACTCAGGAGCCTTCCCAAGGGTCTTCTCCAGCCATCAGATACAGGCACACACATATGCATGTTGGTCCCTTTGTCCGTAGAAGAATTATTTCTAATTCACACCAGCAGAGAGGTGAACCATCAGGTGGGAAATGCTCTCCATCCGCACAGGATGGAGAACTGCAGGAGATGCGCAGACACCCTGCACCAGAGCAACGCCACTCTGCAGATGATCTTCTCACACTGACAAGGAAGGATTTCAGCATGAAATCACTGAGTGTGAGACTACATCACAGATGGTCATGTTAAATTAGGGAACAAAACCTCCAAGAATTAATTTTCTTCTTTTAAAATCATTCTTGCAATTGGTTCAGAAAAAGCAAAGTTATAATAACAAAAGAAAATATTAACCTACTTATTATCTCTTAACCCCCATAGAATAAAAGTAATTGCATGTAATGAGCATCTGGAGAACGCCCAGAGAGTGACAGTACCTGGTGGGATAGCAGAAGAGATCAAGGTGAGCTAAGCAACAGCCTTTGAAAAGTTCCTGCTTTATTCAGACTTTGAAGTGGCAAAAGCCACTCGGCTCCCTGTTCCCAGCCTCAGGAAGCAGCAGAGCCATCACCCATCACTGACAAGCCGCAGCCCCCCTCACTGCCCCACCTTGCTGCCTGCCCTGCTCAACCTGGTACCTGTGTGGGATACAGACCCGCAGGCCCGATGGCCAGCACTGAGCCACTGTGCAAGCCTGGAGCTGCCAGCACAGGCACACAGTCTCACAGAGAGACCCTTTTCTGTGCAAGCTCCAGGCAAAAGAGCGGGTCTGTCCTTCGGGGTGGGCAGGACATGGCCCTGCTCCCAGTCCTGCCCCAGGTGCAGAACAGAGCTCACCTAATGCCACTACTGTTGAGCAGTGGCAGAAGAGCCCAGGCATGCTCATTTCACCCATTTCAGAGCCGCTCTGCTTTCTTATTTATTAGTTTCCAAGACCGACACCGGAGCTGTAGCATGTCATCTCCAGCAGCATCCTGGGAAGTGGTGGAGAGCATGGCCCTGGGAGGAGGCAGCTCTGCTGCACGGCGGCACTGCTCTGATCTAACTGGGAGTGACACAGCGGCTTGGGGTGCTCGTCTGTGCCCACCCCCCTTCTTCTGTGCTTCTGGTTGTTTTATTTGCAGTGCTGCAACAAGAAAAAAAGTTACAGCCTAACCCAGCTATCGTGGGCAGCCAGACAGTCTGCCGGAAGAGGCTGTTTTGTCACCAGAGCCCCACTGCACAAAGCAGAAGAGCAGTAACCCCAAAGATAATTTCCTTATTCTGATTGGGGATCAATTGACCACTTGCTCCTGTTTGTTGCCCCTTGGGACCAGCGGCCTCCAGCTCTGAATGCAAAGCAGTCACTCCTTATTTCCAAATGTAAATGAGGTCTGTGAAAGGCCTTGCTTTGAAACCAGTATTATTCCCTGGGGTCCCGACCCTCCCTGCCACATCCCTCACCCCAGCCTCTATCTCTGGCTCTGCGTTCTGCCTTCCCAGAGTAACAAAGGTTACAGGAAATAAAAGCAGAGCAATTACCATCTGGGAATTATCAAGCAGGAGCCCAGAGGGGAAGGAGCAGGCTCCAGAGACTGGGCTGACCCCACGGCCCACCACCAGTGCATGCCTCAGCCCAGCCAAACCCCAACAGCCTGGCAAGGGCTGCAGGGACCCTGCCCCGGCAGCACCCGCTGGGACAAGACATGAGGGGTGCCAAGCTGAGCCGAGCCAAGCCACAAAGCCTGCGCAGCATTGGTGTGACACCCCGCATCCCACTTAACAGGGTTGGAGGGAAGCACAGCTGCCACTAGCGTCCTTGCACCCCAGTGCAGCAGTCTTGCACACCCAGAGCCGGGCACAGGCAGCCCAGGACGGCAGTATATGGCGATGGCTATGGCAGGGCCAGAAAGTGCCTGGCAGCTCCATCTCACCCCATCCACATCGCACAACCCGCCGCCAGCATGGCTGCAAACCTGGCGGCTGGACGGGCTGCCTGCCTTGGGTCACGTGTGTCCGCCAGCCCTGACACTGGTGGAGATGGGGACATGGATAGGGATGAGGGTGGGGATGGGGACAGGGGTGGGATAGGGATGGGGAAGAGGATGGGGACGTCCTTCAGCTCCACCCTTCCCATGTCCCCTCGCAGGCAGCAGTGCCCCTGAATAGGGCAGCTGCTCCTCCCACTCATCAATCAGTTCCTGCTCTGTCCACTTCAGAGCCTGGAAATAAAACCTCCCTGTAAATCTCTGCCACGGCCGCTCTGTTTTGGTGGCGGAGGGCCCCGCATTCCTGAGTTGCAGGCTGCAGACACGTCTTCAAGAGCGGAGCCACAAGAGCTTTCTGATGGTTAATTGCTGGCACACTCTCACTGAAAACATGAAACACCCCCTGACAAGCCGTGTGATTTATTACCGCCCACTGCAAAACGGAACAAAATCAATTGGCTATTACCTCACTTAGCGAAGGCTTGTCACCGCCTGGGAGCAGGGTGTTAAAAATAAAAGCCAGGCATGGCCCCAGCAGCAAGCCCCCATGCTGGGGCCACTCCACCTGCTCTGCAGCAGATAACACCAGGGCTGCGCTAGAGATGGGCTCTGCTTTTCCTAATCATTGCCGTGCTGGTGCAACACCAGCTCATTCTTGCTTTGCAGTTATTAATTATACAGATGTCATCATGAGCACCACGTACAGCAAATTTCACGTGAGATGCAGAGCAATGACAGAATATTTGTTTATGACAGAAACATATCCTGTAATTAATCGAATTCATGCGACCCTTCCCTGCCCAGGCAGAACGGACCCTCCGTGCCTGGGAAGCCACACCGAGCTGGCCAGGGCACCGGTGGTTGGGAGCGGCACCAGCCCAGCTGGGGCAGGTTGCCTTAACTGGCAGTTAGAAAATGGCCAGCACGAGCACCAGGGAAAGGGACTGTCCGCCTGCATGTCTGTGTGTGACATCCATGGTTTTCCTTGGCTGTTAACGCATCTTGTAGAAGACAACCTTGGCATGTCCAGCGAAGGCTGCTGAACATCCACACTGTGGCAATGCTGATGCAGCCCACCTCCGCTTGGCATTTCCAATAAAAACTGGTGGCTTCTAAACACTCAGGGAAACCCACACATTGCCCTAGAAAACCTACCAGACAGAAAGCTGCTCTAACAGAAATCCACCTTTATTTCCCCACTGCCAGGGAAAAGTAAAAACTTAGCAGGAAAAGGGAGCAAGCCAGAAATCCACCGCTGCAGAAGCGGCCGAGGTCAGGGAGCACTCACTGCGGCCATTGGCAGGAGAGCTTGCAACCCAGGGCTGACACAGCTGGGGATGCTGCTGCTCACTTGGTAATTGCAACTGGTGCCAGTGAGAACACACCACACCCGGGCAGCCCCAGTGCCATCGTAATTACTGATGAGAGGCTGAGCTGCGGGAGGGGAGGCAGGGGCCCTGCCCTGAAGATGTTTTTAATGGTCAGTCAGTGCAGGGTGAGTGTCAGGGGCCACATCCTGGTGCACGTGGGCACAGCCCGTGGGGTGCTGGTGGCAGTGCAGGAGCTGGCCATAAATGGCTGAGGCATATTTGCAGGATATTTCAGAAACTGAATGGTCCCCCTCTTTGCATTTCATCGCCTTTGTTTCATTCCCAAATCACTTACAGGCTCTTCCAGTCGTAGCAGGGAGCTGCTCCTCCCGTGAAGCTCCGAACTGTGTAAAGCATAAAGAGGCTGCATTATTTATAGACTCCGGATAGATATTTCACATGCGGTCCGGCCCATTCCCAGCATTCCCTCCATTCACAGATCATTAAGTAGCACTTGCTGACATATAAGGCAATGCAAGTGGAGTGGTTAACTTTGAATATTGCCATCCAGCCCAGTGTTAAATGAGATCGAGGAAGTAATTGTCCGAAGAGAGGGGACAGCATTTGCCCTGCCAAATAGAGCTCAGCTCAGAGCATCCAAGAAAGCACCCAGCAATAATGTTATCACAGGGCACTGGGCTGCACGACCCACGTGCTGCCCCGCACTGCCTGGTCACTGCTGTGGTGCCAAGGGGGGGACACGAAGGCTGCCTGGGCCCCATTGCCATCATCGTTGAACCTAAAAGGGCTTTCCTCCTCACTGAGCTCACTGCTGCAAGGTGATCCTCCTTGGGCAACAAAAATCCTCCAAGACGTTCACAGCAGCACAGTGCAGAGCAACCTGCCCCAAAGAGCCTTAAGGGCAAAAGCAGACCCCAACTGGTTTAACATGGAGCCTGGCAGGTACAAGAAGGGGTCTCTGATATGAGCCGTGTGAGCAGATGGCTGTGTTCAGGGCCACATGCTGAGGAAGTGCAGCAGCACACCTCTGATGATCTTTGAGGGGTTTATGCCCCTGTGACCGCCCTGGCCCCAGCCTGGGAGCCTAGAGCAGCCAGCAGCTCCACTGCCGGCTCCCAGACCCCGCTCTGGGCAGGTGGACACTCGCCCTGCTGAGAGCTCATGACTGCTACATCCCTGCCTACAGTTAGGAGGAAAACCAGTGGGCACGTCTGCCTCCGCCTCTGCGGGCAGTTTGGAGTAGCCAAGCAGAGACAATGGCAGGATGTGACTGTGGGGACATCTGTGTCTGATCCAGGAAATATTTTGGTGTCAAAATAGAAGCAGTGTGTTGTTAAAAAGAAAAAAAAAAAAAAGACATGAGCGTGAACAGATCTGGGATACATTCACAGATTGCAGCAGAGCATTTTAGAAGCAGACAAGGCTGAGATTTAGGCTCCCAGGTTCCGCGGACTGTGTCCGTGCTGGGAACTGGCAGCTGCCCTCTCCAAGGACTCGTCCCTTTGCCTGGGGGCAGCCCGGCAGATGGAGGCAGAGCAGTGGCTTGCACTCCTCCCTGGTACCTGGCTGCTGTGCCTGCATCACAGGCTTCTGCCTTTCAACAGGCACAACAGATTTGTGTCTCCTCTTCAGTCCCTGATGCTGAAGGCCTGCCAAGGAGGAGGTTTTGAGGTCTGCAGCAGAGCCCAGCCCCAGGGTGGGTGCCACCACCAGTGCAGCCCAGCCACATGGGCCTCATGGGGTAGAGCAGCCTCCTGCTGCCATTCACAGGGCATTTCATTTACCTTAAGTCTGGGGACCAAACATTACCCTACAGGTCTGTACCCTGCCCTCAGACTCAGGTTTCCTCTACTGAGGCCAACGCTGCTGGTCAGGGCAATTGTCCAGGTTGTGCAAACCAGCCAGTAAGCACAGAGTGCGAGGTTTTGCCAGTGCACATGAGGTTTGCAGCAGCTTCTGCTCCAAGGAGAGCTGTAGCTTGTCCAGTTCCCAGCTAAAAGCCACCCCACACTGCAGCACTTCCATTTCAGTCCATAGTGTGGTGTGCTGCAGCGACAGGAACTGTGGGGCCAGTGGAAAATGGGGCTCTGAGCTCATGCATCTTATTTTAGCTCCCCACCCTCTCTGGAAGCTATCTCAGGCATGTTTTGGGAATACAGCAGGTATTTTTATGAGTGGGATTTGCAAGGGTATTTTAATCTTAAACTTGGAGACAGCTGGGCCTGCTGCCAGGTTTAGGAAGCGCAGAGGCAAGAAACATAAAACTAGCAAGAACGTAGGCTTCCTGCTGGGGCTTATATTTAGCTGAGAGGAGCAGGAGCACTTAAAAGTGTCCTGCTGGTGCTCCCTGTGCCAGACAGTCCCTCGTCCAGTTCACAGAGGCCAACCTTGACCCAAGCCAGGAAAGGCAAGGGGAATGTGTCCCAGCCGATGGCACTTGTCTGGCCCAGCCCACCTGGCACCGCCAAGACCCCGGCTGCCGTTTGGATCAACTGACAGCAGTGCAGTGGGTGCGGTAGCAAGCCGGCCGTCACCCACAGGCTGGGGCAGAGCTGCCGCCGGGAAGCTCCAAGCTGCGCTCGCTGCATGCTTCTGTGGACAAGGAAAACATGCGATGGGGCCACAGTCAGCAGGAGCAGTGCGCTCCAGGCGGGCTCGCCTCCACATTGGTGTTTCAGACGCTCCTGCCAAGCCGGCCGGCTCCAGCACTGAAGCGGTACTGCACCATACACCATGCGTGGGCTGTTGCGCTGAGCTAACAGCAAGGCTTCTGCATGCCACATGTACTTGCTGCACACATCCGCCTTGGGCAGGGCCTGAGGGTGCGGTAAACACCGACTGACAGCCGGCAGCGGAAAGCCTTCCAAGGGGTTTCCTAGGTGAACCCCACACCACATGCCAGCCTGGGTCCTCACCCCGCGCAGCATTGGCTCGGGGGCGTTGCTGTGTTGTGGGGGGGGTGAGGGGTGGGCAGAGCCAAGCTGTCTCAGGCAGGCCTGAGCCATGGAGGGGCAGGTTCAGCTCTGCACCGGCCTGCCCCATCCCGGGCAGCGTACAGAGCGCAGCCCCAGGGCTGAACTAGTGCACAATGTGCGGGGTCCCCTGGCCGGCTCAGGGTCCCCTGGGTGCTGTGGCACAGCAGAGCTGCCAGCCCAGTAGGGGACAACAGCTGACGGCTGAGCCTGAGGGCTGCCCAGCCAGGGAAAAGCATGACCTTGCAGTGACATGGGGAGCGCTGTGCCATGCCATGCTGTGGCAGGGGAACGTGAGCTGAGCAGCTGCGCGGTGCTTGGCCAGGAGCTGAGGGGCAAGGGCTGCCAGTGGCCAGAGCTGTTCTGAGCCACCCTGCGAAGACCCTCCCCAGCAAGCATGGCCAGCTTGCTCAAAAAACAAAATGCCTTCCTTACAGAAAAAAAAAAAAAAAAAAAAAAAAAAAAAAAAAAAAAAAAAAAGGACAGCTTCATCCAACAAATAGCCACGGGCAGGTTTTGTTTTTAAAGCATTTTTATTTTGTTCATTGTGAATTTAAATTTTTATGTGATTTGTTTCACTGAAAATGGACACATTTTGAAATACCATGTGTTCCCTCCTCTGCCCAGAGGGAGGTTGGCTGCTGACCCAGAGCAGTGAGCTGGAGGGCTGTGCCTGCTAAGGAGAGACGCACCACAAGCAAGCTCTTCATTTTCCATACTAGCTTTACACCTTTTCCAAAGTAAAGACAGTCCTCAGAAAGGAGGAAGCCTCAAGCGAAATACCCACCCCTCTCCTGTAGCTGGTATTGATTTTGTTGCACCTGGCAAAGAAGACAGACAATAGCTGGGGGAGGCAGAGGAAGAAAACCAAGATTTCCTTCCACCTTTTTTTGTTGTTGTTTTTTAAAAATAAAAGTGTAATGTCATGCTCACATCCAACACAACCTATCACCCCTGTGGGGGGGTCTCAGGCAAGCACTCACTGCATCTTCCCCAACAGCCTTCTGAACAACCAGCACCTGCCAGAGCCCTGTCCAGGCCTGGCACAGGGCCCCGCCAAGCCCTGGCTCCATCAGCACGGCTTGGAGCAGGTCACTATTCCTGCAGTATTCCCCCAGTGGGAATTCCTCCCTCAGCAGGCTACAAAAATAAACACCCACCTGCTGCACAGGTCAGCACCACAAGCTGGGTCTGCTCCACTGCCCTGCAGCCACACAGCACCGAGGGGGCTTTGCCCCTCAAACACAAGCATGTGATGCTCCACCATTTTGGCTGCCATCCTCTGCACATGAAATGGTGTCAGGCACAGCTGCACCCATCAGTGGCTGCCATCTCGTGCAGATCTACTGATTACATCTCAGTTGTCATGCCACTCAGTGAGAAGCAAAGCTAAATTAAAGCAACTAATTGCACCTCTCTTTGAAACAATCAGGATGACAAATCAGTGGTAATCTCTTCAGCTCTAGAAGGAAGCTATTGCGGCTCGCTTACAAGGATTAATCAGCTTTTCATCAGTGTTATTATACCAACACTGCCTCAGGAGGAGCCCTGAGGCCACGCTGGCTGGGCTCACACCACGGGGACACCAAGGCTTGTGGCCGCTGGTGAAGGCACGCACTGCCAGGTTGCTCGCTCCCAGCCCTTGTCCACATCAGCAAGGCTGCCAGCTTGCAGGCTATTGCATCTTTTGCTCAGCGTGGTGGAGGTTCTGCCCAGTGGGCTGCTCAGCGAGCATCGGGATGCCACACTGCACTGGGCAGGAGGACCAGGGCTGGGCTCCAGGAGCTAACGCAGCTCCTTGCTCAGCACAGGGAGCCCAGGTGAGATGGCCAACCTGCAGAAGACACCAGGACAAGGAATGACAAGCGAGGTATAACAAGAGAGGCATCAAGGCCACCCTGCTGTCACTGGACCCACACTGACTTGGCCGGCTCAGCTGAGGACCCCAGGGCCACATGCTGCTGGGACAAGGCCAGCAGAGGACTGGGAGCGAGGTGGCAACCTGGAGCTGGGCACAGCAGACAGACAACAGGACAGCTGAGGCAGGAAGGAAACCAGCATGGCCTCAGGGCTTCTGTTATGGCAGGTAACCACTTTGTTTCCCACAGTCATTAAAGTCTTTGTTAGATTTATGTGACCTAACGGGAAGCCTAGCGGCTCAAGCCTTGAGTGCAACCCTATCAGAGCAACCCTCTAATACACAAAACCATCTTAGTTACTGCAGTGGCATGTTAAGAGATCAGACAGGGAGAATTAACTATATGGTACCTCTCACTTTTACATAATAAGTTGCAGGAGAAACCCTGGTACACCCTCCCCAGACCACAGTGAGGGTTTGCTCCACATGTCCTAGGGTTAGCACCACCAGCACCACTGTGGGTCCATTGTTTGGGGCTGCTCCAGGGAAGTCATCCCATGCAGCCTGTTGAGCTGGAGCTGTCAGCAAGCAGTGCTGGTACCTTTCAACTCTTCACCACCTGCAGTCAGTGGAAAAGCACTCAGCAGCATCCCTCCTTGGCTGATGCTTAACATCCAGAGGACACAAGCTGCTATGGATGAAGGACCTAGGCTTGGTTCTCCCAGCCTTACCACTGCTACATGGCATGACTATGTCCAAACAAGCCACTTTCTGCTCAACAAAAGCTAAAAGAGCTGGTCTACAGTCTCTCATGGGAATTGATTCATCAGCTTCTACACTTCCACTGCACTTTGTGGCAATCCCAGAGCACTTTGCATCCCACAGATGTTAAGACCAATGGTGGCAGACAGCTTTTACTGAAAATGCCCAAGACCTTGTGCTGCATCAAGTGGTGGTGCCCCTTGGCCAAGGCCCAGGAAGAAAGGACTCCTGAGGGAAGATAAGCAATTCATGATACAACTCGATTGACAAAACTAACCCACTTGCTTTTTGTGGACTCATTTTCTTACTATCAGAGGCCTTCCCTTGGTCCACAAGTGTCCCTCTGCCTGGCCTGGCAGGAACTAAACACACAAGCATGAGCATGGCTTGCATGAGGAGGAGGGGAAGGCCACAGTGCTGGTGCAAAAGCCCCTGGAGACAAATTCTTGCTCTTTCATGCACTCAGACCAACAGCCCTCAGAGCCCTGGACAAGAGGGCTGAAGCCCTGCACGTGGCTTTGCTGTGCCCTGGAAAAACTCTGCAGAGAGCACATGGCACTTGAGTCCCGTTTCAGTTTACACAATTACAGGTCACTCCATTCCCTCCCCAGTGCAGCCCTGCTCTCTCTGGCGAAGGGGTTGATGCAGGGCTGGGGAGAAAACCCTGCATGGCCTTCCTCAGGGAGTTGCACAGGGATGGATTTGCAGCACTTACATGCTGGACCTCACCCAGGCAGGCATCTGTCTTACAGACCCCAGCCCACTACTACCCTGGAGGTTGAACAGGAGGGAGAGCAGAGCCCAGGGAGACCTTTGCTGCCACTGCCCCAGCTGCATCCCCTCTGTGGCTGAGGAGAGGGTCCTTCCCGCAGGAAGGGCTGGTCAGCATCTCCAGCCAGAGCCGAGTCCTATGCTTCACACCCTCACTGCAGCAAACACCTTTGTCCTCCTCCACCCTCACTGCAGCAAACACCTTTGGGAGGCAGTCTCTGTGAAAGCAGCTGGCTGGTGGCATTCATGCAATTAAGTTAGGCCCTCCCAAAGTGGTACCAGCCCCCGGCATACCCCGACAAACCTATATACACCCCACCTCACTCTCTTCTCCAGCATTACCCTTGTGCACCTGCCTGTGGGCAAAGGCTGGCTGAAACTCGTGTCCATCCTGCCTCCTACTGGGAGTCTACCACATCTACCGGGCATTGGGCACAGTGCTCACTTAGGTGCAGGTCAGTGCTGCTGCCAGGGAGCCTGCCCAGTGCAGCAGCTCCGAGTGGGAAGCTGCCCAGCCGTGCAGTGGGAGATGGTCCTTGGAGTCCAGGAGACAGTCGGCAACAAGGCTGGCATGGTGCTGCGTGAGGGCACTGTCCGAGCGGGCATCTGCATGGCTCTGGGACAGATCACCACCTGGAAGGGATGGAGAGCAGATGAGATTAGCAAAACTCAGCCATGGTTTATGGAAGCCCAGCTCCCAGCAGCTCCATTTGGCTTCAGACCCAGTCCCTGCTCAGTCAGGAGAGAGGCTGATGTTCAGCAGGCCCTAATCCAGGACCCCTTCAGCATCTTCCATAGAAAAAATATCAGACTGCAGCCCATTGCTAGGGGCCAGTGAAGGGCCTTCAGGCCATGCTGGGATCCTAAGGCATACATGCCAACACACCAGCACCCAGAGCAGTTTAGCACAGCCCTCCTGTCACAATCTTGTGCACAACAGCTCTGTGCCAGCTCTGCTACGTTACAGCACTTGGATTACACCATAAAAATGCAATGATGCACTTGAGCTACATAAAGATCTAACTCTTGGAGGAGAAAGGGCGCTTGACGTTTCCCCACGGCAGGCTTTTTAGGGTACATTATGAATGCTAACACCATGGATAGAAAGTGCACAGGAAGGTGAACAAGCCAGGCATCAGGCCCTCCAAAACAGTTAAACTAAAATTGCTAAAAAACATAAAAGGAAATGGAAATCCACAGTACATGCCTGCAACCAAAAGAACTCTAGAACATGTTTATATACTGTAAAGGTACACCATATAGCACATAATTATAATTTCACTTTCCCACTGGCATATATATGGGCACACACCAAGTATAACATGTACATAAAATACTACAGAGAGATATATTTAAGTCATCTTCATGTGCACATACAGAAAGCATCCAGGCAACAGATTTCTCCTAGTGAATTCAAAGCGCTGAACCAGTAGCCATCCTTAAAAACAGCAGAGCCCTCTTTAATTCATCATCGCTCACACGAGAACAAGTACATCCAAACACTTTCTTTTTTCCCTTCTGAACTCTCTCCTACCCAAGTTATTAGAATTTGCCTTTCTGCTGCTGGGGCCTTGATGCACACAGTTTACTCTGCAGCATGTTAAACTGCCCACAAAAGACAGTGTGATAAAGCAGCCAGGTTACAAAGCTGTATCTGCTCTGCTCCAGATGGATTCTCTGCAGATCCTCGCTTGCAGCTTTACTCGGGCCAAGTCAATTAGAAATGTCTGAAAGTCAAAGCATCATTCCCACATGTGATCTCTGGGAGTTTCCCAGGGTATTCTATAATTGAGGTTCACAAACACAATCCTTCCCTCGTGCATTGCCGTTGTTGCCTGCAACAAAGACATTTCGGATCAAAAGAAAGGGTTAACCTCTGTGCAGTCATCGCATTGAGTCTTGGAGGTCTGAGTGCTGCCAACTCCTGAAAAATGGCCACCAGGCAAGCTGCTGAGAATAATCAGAATAAGATTGGAAGGTGTCCACATCAATCAATCACTTGTTGACAGATGACTGGAAGCCCCCACTGTGGCCGTGGACAGCTGACCAACTCTCACTTAAGCTGAAGTCTAACATCAGCCTGTTTGTTTCGTGTGGGTGGCTTCTGCATTATGACCTTAATAGTCAATCAATCTTGCAATGAGTAGTCTGTCTGGCAGAAACATTAATTACCCATACTATTCACGCATTGAAAAGCTTTATCTTCAAAAACTCAGCATCACTTAGGGAGGAGTAACAGAACCCAGAGCAAGAAAATAAGCCCAGCCTCAGTTCCTAAGGGGGGAAGCAGACGGCAGGGACGAGCTCCTGGGGCTGCTGCAGCCCTGACGGCAGCCCAGGATCAGGGGCACTCAGGGCAGGGCTTGGCCTTGCTTTTATTCCTGGTACCTATTCAGGCAGCTTAGAGGCTGCTGCTTTTGCACCAGCAACTGCTGGAATCGGTGCCAAGAGGAAGACAAGGGGGAGAGATATAAAAGGACAACAAACACACATCAATTAAACCTTGCAAGCTGTTAGTCACACTAGTTAATAAGTTCATTCTATCTGTAAAGTGTTCTTAGTGACAAATCCTTTAACTGGCACTCAGAGCATTATTATGGCTTTCAAGATGCCTCTGTCTTTCATGTGCAGCTTCTTGTACACATGTGAGTGCTCCCTGTTGCGCAGTCTGTTTACACTAGTTGTGAGAAGACATCATCAAAGCAAACTGAAAGCAACACTAAATGCTTCAGAAAAACAGAATTCATTCACTGCTGCCTGCTCTGAAATCGCCTTTCAGTTTGTTTAGAGGCAGCGGTCGCTGCAAACCACAGTGGCAGCAGGGAGGAAACGGCGAGCCAGGCTGGCACAGCCTGTATTTGGCCTCTCTGGGGCATTGCCACTGAAAACACCCACTCCCCTGGCACCAGGCAGATACCGGAGCCCCTTCCTGCCAGCTGTCATGTGGCGGTCACGTCTCCAGCCATGAGAAGCGAGGAGCTGCCCATCCCCTTCTGTGGCCAGAGGTCCAGACCATGGCGGTCTGCATATCTGAGCTGTGCTCGGCACAGGACAAGGGCAGCCCCTGCGCCTGGGTGGGAGCAGGAGCAATGCCCTGGGGCCGTCTGCTCAGGGAGCCCTTCAGGGGTACTGGGCAGGACAGACCCCCACCTCCCTGCTGCCAGCCTCTCTTTCATTCCTGATCATCGGCCTCCTGTCCTCCTCCACCATTGCACCCATGTGCATTTGTCCCGGCTGTTCCTGTGCTACAACGAACCAGGAGGATGGCGCAAGCTTTGTTTCAAAGAGCTAAAAATCAGACAGAGCTTCAAGCAAGGTGAAGGAAGGAGAAGAGGCACCATGCTTGGGAAGGATGCTCCTGCCTCGCTCACCACCCTGCAGTGGCCGGAACAGCCAGACAGCCCAGCACAACTTTGAGGCAGAGGTCTGCAGGAGCACCACAGGGCCCAGGTGCTGAGCCACTGGAGGACAACGTGCCTGTGCAAGGCTGCCATAAAGGCTCTGCAAGGATGCTCCTTTCCGAAACTTCAAAATCCTCCCACTTCAGAGGGGACCTGTCTCTGCTGCCCTGGGCACAGAGGTGGCTGGGGCAGAGTCCCCAAGACCAGCGGGTGCTCAGCAGGGTGAGATTGCAGCAACTCTCCAAGGACCGGTGGGTTTGGTGCCAGCCCCAGAGGTCCCGTATTGCACAGATCTGGCACAGCAGGGAGGGAGCCAGGCTGCAGCGCAGCCCCACTGATGCAGGCAGATACCCAGTCCTGCCCAGCGTTCATCCCTCTCCTAATACTGCAAATTAATTAAACTCTTTATCCAGTGCTGCAGGGGAAACAGAGCTGAGATGTCTAATGGGTGCAGGCCAGGTTCACAGTCAAGTGGCCGTGGCATTGGAACGGCCATTTCAGAGCACGGCATCCCTACGGAGCCCCATGTCAGGAGCCAGCTGCGTGCCAGGACATGTCACATCCAGTGTCCCTCAGAGCAGAGTCGCGCTGTCCTTCTCCCCAGACAAACTCTCCAGCACTGGGGGCTGGTCTAACACAGGCCCATGTGCACAACACCATAGTGTGCATGCAGGTACAGGCAGGGGGTTCCTTATTAATGCCTTGTAACCTTGGAGTAGTCCAAGCACTACAAAAACAACACTCTAGGCTAAAGAGCTGCCCATTCTGCCCAGATATAGGGATATGGAGACACTACTGCATGCACACTCTGCATCTTATCCTGCTGCCAAATACTCTTGCGCTCAATAGCAAAGATGGCCCAGGCTCCACACCTTGCACTAGGTAGACGGTACACAGTGAACACCAGCGGTGCCTCACAGGCCAGGATGCAGAAGCCCCTTCAATACCTGCTGGTCCCTGTTCAGGCAAGCAGCAACAAGAAGTGGGGTCCACCAGCACCCTACATAACACAGAACCTGACCAACATCCCAGTAGAGCAATATGGGACATGCAACAGCAGGTAAATGCAGTGGCACAGGGGAGGCTGGGGACCCAACCCCGATCGCCGTGTCTGGGGCCCCTGGCTGCACAGTCAGAGCACAACTCTGTGGGACACCTTTACGGAAACCATCTTCTCTTTAGTCAAAGTCAAAGCAATTAGGCCCCTGCAACGTTAGATTAAAAAAGAGACAGCTAATCGGAGACCATCCATAATCTTTCACACTTGCGCTGCCAAAGCAGCCCACAACTCAGCAGGCCTTGTCTAGACTGATTGTATTTCCTGAAAAATGAACAGTAACTCTTGTGTAGAAGCAAGTTATGTTTCAGCAAACTCTCTTCCACAAAAATTAAAGTATTAATCACCTTAATAAACATTAATGTGGAACAGTCATTCATTAGATTCAGGAAAATACACAACCTCAAAGCAATCATTTCATGATTTCGGTACCCAGCACACTCACAACACAGCACTTGTGCTCCTCTCGCACAGCATGCCCCAAGCCGGCAGGCACCTGATGCCTGCTCAGCTCCACTCTGCACCCACTTGCCAGCAGGCAGTGCTGTGTGCCACTAGCACTGTGCACTAAGAGCTGTGTGGCCAAACCCAGGCACGGACCTCGCAGCAGGAGCAGCACTGCTGCCTGCCTGCACCATTATCATTTCAGTGCGGTATCATAATCTTCTAGGTACGCAAAGAGAACAGCACAATCTACCAGCACATTCAAGGAAGCAGAAAAAAGTGGTACAAATGTAACAGGAAATTTCATTAAGCTTCTCTTTTAAGCACAAAGCCATCAATTTCCAGCTCTGCTGGTAACTGCATCTAGCACAGCCCGAGCAGTCACAAAGCAGGCCTGCCTTCAGACCAGCTAGCTCTGTTTGCACAGCACAAGCACCATCCCCAGGAGCCCCCCCAGCGAGCCCTGCCTGTGTGCAGCAGAGGAGGTAACCGGCTGGCGGCTCGCTGGCTCTGCTGTACCCCCCACTGCAGCCAGCTCTTGCTTCCAGACACCACATGCAAGGGAGGGTCTAGAAAGTTGGTGTCCACACCTGCCTTCAAGCTGCCACAGCTTGTGACATACAGCAAGGAGCCAAAAGAAAGGGATATTACTCATGCCATAAGGCCCCCATGCCTCCAAAAGCCAGGGCTGCCAATGGCTCTCCACCAAATGCCTTCCACGACTATCACTTCTGTCCTGTATTACCAATTACCCATTGCAGTTGGGCAAACCTCTCGTCTGCTCCATGGTACAAGGCACAGGCACATGGTGCCTGCTCCTGCACCAAAGTCCCCACTGACATGAACATGCAGCGTGAATAAGGATTGCTCCAGAGAGCTCTGCCCGGGGATGAGTGATCTGCAGCACAAACCTGGAGCAGGACTCTACCATGGCAGCAAACAGAGCTGGCTAGTCAGGCTGCGACCGCAGCTCAGCTGTGCCATACACTGCCTCTGGCCAGCTCTGCTCAGCCACAACGTGCCAGCTCAGCTGCCCACACTCACAGCTCCAAATCTGTAAGGAATGCCCACCTCATTGACACGGCACTGGGTATCACATGTGGTTGGCACTAGTAAGGCCATGCTAATGGTGAACGTGTCCCAGAGTCTCCCAAAACATGGAGCACTGCTGGAGGCCAGCCTCTCATCGCACCTCCGTTTGCCGAGTGGCACGACTCAGTGCCTTGCTCACCACAGTGACTATCTGCACAGCTCCTCTGGCAGCGTGCGCCGGGGTGGAGGGGAGCCATGCAGCTGAGAAGCGGGGCAGCAGCAGCAGCATTTGGGAGGCCTCCAGGCTATCAGATGCACACAATAATGTTAGATCTCCTGCCCCAGAAGGTCCTCGGTGCAACCTGGCCTCCTCTAGCTGGGTCAGGGCTTCACGGCCGGTGTCAAGTGGCAACTTTCTGGATTCTGACCTTGTTGGAATTTGCTCCTGGGGCAGGGACACATGCCAGTCCATAAAGTTCCCATTAGTGTAAAAGCAGATACAAGTACTTTGTTGGCAGAGATCAGCAGCTGGGAAGCCTGCAGTTGATAAGTTCTGCCTCACTGGTCACTACGGTCAACAGGAATTAACTGCAGAGGATTTCTGTGCCCCCTCTCCCAAAGCCCACCCCTCTCCAAAAAAGATTTAAAGAAACCAGCCAAGCTCAGGCACCACTCCAATATAACGCAATAAATCTGTGTGATGCATGCCAAGGGGAGTTGGCCCCATCCAGGAACAGCCAGCAGGAGAGAGGTGTGAATTTGTTTATTTTATGAAACAAATCTAACCACGGGGACTGGATGCCACTCAACGTGAGGAGCAAGCGGCTCTGGAGCCTTTGTGCCAAGCAACTTGCTGCAGGACTGAGGCATGGGTGGGTGGCAGCTGGGACTGGCCTTTGCCACCGGCTCCCTATGAGGACAGAAGATGCCTGGCACTCCTGGATCTTCCATAGCCAGGAAGCATCGCATTCCCCTTCCCACGGGCACCACAGATGTGAGGGGATGGCCAGGCGCCGTGACGGCACCCCAGGCTGGGGACCTGAGCACGGCCCTCCCCAGGACCCCAGCCACGCTGCGGGGTCTGCAGGCTGCAGGGCTCAGCCAGAGGGAGAGGAAGAGATGGCAGTAAAGATGGTGCACTGCTGTTGCTGGCCATACCGGGCTGTGGTGCTTCCCATGGCAGGCAGAACGGGATTACCAGTACTGCGGGGTGCTGGGGCTCGCAGCACTCCCTCCTCAGCCCCTCACGCTCCCTCTCCATCGTGTTGCACTGAGAACCAGCACCGTCTGACCTGGTTTCAGCCAGTTTTTCTTCATGATTAACACTCCCTAGGCCCCTGCTCGCTCTGTTATTCTCACCAAATTAAAGAGCAGTCCCATATCCTCGTTAGATTTGCTCATATTTGAGCAGTGTCATGTGGTCAGTAGCCCATGGCAATACACTAAATTAAAGGCCTAACGTAGAACCCATCTACGAGCCTGACAACTAATGAATCGAGGGCTTCAGGCCCCAGAGGACCTGCGCTGGGATGAAGCCACTTCACACTGAGCCAGAGCAGAAGTGCAGTCCCTGGGCTGTCATTCAGAAATAAAGAGTTGTTTAATTTTATTCACTGCAGGACACGGAAACAACAGCATCGCTGTAACTAACAGCTGGTTTGCCGGAGAGCCAGGCAGGGACGACCCCTCTCGGTGCCAATCCCTGCAGCACAGCAGCTCCCACCCATGCACCATAGGTGCTGACAAATAAACTCCCATTTGGTTTCAATGAACTGGGTTTGACTCCCAGCACAGAAAAGCTGACTCTCACCTACAGTCAAAATGAATACCTCCACCCATCCCTCCAAACCGACACCAGCTGCTCCAGAGCATGCAGCTGGGCCACCTCCCCACACCCCTGGCCCTGCATGGCTCTTCCTCCACACCAGTACCCACTGCTCCCCAAACAAAGGGCCCAAGGGAGCACAACTGCTTGTGGCACAGCACATAAGCACAACTGCCCCGGCTCACAGGTGAGTGTCACTGCCCACAGGCATCGGTCAACACTGACTGGGCTACACATGAGAAAAACAGAGACTGTGGCTCCCACTCTGGGCTTTTAGGGCCTACTCCCCATCCTCCAGCAGCAGCTGGCTGAGCACTGGATGTAAACACTGGGGCCAATGCAGTGGCCATCAATTTTGCTCTGAAGCATTTCAAGTTGGAGCTGGAGTCTGGAAAGGTTCAGCCTGTTGCATCAGACAGCTCCAGCCCTGCAAAGGTCAGGGCTGTTTTGGCAAGGAAATGTTTGCTGAAACCTTCCCCTCCCCCAGATCCCTGCTCTCAGCTTAACATTCACACACTCATACTCTGCTCCAGCTTACAGAAATGGAGAAGCTACACAAAGTGACACTTCTTTTCACAGAAAACACATGCATGTCCTGAAGTTGCAAACACTGCAGCAGCTGTGTAGCACTCCCAGGGCAGGGTGCACAGAGCAGATCATAATGTTAGGGTTAGTAGTATTTTTTCAGTCTCACACCAAAAAAAGCAACTCCCTCTCTCAGTGAACTGCCAAGTGAGCCCAAGGCAAAACCAGTGGTGAAGGACAACTCATGTTTCTAGCTGACTCTGCACACCAGCACCACTGGGAATTGCTGCTCCCCCAGCAGCGTGCCAAAGGGTTGCCACGTGTTGGGGCAAATTCAAACCCCAGCAGACCAGACCCACCACAGACCACGTAAGAGGATGGTTAGAAATACCTGTCCAGAGGAGACCCCTCTCTCTCATGATGGAGCCACCTCCTTACATGCAATCCACGATCTCTCCTGCATTTCTTCATGTCATCCCAAAGCCAGGAGGCTTCACTGCAAAAGGCACTCTGATTCCCAGCAGAAGGGTTTCCCTGGCAGGCTTCACCTGCACCTCACCTATTGCAGTGCCACCCATGGCTGCTCTGCTCCTGCACCTGGAAACAGCTGGCCATGGACTATCTCAGCATAGCCACCAAAAGGCGGAAAAGCCGAGAGCAGCACAGCTCCCAGTGGTGGGTCAGACTGAGTGGGGAAGCCCACACCAGTGGCTCTCAGAGTAGGCATAACAGTGCCTCGGCAGGGCAGGGGAGGCTGAGAGGCAGTGACCCAGCAGTGGGAAGTGGGCTGCAGCCCGACCAGGCACCACTCCACCCCAGCATGGCCAAGTGCGCAGGCACAGGATCTGTAACGTTGGCTATTCAAGTCCAGTCTGGTTTAAGTGCTTAATTTGTTTTAAATGCTGACACTGCACAGAAAACACCTCTGAGGATCCTGGTCTCAACCCTGAGGCTCAGCCATGCTCAGGTCTCCGTCACGCCCCTAGCACCAGCCAGCCTTTGGACATCAGCATCTCCAGAGCCACACTCAGCCACAGCTCCTTTGCTGGACCTACTCCTCTGGAAGGGACATGCAAGCAAGCTGGAAGCAGCTGTTTCCTAATTGCTGAGCAGTCTCTGATGTCCAAAGATGCAAACACAATTTTACAACAGGTGGCTCTACTTAAGGTTTCTCATTGACAAATGCAGCTATTTATATGACACTTATAAATGTGCACACACAATAGACTCAGGAAAGCTTTGTGCCTAAATACTGTCAACATTTTTACTACACTAGTAAATAATTTGTTTTGTTGCTTCTTAATTGGGAATCAATACAGTGCCTATGTTTAATTACATTCCTTATTTCAGAATGGTTGGGATCAGACAGTCTTTTTTTCTCCCTATAGAGATTAAGGACTTTGTATTTAGGATTCAGAGAACACAGAGACTGCCTACAGGAGGGAACAGTCCCCCTAAAGAAATGGATGTAGTTAGCAGCATCATTATTAATTATAAACAACCCACATGAAAGGTCAGAAGCACACTTACCCTTTCCCATTTGTAAACAACCAATTATTCAGCTCATCAAACAAAATAATGCACAAGTATTTACATGTGTGTGCTGTTTGTGCATGCACATGTGTGTGATCAGGTGCACCTGGCATAGCTAGGGGAAGCCCTGTGACATGAGTGTGTGCAAAACCCACACAGGGTAACCCAGGACACAAGTGACTGATGAACCCCCTTCCTCCAGCAGCAGACCCCCTGTCACTGAGGGCAGAAAACACCTGTTCCGCTGCACAGCTAGGCCAGGTACCATAACAGGGTGGTGCTTTCTGGCACACAGCAGCACCACTGCTCTGCCTGGGGGCAGGGACACACATTTGAGCAGCATGTGAACAGTGGAGATACAAATAACATATCCTGCACTGTCTCAGAGACAGCTGTGTGGTAACTCTTGCAATTACTTGCTTGTAAGTGGCAACCTTTACATGTGCTTGACTCGTGACATCTTTACAGGCTCCATCTCCGGAGAGCTCCTGGCACGGCTCGGCAGAGCTGCCTCCTGCCACGGTGCCGGCGCTCCTGCTACCCCACCACAGCCAGGACACACAGTGCTGGGGGATCCCACCTCCAAACTCTGCCATAGGGCTGTAGCTCTCCACCCACCCCTCATGCCCTGCTCCAGCCAGGAGCCCAGGCAAGCCCCCTGCCCAGGGAGCGGTGATCTCTGGCCAGGCACGTGCTGCCACTGCCACCATCCACCACATGTTTCAGATGGGCATGCTCGTGGACCTAAACCTCCCTCCTCATCTCCAAAGTACAGGCTAACCTGTGGCGCAAGGAGAAAGCAACGTACTCCAGTGCCTGTGGCTGGTCTGAAATGCCTCAGCTCATCCCTACAAAGTGGCCGTCTGAGAACCCACCCCAGAAAGCACTGCACTGCAGACACAGGATACACAGATCTATGGCCTTTGGAGGACAGCAGAACACTTCCCAGTGACCCACCAAACTACCATAACGGGGGGGGGGGGGGGCTTTGCAAACATGTGGGTCAGTTGCTCAGAGCAGGGGTGCAGCGCTGGGAGCAGCCAGCAGGAACTAGGAAGGGAGAAGGCTGGAAAACACAGCCATGGGCTGTATCATGGCCACCCCTCCCAGCCAGGCACAGGTGAAAGCTTCCCTCTCCTCTCTGCTGCTGGCAATCAATTCATCCCCAGTACATAAGGACAGCACAGCAAGGAGGAGCACTTAAGGCTGCCATGTTTATTTGTTGCTGGTACACAGCCTACCCACCCCACATTTCTCCATCTGTACAAAGCATGACTACTTCTCTAAAGCAATTTTTTCATCCCTTGCACGAGCGCTGCATTTTAGCATTAATTTCTTTTTTCCCAGACAGTCTTCAATATCATTAATTTTAAGACACTCTAAGCTCTCTTTAGTGGCCTCTAACATAATTCTCCTAACTTAAGATACACTAGATAGAAGTAGGCAATCCCATTCATAATTGTATATATGGCCAGCAATTCAAATTCACTTCTCCTGATTTAATGTCCTATTTGTATTCTATCAATAAATGAAGTTCTCAGGACCATACTTAAATGGAAGCAGCACCATGCTCTGATAGCCAAAGCCAGCAAAAAAAATTTCATCACTAAACCAAAATGTCTTGTAGTATATGATTCTTTGACTTATTGTTCTCTCCTCTTCACTGCACTTGAATATTAAATGTTGTATTAATAGCTCACTCTTAATTATCCATGAGTAATGTACTACAACCAGAAAATTAATGGAGGGAAGCACCACAAAAATGGAAAAAAATTCTCACTATCTCTGATACATTTTCAAACAGCCTGTGAGAGGAAGAGACATACACACTCCTTGAACACTGCCAGACAAAAGACCATCACTGGGGAGGGGTCCACCACTAAACCCCTATGAATGCAACTCCTCACCCCTCCAGATGTTGCCCACTGTGAGAAGGAGATTATGAGCATAATAATCATATAAATCTGGGGGTGGTCTAGAGAGGGGAGGGTAGGGGCAACCACTGACTCTGTCCTGAAGCCCAAGGTAGAGGAGATGATGAGTGAGACCAGAGTGAGAAATTCAAGACTGTTAAGGAAGACTTTTCCATAAACATGCAATTCAGCTCTGGACTTTGCTGCAGGAAGGTGTTGAGATCTGAACTTGAAAAGACTGACAAAGGACTGGGTGTTTTTACAGATAACATGGATTCTCAGAGTTAAATGTTACAGCTGACGAACATGGGAGGAGATGCTACACCCCTCATTTCATCACTACGGTTTAAAGTGCTCTCCAAAGGGCACCCGAGAGGGAGGACCTCTTGTCTCTGCCAGCACATGTTCCCCCCCCCACAGGACCAAGGGCCCAGCTCAGACCCTGAGCTCGGTGGGTAGCAGGACAGACCCACAGCACTGATCAGTTCCCAGGTTTCATGGTGGTTCACATCCCATGGACATGGGCCCATGGGCTGAATCAGCCAGGCATGTTCTGACCTGGCAACGCAGCTCAGTGCTCACCCACCAAAATCCCACCTTGAGTGCCTGGCTGCTATCAGCTTCCTGTCAACTCACCCATGCCTGGAAACTGAGCGCTGTGAGATGTCACCAGTGACATACACATACAGCACAGATCATATATATCACCACTCTCAATGCATTGCCCTACTTTGAGTGTCTTTGTCGCCATAGGTCAAAACATGGCTGTCACATCAGATGTGTGCCCTGCAGCAGGGAACACACCTATTCCTCTCCCTCTACCAGCATGATCTCTGTTCACTGGAGCATCTCAGGTCTGCGGAAGCAGAACCAAGCTTTCTAAACCACACTCTTGGCAATGCTGCTGCCAGTGATGGACACCATGAGGACAAAGAGCCAGCAGACAGCCAGACAGACCCACAAGCAGGAAGCCTGCTTTATAAGTAAAACCAACAGCCTACTTTCTAGAGCAGCACTCTCTAGCTGGGCTGTGATGCAGCCTCACGACAGCAGATGACAATTGGCACTGAAGAGGAAACGGGCAATAATACTCCTTTGACTTCATCACTAGAAATACTGCCTGAGGAAGGGAAATGCTGCAAAAGTTGTCTGCACCCTAACACAAAGCACAGGAATCAAAGCTCTGGTACCCTGATCAGCTCTGAACTTTGTAAACTAATTTATTGAACTGTTCAGCATAGGGAAGGGAATTAGTTACTTTGTCTCTTACTCAATACAGGCATTAAAAAATTAACAGGCCATTACTAAGTTTTCTTTGCATTTCTGCCTATTACAGTGTTATTTAACGGCTCTGGGCTCTGCTCCAAGCTCAGCACTGTTAGAGCAAGGAACCTGCAGCCCCAGGGAAACCCCTATCTGCTGCAAACCCTTTTGCTCTGAAACTGTGCCCACACATAGGAGCCCAGTGCAACACACCACTCCCAGGGTCCATCCCCAGCTAGCAGTGCAGCAGGAACCCCAGCATGGGCTCCCCGGGACATGCAGCCCTGCATCCCAGCAGAGGGCCAGCAGCAGACTGGCTAGCCACACCAGCACATTTCACTTTAGCTGATGGGCACCTTTGCCCTGCAGAGAGCTGGTGCAGTCAGCCATGCAACAGGATCAGGCATCAGCTCCCAGTGCAATTCGCACTGGGGCACAGAGGTGAAGTGCAATGAGTCCCTCCAAGGTCACCCCAAGGGCAGCATGGCTTGGGGAGGCTTGCTGTTTCACAGCAGCCTCCACAGACCATTCCTGAAGCCAGGTGTCCTCCAAGGACAGCACAGGCTGAACTGCTTCTCAGGGGACTATGTTGTCCTGTACCCTGACACAGACCATGCCACCCAGAGGGCTATGCTGTCAGATGTCCCCGGAAAGAGCTTCACCATGAAGCCATGACACAGTGCCTCTGCCTCCAAGCTAGGACACCGGGGACAGTGCCAGCACAGCTTCTGCAAGGCAGCCAGGGGCTGCAGCAGGCAGGGCCACCACAGCATACACCTCCATGGGTGCAATCCTGGGGCTGCTTCCAGAAGAGTGAAATGGTGAGGTGTCTAATTAAATATGTGCCTCCCATTGCCAGAGCCCTGCAGCAGCCATGAATTATGCAGCAGCTCACTTACATGTCAGCAGGATCACAATATTGATGAGTTATCCCATGTGTAATCTGATAAAAACCAAGATAAACTCAGCAAAAATTGAGTGTAATATGATCCTTTCCTTTCAATAAACAATTTCCAGCTCAGTGTTGGGAGCATCTCTACACTCCCCTCTCTCCCTGGGCTCTCTCCTCACCTCAGGCAGCCCAACCCAGCAGCTCCTCAATATGGCTTAACACCGGCACAAATAAGCAGCCAAGCTGGCAGCATTAACCTACAAGCTGCAAGACAGTGCTAGATGTCTGTGAAGTGCTACCTGGGGGATATTTCCATGCCATATGGAATTAGAGGCTGGTGCTCTCCGCAACGCCGGCACATTCCACAAGGTCTGCGTTTTGGCATTTAGATTAATGCTGGAGACAGGGAGGAAGAAGTTGCCATGTCTCATGCTGACGCCCTCCTCTCCGTCTGAGCAAGTGATGGATGGCAGAGTGCAACTCCCACTCGGAAATGCTTTCCAGCACTCACACAGACCTGGGTCCAACTCTGGCTTCCACAACAAGCCAACTGCTTTATAGTCCTGTCCCAGATGCTTTCGGTACCCTGGAACAGCCAGCGGCACAGGCTCCTGCCTTCAGCCAAAATGTGTCCCACAATAAACACCACGAGGAGAGGGAGGTACTTGGTGCTTTTGGCCAGGTCTGGTCACCAGGCCCACACAAAAGGCCAAGGACTGCAAGACAAGGAAAGAGGATGCCACTCCTTGCCCCAGCACTTCCCGGGTGCAGCAGGGACTGGCGTTGCTCACCCCGAACTCAGCGAGACCTTCAGAGACACCCTGAGCCCCCAAGGGAAGGCAGTGCCCATCTGCATGGCTGCTCCCTGAAGTGGGGAGAACCAAGCCCACCCCTCTTTCAGACAGAGACAATGAACAGCAAGCAAAGTGAGAGTCCTCACCCTGGGGACACATACCAGACTCTCCTCAGCACAGTCTTGGTCACAGTGCCCCTGTACCATCAGCTGCAGGAACATAAAGCAACCACTTCATTAACAAGAAACAACCAACAGATGAAGCATGGACACAGAGGTTGCCAAGATTTGCCACCTTCAGGAGGTGTCACAGGAATACCACATGGGAAAGTGGGAGCCAGCAGCAAAGAGGACTCCAGAGCCTGCTGGACGCCACTGGGAGCCCTGCATCCACCATAAACACCACCACCAACCCCAGTGTTGGCGGGTACTTGCAGAAGAGGTGATCATAAGTAGGCTTGTTTGACCTTCTCCTGAGGGACATTCACTGCTGAGCACAAGAGCAAAGCTTCAAAAGCAGAGCACTGCTATTTTTCTTTTAAAATAATATTTAAAATCCATAACAATGTTAAATAGAGAGACAGGAAAACAGAAAGACAGAGAAAGAATCAAACTGGTGAGACACAGGAAAGACAGGAGGAAGGGGATCTTCCCAAGAGAACCAAGAAACTGCAGAAAAAAAACAGTAAACTTTAACGACTTTGATGAATGCAAAGGCCCCAGTATCAGGGAGAGCACTTGGCTCCCAGCTCTGCCATTCTTCTCTCCAGACCTCTCTCCAGCATGCAGGAGGGCATCAGCAGGGTGAACCCCTGGGCTGAATACCTCTTAGGGGCGCCCCCCCCCCCCCCCCGGGAGTGCACAGGGGCGACAACACCACACAGTCAGCACCACTCACCCAGCTGGCCGCAGGCAGCCCTGGGCTCTCCACAGCCACAAGTTCCTCTGGTTCAGCCCTGGCCATTGCAGGAGGGGTCTGGATCCAGCCAGGTCCTACTTGCCCTGAAGGCTGCTCTCCCCTTGTGCCTAGGGGGGGGTCTCAGATGCATCAGGCTGACACTGGGCCAGCGGGTATGGAGACCTGTGGCAAGCCAGGGGGGCTTGGGTTGGCGCAGGACCCTCGTAAGGGTCTTCAGCCCCACTGATAAGCCTACAGGGAAGGACAGGAATGGCGCTGCCTGGAGGCACTTCATTTCACAGATGTGTCTGTCTGCGTGAGAGAAACTTTCACAGTTTTACTGCTTTTCAAATATTTTAATGCAAGCCATTTGGTGTCATATTTTTAAAAAATTGATACCAGCATAAGCAACATGCGCATTAGCAAATGTCTCTATATTAGTATAAATACAAGAAGCAGAAAAGCACAGTCTGACTCCTAATCCATATGGTTATTCCAAATAGATTGCACGGTCTTAAACTTTGGCTTATTAGACTGGATCTTACATATGGAAAGAATTAAAATGCTGGATTTACAGTGCAGGCTAATCAGAACATGTTTAACTTATGATGCCCCAGAAGACCCAGAAGGTCACAGTCTCTCAGACACCTGGCACAGAATCCGATTCTGCTTACACTGGTGTAAACCTCACAAAACCCCAGCATTATGCAGCCTTTACCATGGCGTAAGGCAGGGCAGGATCTGACCTCTAGCACTCTAATACAAGCAAGCTGCAAAAAGGAAATACCTCATTTCCCACTGACTAGTCCATACAAGTGCAGAGACAATAAGGCCAAGTGTGTGCTGCCAGCAGTGCTCCCATATAGGAGTGCTGGCCAGCATTTGGGCTGCTTTGCTGTGACTCTTTGTATCTGAAAAAGTCATCAGCCTGCCTGTTCCTTCACTTAGAATAAAAGGTCACTCCAGGGCTTTCAGGTTGGTTTTTTCTTTTTTTTTTTCCCCCAAACAAAAGAATTATCTCATTTTTTTTATAATACTTTGCCCCGAGATCACAAAGGCTGTTAAAAGAAAGGCATGATATCACTGTTAATGAAGCCAGAACTCATGGGAAGGTAGATATACATTATTTACTTCTGCTAATTTATTTCTGGACAAGGCTAGACTCATCTCAGGTGCTTTAATACATGCATTTCCATCACCACAGATGTAAGCACACTAAACTCCCCCACCAAAGAGTCTCTCTTGCAGCAGCCTGAGCCTCACTCCCATTGTTTTTGCATGGATTTATTCCACTGATGTTGTTTCCATGTGAGTCAGTTGCCTTTTTATTACTCCTCTAACTACAACTTTCTCCAAAGTTGTTGAATTTCTGGACTTGGAGTGATGACAAAAGAATACATTGATTCACCCACTTTCACACTACTCTGTCTGCTCTCACTGTCTGACATCTCCCTGCAGGGATCATTTCATGTGTTGTCTCCAGTTTGCTTGTTTTTCCAGTGGTTTTTTTTTTCTATAAAAAGTTAAATTGTTTGATTACAAGCACATTTTTAAGTAAAAGGCTTTGGGAAAAGCATTCCGCTTTCGCTTCAAACTGGCTCTCTTCCAAAAGCTACCTTTGCTTCATCTTTTACATGTAAGGAAATTGTTTATTACCAGCTTGAACAAACAGGCACACTGCTAAAATGCTTCAGCAAGGCTGTCCTAAAACCATGCAGTCTTCATGATGTAACAACTGATAGGAAAAAAACCCAAAACCAAACCCCCAAAAAACAAAAATCAATTTCAACAACCTGTCTGCACACACACATCACACAGGGGCTGAGAAAAAGCAGGGAAACTTTCAGTCCAATGGGTCAATGTTTTCAAAGGCCATACAAAAGCACAAAACAGTTGGGCTTCGGAAGAGCTGCTCAGCTCATACCAGTGGCATCTCTGCTGCAGTACTACAGAACTCAAGTTCTGAAGGGGAAAGAGAAATTAGAGAAGAGAAAGTTTTCACTAAGCACCTCCTATCTCAGTGCTCTAGAATCTACACAAAGCTGCAGAGTACAGGAGGATTCAGCTCTGCCACATGAGGCTATTTTCATCATCCTACTGAAAAAATAAGATGAGGTTGCTAGTCCCTGGCCTTGCTTTGCCAGGAAAAAATGCAGACTGTTTTCAGAAGTATCACTGTGGAAATCTTCTTAAAAACGTGTGTTTTTCTAACTGACCAAATTGAGGCAAAACTGACCCGCCAGACCATCTGAGAAGAAAACAACTTACTGAGAAAAACACTTTCAGTGATGTCACCCACCAAGTTCACAGTTCACCTGTGTCCCGATGGTACAGCTCCGGTCTCAGCCCATTTGCTGTCTGGTTTTAATCACCACACCTGATGGTTACAGAAAATCCCTGGAAACACCATGGGCAAAGGAAAGCTCCCAAAGGCAAAGCCAGAGCTGGCAGAGCAGGGGTGACCATGCCTTGCCTATTGCTGCAGCCAGAAAACTGCACCGAAAACTGCACCAAAGCGGCTCCTGCCCAAAATGGCAGCAGAAACCACCCAGCTTCTCCCCGCAGGTCTCCAGGCTCAGGCGCTCTCACTACAGAGAGCAGGAGCAGACCATGCCTGAAGCTGCTGGAAACGCCTCACCATGGTCAGTATGAACCAGTACAAATCCAGCAAAGGAGATGTGGACTGGGAGACTGACACAGTCCCGTGCACGGGCAGCCTCAAGGGTATGAATCCTGCTGCACCCAACCGCATCTCCAGCCCAGCTGGGTTCTGCAGTTTGCCTCTCTGCTGACCCAGACAATAAATCCCAGCCCCAGCTCCACCACCATCCCCAGGGCTGGTCCCACAGTGTGCTGCACTACCCACATTCAGCTCCATGCACCAGAGCAGATGCCATCCGCACAAGACTGCCTCCCTCAGCTCCATCCCACACCCAACATCGTTAATCAACAGCGCTCCCTTTCCTGGAAGGTCATGGGAGGCTATGCAGAGTTAGGAGGGGAGAGGGTTTTAACAGTACAGCAGACCCCTTAATGATTACACGTATTGGGTTTGCATGGCAAGATTTTGGTAGCAGGGGGGCTACAAGGGTGGCTTCTGTGAGAAGCTGCTAGAAACTGCCCCTGTGTCCAACAGAGCCAGGGCCAGCCAGCTCCAAGACGGACCCTGCTGCTGGTCAAGGCCAAGCCCATCAGTGATGGTGGTAGTGCCTCTGGGATAACAGATTTAAGAAAAAAAACCAAACCCAGGCAACAGAAGCTGCAGCCAGGAGAGAGGAGTGAGATATGTGAGAGAACCAATGCTGCAGACCCCCAGGTCAGTGAAGAAGGAGGGGGAGGAGATGCTCCAGGCACCGGAGCAGAGATTGCCCTGCAGCCTGTAGGGAAGACCATGGTGAGGCAGGCTGTCCCCCTGCAGCCCATGGAGGTCTACAGTGGAGCAGATAACCACCTGCAGCCCAAGGAGGACTCCACGCCAGAGCAAGGGGATGCCCCAAGGAGGCTGTGACCCCGTGGGAAGCCCACGCTGGAGCAGGCTCCTGGCAGGACCTGCGGCCCTGTGGAGAGAGAAGCCCACGCTGGAACAGGTTTGCTGGCAGGACTTGTGACCCCACAGGGGACCCATGCTGGAGCAGTCTGTGCCTGAAGGACTGCAACCCATGGGAAGGATTCATGCTGGAGCAGTTAGTGAAGAACTGCAGCCCGTGGGAAGGACTCATGTTCATACAGGACTGTCTCACAACCCCACGCTGGAACAGGGGAAGAGGGTGAGGAGTCCTCTCCCTGAGGAGGAAGGAGCAGCAGAGACAATGTGTGATGAACTGACCACAACCCCCATCCCCCTGTGCTGCTAGCAGGGAGGAGGTAGAGAAAATCAGGAGTGCAGCTGAGCCCAGGAAGGAGGGAGGGGTGGGGGGCAAGGTGTTTTTAAGATTTGGGTTTGTTTCTCATTATCCTACTCTGATTTGACTGGAAATAAATAAAACTAATTTCCCCAAGTCGAGTGTTTCGCCCATGACAGTAACCAGTGAGTGATCTCCCTGTCCTTATCTCAACCCACAAGCCTTTTGTTATATTTTCTCTCCCCTGTCCAGCTGAGGAAGGGAGTGACAAAGCAGCTTTGGTGGGCACCTGGCATCCAGCCAGGGACAACCCACCACATTACATCAAGTGGCAAGTCATCTATTAGTCTCCTTAACTGCCAGAAAACACCAGCTCTGAGAGACTGGAGTGCAGCATTTAGCACCTACTTATCTCTCTGGTGCCAGGACACACGCAGCATGCCAAAGGGCAGCTGATGGCCAGGATCAGACCCCCAGCCCACCCCTGCCCCATCCCTGCTCCTCAGCCCCAGCACAGACCAGGGGCTACAGCCCAGGCTCCCACAAAGCTGCATGCTGGGCTGAGCATCTGACGAACACTTGCAATTAGGAGCAGAAGATCGCAGCTCCATGGAGCTGTACAGGGACAGCTCAGCAGCAGGAGCTGCAGCCAGGCCAGCCAGAGGCACTGCAGACACTTACAGGTTCCTGGGCAAGTCCCAAGAGTGCAACTGAAACACAGAACTGTTTCCCCATGTAGTCCATACTGCAAACTACAACAGAGGAGCACCTTACCTTTGCTGAAACCATCATCAGATTTTGCTGTGAAAAGATGCTGCAAAACTTGGAAAGGCCAGAGATGAATAGCCATGCTCAAGCTATCCATTTCGGTACTGAAAGTGGTTCTGCAAAAATACATTAGGGAACCACCCTGCACTAACTACGGCCTAACGGGCTCTTCCTCTCTCCAGCCTCTCATTACTGAGGACCACAAAAAGATAAGGAGCATTTTCTCCTTTTGGTTTTCAAGGAAATTATTAAATTGGGATCAACTTTTCATCTTTCCCACAAAAAAGTGCTCTGTCATCTCTTGCCTGTTCACCTCTGCAAAGACGAGATGACATTTCTGGCTAAAGGCCGACAGTTCTGCACCTCCTTGTCACTTTTAACAAGAAAATAATCCTGCAGAAACACTCGAAAAACAAATCAGTGTTGACACTCCTCATCTGCTAGGTACATTTTACGAAAGGAAAGAAATACTGCATTAGCGTTTGACCTCCTCACCTTTTTGACATCGGAAGAAAATAAAGAGGGAGAGGCTCAGAAAAGCTGATGCTGGAGTAACAAAATAATGAGAGCAGGCAGTGCTCCGAAGGCAGCAGCCCACCTGTCACACAGGGAGGCCAGGCAGGGCTGGAGCCAGCCCAGGTAGAGGGAAGCTGTGAGCTGAAAGCACAGAGGAGCCAGCATGCACTGCTGCAGGTGCCCAGCAAGCCTTCGCCAAGGCACCGAGGGAGCTGTGAGGGGCACACAGGAGTTCCAGGGACTGGTGCTGACACTCACAATCCCTGCCACCTACCACCGCTGCCAGCGGCTCCTGGCTCACACCAGTGGCACCCCTAACTGGAGGCTGGATCCAATGCAGAAGAGCGCTGGAACCAGAGAGTAACAAATGACTGCAGGGAGGTAGTGCTGCACATACTGCAGCTCCGCCTGCTCAGCAGCGAGCATGGCACCCTCTTGGCTCATTTGGAAAGAGCAGTTCATTACAAAATGAGCTTGCTCCACCAAGAACTGCTTTTGTAGATGAGGCCACAAGGAATGGAGTCCTGTGCCTTAGAGAAGGATCATACAGGCCATCACCAAAAAACTCAGTAGGGGGGCCCTGCACATGGGCTGCAGTCCCTTCATGTGAGCAAGCCAATGCCTTCCCACCTCATCTTTTCCCATGTCTCATCTCTACCCCACAGGATTCCTGCTCCTGCTCCATCCTCACACCATTATGTGGCTGTGCAGTGCTGAGGAACTACTTGCACTCACAAGAAAAGACTGCTCTGTCCTAATCTAAATGCTCATGAATCACCCAGCATGCTTCCAGCTTCTAATCTCTGTAGCCTGTGGGCAGGAACAAGAGGGCTTCCTCCACTTCCAGCGCTGCCAGCTGCTGCCTTCGGTCTGGGCACAGTGGATTTCACCAAATAAGTCACACTAACCCCATCTCCTCTCCCCTGAGCAGAGGTTACTAAGAAATAAAACTGAGATTTGTCCTCTGAACAGCCAGACACTTTCTCCATGAATGTGATACCAGCACAGGCAGCCTTGCCCTTTGGACACAACACTCCGATAACTTTCCACATATGCGGGCACCAGATGGTCTCACTGCTTCCTCAGTATGCCTGGGTATAGTTTTGCTGCTGCCTCAACAGGCACAAGTCTTTGCCTGTAGGAGGTGGGGGCACTCTGAGGAACTCGCAGAAATATTTTCCCACCAGTCGCTGTCGGCCTGAGCTAATGCAACATGACACATCTCGCTATGAACAATGCACTGACATTCAGAGCCTGCTCGCCATGTTCCAGACCACGCCATTGTCACCGCCGTGTGATCACAGGCGGGGGGATACACTTCCCCTCTGAGCTAGTTTCAAGCACCCCTTTGAGGTGCCGGTGCTGTGGAAGTCCTGGCACTCCCTCTGCAAGACAGCTTTGTAACAGGTAGCACAGTGCCCATGATAATGTCAGCTAGAAACAGGAGGGCAGAGAGCAAGGCGGCACTGGCTGAACAAGGAGACTCCTCCTGCAAAGCCGCTCTCATTAGTGTCCAGGCACACTGGCAGCTTCACATCCTGTAAAGACGAACCTGGCCCTTACCTCATCTACCATTGTCCCTGGAAAAGGTGCTGCTAAACACAGGAGTGGGAGTCAGCCATGCGTGCCAACCATCCCCAGCCTGAAGACAACCCTTCCAACCATCAGCACATTCTGAGAAACAGCTCTGATAGCTACCACTGCAATGCCACTGGGAAAATGGATGAAGTCCCTGGGACAGATCCCCTCCAGGCTGCAGGTGGGGAAACGCAGGGAGCATGATGGGGAGCGTGGCTTGGGTGCCGAAACACTGACACCCACCTCTGCCCTGCTTACACAACAGCATTATACAACACAGCGCTTCAGCAGATTGCATAAGGATGGGACGGGCACTCCTCAAAACCCCAGAACCAGCGGCATGCTGGGATGACAAACCCACTGCTGGTCACCTGAAAGCACATTCCCCACCGCACTGCCTTCCCACTGACCCTTTCAGGCAGCTCCTGAGGGGAGGCAGCCCAGCATGGCACAGCCACCTGGATGCCAGGCGGCAAGAGAAGGAGCTCTTCTACCACATGCTGGGAAGGGGCTGATCTGACCCCAAATCACAGGACTAGGGGAGCTCGCTCTTGTTGGACAAAAACATTTTAACTTCTGGAGAATTTCAAGTAATTTTTGTTAGAGATCAGCTGGAGGGGCAAGCAGCAGTTTGATGCAATCTGCAAATTTCAGCTTGGTTAACAAAGGCAGCACCATGGTCACCAGCAACTCGTAACTTCTACTCTGAGCTGGTGTGAGAAGGAAAAGCACTTCAACAGACTGCCATACAACAGGTGTGAAGTTCTGGTCTCTGTTTCAACAAAATCCATCCATCCAGTACATCCCAACATGTAAAAAACCAAGAATCTACCACATCACACAGAGAAGGCTGCTGGGAAGGATGAGGTTTGAGTTTCTCCCTGGCTGCTAAAGTTTCCTTTATCTGCCCCCGAGCAAGACGCCTGCAGCCTGAGCAAGGATTTACGATGGAGTAGGCTTTGGAGTCCCTCTGCTTCTCAAGGAAGTATCAGGAAATAAAAAGGGCAATTGCATTAGTCAGTCATCAGGAGTTCAGGGTTTCTGCTTGGTTTCAGATGACAGCAGGTAAAAAAATTGCTTAGCTGCCTGACTGCAGCCAGCGGTATCTGCAGGAGGCAGGTCAGAGTCACCTTTGCAATGTGCTATGCACACCACACACTGTTTAATAAGTGAGTGGCCACACAGCAACACCACAGAAACATGCCTGTTTTCTGGAAACCACCAAGACCAAGTTCAGGTAATCACCACAGGGCTCTCCCTCCCCCAGCAAGGCAGGGCAGGTCCTGGCACATACCAGTGCCTCACCCCAGGCTCTGCTCTGCTCCAGCGACTGTTGTCTGCATAGGGGGTGGATGGAGCAGAACACTATGCCTGAAGGGTGCAAGCATGCCCATGGAGGTCCTCCCCATCCTGTGGGCTGGCATGAGCACAACTACATCTCTACTGAAAACTCCCACTAAAATAAGATTTGCCTTTCACAGCTACATGCTGCCAGCAACTCCCAAGCCCCCACCCTCCCCCCAACCAGTGAAACCAACCCCTCTTCTCCCTGGGCTCCTCAGTCCATGTTCTCAGCTGTGGCAGAAGCACCCATTAGCAAGGCCACATACTTCTGAGTCCCAGCCCCTGCCCTATTGCCTGCTCATCAGGATGGCCATCCATCCACATCTGCCAAGAATGCCTTTCAAGGTTACACTATCATCAAATTTCATAATCAAATGCCAGTTTTTCTTGTAACACAATTAACCAAACACTATCCAGACCCTAGACTAATCCTTGAAAACCTCACTAACACCTTCCCTTCATCTTCCTTGTGCCACCCTCCATACAGCTCTTGGTTGATGACCACACAGCCAGTTTCACCCACAGTGCTGTCCCCACTAATTTGTTTCTTATCTCATGTAACAACTCTTAAAACGCCACTGCAAACTATTTCAACAAAAGCTGAGGTAGCCAAATCCAGTTCCTACTAGCCTCTTTTCCTCTCCTCCCCCCAGGTATAAATTTTGTACTTGAAACTACTAAAGTTGGCTGAAAATAATGATAACTGACAGATGCTGCGTTAAATAGGCCACAGTCTTTCCCTCAGGCCTAATTTAGACCAGATATCAAAATGATATAAAATATCATTGCTTGCCTTCACTCCATCAGGACATCTGCAGTCAGACCAATATTAACTCTTTCCTAGGAGTGTTTTGTTTGCACTGCCACCTTGGAAGAAAAAGCATGTTTTATCTAACCTCCTCCTGCCCTAAACCCAAGGTCCAAGGGAGCTCAGGTGCTCCTCAGCAAAGACAGTGAAGTTCAAGCTCAGCACCAGATGTTGGGCAAGTTGCACAGGCCTGAACCTTCAAAAGTATATAAGCACCTTGCCTTGATACTGTTAAGGCAAGATGTTCAGTGTACATAGGGCTGTGTGCCAACAAATAGCCCACAGCAGGAATAACAGACCTTGAGAAGAGTTTCAAGATAAGAGGAAAATGGGGTATTTTACACCCTCTTCCAGACAGATGTTTTATCATTACACTTTTTTAAAGTAATGATCTCCATCAGCAATTCCAGAGCTAAAACATCACTATACTTCAGCAGAAGTGGGCACCACTTCTAGGTAGCTACCACCTTGTGCTCCACTATCAAAGTGTTAACATCAGTACTGCACTGTGCACTGGTTTCAAAAGCACACTAGGTGTAAATTGATGCTGGACATGGGGCAATCTGGTAGCCTGAACACAGAGCCCAGAGCTGCTCTTGTCCTTATCAGCAAAGAGCTGATGCTCATGTCTGGTGGGTTTCCTCTCAACTAACTAGAATTAGACATCTAAAAGCTGTCCTCAGAAATGGGTAAGTCACCTACCTCTCTGGTTGGAGTCCATACAGTTGGCTTTAACCAAGACCTGGTTTGCAGTTAATCAGGAAGAGGCCTCACCTATGATACCAAAATGCCAGCACCATTAACCCACTTACTGCTGGTCCCAGATGGACGACAGAAGCAAGAGAGCCATCACACAGCAATCTGCAATCTACTCTCAGTAATGTCTCACCCAGGCACTGCTGCAAAGACCGCCACCAGCACCAGGTCACACAATAGATGGTCCTGTTCTTACTTTCAGTGTGACTCCCTATATAGCAGGAGCTATCAACTTCTAAACTTCAGGGAAAGCCTCTTCATTGCACTGCTACATCCCTGAGCTGGTTGCATGTATCACCTGCACAAGATGTGCTGGAGCTTTAATTTATCAGCCCTTTAAAGGGTCAGCTGAGGGAGACACATCAGGATAAAACCCACCCAACACTGACCAACAAAGTTCTACAGCTACAGCCAACTAACAGCAACTGTCCACTGGGTCACTAACTACACCTTGTATGGATAAAAACTCCACTCATGGGCAGTGGTGAAGAGATGCAAGCCCTATCAGGTAGCATCCAGAAGATTTCTATTGAAATGCCATAAAATTTTGGTCTCCACAGAATTCATCCCCTATCAGCTGCATGGATATGCTGGGCAGGGCAAAGAGCTTACCTGAGCTCTTAACAGAGGAGCAAAGACACCACTGACATACCATACACTTCTGGCTGGCTTTAAATAGGATTAAGCAGTGTGTAAGTTCAGTGTGGGCACTGTATGTGAATAGGGATCACTGTTACTGCAAAGATGCTGTGTGGAGAGCACAGGCAGGAAATCAGAAATGAAAAAGCCAATATAGTTCTGATGTTTCTAGGAGATCATCAAAGCCATTTCCTCCCATTTTTTTCTTATGCGCTATTTCTAACAGGAGAGGGATATTTCGAACAACAGCAACAAAATCTTTTAAAAATCCTCTAAATCCATTTTCTGAGTCCAAGAAAGTCCAGCTGAGAATGCATTGCCGCATCCTAATGGCACTTCTTGGGTGGCTGAGCCTGCAAGGCATGCATGCCAAGCAACAATGGCTCAGCTTAGAGCCCTTTGTGCCTCGTTGCCCAGGCAAGTCCATCATTCTGCATTTGCACCACAGAAGGGAGGTGGGCACGGTCTGGAGTTCTCCCATTTCACTGGAGCCCAGCTGAGGCAGCACAAAAGGTCTGTCTGCAGCCTGACCCCCAGCCTGCATCGGGGTGGGGGCAGAGGACTCAGCTGGGCTCCAGTCTAGCCTGCCAGCTCACTCTGGGTACCCACTGCCTTCAGTCCAGTTGCTCCAGATTTATAACACCACCAAAAAAGTCAGAATGAAAAAAACTAATCTTAAAAGTTAATGTCCACAGGTATTGAACAGATGCAAGCAGCATCTCCATCAATACACACCAGCACGGTGACAGTACAGGAGTCAGATCTAATCTGTGGCCACACAACGGTAGAGTGAGTCACTTGCACACCTAACTTGGCAGAGCCCAGGTCACAGCAGCCACCTCTAACTTAGCAGCCTCGTGGCCTCAAACTGATAACCCACCCACAGCATCACAGTGTACAGTACAACATAATTTTCACTTCTGTACTTAAGGACACATACGGCTCAGACAACTTACGACATGTAATTAGAGACTGTATTTTAATGAATATGCACAAGAGGGCAGAGTCAGAGTTGTGCACCTGAGGTTAACTTTTGCATATTTTAACTTTTCAACACTTAGCAGCACAGTCTCACTTCATTAACTGGACCTTCTGCATCTCATTTGCTAGGAGGCTTGTTGGTTTTGTTTCTCTTAAAAGGAAAAAAGAAACATTACAGGAGAGTTCCTTTTGTTTCCATTAGGCACTCAGGATGAGGCCCACCATGCACCCCTAGAGCCCGAACCTGGCCTTCCCCAGCACTCACATCCTTGCCAGAATGCAGCCAGGTCCGACCAAGTTGCATGCAGCATCCCCACCCAGCATCTGCCAATACTGGAGGCAACAGTCCCATCTGCTAATAAGATTGTCTTAAAGGTCTGACTAGAAAGCCTCATTTTCAGTTGCTTATAAATTTGCCAAGGGTTAACTGATCAGACACCAATTTTTCATGGCAAATACATGAGCCAGACTGAATATATTGATTTGAAGATTTAATTCAGAACTTCTCAGTTATTTCTGAGAGATATTTCCAAGGTAAACTCTCCATCTCTCCCACTCTCTTCAGTTTACAGGGCAAAAACATATCCCTGTGTTTTGAAAGAAGGTTCAAGATTCAAAAGGACTAAGGATCCCTGGCAGGTTTAATACCAGCAATAGCCTTTTTCTGTCATACCATGAAAAACTGCACAAACTTGCCTACCTAGTCTTCCAAAAACTCTTTCTCTTTCCTTGCCTGCTCTTGGATTTTACCAGCTAAACTCCCCCAGGACCAATCCTGCTTTAAGATGCCCAAAGCAAAGGACAAGTAGGGCTTGCTCCATGCTTGCACCCTGAGCTGCTGCAAGCATCTGGAGCACCACATCCACACCCTGACGCACAATGGTTGGGGAAACATGGACCGGTGCCAGTACCCAGCACCCTGGCGAGGAAGCCATCCTGCTGCCAGTGAGGAGTCAGCCTGGAATCAGCCACCACTAGGCAAGCTTCTCAGCTGACGTTCACCATCTTGACCACTTGCAAGCACATATTGATGACTTTCTCAACCAGTCTATCCTAGAGTCTACTGACTGGTGAATCTGTGATATTGGCAGAGATGAAAAAATACTTTCTTCTAACTTAGGACACAATGAACCAAAAAACAGGGAGGTGGGATTTTTACCCCTACAAACCTAGGCATGGTGTGGCAAACAAGACTTCAGTAAAGATGGTTGCAACGTAAGAGGAACAGAAGAGCTTTGGCCTTAGATCATTTTGAAAACAGGAGTTTGATTTGCAAATATATCACTATTAAGACTGTTAGTGGACTAAACAACATGCAGTAAAATGTAGCTCAAGTCAAAGTAGCATCATTACAGCCACCTCCACTCCACACCCACCGGCAGCTGGCTGCATGCTTGCAATCCTCAGAGCTCTCCAGCTCTGAAGGCTTAGAAGCTCCCAAGATCTCAACAAAACCCACAGAGCTAGCCAAGACTGAAGAAAACAGTCAGTGTTTTAATGTGAAGCTGAATTTAAAGAAAATCAGTTCATCAGTTTTAAAGTTACAAATGTTAAACTCAGCAAGGGGACCATTTGTGCTCCTGTAGACTCATAAAACTGTATTACACATTAAGTACTATGTTAAAAGGACATTATTTCTACATTTCAAATCTAGCATTCAGAAGTTGGGAATACCTCTGCAACCTGAATTTGACCTTCTTGTTTCTTTGGATTGCAACAGACTCAGGTTACACTGTTTTTCATCTGAGAAGCTGAGTGCAGCCAGTGCACTGGATGTTGGAGCTGCTCTGCGAGTGAACTGGAGATGCAGAGTGCTGGATGCCGATGCCATTAAAATCCTGCTTTACCTGCTGGAGGTGGAAGTTGCATATATGGGAGGAAAAAAAAAAAAAAGGTTATTTGGTTAAGGGAACACCACATGCCTTCCCAGACCACTACTTGCTGTACTTGCCACTGGCATGTGCATGGTGCTACCCAGGTGCTGCCATCAGGTTTTCAAGAGCCCCATGCAACTGGAGAGCGAGGGGCACCCCAATGGCAGAAGGGGGGATGTGACAGGCTGGCAGCACCCAGCAGTCAGGGAAGCAGCTCATTGCCCCCAGGGCTTCACTGGGAGGCTGAGCATGACAGCTCTGCAGACCCAGCGGCTCTCCCCAACCCTGCAGAAACTCTGCCCTGGGCTGGATGAACCCTGCTGCTGCATGTCTGACCCACTTCGCAGGGCTGCAGGGCATGGGCCAAGCCCACCAGCAGGCAGCATGCACATGGGAGCAGCTGCACTCATGTGCTGACGAATTGCACACTTAACTGGACACCGAACAAGGCCGACCTGTCAGCGTGTCAGCATAGGGACTCCTAATCCGAGTCTGTGTCAGGGACGGCCGACAGCCTAAATATAATTGCAGGGAAGCACATGCTCATGATCTGGCAGCAGTGATGCTGCTACTGATCTGACATGACGGAGCAGGGGAAGGCGGCAGCAGCAGCCACCAGCACCAAGCACCAGATCCTCTGACCTGCCACACAGAGAGGAGCCCCACAGCCCATGGAGCTGTCCCATCTGCCAGCCCCACACCAGCCTGCAGCCCCCCACCATGGGCAACCAGGGGACAGGTTTGCACCCCTGCAGAGCCCAGGCCCTTGCTATAATTAAGCTCTCTTCCAGAGGGCAGGGAAACCAGGGGTGCCACAGAAAAGGGATTGCCTCAGCCTGTGGGCAGCCAAGCAGTATTTATACCTATTTTAAAGCAACAGCGGGTTGTGCAGTACCCACCACTCTGCCAGACAGAGCTCAAGGCCACCCATGTGGTGATGTCATGTTAAAGAACCAAAGTGTGTCAGAACCCCCAACAGCAGCTATGGTGGTTTTACTCCATTAATAGTGTATTAACGTGTAATCAATAATTACACTTTGAGATTTGGAGAAGAAAATGGCACAGCTGTTTACTGGGATTTGCTGAGCAATTGCACCTCACCCCTATGACAATGTAAAATGTACAAGACCAGGATCACCTCCACTCTCACAGTGAAATGCAGCCTCCCCCCAGACACTGCATGGGAAACACCACTCGGGGCCAGCTGCAACAGCAGGGAGAGGTAAGAGAGCAGGGATCGGTACCCCAGGTTGTCCTGACTCATGCAGATAGATGGTTGCTGGGATTCCTAACGTCCACAAGCAGGAACATAGTTTGCCATCTTACCCTCCAAACAAGGAACCCAGTTTTCTGGAAGGAGGATTAACTGCAGACAATTATTATGATGGGAAGTGCAGGGAACAGGGCGCTCACCCCACTCCCCAGCCTCACATCACAGGACTCTGACCAGGGCATGCTGAGGGGTGAGCGGAAAGCTGATGAGACAGCCCATGGTCCTGAAGGGCACTGCTGCCAAGCACTTTCCTGGCAGGAGAGCTTGGGGCCTGGATTTGCGCTTCCTACCTGGTGAGGTAGAGGCTCAGGTTGCACTAAAGCACAAGGAATAAATCTTGCCTGCAAAAATGAAGCACTGCACATTGCACAGTGGGATGTGCCACTGAGCTGACATCACCACCAGCTCTCAGACAGCACATCCATATGGCAGGCCAGCAGCATGCATGTTCTTTCACTTACATTTCCCTGAATTTTTTATATTATACCAGGAGCTGCAGCAAAAGCAGTTTAATGCCTAGGCTGATCATGTAGCAGGATCATGGTGAGAGGGTTTTCCCCAACAGCAGTACAAGCAGCAATGAGACAGCATTACCCATCAACCAGGTTCTGCTAGGCTCAATCCAGAGACAGATGCCTGAGCAAAACCTCTCACCTTGCTCCAGCCCATGCACTGAGGGGGCACACACACATACCGCCACCCTGCTCCACACACACCTTGCACAATCCCAGCAAAAGCAAACACAAACCTATTAGCAAAGCCACAAGCAAGGTGGCTGTGTGAATGGCTGCTCCTCCCTCTCCACCACCAACACCCCGGGTGCAGGCAGCTGGCACAGGCTGCACAGGCCAAGGGTGCTCCCAAAGACACCAAGGAACACATCCCCCAGTGTCCAGAGGGGCAGACCCAGAGCATGGGCCACAGAGGGCAAGTCAGCAGGGGTCAGCCATTCCACCAGACAGACACCCACCAGCAGCTGGGTGCATCTCTCCTCCATGCTCAGCACAGCTCCCTCACTGCCCTCTTCCACCCAGCCCAAGCCAGGCAGCCCCATCCCAGGCTCCAGCCACGCTCTGGTGAGACTGAAGAGCCATCTCTTCTCCCAGGCTGAGTGGTCTCTCCTCTGTGAGTAGACAGAATAAGGCAACAAACTATTTCATTTTTACTATTTGTATTTGACCTTTTTATATTGTTTGCTTTTTCCAGCATAATCTCTTAAGAACATGACTCCAATGATTTATAACAAAAGAATATCTCTATAGTGGGTGCCTTACAAGACCTCTCTCCTGCTGCTTTAGAGTGATTTACTTTTGGATTAGCCTCTGATAGAGAAGGGCTCGGCTGACGATTTACCCTCATATATCAAAAGGGAAATCCTTAAGACATCACTATAAAACAGCAGGAAAGAGCACCTGCCTGACTCATAAACTTATATGATGTGGTTTAGTCAGATAGGCCATCTGCTTCCCTTACATACCCATATGTCCTTCGCTGTTCCCTGCTACCTCACTGTTAACTTCAGTGATTTTCCTCTTCACTTCTGCAAAGCTAAAATAAAGAGAAATTTATCAAATTATAAACTTTCATGCAGATGGGAACAAGTGAAGTGGCCACTGCCTCTGCCTTCTAGTTAACACAATAAATAACAACAGTGAAGTTGAAGAAACACACGTCTTCTCTTAATTATATCCACATTATAAACTTAATGTGCCAAATCTTGCCCTAGCTTACACCCACATAGCTCAGCTGACTCAGGTGAAGGGAGAAAAGACCCATTCTTTAAGCATATCCCTGCCAAACCCTGGGTGTTCACAGCAGGAGCAGGGTACATCCCCTAGCATGGCTGCACTCCTGTGCTGGAGCCTCTGCCCATGGCCAATGGAAAGTTGTCCAGCCAGGGTTTGCCTCAACCACGACCCATCCCAATGCTTAGGGAAAAAATACAAGAAACTGGACCCAAGAGATTGCTCTTTTCTCTAGGACAGGATAATACCCTCCTGCCTCATGATTACCTATTTAGGGACTGACCAAGCCAAACCACATATCAAACCATCATCACTAATAACCATAAATGAACTTTTATCCCACAGACTCGCCCATTTCCCTTTTGAATCCATTTCTGCTTTGGCTTCTACAACAATCCATAACCATTAACTTCCATAACATAGTTAAACACGATATATAAGGTACTTCAGTTTCAAAACTGCTGGCTAACTTCATTACATACCCCTAGCTTTTGCACTATAACCAAGCAATTAATCACTTTCTAATGAACCTTTGCCTTCCACACATGACTATACACAGCTGGCTAGCACCCCCAGGACCAACACAACACTCCTTTCCCAGCTGCACAAGCCTGCTCTTCCAGCCTTCCTTGCACAGAAGCTGTTTCATGCCACCTTCTCCTCCTCTCACCCTTTAGAGATTTATTCTTTTTTCTTTTTTTTTTTTTTTTTGAAAGAGCACTTGACTAGAACAGCACTCACTGTATTAAAATGCACATGCAAAGATCACTGCAGCTTCTTAACAATGTAATTAATTTTGTCTGGTCCTCTATCCTCTTGGCCATGCATGGCCATCAAACACCACAGTCCCCTTAACACCTCTTGTGAGGAGACAACCAATAGATTCTGACCCCAGCTGCCATCCCAAGGAGGATGCCAGCATCCTTCCCTGATACTGGCTAGTCATTCACCAGCTAGACCAGCCTGGGGCTGAAAAAGGCACTGGTGGAGCAGGACAGGACCTCCAAGTCTTCCCCATGATCAGCACTGGGGTCCACAGACCTCCTGGGGAAAGGAAGCCTTGAAAAGTACACAGGAGTCTGGATAAAGACCATGGGGCTTCAATGGCCAGCACCACACAACAATGCAGATGTTTACAGAAGCACTGGAAGAGAACAGCACTGGTGCATGCTGCTGGGCTGACTCATGCCACACCCTGTGCAATAATTTCAAATGATAAATGCATTTGAAGCAATCATCTTCTGCTGGCAGATAATGCATGGCCAGCAAAAGAGGCAGCATTCCCCAAGCAGGCTGCCTCCTCTGCCCAGCCCCTTGCCAAGGCAGGACCCAACAAGCTTTTCAGCCTGCATCTCCGGAGGATCTGGTGGCAGAGCATCTGCAAACAGCTCTGGGAAGTTTAAAGTGCCCTCCACAGAGGCAGCAGGAGCTGTTGGCACACCTGGGGCAGGGCACTCGTTCTGCAAGGAGAGCATGTCTGCATCCACCCAGCCACAGCAGGGCTCCACAGGCTGCTGCAGCTCAGGGAGAAGGGGGCTTACGCAGAACTCCTCCAGGGGCATGGAGAAATCAACCCTTCCACAGCTCAGTGGGGATGAAAAGTCTCCTGTTATTTACATTCCTTTTTAATGTTCATCTTGCTTTTTAATTTTCCAAAACCAAGACTCTGGGAGTTCTTTTTTCCCCTCTGCAATAGGGTAAAGCAAGCAGAGGTTTTTCCGGCTCTCTGGAGAGCTGCCTATAGCCTACCACAGAGTGGATAAAAACCTGCATAAAAAGACCACCCAAGGGACTGGGAAAAGTGGTCCCCACAGGAAAGAAAGAGGCATTTTGTTTAGAAAGGCTGAAGCACAGACAATTACACAAAGCAGAAAAACAACAGCATGAAGTCTCCTGCTCGGCTTTCCCCTCAGAGTCCTGACTAGGATCATTGGCCAGCACTGCACTGTGCCACAGCCAAAAGAGCTTGCCTACACAGGAGGAGGTACCAGGGAGCATACATGCACATGTACATGCACCCATCTGGCATGTGTCCTTACAGAAAAATAGGGACCACCTAGGGCATGGGAGACACTTCCCTGCCCAAACACCTCACACCGCTTTCCCCCTCAGAGACCCTAAATTATTGCTCATCAGCACTGTTGAGCAAACAACCCCTGTCAAGCAGCTGATCTCTAAAGACATCCTTCTATTGCAACACCCGGAGCAAGCTTACCCACAACATGTCCTCCCCATCTGCTCTTACACACCCAGCAACAATGGTCTTGCACAACTGTGAAGGCAACAGTTGCCTGGGCACCGCATGCCTCCTGGTCCTGCTGCCAGCCTGTCCGGCCTGCCCGTGACATGGCTGCGGTGAACACCCAGCAGTCCTGCCCAGCCCTGGCAGCAGAAGCAAGCAGGGCAGGGTGGGCAGAGCAAGGCTCAGGAACAGAGCTCTTCCACCCTGCTCCCCACCAGCCTCCAAGGACATCCTGGAATTCAAAGAAATTAAAAGTGGAAAAGCATCACATTAACCTCCTTAATTTTTCATTTCTGACACAGATTGTTTTCTCCTCATTTCAAAGAATTTCAAGTTAATGTCTGGAGGGCAGAAAAAAAATCCATTTCCCAATACGCCTGCTGCAGCTTTTTCACCAATCGACTGCCCTTCCTGGTACAATCACTGGGACATTGATTTTTTTTTTTTTTTGCTAGAGCATCATCTGAAAATCTATCAATGCAAACAGCATCTTTGAAAAAAATACCAGCAATCCAAGACAAGCTGGTTTCTCTACCCTTTAACCCCAGTGCTGCAGAAAAACCTCTGCCCCGTACCTGTTCTAGCAGCATCTCTCATGGCATTGCAGCACAACAGGGACCAGAGGCAGACCCATGAAGCACATGTCACCAGCAGCCTGCGGCCCATGTCTCCTGCTCAGCAGGGACAGTGCCTGGGGGAGTACATCCCACCCAGGAGCAGTGGGCAAGGAAGACACGCCAGGGCCCAGCTGAGAGGAGTCAGCAAGGCTGCTCCATGCCTGCCAACTGTGAGGGGCAGCACCAAAGGACAATATTTGGGGAAGAACACCGCAGGCAGCCCCCAGCTCACTACCTGCCCCCCACCTGCAGACACAGAGGGACAGATTCAGCCATCACCCCAGAGCCACAGCCTGGTCCCAAGGCTGCCACTTGCAATGCTGGGCTCACCCTGAGACTGAGTGCCTGCAGCCACCCTCCCTGGGGACAGAGAGCTCCATCCTCCACCTCACTTTGGGAAAGCAGCAGCAATGCAGATGGGCAGCAGGCAGGCAGCTTTTCTGCCCATGCGTTGCTCTCGATGGGGCAGAGCACACACTACCCAAGGTTACATATACAACAGAGACTCAATTCTGGTGAGCCTGGCAGTAACTGCCTCCTATTACTATGCTAAATAAACACTTCACTCAACAGTCATGGCACTTATTAAGCACCTGGGAAAGAGGCTGTCTCATGTTGTCCAAAACACTCTTAATTACTGTTTAATCAAGATCTCATCCCCTCAAAAAAAAAGGCAGCTAAACATTTGCATGTATTTTCCACTGCAATCACATTACACATCTCTGTGACAAGCAAATTCTTGGCAGTGCTTAGGAAGAACACACTGCCTGTGTAGGAGCATCTCAGCACAGCATGCTAATCCAAATAGCCTTAGGTCTCCCCTTCTTTAGGTAAAGAAAGGAACCAGGAGGATTTCCTGGCACATGGACTAATGCTATCAAATGCTTCTTTTATTTGTTGTTGACACATGTATAACAGTTGAAGAATCACTAAATAACCTTGTAATATCTTGATTTATGGATTATTATTTCATATGAATAGTACACGGTAAGGACAACATGCATTCAGTTCTACATTGTATCTCTGCTAGTCCAGGAGCATTTGATTCCTGCTATTAAGCACCCACAAATCCCATGCAGCACACAGCTCAGCTGCAGCGCTGTTCAGATAGGATGCCCAATCCCCTGCTATCAGAGTGGGTGAATGCGCAAAACCCTGCGTGGGCGTTTAGGCACAAATCTTTTTCCTTTTTGTAAACCAACTCCTGGAGCTGGATTTTCTCTGAGCAACTCCTGCACACAGCTTTAGAAGTATGCCTGGAGATTTGCAGCTGCATTCCCAGAGGCCAAAGACCAACAAGTGCTCTGCAGTACACAGCAGGCAGAGCCAGCAGGCAGCACAGCACCTCCATCCTGACCTCCCCAGCTAGCGCACAGCATGGGCTTGGGGTGCAAGAATCCACACAGCAGAACCTCCCTTTTTCTCCACTTCACATGCAGCTGAGGCTCAGGTCTTCCTTAAGATAAAGGGGATTTGTCTCAATTGATTTAACTGGCAGACACAGTGCTCAGGCAGCTCTGGCAAAAATGAATTTACATCCGAGTAGCATGGAGAAGGGCCTTTGAAACAGCATCACTATGCTGCTTCACACTGAGGGCCAGGTCCTAGATAGGCCAGACAGGGCTCAGCCTGGTTGTACCACCACCATCACCTCCATCACAGCTAGAAATGCATCAAGCAGCACTAGTCAAAGCTCAGAAAAGCAGACACAGCAGGAACATGTCCAGGGCACATGCTCCCTCCCAGCAGAGCCACCAGTGGCACCCTGTGTTCTGCACCTGACACACTATGTTGACTAACTGACAATTACCCAGGAATCACTGCTGGTGATAGATTATCAATGGCATATGACTTCACATTTTAACAGCTGCTAATCTTCCTGCTAAATCCAGAATATCAGATTAAATCATCTAATATGATCCTTTGAGTAAGGTAAAGCAGAGTTCTATGTTGCGATTTAAACATAGTCGATGGTAAAATCATTCAAAGAAATTCAGCTACAATATTCCAATACAACTGTCCATGCTTTGTGTAAAAGGGACATCTGTACTGGAGATGTCCCCAGTACCTTTTGCACTATGACTTCCTTCAGAAGATCCAAAGCTCTTCATAATGACAGGCTTTGGGAAAAAGGCAAGAGTTTTCAGAGGAGCTGGGCACAGAGGTTTGTTTCTCTAGGACTCCTAAGCAAGACATAGGTATAAGGATCTCGGAGTACACATTAAACATGGATTCATTTACCCATTTTTATGAATGACTGAATTTCTTCCATTTCTCCTCCCCATTCATGGTACGAGGGTCATCCTCACACAGATAACAGGCAATCAGATATGTGCACATCCATGTGCATGTGACAGCTATCTGACCAGGAGCTGCATGACTGCAGCACTTAGCTCTGAAATAGTATTCAAATATGAACTGAGCCTGTCAGTCCTCATATGCAAACCAAACTAGTCTAAGATTATCTCTGTTCTCAACCCGTTTACCAAATAGGTCTCATGGTGAGCATGTGCTGACTCTTGATCTAGGGAACACATCCAAAGAAAACAGCTGCCAGAGGCTTCACTGCAAATGAACACTGTGTGCTAAAGGAGTCCCTTGCCTGACACAGAGCTGGAGAGCTGGCTAGGAGGTTTAAGTGGGGACAGATGAAAAACCAAAGCTCACTGCCTCCTGTGCCATCTCTGAAGGAAGCCGCACATGGACACAAAGAACAGGGGTAGCAGTTTGCAGCAAACCCCAGCCTAGAATGGTCCTCTGCAGTTTGCACAAACTACTGCTGTCCCTGGAGAAGCCTGCTCAGCCCAGCCACACATACCTGTTGTGCACTAAAGCCTGCCAGACACCCTGCACTAGCTGTGCAGTACTGCCCCGCCCCTGTAAGTGCCTTCCCCACCTCAGCTCAGAGGAAGGATGGATTGCCCTCCACCAGCAGCCAGTCCTACCAATAAACCCTCCAGCCCCTGGGCTGAGCTGCGACCACCCTCTGAGCATCCTACAACCTGGGCACAGCTCAAGGACAGCACTGTCCACTCTCTGCAGGGGGAGGGAGGGCAGCCTGAACCAGCACTAACAAACCTACTCATTAGAAACTTTGGAAGGGCTTAAAACTTTCCTGTGGATTTGGAACAATTTGAAAAACAAAACAAACTTAAACCTTTCTTGCACAAACAGGGAGTGGAGACAGGATATCAGCGTGCTGCAGCCAGGAAAACCAACCCAGGGAAGGGGCTAATGCCCTGCCCTTCTCAGGCCCCTGCCCAGTGCTCTCCATTGCTGCACTGCAAAGCTTTATCACCACAGGCAGAAACCAAGAGAAATAGGCCAGCTGCTGCTCTGCCATTTAAATGAGAAATTTCACATGTTTCCAGTTGTGAAATTAGTGTCTGACTTCATTGATTTCTCCCTCCCTCACCCTAAAAAATCCATTTTCTCCAAGATTTTTAGAACCTACAGCAGGGAAGACAGAAACCAGTTTGGGGTACGCAAAAGAAAGGTCAGCAAGTACATCTAGGTAACTTTTAAAGATAATTACTCATTTTCATATCTGACTGCCATTCTTCTGGCTGGGAGCACCAGACACCATGCAAACAGCCTTTCTTGGAGTATTTTCTTGGCACACCAGGGTACCAAGGGTCTTCAGAGGAAGCTCTGAAAGCATTCAGACCTAGGCTGTGATACCCTTGCAACTCATCAGCATGCACGTCCCAGTCAAAAGCCAAAGTCTGGTGTAGAAGACATACATACATTTCCCACTAAACCCACAGAAGGATTACTCCAGGCCTGTTTAGTGAAGTCCTAGCACAATAGTGTTGTAAGGCCCTCAATCACGCTGTGCTTTAGCAGCACTCCTTGGCCCAGAAGAGCACACCAGCAGTTTGAGACATGAATGCTGGCCAAGCTTTGTTTCCATGTTCCTGTCTCCTGAGCCCATGAGGAACATCTGGTTGCCTTCCTTCCATTGCAGAGGGTGGGCATGGGTGGGCCTCCACTGACAGCAGCAAGGCTACAGCTAGCAGCACACCCTAAGCAGCCCATTGATCAACACAAGATGAGGAACATGCTTGGAGAGGTGCTTGCAAAACTTTTGCCATGCTGGCAGCAGAAGCGAGGGACACAGAAATTAGGATCTGCATGAATGTCAGCACTGCAAAGAAAACCAGGATAATGTGAGATAAAAGACATTTGACCATGGCCTGCAGAGAAAGTAGCCACTCATTTCCTCATCTCCACAGACTAAAGCAGGAACCACAGCACTTCACTGCAAGACACATCCTGGTCCCTGCCAGGACATGGGCATCTGCTCAGAGAAGCTTTAACCACATCAGAGGGTCAGCCACGGGAACACACTTGGGCTCACAGCTGATTTGAATAGGAAGACAAGACCATAAACCAGGAGTCAGCAACCCAACACCCCAGAGTCTGTGCTTGGTCTTAGAAGGTTTCAGGAGGTCTCTTCCATGGAAGCTGCACAAAAAGACCTGCCTGTGCAAACCAGAGACCCAGTCCTGAGGTACACTCACCACATGGGACTCCCATCACTCAAGGGAAGTGAGAACATCCCTCTTTCACCCAGGAACACAGCAGCAGCCAGGGCACACTCTGCTTCGAGGGGGTTTAAGCTCCAGATTTATTCCTCCTCTTTGGGGGTCAGGTAGGTGCTCCCTAGGATAGACAGCAAGAACACACACACTTCTGTCTCTGGAAAAAAAGAAAATCTATTTCTAGAAAATGAAAGATCTTAATCCTGGGTTGTTCTACAGATAATTCATTTAAAAGTAACTCCATATAGTCAGCTTGTCTGATTTGAAAGCCAAGGCATAATTCAGAGAGAGGTTTGGGAGCTATTAGATCTTGGCAGGAGACACCAAATCCCAAGGAGATATCAGACACATGCCTACCCCACAGTTTTCTGCTGAGGAACTCAGATGGTTCCCCTACCATGCTGGCTTTTGCATGCCACATCTTCAGGAGCCCATGACTGCAGAGCCACTGTGACTGGGACTGGGTGTGCAAATGCAGAATTTGTCCATTAGGTGTGCCATGCTTGGGGCAGAGATCTTACCCACTGGTGCAGGGTGGTGATGGAAAGGCACTGCCTTGGCATGCCTCTCCATTGACATTACCAAGCAGTCTGTCCTGGGTCATTGGGGGCAATGGCCCTGCCAGCAAGTGACATGTTGGCTGCAGGCTCAGCAGCTCCATGCAGCTGAGAGTCCAGCACAGAGGGAAGCCTGGATTAGCTCCTGGCACTGTAGGAAGTGTGATAATAGCAGAAGCAGAGCAGCAGGCAGCAATTGTGGAGCCTGAGCAAAATCCCTTGTTTTCACTGGCTAGTTCTGGTTTCATGTTTCTGATCTTTTAAACATCAGGCACTTCCCAAGCAAAGCCAACAGCTCCCTAATGCAGCACTCTACTCTCTGCCAGTAGCCTGACCTGTGCCAATAGATTTCCTGCAAACTGCCAGCTCCAGACTGGAGACGGAGCTCTAGCCCCACTGCATATGGACTGGCAGCATCCCTCAACATCAGGAGCAGCTGGGCTCAGCTCCCTGGACAAAAGCAGCACCATCCCACTCTCCTCCAGCCAAGGCTCACAATAGGCACAACTACTTTTCCCAGCCTGTCTCTGCAAGCAAACTCACAAGCATCCCAAACCAAGGCAGCTGAGGCATGGGGAACACTCTGCAACAGGAAGACACAAGACCAGTACAAACCAGTGCCAGCCATGGGCATTAACACATGCTCTGCTTTCAGTCCAGCCACTTAACCACAGTTTTTCCCTGGCTGTTAATGCAGCCACTAACACAGACCTGCCTGTCTGCCCCTGCAAAGGATGAAGTGAGAAGGGAGCTAGTGGAAAATAACATCACCCTCTACAGCCTGGAAAAAGCTGGATGTTACAAGACCACAGAAACAATGAGAGGTCATGTGGGCAGGTGAAGGGTTAACAGGTAGAAGTCAATGCCCCTCTAGCAGGCAGCCAATATTTCTATCAATAAATTATGCATGAGCATCTAGTAATAATGACCTAGCAGCCACAGCTATTTAAAACAAACCAATCAATGGTATTAACATAATCCCCAGGAGAAAACAAGACACCACACAGAGCTGGAACAGGAGCAGATCAGGCCAAGGAGAAAGGGACCTTTGGCTGGGAGAGCAGTTGGCCACAGGGGAAGGAGAGGTCCCTGTGCTGAAAGGCCAGGCAGAGGCTCCAGCCAGGCCAAGAGCACAGAATAGAAACCACCTCCTTACCTCATGCCGCAGCCACCATGGCCGTGGGAAGAGCTGGCGCAGAGACCACCAGCCTGGCTCACAGACCACCAGCCTGGCTCACACACACAGCAGCTGCTGCAGCCTGACTTGGATTTCCCAGGCCAGACCTTTACCGAGCATGGAGACAAACAGCCACTGCACAGCACTGGCTGCTGCCTGAGGGTCTGGGCCACCACACATCCCAGGCATCCTGGTATGTCAGCCACCAAGGCTTGGCCCCTTTGCAAGGACACAGAGCTCCCCTCAACACTGAGGCTGCACCCTATGCTCCCCATCCTACTTCTGTTCTTCCAAAACAGCCAAGGGGTATCTCTGGTGCTCATCTCTGCAAAGAGATGCTGATAAACAGCAACCCATGCCCTGCAGGCACTGGCTCATGCAGTGACACATGCCAACTGGTGGGAGAAGGACAGCAAGCCACAGACGTCCTCACGAGCATGCAGGGGCTGGCCAAGCACAGCTCCCAGCTCTGCTATGAGCACCATGCTGCCAACTCAGGACCAGCCCTGCACGGCAGGCTCAGGCACTGCAGCGATGGTGGGGGGTCCCAAGAGAGGGAGGACACACACAGTTCCAACCAGCCACAGCAGAGCACAGGGGCAGAGCCATGCTCACCACCGGTCATCCTCTCTCCACCACAGCCAGGGACTAGCCCGCACCTGTCACCTCACACCATCCTGGCACAGAGAGGTGCTAAGAGGCAGCACAGCAGGGTGACTAAGCCAGCCAAACTGGAGAGGGCAGATCCAGGACCTCCCAAACATCCCTCAGGGTACCACAAGGCAGGAAGAAAATTTGTTATTTGCTCAGGTCTGCATGCGCGTCCCTGATATTTACTGCTGCTAAACACTAAAAATCATATTATCTGTATAAGTAAAAGCATTCTTGGCTATTACTTGTTTCATCCTTTTCAGTTACTGGCCCAGATCTTTTACCCTGTCTGATCAGAAGATAAGTATTACAGGGGATTCCTTTAAACATCTGAAAAAGAAATCCTTAGATAAAACTAGCACACAGGATTGCTTCCCATTTCCTTGCATCAGCACTGCACTCTGCCCCAAGAGTACAGCCCACCCAGGGACTCAGAGCCATGCAGAGAGGATAGGCATCACTGCTGCTAACGCAGGGGCTGTGCTGCCTGGAGATAAGGCAAGGAGCTCGCTTGTAAACACTGAGAAGAAGGTATCTAGAAATTGATATTCCAGGATCCTGACCTACAATTCGAAAGGTGAAATAATTGGGGAAATTACATTAGTCTGCAACATTTCTTCAGTTCTTGAAAGCTGCCAAATCTTTTGCTCTGGTGCTGGGTATCTGTTTTTTTCTCCTGATGCTTCTAAGTCCCTGAAGCATTTCTGGCAGAACTTTGCTTTGAATAATCAGTTCCTTTTTCCCTGGCATAATTAAACTGAATCAGCTTCAAGCAACCCTACAATAACAAGGAGCACAGACATACAGTCCTGTATAATCAGCATGTACAGCTCAGCATCCTGAACACCAGCACATACCAAGCAGTTTGCAGTTGAGCTCGCACCAGCCACCACACAGCACATGGTGTTTGCAAACAGCAGGTCTGCCAGGGCCATGCCACAGAGAGCAGTGGGTGGCAGAGCTGGAGACCATGCCACCGGCCCCTCAGCCTGGGGCAGGCTTGGATCACTCTCCAGAGCAGACACACAGCTTCCACCTCATGCTCCTTAATAATGCAGCACATCTTCCTTCCTTCCCCTGGGACTTGCACCTCTTCCCCCTCTGGGCCCAGAGGACACCCTGCCTGGGTGCACACTGAGCACCCTCCCACTGCACTGGCCCTCACCGCAGGGCAGGGGCCACTGCCCACCCAAAACAGGCACAATTTATTTAATCCCACTCTTCCTTAGTGCTGCTCACCATGCAGACACCAGAGCCTGGAGGGACAACAGGGACATCATCATACCCCTGCAGCCCCCACCCCACTCTCTGCTCACCCCCACTCTGACTGTGGCCAAGGCCCCAGGAGCACAGGCACCCATGCACGAACACAAGGGCTCACCAGCCCATACATATAACACACTTCATGTGCATTCTCCATATTAATAAATGGGGAAAGAAGGAACCATAAATCTATGAACTGCCAATTTGCACAGGACTAGCTCTTTTACTGGCTACGCACTAGCACCTTTTACAGCCCATTAATTACTTTCTCTAATAAAGTTTGACAAAATGATAACTTGCCCGTGAAAAGTGTTGTAATAAATACATTTTCTCCAACTTTGGACTGTTCTTGCATGTCTGGCTCATAAACCCCTCCCACAGTTCAGTAACTTACAGCCTACCTGTACTTTTCAGCCAAGGAGGGGGCCCCAGCATGATGACCCTCTGCTTGCCAGCCAGTACAACAGCACCAATGCCATGACCAGTGTGCAGGGTTCCTCCTGCAAACCAGGCAGGAGCCAGCCCTGGTCCAGCAAACACAGCCTCCACCAGCCTGGGCTGAGCAGCAGAGAGCACGTCCCACACTTCACATCACACTTCCACTGCACGCTGGAGTACCTGCTTGCCTGGCACATCCTAGGTACCCCATAAAGCCTGCACCCGGGCACCCCCTTCACCTCCCACTTCTCAGGTCACACAGAAAACACCTCTTGGCTCAAACCTCAGCAATGCCCATGGCAGGGTTAACCAGCTACATCCACAGCAGCACCAGCTCTGAGCTGAAGCAGGTCAGGGTCTCCAGAAGCCCAGAGTGCCATCACCACCTCCAAGATGCCAGATACCTGGCTCCCACACACATGCAGCACCTGCACTGCTTCTACACAGCCCCTCTCATTCCACTTCCCAGACCAGGCACCAAGAGGCATTACATTTCCCAGCCCAACACTCACAGCTTGGGGTGCTTGCAGCTCATGGTATTTCTTTATTTACAAAAAGCCACAGTTGAGCTCAGCAGAGAATACAATGGCTGAAGCTGATCTTTCCTAATACAGAAATAGGAAGCAACAGGTATGGTTTAGTCTCTTAAGAATTCCAAATTATAAACTGTTTAAAGACTTTCCTTTATTATGATTCAGAGGAGCACTAAGAGACCCAACTCACCTCCTGACACAGAAATTCAGATCTCTTATCTTACCCAAGTCAGCCCTGTAAATCTGTGCATTGGAGACCAGCTCCAGAGCCAATGGTCAGCACAGCTGGGCATCATTGCAGCCAAAGCACAAGACACATCTGCCCTCGGCCCCTCTGCCTGCCTTTCACCCTTGCCCAAGGCCAAGCAGCCAGCACCACTCTCAACCCCCAGCGCTGTGCTGCTCACTCTCACCCAGACACAGGCAGTGCTTGTAGAGCCACTGCCACCACCCCTGCAAAGGACCAGACCAAGTGCACCAACTTCAAATGAAGGCCCGAGCAGGTTTGTGCCACGATGCCCCAGCACACCCTGGCACATGCCTGTGCTGCAAGCCAGCTGCACAAACGCTGCAGGCTGTGCTGCACCCCAGGCAGCCAAAGGTTTCTTTCCCTGTTTAATTAGTTGAGTGACTGCTCTGCCCAATAAAATCATCACCCCCCTCAGCAGTGCCATGCCATGGAAATTTATGATCATAATTTAGAGGCTGAATTACCACTGTCAGTACCTGTGCCATATGAATTACTCAGTCATATTAAATTCAACTGTTGATTTTGCAGGGTTATATGAAGCGGTAACACTTAGAGCCAATGAAATAATGGAGGAGAAAGAATTATGGTCAGGGAAGTTACATTAGCTGTTCAAAGCATCCTGTGCAGAGCCCACCTGCCCAGCCTCGGCCAAGGGCTGTCTGCCCACAGCAGCATGCTGTGCCAGCAGTGCAGGGGCTCCCCCAGGACCATCCAAGCAGTGCAGGACCTGCAGCTGGTCCTCTCCCTGCTCCACAGTCCTGGGTGGCCACAAACCCTGCAGCCAGGGTCCTGGCCACACACAGCTCCACTGACAGAGGATCAGAAGCAGGATCCATCCTTAAAGAGTTAAGGAAATCCAGAGACCTGTGTTGGCATGAACAAGTACTTCCATTTTTTAAAATGGTGTTCCCCCGGGCACATCCTATGATAAACCTTATGTCCATATACACACAGAATTTGCCGCTCTGTAAAGCCCCAGCAGGCAGCTCAGGGACACTAAGCACAATGCTGTCTGTACAACACCAGGGACCTCAAATCCCAGCATGACAATCTGAATCCAGCACTGACCTTACTTTCACAGGCAGTTAGTTTAGAAGAGTCACTCAGGTACTGGTCCACCCTACAAAATCAGATCAATGAACTTGAATTCTAGCTAGCCTAGACACACTCAGTCCAAAACTTCACAGCCTAGCAGCTCGCTCTGACAGTACAGCTTGACTTGCTTAGAGAAGACTAACAACCTGGAGCCCTGCAACGCCACAAACTGGAATTTAGCATTAGACACAAACAAAAACCCTTTGACTTGAAAACCTAAATATAAAGCAAGCTGATTTTGGAGTGATGACTTTAACAGTATGTCCAGCTTATTGGTAAGCAAGATTCCTAATGCACAAAGAGAGCAATGTGCATTTGTGTATGGAGCGACTACTAAGCAACTACTGGAGAAAAAAGGTCCATTGACAAAAAAGGGAGCATAAACATTCTCACTTATCTCCACTCACAAGCAGCTAAAACTCTAACTCAGAACGATGGAGAATGAGGATATGTTTTTTCTCTTTACAGGCAAGCTTAATTTACAATTTACAGTGGGTAGCACTGCAGGGGAAAGTAGCTGAGCCAACTGCCATAGAGAAACACAGCATCAGAGCTCCCACTAACTGAAGGCTTGGCATTTTGTCCAGCCTCTCCCAGGTCATTATGCAGCACAGCTCTCCGGCACTGTCCTCACCATTCCTGGCATGCCGGAGGGATGCTCTTCTCTTGCCCCAAGCACTTGCTGACCCCATGTCAAGGCACAGGAGCTACTCTGCACAGGAACCTGGCAATGCCCAGGGTGGCACACTCACCCTCTGTCCTGAGGTCTCCCCAGGAAAGGTGTGGGATCTTGAATCTTTGCACTTCTAGGGCAAAATGTGTGCATCTTCTGAGGTTCAGCACAGTGGGAGCTCCCCGACTCACACAGAGGACCTCCTCTTTGGCCCAGGCCAATTGTATGAAGTTCAACAAGGCCAAGTGCCAGGTCCTGCATTTTGGTCACAATAACCCCATGCAGCGCTACAGGCTTGGGGAAGAGTGGCTGGAAAGCTGCCCGGCAGAGAAAGACCTGGGGGTGCTGGTTGACAGCCGGCTGAATATGAGCCAGCAGTGTGC
>JAVJGG010000088.1:13293360-13358870 GCA_035590195.1 Aviceda cuculoides | reverse complement strand
CTATTAAACTGTTCTTATCTCAACCCACGAGTTTTACTTCTTTTCCTGATTTCCTCCCCCATCCCACTGGGGGGGGAGTGAGTGAGTGGCTGCGTGGTGCTTAGTTGCTGGCTGGGGTTAAACCACGACAAACCCCCAGGCCTCCCACAGCCACAGGATGCCCATACCCAAAAGGGTTTGGGAACAGGATTTAACAGTTCTGTGGCCTCCACTAGCAGGGTCTGCAGAGGTGGTGCTCATTCTGTTGTGAAACAGGGCCTCCTGCAAGAATCAGCCATGCCTTGTGATGGAAACAACTTAGTATTCCAGCTGTGCATCTCAGTACCACACAGTAGATCAAATACACATTGGTAAACACTGCTTTTGGTGCAAGAGTCCACAGAGAAGTTAAAGAGGAAAAGCAAATGTGTACAAGCAAACAGTAAGCACACTGGAGAACACAACTACAATACAAAATGTGTCCTTCTGATGCCAGCTCCAGGATGACTAATTCTGTGCAAGTATGCCAGTCACTGAAAGACCTTAGACACCCTTCTTCCATAACTCTGAAAACTGAAATAAACATATGAGACTGTCTTGCAAATCTGATGCCTGCAGACCCACGTGCTCCTGTGTAGCCCCCTCCCCACATAAACAGGCCTGTCACTGCTTTTCACACTAACTCAGCACTCGCCCACCTTCAGCACAGGCACTCACCAGCTCTCATGAAGCCTCACTCCCCATACCCTGTCACACTCCCAGGCTGGGAACAGCCTCCCATACCCCACATGTTCACAACAGATCTGAGCTCCTTGTCCAGACAGACTGGTCCTTCCCTGGGCTGCCACTTAATCCCCAGCTTTTGGAGTGAAAAATCCAGGCCAGTGGTGGACATGCTGAGATCAGTTCCTGGCCAGGTATTTTGCACATTGTGTGTATTTGTCCAAGTCACCACCAGCAGCCTAAAGCTCTGTGCATGGAGAATAAGCTCTAGGAGAACATCAGGGAGGTGCACCAAAACATACACCAGTGATGCCTTGTAAGAAAGGGCAGAGCTTCTGAGATCAACCTGGATGGAAAGCATCCTTGGGCACTGGCAAACTCCCACTCCTCCACCACCGATGCTCACAGCTCCTAGAGATTTTCTGCCAAGAGCTCACATCAGGCTTGCAGTTAGCTTACACTTTACCAGTCCAGCTTCCACAAGTTCTCACTGGCCCTTGCAAGGACTTGGCCAGAGTTATCAGACCAGGCAGCCTCATCCACTGCCATAACCAGCAAGAGCTGTTGCTTGTCCACATCTGGATTTCAGATAGCCCAGTACCTGGGAAGATCCAAATCACACAGGTTCCTTTGTGTCTCTGGTTCCCTGCAGACTCATCACACCTATGCCCAGCACCTGGGGTAGCCCAGAAGGCAGTCCCTGGCTATGACCACTACTGCACAGCACACCTGCTCCCACCACCTGGTCTGAAAGCATCTGCTTGCAAGGGCTCTATCCAGCCACAGCCTGAGACTATCATCTTTTTGGCATGCATAAGTGCCTGGGAGTCTACAAAGGGGCCATTTTACATATCGATAACAAAGTACATGACAATGCAAGCTGCATGAAAAGAGAGGAAAAGGATGTGAAGGCTGAGCATCCCCCATCAGACAAGGGAGGCTATGGCCAAACCCTAGGGAGGTGGGAAATGACTCCTTCCTCTCCAGAACTCAGACTGGCCTCCACACAGCCTTCCTGCCCAGAGAAGGCAAAGGCAGCTTCCCCACCACCCCCCCAAGAGGGGCAAGGGCTCCTAGGTAAGAGGAGCACAGAGAAGAGAATCCCAGAGAGGCCCTTCCCACTGAAGAGCATGCACCACCCAGGTCCATCAGTACCAGTGCACTGCCCCATACACACCCCTCCTGGCTGTTCCCTGCCCACCAGAAACCCACCACACCATGCTGGAGCTCAGCCCCTCACCCACCACTCCCCACACTTCCCTGTGCCTGGCCAGGCTGTCAGCCAGCCAAGGGCAGGCACCAGGACACAGCGTGCTCCTCCACTTTGCCAAGGCTGAAACAGCCACCAGTCTGATCCTCTTCCAGAGCCTCTTCCTCCACAGACCGGGTTCCAACCTGGCAACAGGGCTTCCGTGCTACCGGGTGAAGAACAGACAGCATGCTCAGTACAGTTATTTCCTCATGAAACAAGGCTAAAAAGCCCTCAGCAGTTTCCAAGCCTCTTCAACAGCCCCCCAGCAGGACCCTCCTTGCTGTTAAGGACTTTAAGGAAAGGAAGCCAGGCCCAAGCCCAGCCACGAAGAACCAGCTTTCTCACCTGCTGCTCTTTTACTCATCTCGGGTCCCTTTCAGCTAAAAATCTTTAAATGCAAGTTCCTCTCTAGTCTTCCTAAAAGGGCAATAGCCCCTCACCTAACAGCTTGCTGGCAAGCTTTTTCCTTGTGCTTTTTGATCTAAATGCACTCTTCCCATCTGTGGCCATGAAGCACCCTGGGGAGCAAAGGTGGCTGTTCTCATGCTGAGCCCAACATGAAGGCACTCTGGGGCTAGGAGAGCCCATGAAGGATGAACTTTGACTACTTTACAGTCTTTATCAAGGGCATAATTTCAGACTTCTTTACAGATTAGAAAAAAGGGAATTTATTTTACAGGAAGCAAGTCCAGGGCTAAAATCTTCTCTCCATCTCATGTCCAGTAGCAAGGTCTCCTCTGTTCATTATAATCTTCAGTGTAACTTCTGCTCTGCAGCTCCTTTAATCACATCAGATATGGGAACAGAAGAATGTCATTGTTCCTTGGCCATGAACAATGACATTCGTGGAGCCATGAGAAAGTGCAAGATGGATATAAAAAAGGCAGGCTCTTGTCTCCCTATAATCTCTTCTACAAACTGACAAAAGAGGGTTTTGTATAGAGAAAATTGTCACATACAGAAACAAAACAAAAATAGAGCATGCGAGCTGGGACCACTTTTATCTGGAGAGGCACCACAGGGAGATATGCCAAATGTGATTCATTTTAACAAGTTTAGCCCTTGAGAGACAAGAGCAGAGCCCCCAGTTAAGAATGAGGAGGTTAGCCAGGAGGGTCAGGGGCAAACAAGGCCTGGCACAACCAGGGAGTGTAAGTGACCCTGAAGACTGCTTCTTCCCTTATTACAGGGGCAAGGAGCTCTGGCATGGGACAAGCACATGGAAAAGACAGACTGGTCTGGGGTTGGGATGAGGTGTTTAGGGTATTTTACTGTTAATTTTGTTAGGTTAGCCTGTGCATTGACTCATTTACAGTGGAGTAATTAAAGTATGAAAACAGATACAGAGGTTCTTGCTTTCCCATCCACAACAGGCAGCTAGCAATGATTAACTACATAGCCCTTTGGGGACACTCTTCCCCTACACAGGCACCTGAGCAAACACCCCAGAGCTGCTGAGCAGCTGTGTGCAAAACACCAAGAGGTTTTGGTAAAATATCATACACACATTCACATGTGTTTGGGACCAGCCCTCCCACTCCCCTGGTTCTGCAGGCAGCAGAAGGACCCAGATCAATACAACTGCAAGACCCTTTGAATGTAATCAATGCAGCTGAACAAGTGTATAAGTCCTGGTGTCATCACATTATTTATTCCCCAAAGTCACCACTCCACTTTGGTCAGAGGTAGCACTCAAGCACATTCCCTCCCTTTGCTTTGCAGCATGCAAATAAATCAGAGGGTCAGGTTCTGCTTCCCAATAAAAGATGGGATTACAAACCACTGGCACCAAGCACCCTGCTAACCACCACCAATTCAGAACTAGCAGAGATAGCAGGGGAACAGTGCCACTGGAGCTCTCACCCAGAGAAGGTGAAGCCAGCACACTTCTGCAAGCAGCTCTGTGCCCACACTCCTCAGGTTCTCCTCCTCCAGCTCTTCACTGCCTCCCTGGGATGTCGCTCTGTTCACTGCCTCTTTTCAAGCCATTGTTAGTTTATTAAGTGCTTAAGAGATGCAATTTGTGCCCCAGGAAAACGAGCTGCAAAGAAAGAGCTCCACAGCCCTGGTGGCCTCACAGCACCAGCCAAAAGTCACATCCAGGCCCAGCAGGCAGCAGTATGGAAGCAACCAGAGCCATTCCCCGCTGTGCCTCCAAAGAATGGGTGAGATGGGCACAACCCCACCACTGTACTGCCCACCCTCCGTGGAGGGGCCGCAGCTCCAGCTCCAATAAAACTGTGGGGCATGACAGGAGATGGCCACGGAGCCAGGCAGCTGAGCCTTCTCTATAGCAGGATGGAGACATGTGGAGGTAAAGCATGCTCAGCTCTGGCCCCATCCCACCCTGCCCCTCAAGCCAGTGGGAGCCGAGAGGGCTCAGGCAGCTCCAGACCAGCACCTTCCAGTCATCGGCAAGGGGCCCATGCCAGGAAAGCCCCTCCCGGGCTCACATGCCCACAAAGCCCACCAAGAACAGCTGCCAGCTCCAGCCTTCCCTCCTCTCACCCACAACAGCATAGCACACACCAGGAAAGGACTGACAGGGTGCTCTCAGTGTGACCACAGGAGCAGACACATACCAGCTCCCCTCAACACCAGCCCTGGTCTGAGCACAGCACCCAAGGAGCCCCCAGCCAGGCACCACAGGGCTGTGGGGGCAGAGGAGACCCCTCCAGAGCACCAGCTCCACCAGCAGGGATAGGGAGCTCAAACACTCCCAGCCTGGAGATGCTATAGGAGCCCAGAAACACCCACAGGATCCTCCTTTGCTCTGCTTTCACATGTGTTAAAATGCCACTTAAGTGACTCATTCTATAATCACTACACTAGACCACAAACATTTTCCAGGTCCAGCAATGCTGAGGAGCTGGTTCTCAACAACTGCAGGCTGCACAGTAATCCATAAACAGAGCATCATCTGAAGGCCCTTCCACTGGCAAGGCAGCAGCTCAGGACTCACCAAAGGCTGTTTGAAGCAAGTTGTTGGGCTGGGGCAATGCAGGAGAGCTGTGCATGCCCTGTCATCCCTGAGCCTGCCTCAGCCAGTGGCTCTACTCCCTCCTGCAGCCCTGCACCCTGGGGAGAGGGAAAGCAACCACCCCCAGCACATCACAGCCCTCCACTTCACCCCATTTCTAGCAGACCTTCCTCGCTCACACTCCTGGCAGCTGCCAGGCCATCAGTACCTCCAGACCTCAAGCAGAGGGAAGGCCTCCTGGAAATGCCTACTTGCTGCAAAGGATCATCATCAAATCAAGAAACTGTCCACAACTTGCACAATATAAATAACAACACATTCTACATACTTCCATGCAGGTTTTAAACTCATTGCCTGAAAGGCTCTGAAGATGACTCACATCTCAGCCTCCTGCACTAGCAGCATCTCAAATACACTTCACATGTGTTTGCTTTTTTCAGGTTAATCCATATTCCCACCCATGAACAAGTGACAAGTGTCTCACTTGCCACCTTCACCTCATCAAGTCAGCCAAATCCCCAGTCAAAAGCCACATCACAAATTAGGTTATTTAGGATTCTTAACCAACACTCTTAGCTAAATCTCTAACACCATTAATTATGTTTCCTACCACCAATTTACAAAGCAACTCTATTGATCTTGCCCCTACTCTGCAAATTATGAAGAAATGACCAGAATTAAAACCCAAACATGTAGGAGGGAGATTCCAACCCCAGTAGAGAGGAAGGCTGGCTGGGTCCTCGCACACAAAGGACCAAAGGCAGGTTTGTCTGCAGGCACCAGCTCCCACAGGAGGCTGTCCCACCAGCCACCCTGGGGAACTGCAACAGATCCAAGAAGGAGGCTATGAAAACAAGTCAGGACCAGCCAAGTAAATAATTTTAAATAAAAGGACCAGTTAGAAAAAACACAGCAACTATACCCGCTCCATCAAGGCACCAGCCACATTCCCACAGCCACCACAAACTGAGCTGAGCCACAGGTCTGACTCACCTCAGCACTGCACTCCCCTGCCATAAGGCTCCCTGGAAGAAAGTCTGCAGGATGCCATTTTTCATTTGGGCAATGAAGCAGAGGTCTAAGGAGCAACATTTTTTAGCTATGGCTATAGCTTGGAATTAATGATCTTCCCACAAGCACAAAGCTAACCCTGAGGTAGAAGCAGCATTTTCCATTATCTCATTGAGAAAAATACCACAGAAAACAACACTTTAAGTACACACTGCAGGCAGGTAGCGTGGGAATACCAGGCAAATAATTAGTTGTTCACAAAAGTGTACAAGTTTCATATGAAACTGGGAAGTTCCCCCATTCCTCAACTGGGCAAATCCCCCCCCTCGACCCTCTGGGCACACAGCAGCACCCCAGGGCAGGCAGGTGGGCCAAGGTCAACACTGCACAGCTCCATGCAGCACCAGAGCTGCAGACATGGCTTTCACCAGCACCTGCCAGGAGCTGAGGTCAGCCCCAAAAATCTAACACTCATTTTCACATCATTTGCTCTGGTAGGAAAAGGCATTCTTCATGATTAGCTCTATCAAACCCTTGTGCACATTCATCTCACTACAGCCAGAAAACTCATTTAGACCTTCAACAACAAGGGGAAACAAACAGTGATTCTGAGCACAGCCCACCAGCAGATCACAAATCTTCTTATTCCGAGGATACAGTTCATATTACATCCAAGCAAGAAATCTATGAAGTCACTTTAATTCCCCTCCTCTAAAACACTTGTGTGTAGATTGGGAAGGTCACACCCTCCCATGAGGAAGCACTGTCTGCTCACTGCTCCATCCCCCAGCATCTCCAGCTCAGAACCTGGAGGCCACCTGGCCACAGACACAGCAGCAAAGGACCATGAGGGTCCCCACAGCTACACCACCAGACCAGCACTGTGCCCCTACAGCAAATGTGGCTAACAGTGTCCTGGCTGCATTAGGCAAAGCATTGCCAGCAGGGCAAGAGAGGGCAAGCACTGCCACACAGGTCTTACAGGGTCCCTCACCAGCAGCTGCTGGCCACAGGGTGATGGGGCACATAGGCACACTCATGCCCTGGTCTATCACTGCCTTGGCCACGGGGACCATTGCAGGCTGGTGAAGACTCAAGCAAGGCAGGGGCTCTCCCACACATCTTATACTGGGGATGGCTGCAGGAACATGCCAGGGCAGAGCACACTGCACTGAAGAACACCTACAGAGGATCACTCCTCCCTTTACAAAGCTGTACAGAAATCTGCCTGCACTTCTTCCACAATTTTTTTTTTTGTATTTCCTCATCTACTTATAGCTACAGGTAACAAAGCTTGCAAAACACCAGAGGACCACTCACACAGACTTGGGAAAGATGAGCCCAACCAGAACAGGGGCAAAGCAACAAGGATTGATAAAGCACTGCACAGCCAACCCCGTGAGAGATGCCAGCATTGCCCAGTCTCAAAAATAAGTGTGTTCGGATGCTTCACTGACAGTAGAGAAAGAGAAAACCCCTGGGAAAGAGAAGCCTTATGGAAACTGAAGGGATGGGAAACTGTCATGGGAACACAGAGGGAGGGGCAGGCCAGGAATAAACCCAGGCTAGAGATCAGCAGGAAGTTTCTAGCAACTGCAACAAGAACATTCCAGAAGAGAATGCCAGTTTTGCCCCTTCTTTCCACATAGATTTTGTGCAGTTTGTCAGTGGATGCTACAGACCCCCAGACACCACCCCCCTGCCCACAGCCCCATCCACTTCCCTCCCCAAGCACCTCTCCTCCACTTCATGAGCAAACACACCCCTTCCCTCTCCCACCTGCATCCCCCCACCTCCCCACAGCCACCCAGCAACCCAGCCAGGGGCAGGTGGCAGGCAGCTCCATGCCAAGGGCAATGAGCAGAGCACTGCAGGCTGAGGAGCCAAAGCCAGTGTCCATCCTGCCCACAGCCTTTCTCAGCAGCCCTTCAGCCACACCACACTACCCACAGCAGTCCCCTGCAGGACCTGACCTTAATGCCTTAATATCTCTTGGTTAAGTGGCCTCAACCTGGTGCAACCTGGCTCATGCGCTCCCCAGCCTGGCAAACCCAGGCCCTCCTGACACAGCCTGGCACCAGCCCACGCACTCCCACAGGGGGACCACGGCAAGTGCTTACCTGTGTGAGCGTCTGTGCTGCAGACTCGCCCAGAGACACCCTCCCCGGCTGGGGCAGCGGGGCCAGTAGCGGCAACACCGTACGCATACAAATCCGAAGAGCCAAGGCCATAGCCGCCGCACTGGGCCTTATATAGCTGCTGGGGCGGGGCCAGCCGGGATTGGCCACCCTACAGCCAATGGTAGCCCAGGAGCGACCTTCCCACCTCTGTGGTGCCGCCGCTGCCTCGGGGCGCGGGGTGACCGTGAGGCGGTGGTGCCTACCGGGGGGGGGGCCTCAGCGCTGAGGCTCCGCCGATGGCAGGGGGCCCCGCAGCACCGTCCCCGTCGTATGCGCCCAGTCAGGGCGGAAGGCCCTGGGGCCCGGTTTGCACAGAAGCGCTCAGCTCGGAGGCTGCCCACCGGGCAGTAGCGAGCGCCGCGCTGTCGGTAACGCAGCCCTGCAAACGGTTTGCCGTCAGCCGCCTCGGGAGCGAAGGGCAGGGTCCCCGCGGTCACCTCCGAGCACCCCCAGCGGCCCGTCGGCCCCCGGGCAGGTGCCGGTGCCGGTGCCGGTGCCGGTGCCATGCCCCGGGCGCGGCGGCCCCTAGAGGCACCACGGCCCTCTGAGGTGCCTGGCCGGCCCACGCCAAGCCCAGCTCTCCTTCCAGTCAGCGCTCGGGCGGGGAGCCACGGGGGCTCCCTGCCTCTCATGGGCCGTCACCGGGCTCAAGACTTGGAAATGTGTGAGACCCTCATTGTCTGTTACACCAAGAAGCACGCCTTCTTTATCTGACAGAGGAGCATCCAAAGCCCAGCTGAATGAGGACTCTGGAAAGGGAAGCATGCAGAGCTGTCTTTAGAGCCAAGAGCACTGGAAAACGAAATCCATCTCAGACGAGATAAAATTGGCATCTCAAGAGAATGTGAGGGGATGGTGTGGTGACTGACAACAGAAGAGGAATTCAACCCCACCACCTTCTCCTTGAAAAATCATACCCCTTTGTTAGCACCCACTAACATCCACTCAAGTGGGCATCCACTAAACACCATACTCTAAAGACAGATAAGGCAGACAGAAACACCTGTGATTTCACAAAGGAGAATTTACACGGTAAATCTGTCTGTCTGGACATACAGACTGTGTTCAGAACTGTAATATTCAAACAAATTCCCAAGTGTCTCGAATTAATATCGACTGATCCCAAAAGGCTGACAGGTACTGCACAGAAGGAAGCCTGGGAGATGTTTTGCCAGATTTTAGAAACAAAACTTTCCTAAACATTAAAAAATTTTCATGGCTGCTAATATATTTGCAAAGCAGAAAGGCATTTATGGTAGGCACTATACTGCTACCCTGCACACTCAGCCAGCTGGGTTTTCATTACAAATCCATTCAGCATCTCATTACTGTCCATCATGAGGGCTCCAAAACCAAGACCAGACTCACTTAAGTAGTGTGAGCCTCGCACTGCACTTCCTAATGTGGCTGGATTAATGGGAAAAACATCTTAGGGAACATCCTCACCAAACAGAGGAAAACAGTAACATCCTCTGACAGTTCTTAGGCAGCAAAGCACAGCTCCTTAAAGGGAGAGAAGTTCAAAGAATCTCAAGAGCTGATGGGGCAGGGACCTCATGAAAGACTGTTCATGACATGCCTTCCTCTCTGCAAAAAGATCTCACAGCTTGAGCTGCAAGAACAGGAGGTGCATTTCCACTCTGCAGACATGATCCCACATGAAAAGAAGATGGTACAATGTCAAACTCTCAGCACTGCAGAGTGAGAACAAAAGTAAGATGGAAAAAATACAAGTGTAAAATATAAATACAAGAACTAAATTACAGTAATCCAGTATGCTAGAAATTTTTAAGAAAATAAATCTCTGTTAGCTGAAGGACAAATATTTACTGTCATTAAGAAAAGCATTCAAAATGCAGATGAAGGAGACAGACTGCTATCATTATGTTACAATCTACCTTTACGTTATGCTTTCTTAGAGCCATGAAAAGGGCTTTGGGGGCTCAAGTCAGCTGTGTTAACCAAAAGAGATACAATTTTTAAAGTTGTTGTCTTGCCTCACTGGGCACCTTCTCATAAAACATGAAAAGAAATAATTAACTGTTAAAGCACAGGGTTTGGAGCCAGAGCTTCCAGCTCTCAGTCTTCTGCAAAGGCTATCAGTAAATGTCTTAGATTTCAATGGCTATTGATGACAAGGTTCATCAAACCCACACCTTACTGCTTCATTAGTGGTGAGAACAGCAGTGGTGGAGGGGCAGAAGATTTTCTCCACTGTTCATTGCCTTTCCTGTGACATCTGCAGGACAAGACACCCATGTCTGGTTCTGGGAAACATCCAGCTCTGATACCTCCTTTTCCTGAAGGCACTTCGCAGCTCAGAAGCAGTCCCTCTCTCCATACCTGCATTGTCCTGCTTTCTAAATGGAAAATTCCTGGTTCAAAACATGCATTTTGGAAGACTGGAGCAGTTACTTTCTGTGCAGCATATGGATGCCTTTAGATTGAAGTGTCATGGGTGATCACCTAGAAGGCTGCTAGCTCTTTGCAATTTGAAAGTTTGGAACAAGCCATCACTATACCACATATGACAGTAAAATCCTGTCATGTGAGGTAAAACCCTGCAGCTTTCTGCTCCTTCCTTAAACACTGTAAGGTGGTACAGAGGACAAGCACAAAATATGAGGGGAAAGCAAGGCAGGGTTCAAAGCTCAATTTCAAATTGTCTGGTTTGTCCCAGATCAATCCCACAAGCTCGGGCTGGCAGAGGTAATGATGTGACATTACAATTTGTTCTTCTGGTCTTTCTAAGAGTTTGGTCTAAAAGAGTAAGCTAGGTTTTAGCCCATAAGTTTAGCTTCATAAAGGAACAGCAATGGGAGCTCCTGCTGCAGTGCATGGAAAGAGGGGAAACAAAGGATATAATTTCAAATTCTTCCTGTGAGACTACAGCTTGTGAGGATGTCTGTTACAGAAACTGGATGCTTCCAGAGCTTATATGATAATTAACATCATACCTGAAATTAAGATAATAAGCAGAATACATAGCCCATTGGGAGTGCACTGGCTCCTCCATTAAGTGCAATAAACAATACAATTACTTGATACCCATACCTCAAAGGGGGAAAAAAAAGCCCTTCACACAATTAATAAAAGTTAGCAGCTGCCATTATAACTTTCCCTAGCACAAGGCCCCCAAATTTACAGGACAGAAACTTGTGCAAACACATCAAGAACAAGGCAAATACGTGCAATAGTGCTTAACTTTCATGAACCCTGGCCATCTTCCAGGTAAAGGGTGCCTTCTCCAAATGCTGCTCCATGACAATGGGCCAGTCACTAATGAAGGGACCACTCTCCAGAGTCATCTAGGAGCCAGCTGTTGCTTTAATGTGCATAAGTGAAACCTAGCCAGGACTGCACAATAGAGCTGATCATGGGTGGTTTGCACAGAGACCAGGGAGGGCTGATGTGGATAGTCCTGACTGCAGCTGTCCCCAGGCACAAGTATTACTGCAGCCATGGTGGGACACAGCATGCAGGTGAGCCAGCCTGGGCATGGCGTGAGCCTGGACTTCAGGGCAGGGTGCCCTGTGCTCCCAGGGGGTGTTGGCTGGGCTTCCTCTCAGGTACCATCAGTGTTCCTATGACTAATTTCTGTGGAGAACTTCAAGCTGCATGTGAAAATAGAAATAAAAGCAAGCAGTGAGAGGATTTCACACTGAACTGTCTGCCTACTGTCTGGTTAACCTATGCATGCCATAAGTTTAGCCCTACCTGTTAGACACAACTCACTCTAAATGATTAGGCTTACCAAACCTGCAGGAAAAAGTCGTGGTGGGAGCAGATACCAACCAATGCAAAGGAAAAAAACCCAGCTTTATTCTCATTGGCTCTCACAATACAGCCAAGGTCCATTATGGTAACTTGCAATGCATTAGTGGATTTTGCAGGATCTAGTTACACAACCGTTTCCTCCTTGTGCAGTGAACCAGAACCTTTCCACTGAATTCATCAAATTCCCTTCCAAGTGTCCCACTCCTAGAAGGAACAAATTCCCACATCTGCAGGAGGAGAGGTGCTGTGCCTGATTGCACACTGAGTGAGAATCAGACTGGATGCTGTGTTGTACTCCTCACCGCTCCTTGCCCAATGTCAGCAAGAGCTACCTCAGAGAAAGGAGAACCTGCAGCTCCAAATGTACACCACAGGGTGCCACAGCTCCTGAAGCAGGAAGACATTGTAAAATAAAAATCTGGTTTGCCTTCTCCAAAACTAATGAACAATATTCTAATTATTATCCTTTATGATGGAAGAACCAGGCATTAAGATGGCAAGTGATGGACAGGCAGCCTATGCATGCAGAATGTAATGGCACACAGCAACACTGCTGCACAGACAAGCCACCTAGGTGAATCACTGCAGACTTTCGTATGCAATTTCCTTAGATCAACGTGCAGGCTTTAGCTGTGTGCCTCCCATATTCTTCCCAGATAAGTTTCCTCTCCACTCTTTGGACCTTCTTATCAGCCACATGATCCACCAGGCCTTACTTGCAGGATGTGAGCCAGACTGCCTGCTGATTCCCTTCCCGGAGAAGGCATGACCCTGCCTGAGGGATGCAAAGCAGAGCGGTTAGCCACACATGTGGGAGCACACCAAATCTGCTCCAAGGGTGGCAGCTCTGAAGGTGCATTTCCATAGCTTGCATTTGCGTAGTGTCACACTGGCAAAGAAAGGAGAGCGCTGGGGAACGACTGGCTTGGCAAGGCTGAGAAGAAGGCTCTGCTCCACCAGCCTTTCAGATAGAGGGGTCGCGGGCTTGCAAGGGTCAGCAACCCCTCTTAATATTCACCAAAGTAGCAACAACAAAGGCAAGCTGGGGAAAGGGAAGCGTTCCTGTGGAGTCCCATCTTCACTCTGGATACCACTCTACAATGAAGTTATTTCAAACCGCCCATAGGTTAAGCTACGGCTTTCATCCCAATAGCAAAGTTCCCGCTGAGCTCTGCCTGCAAAGGCACATCAAGCAGAGACACTCAGATGACATCTAACCTCACCCAGCTCGCTACAGCAGCCACCTTTCTCAGCCAGGCTGGTAATTTATATAACAGAAGAGAGTGTGTCAAATGCATAACATTTAATAAGACCAGAAGAAGGTCAGCAGCCCTGTCTGAGCAGCACTTTAAAAGCTCCCATCTGATATAAATGTTATCTTGGACATCAGCAGTGCTTGGTAAATAAAAAGAAAAGTTCTACCTTCCAAAGAAAATTACATGAATGATGCTTGGCTTTGATGATGTTTCCTAGGAGGCAACTCTCTCTTATTTTCCCTTCATACACCTGGGCATTAACTAGAAAGCCAAGGTCACTTATTGCTTTCTCATTCAAACAATCTGGATTATGTCTCCCTGAAATCATTACCACATTGTGACAGCAGCTGGGAAGCCCAGTGAAAGCACTTCCCTCTGCTGTTGTACAGCTGCCAGGAGCATGCCTGTGATCCAAGTAACAGAGCGGCCCAGCTACAGCCACGAGCAGTGCGTTGGGATGCAGTGGCAAACACAGCATCTGACTATCCCAGCAAAATGATTGAATTCTTTCTTTCAGGTTTGTTGCTTTCATGATGCCCGACTCTTCCAGGTCTTGACACCATGTAACACCTGCACTTTAAAGCATGGGTGTCAACAAACCTATAGAGGACTGGCACCCAAGAGCGTTCCCTTCCCAAACCACAATTCTCTAGAACCAAAGATGTGGCTGTCACTAGAACAGGTCACCTACCAGTTTTCTTCCCTTGGGTTTCCATCGTGCATTGAGCACTGGAGAGAGGGACGTGGCCAGCCCTCCACAGCCTCAACCCATGTCAGACCTGACAGAGAGTGGTGGAAGGGGCAGCGCTCCTTCCCCTGCACCCTCTGCTCCACCCCGCCTCACCTCACCCACGTGGGCTCTGTGTTAGCAGCAAGGTCTGGTCAGCAGCAAGTGCTTCGTATCACCCTCATGCCTTGCTGAGGCAGGCAAAGCTATGAGAGCACATGAGGAGTTAAGCTTTTTCTTACAAAATGTGTAAAGATGTGGTCTGCACACTTGGTGAGCTGCAGCATTTGTGGGCCAAAACATTTTGCTGCATATTTCTGAAATTATTTGTCAGAAGAGAACTTCAATGACATAGAAAATGAGTTGCAGATGTAACCTTTTCAAGCATCAATAATAACTTAAGACATCTGAAACTAAATCTTAACTCACAAGTGACTACATCACACAGGGTAGTTTCTGAGGGCTAGCAGATCAGATGCAGAACTTTAACAGATCCCAGCAATGGTGGCTGCCTCCAGCTCTCCCACTTAGCAAAGAACAATTAAATTCTTGCATTTGACAAAGCTGCTTCCCTTCCTGGGACCTTTTTTCCTGATTCCCAGGATGCTCCTGGACCCAGTAGGCACTCTTGGGTGGGAAAAGAGGCTTCCAGACCAGGTCCAATAGCCAAGTCCCTCAATGTGCTGAAATTAGGATGGCCACAGTGCTTTCTCTGAGGCCAACATAAAGGCAAATGCACTTTGCAAGAACGACTCGTGTTTTAACACTTCCTCATTCACACACACCTGCCCCACTGCCACAGCGGCCAGTCCACACCCCAGACTCCTTGGGCTACACAAGTATTGCTTCTCAGACACGCGAAGGATGAGGACCCCCACTAGAATGCACAGATGTGCACGCTGCAGACAGCGAAGGACGTCGCGGTATTTCAGTATGTGCAGCAGCATCCTCAGTTCTGCGCACCCATGGTGTAGGCACATCTGCAGCCTGCAGGAGCTTTCCTGCTGTCTCAAAGTCCAACAGAACCGTCACTGCTATAGATCTCCTGACATGGCCAGATAGCCTGCGCTGCCACCACACTGATATTTCTGTAATGAATATCACCACTGTATTCTCAGAGGCACATGCTTAAGGAATTTAACTACTTTAATACAATGGGCTCAAATTGCCAAAGAATGTTTGTGCATCAGTGTGAAATCAGAAATTTGGGAAGGGGGTGCTTTATCTGTCAAAGGCCAGCATCAGGGGGCTGACAGAGCAGACAGTGAGAAGCTGGATTGCATTTGATACGCATCAGCCCATCAAACACAACCAGCCTTTAAATTGCTGAAAGGCTGAGCCAGCCCCATTACAGGCTGTAACAGCCCTGCTGGGGTCTGACCAGGAATGCTCCCTGTGAGCTGTGCTGGACCCTCGTGGGTCTCCTGGCCTGATCTTGCACCATAAATCACAGAAAAAGGGATACTTCTTAACAGCTCAGATTAAGATAAAATGCCTTTATTGTCAGGCCAGCAGCTACCTGTGCTGTCCCCTGGCCATGTGCTCCTTCCAAGCAGAGGGCGTGGGATGCCCTGCCCAGGGATGTGCCAGCCATGCAGATGGCAGACCTGCTGTAGCCAGGCGTGGATGGACTGGTGAGCTGGGAAGCAGCATCCGGGCTGACCTCCCACCCAGCCAGGCCAAGCAACTGGGCCAGTGACCATCAGTTAATGACTGTTCAACAACAGCCTACTCAGGATGGAGAGCAACAACACCCCAGTCCATGCCATGGACTGCAAGCACATGCTGCCTGTCCATGAGGGAGGCCAACGCAAAACTGAGATCCTGCCAGGATGGGCAGACATCAGCCAAGCATGGTGATCATCCCCATGGGCACCACTCCTGCGGCCAGCACCCATGTTCGGCTCAGCAGTCCTGGGGCCGGCCACGGAGTGGCAAGCATGCTCCCACTGCCTCACAACCATCCCTCTGCAGTCCTGCTGGAGAGTTACCAGTGCCTGAAAAGAGCTGAACTTAAATTATTCCAGGGGAAAAAAAAACACAAACCCTTGCCTTCAGATTAGTCCCCAGACCTCCACCCTGAAAAAAACTTTTCTGCAGCCCCCCACTGCCAAGCCCAGCCCCGGCACCCTGGGCCCTGGCCCTCCTGCACAGGCTGCCCTCGGGGCTTTTCCAAGGGGCTGTGCAGCCCTCTGCAGACTGTGAACACAGCCAAGGAGCATAAATAATATAGCTCCAACATGTAAAAAATAGGCTTTTCTTACTAAGAAAAGACTCAAATAATAAGTGAAGGAAAAGGAAGGGGGGGGGATATGCCTGAGCAACCCCTCCTAACCACCTCCAGCACGGCACAGCATCACTCAGCCAAGCAGGGTGCATGGCAAATAATACCCGCTCTGCTGTCACGCCCGCCCCGCCACTGAGACCCCACGCACCGGGGAATGCAGGGGAACAGATGGATTTTCCATGGGAAGGAGCTGCGACTGCTCCTTCCAGTCAAACATGTCAGCCCTGCAGAGCCATGTGTGCAAAACATTAAACCCGCTCCCTTTGCTAGGACAGCAGCGCCGGGAGAGGGATTTTGAGGATATTCAGAAGGAAATGCCCCTCAGCCTGGCACAAGGCAAACAGGCAGTGATTCACAGGGGCCCACAGCTGGACCCTGGACCCATCATTTCTATATACCCAAACAACCAGGTTTTTCCTCTTCCAGGTGCTCCTTGTCAATGAGATGGAGCAATGGTAAAATATTAAATTGCATTGAAGCAGCAGTAATCTCCCAACACAATGGGCTGCCTTCACTAGGGCTTGTAAGCAAGAGCCTTGATAAGGTGTATCAAGCTTACAAGGCAAACACGTTTAGGAGGTTATGCATACACAGCGCAAGCCACTGGGGTTATTTCAGGCCGAAACCTGTGCAGAGCATTGTGCTAGATGCAGAGAGATCTCAGAGCTGAGGGTACCAGCCATTAATTAGGGAAACTGGCAATTCCTAATCTCACTGCATCAAGAATAAGGAACCTTGAGGGTCCATGAATTGAGCTAATTTTATTTAATTACAAATATAATACACGTCTCTATCTTTATTAACCTTGGAAATTTAAATAGTTTAAAACAGATGGAAAAGCAACCCCTGTCGCATTTGCTCACAGTGCTGCTGGGAGAGAAGGCCACAGCAGACATGATATTTGTTTGTAAGGGATTTCAGGCTTAAATTGTTGACCATTTCCCTAATATCACTGCAGAGCCACCAGCTGAGCAGTTGAGGAGCACAGCACAAAGCCAGGCACATGCAGGGGCACGGGCACTGCTGCAATCCAAATCCAGCATCTCCCAGCCCTGCCATGACACGGGGGAGCCAAGATCTCCCTAACCCAAAATGCTCACGCCCCACACAGCCCTGCCACTCTGCTGGTCCTCTCTACAACTAGGCTGGCTTCTCTAGAGCTGCAGGAATGGCTCTCATACATGCAGGCCTGCCCACAAGCAGGGCAGTGAGCTTGCAGGAATGAGCTATCCTCGCTCTTTTCCCTAGGAAGGTTCAACCACGTATGTGTGTGGTGTTGCCTTGCATTTATGAGAGGAGATGCAATGCCAATGGGGCCAAGAGCACGGTGAGGTCTGGAACACCTTCATTTCCTCTGAAAGAAAGGAACTATTTTCCATGGAAACTAACAAAATACTTCTGTTAGCAGCAATGGGAAATAATTTGAAATTATATATTATAGCAAATGAAATTGCACACCAAAAAAAGCAGCATTAGAAGAAGACTAGGTCTGCAAAATCAGAAGGTAGGAGTTGCCAGGGCTGATGCTGCCAGCAGCCTCCAGCCTTCAGTGCTGCAGAGCCCTCATGCAGAAGTGCTGTCTCCAGCAGCTGGCAGGACATGCAAGAGGACATTGTCCACAGGAGGGGTGCCCAACAGAGCACAGCTGCTTCTGTGTACAGGTATGCCAGGGTCCCATGCAGAAAACCTGCTTTTACTCCTGAAGGGCAGGATTCACTTGACTTGGGCATGAGCTGCTCTGTGAAAGGTTTGAAGTCTACCACCAGGCATGTTACCTCTCAGGGAGACAGGCAGTCTCATGCAAGAGCAGCCTGAGAAAGGCACAGCATTATTACTGGCAGGCAGCAGGAACCTGAGACAATCTCATGATTTTTCTGTGTTTCATCCCAAAACACATTTCTTTGAGCTGAGTGATACTCTGAGTTGCTTGGCAGACCAAGACTTGGCAGCACAAGCTACAGAATTCAGACCATTTAAAAATATAAATATTCTAATAAATAACCTAGAAGACCTTCCTAGTATGGGAGGGAGGCATTTGGGGGGATAGGTCTCTACAAAAGCAAAATATTTTCCGAGTAGGCTTTCCACTTGGAAACAAGAAGAACAAGTAAGGTTTCAAAGCCTAAAACATTGCAAGAGCTGCAACTTGCACTGTGGATTTGGTGCATATGTCTCTCCAAAGCCTCTTGCTGATGCCAGAGTGCTGCAGAGCATGGTGCAGCTGGCCAGCACACCAGCTGTGGCCAGGCAGCAGGTCTCAGGTTGCCTTTGAGGCACAGCAGGTGCAGAGAGGGGTACCAGGGGCACAGGGGGTGCAGGGCTGGCCTGCATGTGGGGGCTAACAGCCCAGCTCACCTCGTGCTCCACAGCAGAAGCTGAGAAGGAACACAGCTCTTCCATACAAATGCATTGGATAGATCGATGTGAGGAAGAGCAGGGAGTTACTCAAGCAAAAGGGCAATCCCAGTGCAGGAATAAATGGACATAAGCTTCCCCAAGCACTCCTAGGTGGGGAGCAGGATTGCTGGCAGCAGGGAGGAGAGGACCCAAGCATCCTCCAGCAGGAGCAGGGACAGTAGCCTGGCTTGCCGCATTGTGCTTGCAGGCAACACCGAGGCCTGTGTGGGCAGGAGGCAGCGCAGGGAGCGGTGACCCCCGCCAGCCCTCCTCTGCCATGTGAACATGCAGCATTGGACCAGCACCCTCACAACTCGGAGTCTGACAGAGGTTCCACGGCCCGTTGCAAACAAAGGAACTCCGCTTTGAGGCCCAGAGCAGCGCATGGATGCAAAGTGGCACAAAGGGATGCATTGGTGCTGCGGCAGTCCTGGCCAGCAGTGCCAGGCCGCCCGCCTGGTGCCATGCCACGGGTTATCTATTGCAGGGGTCCCACACATATTCATGCCTCCAAGCATCCCCGCACACCACATAATAACCACGCTGAGCATGTCCAGCTTTGTTGTTTTAGCCATACTGTAGAGGTGCTTATTTACTTGGGAATCATATGTTTTCTGCCCTGGTCCTCACTGTATTCAGAACAGTTACTTAGCTTCAATAAGCCCCTTGTTAAAGCCTTTTCCCTTCTGTAATCTCATCAAACTAACCAAAAGGAGTTTGTTCTGAAATAGAGTCCCATTTTGTAACCTGGCTTCCTATAGGAGATCTCCCCATGCGCACTCAGCCCCTCCACCACAAAAGGAGTCTGCTTGTCCTAGTGCGCTAACAAAACACTGCCGTCTGTTTGGGTTAGCCAGCAGGGGGTTAATGAAAAGCCCGGCCCTGGGGACTCCCACCTTATCTGCAATCATGAATTTATTGAAGAATGTGTTAATGTGCTGGATTTTATTCATCAGGGGTCAGGGCTTTTCAAATTCTTCTTCCCAGCCCCCCCTCTTTCCATCCCTCCCCAGCAAGCTCACAATGCTGTTTAAACAAAGGACTCCCAACACAAAGAGCAAATTTACACAGTAAAGTTTTCTTGCAAGCCCAGAGCAGAGTCTGGAAGAATTCCAGCTTTATAAAGAGAAAAGGGGGTGGGGGGAAGAAAGGGGGAAGGGAGAGAGGGGCATTTTGAGAGGATAAAAGGAAATGAGAAAAGTTCCCACCTCCTGAAGCTCAGCACTGAATATTCTCTGCCAGTTAACCCTGATGCCTTACAAACCCTTGAGGATGTTTCAGCAGGACATGAGCCCTCCTAACACCAAACTTTTCTTGAAAGAGGCTGAAATTAATATTTTAACATCAAATTTGGGGTGACATTTCAACAGCTTCTTTGTCTGTGGATTAATAACATTAGCCCCTAAAAGGACACAGCAAACATTAACCAGGGCTCACAGTTTTTCCCTTGTGCCAGTCTTACAGGTAGTGATATAAGCAAGATATAACAGGAAATAATGAGGCTAAGCGATGGCTTACCAGCCTTGCAGTGACTATGTGTCCAAGGCCAAGTGAGAATGTGAAGGAGCCTCTGTTCCCACCTCCTGCACCCCACCCATGCGCCATGCACCGTCCCAGGACCGGAGGCCATCAGGGTCCTGTGAGGAGCTTCCCTGTGCACCACCCGCCCGGGCTCTGCAGATGGACAAACCCACCGCTGTCTGCAAGTGCTAGAAAAAAGGTGATGTCATTCCAATGCTGCCTGTATGGCCGGTGGGCTCTTTTCCCTTTCCATCACTTTGAACATTATCCCCACTAGACAGCTGGGGATAAAGGGTTGTTTGGTTGGTTGTTTTTATTTTTTTTAACTAAAAGGTTAAGACCGCCCCACTGCTCTGTCAATTTTAGTTGTGCTGGTCAGAGCTCTGGGAATTAGAGAACAGGGAGCAATCCTACACTAATTAACCAAAGATGACAAATGATTTTCTTCAGGTCTTGTCACCTCCACTTTCTGCACTATCATTAATAAGCTCTGGCAATGTCTCAGAAAGAAGGAGCGCTCAGAACAGGCATCACTTCTATTTCCACCTCTGCCCAGCAGGCACAGTGTAGAGTTCACCTGAGCAAAGAGTTTTCAGACATTTTACAAGCAAAATGTATGTGATGTTATTGGCCATAAAGCTAAAACTGCTGTGAGGCTACAAATTCTGGTCACCAGGCAGGAAAGTAACTGCTTCAGGCACATAACTTGGAGATTTTGGGAAATAATTAGTATTAAAAGAAACCCATCATAATTCTATTTCCTAAGAAGTTTCTCAGCCAAAAGCCTATAATTGACCCGAATTTTCATTCCTGTGTTTATTTACTTTGGTTTGCAAGGAAAGCGATGCTTTCTGCCATACTCTCATAAAACCAGCAGCAGTCTGTAAGCAGCTAGCACAGACAATGACCTGGGAAAAGGGGGTTTTAATGACTCTGGAGTCACACACAGAAGCTCACAAACAGCAATGCAGCACGTGTTTCTGTCCATCTTTGCTGTGTGCAGCTCTGCCCTGGCTCGGACACGTGTGTTCCTGCCATGGCCGCAGAGGTTCAGAGGGGAGGCAAGCAGTTTCTAATGCCTCATGGCCAAACCTGTCCGAGAGCCGTGCCGAGTGCGCTGCCACACTCACAACCACCCTGCTGAAAGGCACGCAGACTGGCGATGCAGGGGCAGAGCTGCCCAGACTGCTGCACGGCTTCTTGTCTTCCCAGCTGTTGGCACTGCCAGGCGGCTGCGGAGGGGCCGGGCAGATCTCGGCTCACGGGATCCAGCTGTGCTGCTGATGGATCCCTCACTGCTGAACATACAATACATATTTACAGGGTCTCCTCCGTGACAGGAATGCCAAAGCCTCGTGCAGAAAATAACTCAAAGGACATAATTAAATCAGTTAAATGGCTTGGGAAAAGAAACACAGCTACAGCCAGATTTCAACTCTCAGCACAGTCTCAGGGCACAGGGAACAACAATTAGGAGAGCAAGAACTATAAAAGCTCTCTGACCAACTACTTGCTCTTCTTTAGTTAAGAAACTATAATCCCTGCTTAACACTGATACAGACCAGAACAGAGCCTCTGAGCACAGAGCACCGGGATAAAGGCAAGCGTTTGGGGTAAGCAAGCACCACGCCAGCATCACCAGAGGTCACGAACATTACCAGACAAGTAAAGTCAGCACAAAGAGTAGGAAATCAAAGATCAGTCAGTTTATTTTCATCTGTTAATGTGATGCACATCAAACAGTGAGCTCCTGCTGGCTTTTCAGAGCCAGGAGCTTGGAGAGGAGCATTGCTGGTGCAGGAGGGGCGGCTCCAGCTGCTGGCAGCAGCAAAAGGAGCCTTTGCACAGAAGGAGATCTGGCTGTCGAGAAACAGCCATTGCGTCCCAAGAAGCCGCATGAATCCAACTATTAACAGAGCTCATGGACAGTTTTACTGGAGCAACTAAGGCAGTAAAAGGAGCAGCACTGTGTTACGCAGGTGGGGGGGGCAGGCTTTGGGGAGCTGCCCCATGGCCACCGCTCTCGCCACACAGCTGCCTGCCAGGCAGCACCAAGACGGCTCCAGCCACGGCTATGCTGCAGGAAGGTCTGTCCCCTCCAGACAAGCTCCAGAGCCACAGGTGACAAGAGGAGAAAGAGAAATGCTGCAGCAGACAGAGGGCACACTGAGGCAAGCAGGACGGCCCAGACAATCCCAAGACAACATCTGGGCAAAGTGGCTGAGACTAAAGCTGCACCGAAGGTCTCTGATACCAAGCAGCTGAGAGTCCTAATGCTCTCAACATACAGGGGTCACCATCCCACAAGCGTCTCTGCAGATGGGTTGGAGAGGGTCGGGAGCCACCAGTGGCAATGAGGAACACCAGAAGCTCCCTGCCACCAAACTGGGCACCGGTCCCGCAGGGGAAATGGTGGCTGTACGGGGAGAGGGGAGGGTCTCATCTTCCGTGGGTTTCCGCTGCAAAGAAGGAACTGCACAGGTGCCAGGAATGCTGCCTCTATTTCTCTCTCAGGATCAAAAAGAAGTCCAAGCTTAAAAAAACACCAACACTGAAAAAGTCATTTCAATGGTTTTGAGTTGAAAGTTGGGGAAAAACATGCACACTACTTACACAGCAAGGAGCAAAAATCTGTGAAAATAGATTTACTTCTCAGAAGTGTTCCATACAAAAAAAAGTAAGCAAGTTACTTATTTTTAAAGCTAGAGTTACAAAGTATCTAACATATAATTACCAGATTTAATGAGAATGTTTCAAAACAAAACAGCTTTTTACAGGCAAAGTTAACAAATTTCTGTCTGCTCCCTCTATACCCAGCCACCACGAGAGACGAGCTCACATCTTTAAAGCAGATTACACTTCTCTTCCATACATTGCTTCATCCCTTCAAGAATATTAAAAGCATGGTTTGAAAATTAAGCAAAGCTTTTACCCTCAACGGACTTGAAATGGCTCTCAAAACACTTTCATTTTTCCATTTGTACTTTCAATGTTACAAAACAACATAGAGATGGAATACAATGTCATGGTACTTCATTTATGTTTTGATGCATTACCTATGAGTTACTAGATACCTAATGCAGTACACAGAAATGCTGGCGAGATGTGGGCACACTGGCTGTGCAGGAGACGCAGTGGCTCATCCTGCTACGCTGCGCCCCAGAAGGCGCAGTGCTGTGCTGCAAGCACTCTACAGCTTTCTGCACCCCAGCGCATGCTGAACCAACAGAGACAAATATGAGAGGCTGAGCACGGCTTCTGTGTTGCCTGCGAGTAAGAAAGATAGGGAAGGTTGTTTCTTCAGTTAAAAAATGATGTGTTTGAACATTGCCTGGGCTATTGCGCCTTTTTTTTTTTTCCTTTGGAAAATACCTTATGACATTTCTCCATATGACATTTCTCCTGAAGGACTCCTTGGAAAACTCACAGGAATGTGGAAGGATTAAGAGTTTGAAATTTGAATGACAGAGATGAAAGGGTTCATAAGAATTTTGGTAAGAGCTCTAGCCTGTTTACTTTTTATTCACAGAATTCAGCTCAAAAATCTTGCCAGAAGTGCTATGCAACATCCACCACTCAAGCTTACAAGGCCAGGAGGAACCTCCTCTTGCACCAGGGATCCCCCGAACCTGGGGAGGAGCCTCCTCAAAATTCAGCTGCTGCTTCTGGGGAGGTTTATCTTTCCTTATCGAGCCCCATTTACTGCAGACGGGGTAGCTCAGCAAACCTCATGGATTTGCTGTCTGTTCTATCAGAGAAGTGCCTTCAGCTAAAAAGACGTTTCTGATTGCCCTGGTTAGTTCCAACCTTTGCGATCTCCATGTCCGTCACCGTCTGAACCAGGAGTGAGGAGCTGGATCTGGCTGCGGGGCTGCACCACGAGCTCCCAGGGACCCACACCACCAGGCGCTGGAGCAGAAGGTCACCTTACCGCAGGCAGAGAGGAATCTGCAAAGCCCAGGAGTGCCAGGAACAAACTGCATCCCCACATCTTCCTGTAGTCATCCAGCTTGGCGTGACAGCCCTATCAGCGAGGGAAGCCAGTTGTTAGTGAGGGTTTCCCCAGATCATGGGCAAAATTTGTACTGGTCAGCGCGAGGCCCAGGGTTTACCTGTATGTGAATAGTATCGTTTCACTTCTTCACATCTTAGCAGAAAAAGGACTTGCTACAAAAATTAACAAACATGGTATGAAATATACAATAGCCACCATTAACATCATATTTATTGTTATTTAGTTGCTCAGTAAAACATATACAGATATGTACAATATGCATGAATACAGAAGACTGCACTTTACATATTTAAAAAAAAGAAAAATAACACTCAATTTCATGAGCTATTGTCACAGTCTTCCAACCAAGCATTTAAGAAATGAATTTAACAAGAATAAAAAAAAAAAAAAGAAAAAAGATTACAGGATTGCCTAACACACAGCAGAGTCAAGTTTTCATATTTTACATGTGCAATAACATTTTTCAGAAGAGTTTGCTATGCAGTACGGATTACCAGTGTTTTGAGTTTTTTTCTTTTCCATGAACCAAATTTAGTACAAAGAAATAACTTCCTTTTGCTTAAGGCTGTTTTAAAGCTGTAATATTCTTGGGTAGTGAATAGTGATAAAGTTATAACTGCCGGAAATCACAGCCTGCAGTTTCATCAGTCAGAATCTATGAGCGGATGGACTCAAACCAACAATTTTAATAGAAAAATTCTAAGACAAAATTAGACTATTTCCTCCATTAGCCTTAAGCAATAAAGGAGAAACAATTCTATAAAAATGGGTTATGCTCTTACACACCATCCATTGAACAGCTGTGAATCTAGTAGCTGAGAAAACCTTACACTGCAGCTTAACAAAAATAATCAAAATTTACCAGTTTTGTTTCTGTCTGCGCTTCCCCCTTACCCACCTCTTCCCGCCCTCCCAGCAGCTGATGCGTTCTGCTGACCTGTGCTCACCATACTCCTTCCTCCTTAGGAAAGGTGTGAACATTTTGCCTTACTGTTGGTTCCTGGAAGCCTGATACCGATTCCTGGTTTGGAAAGGCCAGCCAGCCTCAGAATGACCACGTAGACATCCAGTATCTGAAACAGTTCCCTAAATGACCCAGATGACCTAATTCTGATGCTCATTCCCTTCCACCCTAACCACACAATGAAATCCTTACCTATTTGATGAAAAGTCACCATAACTAAATGAAAATGAGTCTAAACCCTTTCTCACTGATGCTCTAACAACCGAGCTAGAATAGCAGAGAACTAGTGATCCTAGGAAAAAGTGATCTGGAGAAAATTCACAAGAATATTTAATAAACAAGACCTATTCCTTCCTTTTTTTTGGCAAAGAGGTATTTTATCACTCCTCCAAACTTAAATGCAAGAGAGATTTTGCTCAGTTTGCTAGTATACTTTGACTTATAGAGTAAAAGTGCAGAGCTTCTTTTAACAAATACCAAAGAAGTCAGCGAGCTGGGTCAGAAGGTCAGTGACGCCCAGGCTCCCCCTTATCCAGCACCTGGGCATGGGGCCATGTGGGAGAATCGAAAACACTGGGCAAGGCAGGGAGAAGCTCCAAAACAAATGCAAAGCTGCGTTTTAGCTGTTGTTCACTGTACAAAGCAAAGATTGTGCATATCTCAATGGCATATTTACCGCAGGTCTTTGACTTCTTGTACACGGTCCCCCGTGTCTGGAAGCCCTGTAGGACAAGCAGGTGCGAGTTTACATTATTCTGGCTTTACCCAGTCATTTGGGGAACACGTAGCCCATAAAATTTCACCCTGTTGCACCAGCTCATCCTCCGAAGGAAGCAAGCTTCAAGCCCTGCGGCTCAGCAACAGGGGCTGCAAGCAGAGGTCAGGCCTCAGGTACAGCTCAGCTCTGCCACCAACGTGCCTTTGACCCAGCTCGGTTTGACGCTGTCTGTGCCTGTTTCTCTCTCCACAAAAAAGTGCAACTTACCTCTTGCACAACAGGCTTTTACCTACAGCTCTCAAACATGCTTCAGTTGGAAGTATTATTATTCAGAAAATTAAATCATTTCAATTCTTACCATGTAGGGCTATGCTGATATTTTATATATGCTAAAAAAAACCACCCCAGTGCATTCAGTGTCAAATTAACGGAGAAAAGAAGTACAATGAAATTACTGCAGGCAACACAAGCTTTGTGACAAAGCTCTAGCCTTCTGCATATGCTGTCAGTACTAAATACACCAGGTTACGAGCATGAAGTGATGCATGTCCTGGTCAGTCATATGTACCATTTCTGTTCTGTTTTTTGGCAAAAAGCAAAGAAACATAAAACCGCAGGTCGGTCCTAGCATTGCTAACAGCTGCCCTGAGTAGCACTCACGATGTGTCCTTTTGCTCAAGTGATAATGTCACTTAAGTTAAGCAAGATCAAATGGAGAGGAGGTTAGCAAAAGGAATGCATGTGACCATGTTATCCAGAAAAATGGACAATAAGGTCCAGAAGACAGTCAACCACTGGTTTTAGCTCCTCGCTGTCTGAAACTCCCATCCTCCCACTGTATCCACCTCATGGGTGCAGCGGTGCCAGCCATGCAGGAGCAGACCCAGTGGCAGCCCTGTGCCACAGCTCCCACACTTCCACGCTGTACAACTCAGCAGCTGAAGACATGTCCCCTGCCTTCAGTATAGCCCGTCCTCCTCATTTCATAGGATTTAAAACTGTCAGGATTACACTGACTTTTAAGGAATTGCTTCCACTTTGTATTTCTATGAGCAAGTGAAAAAGCAAGTCCCAAGTAGATGAGAACAACTCCAGGAAAGAAGCACAAGCTGCAGAGAGCAAACCAGAAGAAAAAGGCGGGTGAGACCAAGTCACCACATTTCTACTTAAAGGAGGATTTCTCTTTAAAAGCGATCTGAAATGTTTGATGCAGCATTCACTGAAAGGTCTCTTCCTGGTAGCCCAGGGTGTGCATCCCTGACCTCAGGAAGCCTGAAAAACCTGTTCTCTTGAATGCAGCAGGAAAAACTAAAAACGAAGAAGTAAGCCACTGGGGCTGCACTCCGGTACAGGAATGCCACCAGACCATGAACTCTTCCTAAATATTCAGCTGGAAGTGCTGAAATGTGGAATCATATGTCTGGGCATGTGTTTTGGGCCGTTACTCCAAGGCCCACCCAGCTGAATCAGGTAGGAGCTGCCAGGTCAGGGTGGGAGCAGCAGACCGAACCCACCATGGCAGCTCTTGCCTCCGCTCTGGCAGGCACAGAACCGCTCCCCCCCAGCTCAGCAGCCCCCAAGCGTTTTGCTAGACAGGATTTAAAGTTGAAACACATATATGGGTGAACTGGGACTTAAGAAATGACAGGCAAAGAAAGAGGCATCTTCCAGAGTGGGGGATTGACAATTATTATTCTACCAGGAGATACTGTACTGGATGGTAATGTTTTATTGCAGGTACACGGGAGAGCTCTGAGCTTTTGGCAACACACACACCTACAGAAGGTACAAAACATCCCATCCTTTTGTTCCAAACCAAGCGGGTGTGAGGCAGCTCCACAGCCAATTGCTTCAGGATGGGCAAAAATCCTCATCCTCATGGCAGCTCCAGCTTCAATAAAAAGTAAAATAATATTGAAAATCAAGGTTCAAAACTATCCAAATTTATCCAAAGTCAAGTCACTGACCAGACCCATAAGAGGAAATCAATCCATGCACGGTTAATAAGAGCACATTTAACTAACACTTCCAAACACTGTGAGTCTCTCTGAAGCCACATAAGACCAAGGGTGAGGATTTCAGGCCACCCAGTGCCACTGGCATTTTAGGCAGAATTTCCTCTCCATTGGTGTCTACCAAGAACATTACTTCAAAATAATTAAAGGCCCAGCACAATCATTGAAGATAACACACAAAGCAGTCTTCAAACTCTGCCCCTTGAGGAGGGACACATTTTGTGAATTCATGACAGAAGTAATAAATAACCCTAGAGAGGCCGACCTTTATTTCACAGCTAAAACCTAAATCTCCAGTGATGTTATTAAGCTTCAGGAGCAGAGGAAAGCGAGCTGGCCTGAGTGGGGTGGGACAGCTCACACTCCTATGTACAGAGGATACACAAATAATGGACAGCATTACGTAAAACCACAGGAGTGTCGGATCATCGTGTCAGTCGTGTTTTTATTTGGTTTGCTTCCAACTTTCTTCTCAAACGAGTATTATCTATCACGAGCAGGAAAGTATGGGTTTCCTTTTATTGTGTGCATCCAGTAACACTCTTCTTCAGTGTGTGGCAAAAACGGGGCCTCAAATGAGTTTGGGGGTGTCTAACATGGGGTCTCCCTGCTCTGGCAGATTAGGAAACACTGACCCTGGGCATAGAGCCCCCCACATCCCCTTGCTTGGGCTGTCACCCAACCACTGTCACCACACTGGGACAGCCATGGCAGGAGCCAGGCTGCCCTGCAGACAAGCACACAGGGTGCTGGACCCCACTTCCAAGCAACAGCGTCTTCCTTCAGCTAAAAATAGGTGAAAAATGGGCAGGGTGCAGCAGTGCTGCCTGGCAGGGCTTTGGGGACACCGGCCACAGTTGGAGATGGACCCAGCCCCAGCCCCGCCGCAGGTGCCAGCTCCTGCACCAGGACACCGCACCATGGGACAACGCACGTGGGAGGCACGCAGTAGCTCGGGGGGATTTTTTTTCTCCAGCTGTGATAAAGTGGGAACTGTGGGAGCATCACCAGGACCAAGAGGCTATGGCCACACTGGGGAGCACCCCCCGCTCCTCCTCTCAAGCAGGAAGGGAGCCTGGGTGTTCGGCAGAGGAGATAATGACTCTTAATTATTAAGTAAACTTCCTGTTAGACTTACGCAGAAAAACTTCTCTATACCTTCCCGGCTGTGTCTGTTCATGACAGAGCTCCATCTCTGGGCTTCAGCAGGGTAAATACAGGAACGAGTGTCCTTGCCTCGCGGGGGGGGCAGAGACCAAACGAGGCTGAACGTTATTAGTAACAGAACATCATTTTCTCAGGAAAGGGCAGGCTTGTTGCCTGAATATTCAACAGAGCATTAACTGTTTGGTTTGTATGTGACTGGCAAAAGCTGGGTGTCAATATAATATATAATATAATGATGACCATTTCACTTTAACTGGCATTTATTCCTGAACTGCTGTTCTTCAGGATCACCATTGTAATAAGCACTGAACAAAGCAAAACAAAAAAGGAAAAACAACGTAAATTAGGAAGAAAAGGAGAAGGAGGAGGACCTTTGTCTTATTATGACATACGTGACTTGGACATATGCTGAGATGAAAAAGGAAAAGGCCTCATCTATAAATGTATGCCAAGGTTACAGAATAATGGGAAAAAGTGGTCTAGCAGGAAAATCTTAAGCAAAAGTGTGGTAACTGCAGAAGGGTTAACACTGGTAACATACTGTGGCAGAAGATTAAAAAAAAGTTGAGGTTTACTTTAAATTAACCCTTTCCAGTCCATATGCCACTAAGCAGGTACCAACCTAGAAAAATAGTCCACCTAGCAGTAGCGGCCCTTTGAAATTAAAAAGAGAAAAAAAATAATTTCTTTTGTTCAAGTCAGGGCGGCCACAAAAGTCCCAAATCTGTTGGAGATGTCCGAGTGCAGGGACCTCCACGTCGGCACCGCAGTCCGGCCCTTCGCCTCGCCCACGTCGTCCGTGCAGTGGACCGAGAGGCACTGCAGGTGGCTGCCAGTCTGCGCCGTGGCGGAGGTCTTGCTCGGGGGAAGGTCGTGGGCTGGAAAGGGTTCACAGAGAGAGCGTTAGGAGAACCATGCAATGCAACCCCATCACCTCACACAACCGGCAGGCGGGGAGCGGGCATGGCCCCACGTCTCTGCACCTGTCTGTGCCTCTGCCCTGCCGGCCCGTGCCCCAGCTCCTGCACCCACGGCATCCCCCGGTGTCCCTGCTGCTGGTACAGCTCCCTCTTCCCACCCAGAGCAAGCCTCTCCGTCTGCCTTTTCACCGTGCCAGAGAAACACCAAAAATATTCTCTTTCACATGCACTTGGTTTAAAGTAAACCAGCAATGCTGGGGATGTATACACACTGATTATGTATGCCCTAGACTGCAGCACAACTGGGAGTTCTCACTCCCTGTGCACCCTCCGCTATTTGAAATTGATCCTGAAACCTCCCCAAGCAGGAAACCAGCCCCAAACCCTCCATGTCCTCTAGGTCATTCCGAGCGCTGGTCTACAAGCAAAGGCCTCCCTGTTCACCTCTTTTAATGGACCACCATGTAACATTTTTCTTGTAATTTCTTCATTTTAGGACTTTGCATGATCTTTAGCCACCATTAGTTTCTGTTAACCATAGAAATTAAAGAGTCTAACTGAAACATCCTAAACAATGTCCCGGGCCTTCTTCCTCTGGATTTTACAGTTAATATGAAGAGTAGCTAAAATTGTTCCTTCCAAAACATACTGCCATGTATTCATGACTCGTTCCCACTGTCACTCCATTATTTTGCCTTGCTTCCATTCTTAATACTTTCCAGCAATCCTCTCTGTTGCAAATATATTTTTCTCATCTTCAAAATATGCCTTGGTGCATGTGCCCTCTCCCTACCTGGCGCAGCCAGTGACATCTTTCTTTCATCACCTTCTTCCTCTCTGAAATCAAGCACTTCATTACTTCTTCTCCACTGCTCTTAGTCAAATTGCCAAAAAAACCCCAAAGGCAAAACCCCCCAAACTTCATCCCTCACCTTGTAAATCCTCATGTCCTCAACAGCTCCTCCACAGGGTCCTTCTCACAGACCCTCTGCAACACCAAGGCAGTGACTGGTGCCCACCCTGGCTGGGGCTGGCCAGCCCGGTGGCCAGCACAGGCTGGGGCTTGCTCCCCCCTCCCCAGGAGGAGCCAGCCTGCCAGTCCTGGACGCAGAAAACCCCCTCAGAGCTAACGCAACCCCAGGAACACCCATGAATGTCACTGCTTCTGCCAGGGAGGATGCCTGAGCCAATGCAGACAGCCCCCCCAGCACTGGAAGGAGAGCTTTTTGTGGGATAAAACCAGTGAGTAAATAGAAGAACAATGCAAGGCAAGACAAAAAAGCCAACATCATCTTGACAGGCAGCCTGCATTTCCTCTCATCCACCATTTCGTTCACATTCACCCAGAGCACAAGAGGTAAGAGCAGACCCATTCCAGCACTAGCAAATGCAGGGACTGCAATTTCTGATAGACCCTGAGAGGTCCCATCGCACAGGGCTGAGGGCGATGCTGGAGCATGCCAAATATGCCAGAAAATGGCTGTAAATGTTTAACCTCCTTAAGACCTTTCTTCACATCATCTTTCTCATGTTCCACAAAGCCAAGCAGTGTGGGTTTACCACACTGCATGGAGCAAGTTGTATTTGTTTCACTTAACCAGCCGCTACATCAGATACAAAACGGGAACTGAAGACCTTGTTACACAATCACAGTGATATTAAAAGATAATCTTAAACTAGTCTGGAAGTCCCTGGTTTAAACTGGAAAATGCTTTTAATGCTTGATTATAGGATGTCAGAGATGCTCATATTCAAAACAGTATCATAACACCATACAGAGAAACTAGTTAGAACCTGGGGACATGATGCTATCAATGACAGGAGAAGGAACACGGATCCAGAGCAGTGCTGCTGCCTGCACAGCCATGCACCGCATTAGTGCAACCATGTGCAAAATCAACACAAAGCTGCGTTACACACCTCAGCCTGGCACAACCGTGCTCTGGGTTTGCATTTCTGTAGGGTACCCTCACTCACTGCTCCAATAAAGAATCCAACATCAGCAGGCCAAAGATGCTCACGTTCTCTAAACTCCAAAGTGGATTACAGTCCACTGTAGTTGGCACTGGGTTTTTTTAGTCAGTCTTGATAAATAAGCAGTGCTGAGGAGCAGAGCTGAAGCACAGTTTGTTGCGTGATACCCAAACGCAGCGTTTCAGCACGCAGACAGCATTAGCACAGCCTGCTTTTGCTCCAAAACAGGAAGCTTTTACTCTTCTCTCCCGTTACCCCCTGAGCCCCATCACACCCCAGACTCCCTCCCTCGCTGCACAGTATGCTCCTGTCTCTGGAGAGTAACAAGCGGTTTTACCTCCCCAGAGGAGTGTTTCCACCTTGGCCCTTAACACGAGGGACACATCTGTGCTGCAGAGCTGGTCCACTGGCAGCACTCTGCAGGCACTGCAGCCCTGCACAGAGCAGGGAATGGCACGGGCTGCTCCACCAACACAGGGCTAGCAAGCTGTGGTCGTGCAGACCAGTGAATCCCAAGCTGGTATTATGGTGCCACTTTGGGAAAATCACAGGGCAAAAAAAAGACTCCCTAAACAAATGCTGTTTGATGGAGTGTTCAATTTAAATTTACTATCCTGAGTGTAAATATACCCGAATAACTTTTTATTTATAAAATGTTTCAAACTCAAATGGGATTGTGCAGAGAATTGAGAAAGGGAAACATTTTTCTTATTTGTATTTGTTCACATCCCTTACAATGCACACAGTACACAATATTTTTTATTCTTAGGTCTCCCTGAACGTACAGGACATGCTGGTCTCAGTACAGGAAAAAGCCAGCGCCTTGAGATTAGTCTTTGTGACAGCAGCTTTCTTCCTCTGCTGCAGAGAAAGAGACCCACAGCTGAACTTCTGTCACGAGGCACCCAGGGACCTCGGTGGCGTTTCTGCAAGGACCATTTACTGCAGGGCTCCAGGAGACCAGCACCTTGGCTGAGGACACTGACAGAAGAGGCCAAGTCGGCATGTTCCCAGAGCAGGACCAGCACGCGGCTGCGCGTGCCCTGCCACCGGGACGGGATCAGAGCCGGAGCTGCACTGTGCCGGCATGGGCAGTGACGTCTGCATTGGCTGTGCAGACACCACTGACACCCAGAACGGGTCAGGACCTCAGCCAACGATGAAGTGAGGAAGTTCTTACATCACAAGCATATAAAGAATAAAAAATTAGGCTTATTTACTTGTAAATCAGCAAATTATTTCTAAAATGTTTGCTGTGGATAAAATTCATAAGCAAACTACTGATAAAGGAATCAGTGCAAAATCTGTCCCACAGTGATGAACAGGATTTGTTGGCCTCAGAGGAAAACCCAAGTAAACGAGGTGAGCAGGATGTGATCCTAAGTTTGCTAAGTTAATACCAATTGCCACTGTCCACATGATGCGTAACTCAACACCATGTGGGAGCTCAAGCTCTCCTGGTCTATTGTTAAAGAGCACAGAAAACGATGTGTTCAAATCCAAAACAAAAAGAGGATGAGAGCTTGCAGTAAGGCTTGCATTGGCACAAGTGCTCTCAAAGCCAATCTGGAGGGAAATACTCAGTTCAATTTGCTTTTTTCCAATATTTCTGTCTTGACAGCGCTATGATGATTTTCTGAAAAAAACCCTTTGTATTAAAAAATTAAAGTTGTGCTGATCCACCTGATGAGAACTATGTTCTTAAGCACGAGATACTGCCTGATGCTCGTCCAAAACAGTAACACTCTCCCAGCAGACCTTTTTCAGCAGCCGCCTTCACTGTCTCTTTGCCTTCTTCAAACCAGCAGTGCCCCAACACCTGCCTTCCGCAGCGCATACAGTCCTGAGGGGTATTGTTAGTAGAGACTAATGGGACCCAGCAGGTTAAAATTAGTCAGGTAATGCAAGATGGTGTCGTCACGTCATTGCCTCGCAGTTGCCAAGTTTCAGATAAATCACTGTCAGTCATGAAGTACATCTAATTGAAAGCAAGGAATTTTCAAACAAATTATGTTTAAATTGCACAACTGCCTCTGTTAGAAATTACTGCAAGAAATTTGTAAGTGTTATTAATAAAAGCAATACCCTCCTAGTAAGAGCCATCTTCCATACCCAAGATCTTGAGATGGTCTGGGTAGAGACTTCCTCTCCAAACTGAAGAACGTGACACAACAGAACCTGGGAAGGATACAAGTAAAACTACCTGGTTCGCAGGATAGCGTATACCACTTGAAAACAGCAAATGTTGAAGTAGAGATAAGAGATAAAATGTCATACATAAGCACACAACATATTCACATGGAAGGCATGAAACTCAAAGCCATAAAGTGACCAAAGACCGAAAAGAGTCTGGAAACAGCTCACTGTGATGGTATCTCACCCCAAAGAGCTGTAATTAGTGCACGTCCCAGCCGTGGCAGCCTCTGCCACTCCTGTATGAGATGGTGGGTGTTATGCTAGGGAGGACAGTCACCTGCAGAGCAAAAGCCAACAAGCTGCCTGTGACCGCAGCCGGGTTCCTCCACCCGGCGCAGCCAGCACCCATCCCTTGGCAGCAGCACCTTCTCACACCACGACCAGGTGAAGTTGTGGTGGTCCCAAAGGCAGTTCCTGCATGGATTGAGCTTGAATTTCTAGCAGTGGAAACTATTTCTTCCTTTTACTTGGATTATAATGGGCCATTCTACCATTATCCTGACCAGAGCAGCAACCCGTACTCTATATTTCAGAGGAAGATAAAGACGAGGAAAACCCAGCACTGTGTATCCCAGCCAACTGTGCAAAATTGCTCACAGCAGAGAAAATTCCTGCAATAATCACTGAATGCCCTGAAAGTTAACATGAGGTTTGATTAATATTATTAGCTCAGCTTGCGCACAGGCACTTCCAAGAGCCAGCCACAACATCTGGAAGAGCTGGGTGGCTATGGCAAAGAAATGTTTGCAAACATTCATTGGAACATGAAAGTGAATTAAGTCCAGCCATTTTCACAGCCCTTACATGCTTGCATTCTGCCAATATTCCAGTAAGTTTGTTTATTGCAGTTCAAACTGTATGTTTTAGGTAAATATTTCAAAGTATTCTCTGAATAGTTTGCTAATATCCATCAGTTACAACAACATACAAAAGCAACAATAAGAACTGTATCAAGCAGTTGGGACAAAAGTGCTAGGCTGCTCTCCTTTAGAGGCAGATGCGTACACAGTACACAGACAGCTTCACGTTCCCAAAAGACTAAAAAAGCTTTTTTTTTTTTTTTTTTTTTAATATTATTGAAGTTTGCTTTTAGGGTAAAGCTACACATTAAGCTTTTGAACAGGCTTTAACGATAGAAATGTGTTCGTGTGGGTAAGTCCCAAGCAAACAAGCTAACAGACAGAAAAGCATAGCCCGTGAAAGACTCACCCAGGCTTTCTCCCATGCCCATATCCTCTGCTCTGACCTTGCACATTTAGGAAGCTGCTCTTTCGTTCTGCTCTACTTTGCAAAGGCATGCATGCCTTCGGAAAATAAAAGGTTGCTGTTTGTTTGTTTACACAGCATTAATGGCAGCATGGTAACTAACACAGGAGCCTCGCCAGGAGCGCTGGTAGCCCGCAGCTGGGACACAGGGAGAAGACGAGGAGTTCTGCTCCACGAAAAAATTCAATGCACACACTACAGACTGCTTTTTCACATCAACTCAGGAAAGACACATTTCTCTCTAGTGGGATTAGATCCTGACATTCTCCTCACTCCTGAAGACACCATGTATACACACTTTCAATCCCTCCAGCTTCCTTCTCACTCCGTCTTTCTCCTTAGCCAACGTTAAGCTGCTATGTAAAGCCTCTCCACTCGTGTAGCATCTTCTTATGCATTTTTAAAAAAATAAACGTGTTCTCTTAACTGTGACGACCACAGGATCCACTATGCAAACCTAGATGTGTGCCAATTTTTAGGTAAGTTAATCCCATTAAAAACGAGTTCACCTGCAATGCTAGCATGCATTACGTGTATCGTCTCATGAGAGAGGAGATTAATTGAGGGAGGGATAGTGCGTAGTCAAGGCAACCGTGGATGCTACACAGAGGCACCAGGAGTTTATGCTGCTCTTCAGGTGCTGCTCATGCCATTCCTCTTATTTTTGCCAAAACCAACAACAACAAAAGGAACAAGAGGCAGTGACAAGCAGGAGCAAGAGCACAGTCAGTCTGGTAGGGGTCCGGTTGGGAATGGGTTCCACTCCACATTTCAGCACTCCTGCAAGATTGAAGTGACAAACAGGAGGTGAAGATCCCTGGAACGGCTCCTTGCCCCAGGGCTCATCCCTTACACTTCCTCACCGGCTCTGACAAAGCCTCAGCCGCCCGCACTGCCCAGGGTCCGGCCGCCTGGCACAGCATGGCCCTGCCGCTGCCGCCCTTGATGGCCAGCCGAGCGTGAAGCCCCTGCATTGCTACTGATCTCGTTAAGGCTAAATCAGAGGATTTGGCCAAAACCACTATATTCCCTGATCAGAGATCAGTTTCCCCTCTACCATCTGATAACCACTCTTAAAGGATGCGTTAATAGGCTTCTGTTCACTCTGTGCCCGTTAAGCAGAGGCCAAGCTACCATAAGAGGGGATAGATTTGAGTAATGATCTCTTATGAGGCAGCAAACCTACATATAGTGTTTAAAATTATTCCCTTAGGACAAGATGTTTTTCACCAAATCTCCCACATGACAGTTTGACATATTGGTTCAGGCACATAGCTCTGCATTTGTACACAGTACAGAATCATCTTTTTCAGTTTTCAAGAAAAATAAGGTCTGAAAACATTTCGTGTTTCCCTGCACACTGGACCTAATCTCCACGGATTAATTTACTCCTAAAGTTGTATTTTTAAACACAACTAGTTCATTTGTGTTGATAAACAAATGAGCCATCTCCTCCCTCATCGCTGTAGCACTGACAAAATCCTGGACAAAGGCATTTTCTTGACCCAGGAGTACAAGTAAGCACATGTTTTGCACTTGTTTATAAACACAAACATGGCATCTGCTACCTGCTTACTCCAAAAACTTGCACCACTTTCAGTATTCTTGACCTCTGGCAACCTGTACCACACTTTGGACTGGATCTGTCTCTTCTATTTTAAATTCCTTGGGGCATTTGGACTCTACAGCACTGGGCACTCTGCTGGCACTCAATGAAAAGCCCCATCTGCTCCATTACTGGAGCAGTTCCTCCTACTCCAATTTTATTCCTTCATTTATTTTGTGTAACCTGTGCAATTTTTAAAGCCTGTAAGATGCTTAAAGGTGCTACCCTCCCCAATATGAACCAAATTAAAGGAAGTCAGAAGTGTTTGTGGTTAAGATGAGTAGCTGATGCTAAGGACTCATAATGACAAGCACAGCCGAAATGGGGACCAGGCAATTCCCCTCTTTGCTGACCAGAAGCGCTGTGCAGAGATACACCAACTCCAGGGTATCGGCCACATCTCACTCATTAACATTTCGAGAAGTCATTTGGCTTGGTCAGCCCATAGATTTATTGCCGAGACCCAGCCAGCTAAGCTGCACTGTGAAAGCCTTTCTCACAAAGGAGGGAAGGCTCTTTAGTCAAAAATGTGTGCACAGCACTGAGCACTGTCCCACACCACTAATATATCCTGCAAACCAGGATTAAAGCATTTGCCTTTGCTGCATATAGACAAGACACTGCTCACCTGAAGGCAAGGCAAGGCAAGGCATGGCCATCCCTGCTTGCTCAGGCTGGGAACACAGCCCATTCACCCTTCACGTTGAGTGGTACCCACCCCTCCATCAGCCCATCAGGTCTAGCAATGTCCTCTGATCCTCAAAGCTTCTTCCTCCACAGACAGCATGATTAATTGGAGGTGCCTGTGATTCTAAAGGGAGCATATACCAGCCCATGCTGCGAAGATGTTTATTTTGCTTTCAGTGGTCTCAGAGCTGGCATGGAGCTCCATTGGTGCTCACCGCTTGCACAGAACTTAGATAACAGGAGACAGAGTGCTTGCTGTGAATACATATTTTTCTTTTTTCTCCCTTGACCTCTTTTCATGCTCCTACTTTCACCAGGAGCAATGGAAGGATGTGCATACCACGACAGGGAGGCTGCCCAAACCCACAGCAGCATTAAGGGTTTGTTGATACGGCTGTAGGGCTACAGTCAGACTGCAGTGTCCTACCCTACAGCTCCAGCACCACGCCAGGGCAGATATCACTTCAGGACAAACTCAGACTGTTAGCCACATGCCAGTGTGGTGAAACTGGTGAAAACACCATTAAGTAGGAAAAATGCTAGTACTATCAGTGGAAAAGGTGGCAGTCATCTTACACATAGCATGACCTTGAAGACACAAAATGAACGATGTGTGCATGAGAACAACACTGCTGTTTTAAAAAACGTGTTCCCTCCACCCTGCCAGGAGTAGACGCAAAAGGGGAAACGCACAGTTCCCCACTTTGCTGCACACTGCCCAGCAGGAGAACAACACACATCCATGGCTTTACAGGAAACTGTGAAACTGCCTACACCTATTTATTTCTCTGGAAGCTACTGTTAAATTACTACTTACCAACTCTACGACTCTTTGAGAAGAAACGTAAGCCCTGTGTCCAAGGGGGAAGCCAGAAGCTCTGTACTTCGGGACAGCACCAGCTCCTGTGCCCTGCTAGACAGCCACAGGGATAAGGGACTGTTTTTAACTCATATCCTTCCTCTCTTTGGCTACCTCCAGTTCCTCTTTTCAGTTTAACACATTAACTCTCAGACTGGTTTTACTGCAAAATACGCAAACCACAGAGCGGAGTTCTGACTACCCCCCTTGTGAAGAGGCCAATGTCAGGGGTTTGGTTCTCACATAATAAAACGCCATTCTTGCAAACCAGGTCGCATCACAACTACAGTGCTGCAGTGCTGCTTTCTGCTAGCCTGGTCCTGCCTTCCCCCATGCAGGCAAACCACGGCTCGTGTCTAACAGCCACTGAAAGCTGAGCGACTGACGACCAAACTTTCAACCGTGGTCTAAGCCATCCCAACCCAACCCAACCCAACCCAACCACATGGCTCTGAATCACCAGTTGGGCTCCCCAGTGCCATCACTAACACCATGCTCTCCTAAGCTCTGCACGGTATGAGAAACTACAACCCTGCCCAAGTGAGGAAAACTGCCTTTAAAAATCAAACCAAACCAACTGCCACCAACAATCAAAGAACTTCTGGACACTTCCAAGAGAAAGCAAACAGGAGTCTGGCAACTGCAACCCATCCCGGCAGAGCTGACTCAACGCGCACGACGTTCATACGCTGCCATCCAAGACCAGTGAATCCTCTGGGAGCTCCAAGTTATATTCCAGGGCCTGTCCTTCTCCCCCTGAAAAAAAATGAGCACTTCTGCTCATCTCAGAAAGAAGTTACCTGCCTAAATCCAAGCTGCCAGCTCCATCCAATTTACCCTCAGACCCAGCATTGGGAAGGTGGCTACAAAGGCCTTCTCCTAATCCTCCCTCCAAAGGCCTGCAGTTGTCTCAGCCATGTCCCTACCCCTGCATCCAGCACGCAACGTGAAAAGGAGAACTCCATGGTAGGAGCGAATATTGGCTGACTGATCCCATGTTTTCACACTCACTTTCACTAACTAAATGCTTTGAGCCTATTTTCACCAAGAGTAACAGCCCACACATGATGCGTAAGGAAATGCAGGTTTTAACGCCCAATGCTTTCAAATTTATTTCATATGTATGCAAATTATCACATGGCAGCTTTATGCACAACTCCAGCCCATGTGAAATCCATCTCTTGACAGCCAGAATGCACGAGCAAATAAAAGGTTTTTCATAAAATCCAAAGCAGAATTTTCTGCCTGCACAGAAGTCATATGAAATGTTCAATACGCCCTCATTTAACTAAATCCAGCTCCTGGACACTGTCTAGCATTATTTCAGGACAGGCCAAAATTAAAAAAATATACTACTTAAATGTTCTGCATTAAATTGCCAACTAGACATTTAACAAGGAGCTAAGCTGATTAATGGTGACTAATGGCCGCCACTTCCCCATGCAGGATTGCTTCACAGACCTGCCCTCCCCCACAGGCACCGCCCAAGTGGCCACCACTGGTCCATGCTCCCGAGAGCTTGCTGTCAGCCTCCAACAGTCAGACTGCCTTCAGACGGTGTCCTGGGCTACCGGGTTTGATCAATCCCCGAGTTGGTTTTTCCCATTATGATGGAACCTTTCAACGCGTGTTAAATACTGAAAAATGACTCGAGCTGACCTGAGCCTCACTCTGCCGCTGCACCATCACTACCCGTTTGTCTCTTTGCCAGGGGATGGTGCCCGAAAGAGCACTATTTACTTGATCCATCAATTCATTCTATAACCCATCATACCATTTTATAAGTTTTGCTGCCACTCATTTCTTCTTGAGGACATGCAGGTCCCAAGTACCAGTATCACCTTCAGCCTAATGTGAGTTTCAATGCACAGAGCAGGCCTCCAAAAATAGCATGAAAATGCCCACTCACACTGGCAAGGGAAGTGGGTGTATTAATGGGGTTTGTAAAGGCAATGAATAGATGGTGATTATGCGCTGAGCGCAACAGAGGAGGAAACATGTAAATTCCAGCTTTCTCTCGTCGGATTTGTGCAAGAGTTTCTACATAATTGCTGGGGAAAAAATAGAAATTACAACAATAAGTAGGATATTTAAGCTCTGCATATTATACATGGAAATCTCTATTTTCCTTAAATGAAGTGAAAACAGAATGAAAGAAGAAGATTCCCTTCAAAGAACTTTGTTTGTGGTAGCTTAGTTTCAGGATGCAAATTAAATGAGTACTTGTTAGCCAAGTGTAAAAAAGGGAATTTGTCTCTGAAATATTACCAGGCTCTTGTGAGGCAAAAACTTGGATACAGCTGGCCAAAGATTTTTATGTGTTTAGTCGCCTTGTTACCAAAGAAATCAACAGGAGCCATGTCCTCATATCCCAAAGCCAAATCTGCATCCAGCTTGACTGCCAGGGCCAGGGATTGAGGGTCCTCCGGCTGCCCATCCCTCAGTCCCTCCCGTCTCCTCCCCAGCTCTGCCTGCAGCTCCTGGAGATGCCTCTGCCCAATCTATAACTCACAATTACGAGAGACCGTAATACAAAACTGCCACAGGCAAAGTCAATCTCTCCCAGGAGCCTCACACACGAGGCTCTTGCACACCAAGAAATGGTGATCATGTGCATTAATGCTCTGGGTTAAACCACACGAGTTCAAGGATATTTGTGAAAATACAACTGGAGTTTACCAAAGGCTAACAGTAAGCGAGAAGAAACAGCATCCAGGATCTTTAGCTCTTTTATCGCATTTATTTATAGTGTTACCTTGAAATACATCACATTCCTCTTTAGGATACCTCCAGCTGCAGTTTGGTGTCTCAGAAGTAGCAGCTTACATGAGGGGACCTTGGGAAACGGTCTCCCTGAAATCAAAAGGAGTTCAAACAATTTCACCACTCACAGAGTAAGAGCAAAGCAAGAGCAGAGACCCCAGAACAAAGCTGGGTCTCACCAAGGCACCCGCAGAGACGTGGTTCAGAGGCAGACACCCCTCGGCCCGCTCTCTGTCCAGGAACACAGAAGGCAGAGGCATGACACTGCCGAAACAACAGTTTTCAAATCACAGTTTTCAACTCCCTAGTAATTCATGGACAATTTCTAAAGACTCTGCAAAAAGTAACTTAAAAAGGCAGACTTGTCAGGAAGCCTGAGCTTTTAAAGGGTCAAAATCCTTGCTGGAAAACATTTAAGTGCTTGCAAATCAGACTCATATCTGATGCTATCAACCCAAAATGTACTTTCTGGTCAAATTATTGCTAGGTCTTTTCTGCTATAGAAAACCCCCAAATTCTGGTATACCCCAAATTTTGGTTTGGCTACAGAAAGAGATGGAAATGTTTTTGCTGTATAATGGATTTGGCACATTCAGAAACATGCAGCAGAAAGGTGTGGTGATTCAGCTGGGGGTCATAAATCTAATGGAGGACCAGGGTTTGTTTGAACAGCATGTTTTAAAATTAAATCTATCTGAAGGAAAAGCAAAAAAATCATCAGATAGAAGAAATATACAACCATGTGAAGGAGGAATGGCAGGAAGGGAAATTCACCTTAAAAAAAACACACAAAGAAACCTGGCTTTCTTAGGTATGTCTGTAAGCGCCACTATTAGGGTAAGAAAAATATAAGCTCATCTTTTTCTTCCAATTGTCACATCACTGTAGAGAGTCTTCACGAAATTCTCAGAATAGCAACGAATCAGGAGCAAAAAGCTGTTCAAGCAAGAAAGTACGGGTAGACAGACTTTCACTGCTTCAACAAAAAATTAACTCTAAAGTTTCACAGGCCAGTAAATCAACAAAATGGGCCAGTACAACACAGGATGGACAGTCTCATCTTCAAACCCAAAGCTGAAATATGGGCCCGTGTTCCCTTTCTAGCCATATGCTCATGTGATTTATGACCCCCAACGATTTCAGTATCCCTGGAAAATGAAAAAATGGCAGGCAATTAGCTCACCCCGTTATGCTGGCAGCTATACGGGCTCTGCCCTACAGCACTTGGGGAGGGGATGCCCAGAAGCACCAACTCCCCCTGGCAAGTGCAGGGGAGCAGGGAGACGGCACAGGGCTGAGCAGCACCAAAGAGCTGGCACACACGAGCACAGCATGTCTCTGGGCACCTCACTGCGGTGCAAGGCGACTCTGCATAGAGCAGCCCAGGAGAGACTGGCGTTCATTCCTGTCCCATACAGGACAGGGCTACAGTTGTTTGTGACAACTGCTTTTACCCTGGTTCACATTTGGTCAGTGCAGAAGCACGGACCATCCTACTAGAAGGGCAGGTCCCTTTGATCACCTGGCTGGTAGGAGAAAGGCCTCCAGCGGCAGCGATGCTCTCCCCTGCTGCGCCACTTCCCATGTGCCAAGTTAACAGGGAGTGGTGGAGGAAGGTAAGTTTGACGCAAATACTGCATGCACATAGCACTAAGCAAGAGGAGCACAGAGCATACAGAGCAAGCAGGGAGCTCCTCACCGAGCCCCGAGTCCTGGCCCCACGGGGCACAGCATGAGGGGCGACAAGCAGCGTGCTCGTCCCCTGCACTGACAGGCTCTTGATGCAGAGGGGAATGCTGGAGCAAATGGCTTCATCCTTCCAGACACAGAGGACACCATTCCTTAACTCATGTAAGTTATAACACAGAAATGTGCTGTGGTACATTCATCACCCCTACACAACGCAGTTATGTAGCACAGAATAGTGCTGTGGGGGTGAGCTGATTAGGTAACAGCTAAATAACCTTCCCATGCATGTGGTCTGCAAGACCTTCAAAGCTTATGGACATGTCCATAAAACCAGAAACAAAGCAGCAAGACCGAGACCCCTTTGTGAAAGGACTTTGTTTGCAAACACAACCCTGACACTCATGGGGGTGACTGTCACCTCACACCCCTCCTGCCCCTGCAGAGAGGCCCATTACCTCAACCCATGTATGTTCCACACAGACACCTCACTACCGAAATACAGCCAAATACAAAGAAGCCACCACACAACAGCATAAGGACTACCTTGTAATCTACCTTGTCATCTCCACCTGCAACTGCCCCAAGCAGGGCACTGTTTGCACTTTGAGCTCTGTTGAACCAAGCAAGACTTGGCCCTTCAGCACCCTCTTCGCTGCCACAACACAAATGCAAAGAAGTCATCAAATGAACAAACTCCTCCACCCCACCACTGAATCATACCTTTCATGTGCACAGGCGGAGCAAGATGCAGGTAGTACAGCTTGAGTCATATAATCAAAACTCTCACCAAACCACAGCTATCACTTCGGCATCAGCCAGGACTGCTGCACACGTAAACCACCACATTACACACAGCTTAAAGCCTGTGAGATACAGAGTCAATTGGCCCAACGTCAAAACTGGTTATTCTGAAGACGAGGGCATGCAGATTGGTCTTCAGGTATCTTCCAAAGGGCAAACCCCAAGTCACGCCTCTGCTCAAAAAACTGTCTCCAAACAGCAGCATCACGCCCTTTGTGGATGAACGCTTTATTTACTGGAAAATGTGCTGAGAAATACAGGTACCCATAATAGCATTATAACAAATTATGCCACCCTCTGTCCTTCTCAGAGGTTTGGATCCACACAGCCTCATCCTCCAGCTGCACAGCTGCCAAGGCAGATGAAATGTTGGGCCTGCTGGGCTTAGATAAGAGGGTGAGTGAAATGACAGCAGAAGCACCCATCACCAACGGGACCACAAGGATATATATGCATGAACAGAGACTGAACTCAGCGTCTTAACATACCCACCTTGACTCCAGTCCTCCAGGTCATCTTGAGCAGAAGGCAGCTGTGCTGAAAGAGTTAATCTCTCCTGGAACAAACATATTTCCAGTTTCTCAGAAAGTAAAAGACTGCAGCAGCTCTGGGCTGTCTGCTCCCTGCCTGCCCTGCCTGCAGCCTGACCCCTGACATTTCCACTCTGCTTCTCCCTGGCATGGAAAACTTAACCATACACAAACAAACAGGTTGGGAGGACAGATAAATGGAGGACAGAGAAGGAGAAAGGGAAGATTTCTCAGATTCCTTGTAATAGCCCTGATCGAATAATAGCAACCACCACCAGATGTGGGTGAGGGGCTGGTGTTTATCAGTAAACCCTGAAGTCTACAGCTAGACATCTCTGTTTAATTAATTCTGAAAGGGTCCCTTCCCCCTTCGACTTCCCAGGGACGTTTTGAGGATCCCCAAGTTTAAAGATACAGTGAGTCCTTTTTAGCTCTTTTCTTTACAAAACACAAGGGCAGAAAGCGCCTGTTTAAAACCACAGCCAGGATTTACAAAATCTATGTCAAAGACTTCCACTACACGAAATCATGGAGGCAAACCCCACTGAGAGGATATCTTTGATTTAGTTGTACTTAATCCTTTGAAGCACATACCCATCAACTTTTACAACAACCTGCTGGAAGTGCGCACACATGTAATCATAATCAGACATGGGTCTGCAGATTTTAGCCAGGCTTAGGGTCTCCTGCCATTCTTTCAAAATACCCATTTTCCAAGGGATAAATCTGTTCAGGGCTTGATGCAGTTCTACTGTCCCCCGTTTTTGTCCAGTTTGCCCATTACCCCGGTGGCATCAACATCACTCAGTGATGGAAGAGATTGCACATACAGACGGAGCAAGACAATTGCAAATGCTCTTGCCTCTGGACTTTCACTTAGCTCAGGGAGGCTTGGGAGGACCTTCCAAGGCACCTTCCATTTCAGAAGGTCCCCTGCCCTTTGATCCAAGATGAACTTGTACTAGTGCAGAGCACCACAGTTTAAGCCATCAACCATGAATAGTCACAAAGCTGGCACATCCCTCCACACCTCAGCAGCAGTGGGCAAGGAGCTCCACTTCCAGGGTGCCTTCATCCCACCCCTGCGCTTGGAGAACCGCAACATGCCAGTAAACACCCATCACAGCAGCAATGGAAACCCTTGTCCCTAGGAAGTGGACAGACCACCAGTACACATCCTATAAACCAAAAAACTGCTTCCGATGGAAGTGGCCTCAGTGAGCGCCTGCCAAGGCTTTGAACCAGTCTGCAACAGACAGCAGGACAGGGAGGGCCGGGCAGCAGAGCACTCAGTCAGCCAGTCACCTTAAAAACCAGCCAGCCAACCACCCACCCAACTGACCGACCACCCACCCGACTGACTGACCGAGGACTGGCGGACTGACCTCCACCCCACTGGGAGTGCATACAGGCAGCCATGCCTCCTCCGCTCCCACACAGCCACCTCCTTGCCCAGGAGCCCCCCAAGAGCAGGGATGGCTGAGCAGCAGAGCTGGACGACAGAATGGCATCGCTGACACAGCACCAGCCTACTAATTTTTACAAATGTTTTTTAATTTTCACATGTATTTTTTAAAAGCTGGCCATGAGATTTCATCCTTTCCTCTCTTCCTTTTCCTCAGTAACCACAAAAATGAGCGTTAATGTTTATTTAATCACTTATCTCCCCCCATTTTCTTTTCCAACATTTCTTTTCTAAAGCCTTCCCAGCTTCAGAGAATAGCGACACACAAAATGGAAAAAATTAGTTTTTCACGTTCTTTTTTTTTGGTAAAAGAATAAGCTTTATTTAACTTTCTAAACCCCCTTTTCTATCCTCTCTTCCCACCCCCCCCCAAATTTGTCTAAAGCTGAATAAACTGGTGGTAGAATTACAGAGAATTATTCTTTTTGTGTGGTGTAAGTTGCAAAACCAGTAAATTAAAAAAATGGAAGAAAACCTCCAAAATAATGATTTCTGGTGCAATCAAAAGTAAAAAGAAGAGTGGGAAAAAAGGGAAATTTTGAAAGTCTAAATTCAAATTGTACAAGAAAGCTATATTTCACACCAGCTTTATAAAATTCCCAGGAAAATAAAAAGTCAAAACCAGTTATTTTCTTGAAGTTCTAAATTCTAAAATACCCATTTTCAACATAGTCTCTTCTTTAAAGAAATACTGGGATGGAGGATGAACTGTGATGAACTGAAAAATTTCTCTGTCTACCCAAAAAAGAAAAAAAATCATTATGCAATGACAAGAGACAATCCAGTATATAATCAAAGACAGAATCCTGACACGTTCAAAGAGAAAATTATTGTAACAGCAGTGACTTTGAAGATGAGAAGGTTTTTTTTGATAGAAGCAACGGCCATCAAGATTTTTACTGTACCTTAAATGCACAACTTAGTATGCAGCATGCTTGCCAGCAGCTAGCACCACCAGCAAAAAAAAAAAAAAAATTAAAAAATAAAATAGTAACGCATAAGAAATCCGAACCTAGAGTAGAATCAAGCAGCACTCTTTGAATGGTTAACCATTCACACAGGGTAGCAAACACTCCTAATGACAAGCACTCTTGTCCTAGCGCATGAAGCAGCCAACACAGAAGTCTGAGAGCAGCCCACAGTTGGCTAGTTGTATTGCGTTTTCCTTCTCAGTCACCGAGTTTTAAATTTCCTGACAATAAGATGGCTGCACAAGACCTAACCACCCAGGTTTAGTGGTATCTTTTCACCTGAAGAGCAGGGGAAGAGCCAGTTCTGCAGGGTGGTGTGTCCTGCCTGGCAGGTGACAATCCAGACCTCTGCATCTGCCTGCAGTTTTGCCCTGCAGGGCCCTCGTATTCATCAGGATTGCAGAGCACTTCTGAGTAATAAAAAAAGCACTTAGTGTAACACTGTACACTACACTGCACATTTTCAAGTACCACAAATGAGACAGCAGACTGTAACTATTCAGAAAGGTTTGCCTTCCGGAGTTACTTCGAGCAATCATTCTTATGGGCTTTTTTTAAATTTCATTTTACACAAAAACTCAAGAGCCAATGTTCCATTAATACAAAACTTGCAAGTTACAAAAAACTACACTGAAATATTTACATTTTCAGCATTTGCTTCCAGGGAATCGCATATTTGGCTGTAAAAGTCGTGATTTGCAATCTTCGCTGAACTACTGTGATTCACAAAAAGTGAATCACAAAAGGGAAATCTTGTGACTGAATAAATAACTATTATGTAACCCATCTGATGAGGAGTATAGTATTTTTCTGTTCTTTGATTGGAAGAGTATCAGAAGACGACTGTAAATAGTCAAAGCTTCACTGACTATAAATACCCCTTTCAAAAACAGAATTTGGATTAAGCTAAGTGTTAGTTCAGAGTACGAGTCAGAAGGAAAACAAACGGATGCCAAGTCGCTTAAGTAAGGTATCAAGCCAAGTGGAAATCACGAATGTGTATGAACTGATAACTATTTGCTGAGGGAGCTTGAGAACACATTTTGAATAATGAACCACATAACTTTGTGATCCATTTCCCAGTAATCTGCAAACTGGTGTGAGGGGGAATCCACTGAAGGCATCTGTTTCCTTGCAAACGTGGTTCAGGGAGCAGTGCCCGGGCAGCGACAGACCCACCGTGTGCTCACCCTCTGGCAGCACCGAGCAGGCGGCAGCGAACACAAGGATGCCGGGGTCCCTGCCGAGGACAATCCTTGCCCCATGACGCATGCAGAGTTCCTCCTATCGAGTTTGAAAAGATCACTGCCGTCCTCCCAAAAGGAAAAAGTTTGTCGGAATGCGAGCTGGCTCTGCCCCGGCCCGAACTTTGGCGGCCTGCTGGTGAGATGCACACAGGGAGGGTCAGGCACCTCCCAGTTGTCTGAGCACTAAATCACCCAGAGGACAAGTGCGTAAGGCGATTTTCAAGACTGTTTACTTGGCAGCTCCTCCCCAACTTTCCAAACAAATGTAACACATGTGGGCTATCACAAACACCGTCTCCTTCTGTATTTGATCGTGCTCACACAACAGTTAAGGCAGCAACAATACTTTCACTGACTGCAGTCACGCAGTAGTGCAGGAGCAGACCCTTTGAACACAGGCAGGGAAGCAACACCTGGGAGAAACCCCAGTCAAAACCCCAAAGCAGGACACCTACAATAGGCCAGCTAGATTTTGGATTCAGCTAAGGTGTCCAAAAAATACATTTTCAGATAGTATTAGGGAGAAGAGCTCCAGAGTGCTTTTACAAGCATCAGAACTGCTTTGAGAAAATAAGGCCTTACGTTTTTCTTTTATTTCACGTTTTGGGGGATATCCCAAGCACAGAGTCCCTTGAAGATTAGTTTATCACAAAAAGTATGCAGAAGGCTGCTCAGTGCTGCTACCAAAGGAGATTTTTGGTTTCAACATGGAGACTTTGAGTTGTACCAACTCCTATCCATGTCTTCATTGTTACAAGTATTGCTTATACATGGGAACCATTTTACTAATACTATGGAAACACCAAACAATTTATTTAATAAAAGCATTTTCCCCACTGCAACTCAGCAGTGAATAGCTGCTTAAAGCGGGAATCTTTCTATTAGCCCTATTCCCACAGTACAGTTTTGTTCTCACCTTTATATTAAAACCCTTTTATTAAAAAGGAAACTGTAAAAAAAGTGTGAATATCTGTTTTGTTTTTCTGTTGCCTGGGACTGGCTGTTGATGACTCCGGCACACTTCCAGGAAAGGCTGTGAACACCCCAGCACACTCACCTGTCTCATGGATGCCCATGCCCAGGGAAGGGCCAGCGCCGCTCAGGGCTGCTGGAGCCGCTCCTGCTCGTTGGGGAGAGGCTGCCAGGAGGAATTAAAAACACCTCGGCTCTTACACAGACAAGCTAATGACCCACGGCCACACAGAGCCAGCACCAGCAGCTGCCACACAGCAGGGCCTGTTTGAGGTAAAATTGCTCCAGAAGGAAAACAGCAAGGAGACACCAACACTGCAGATGGACAGAAGCCACCGTCACCAAAATCGGGCATGTGTGCCGCGTGCTGCATCCCACGGGGACGAACCCCCCCAGGGACTGGCAGCTCTCGCCTCTCCTCCCACACCACCAGCCAAAAGCACCGTGGGACGTGCCCCACCGGTGGGCTTGGCACCAGGGCAGTGGCAGCGCTCCTCCCGGTGCCATGGGCTGTGCCAAGCGCCAGAGAGCCACCCCGAGCAGGTCTTCCACAGTGTCCTCTGGCAAACCGAGTCTTCCGGGGGCCATCTCCACCTCGGTTTTGCTGCCACCATGGAGGATTCCTTCTTCTTTTTTTAATTAGGCATTTATTTACTTTCTAGAGAAAATGGATATATTAAAAATAATGTGTGTGCGTTTTTGCCAGCAGCTGCGTGGTGCTGCCAGCCCATGCCGCACTCAGGCTTGCCACCGCTGCTCCAGTTGTGCAACGACGAACCTGCACCGGGGTGACACAGGCAAAGGCCATGATGGGCTTGGCCCTTCTCCCTTTTGGAGTATTTCTGGCAAAAATGACCCAGTAAGTGACATAGTCATGTCTCCCTTGCGTGGTGGCCACAGGCCAAGTAGCAGAGCCAGTAAGAGCACAGCTGGTGTGCACACCACATACCACCCCACCAAAAGCACAATCCAGATGTGAAGTCACATGGATAAGAAGTGTCCCATGACATACATCCTGCAAAGGGATGGAGAGTCAAATTGTGATGCTGACCTTTGAATCCAACATCTATTTTCCATAAAGTACCCAGTGAGCCCACAGTTCCAGGTTCCAGTGAGGTTTAACTAAGATTTAACTGAGGATAAAGATAGATCAATTTTGCTCCAAAATTTTAAATGAAACACTCCTGTTTTGGAAAGAAATTCATTAAGGTGAAAATATGATATAGAAGGCCCCATTTAGGAAGAATGTGCTATTAATTCTTAGCAGTGTATGTGGAAGGGAAAATTGCATTTTTATCTAAATGGTTTTTTCTGCATAACCCATTTATGGTATTCTTTTACAGCTCAGTAATGGGAACTCTGCACATTACTATTTGGGCCAGACCACTGTGGAAGGCAGCCTTCAAGAACATTTCAAATATAACCCCTTAAAACAGATTCCAAGAGTAGCTCCACAAAAAGGAAGAGAAAGGCCAGTACAGCACATCTTAAAAGATGGTAGGAAAAGGAATAGAAAAAAACCCTCCATCTTAAAGATATAATCCAAATTTTTGAGGGGGAGAGGAAAAAGGATGTGTTTTAGGGTTTGGTTTTTTTTCCTAAGGGACAAGAAAAGGTTTGGTCTTCCCCCTCTTCTTCCTTGCGTGAAGCACAGGAACAGCTCCTGTTCAATGTAGTACACAGTCCCAAACGCATACAGAGAGCAAAATGGTGCCGCGTTATTGCTTTGAAAAACTACACAGGGATATTCTGAGCTATAACAATTACTATTACATACAAAGAAAAAAAATGTAGGCTATGAAAAACTATTTTTATCATCATAAACAAATGCTCGTTCCTCACTACAAATAGTTTCACACCATCTGAAACTGAATATAATCTAAACAATAATTTCAAACAATTGACGCTATGATCCAAATTTGCCTGATATATTGCTATCAGGCAACAAGAATAATGTCAAGTAAAAGCAAAAGGAGACTCAGAACTGACTGAACCATGTTTTACCAGGTTTGCCTAATCTAGTACAAATAAAAGCAAACATAAAACTCAGAGTTTTTTAAATTCTTAATTTTATCATCAAATATCTCAAACTCAAGTAAACACAAAAGAAAATAGTATACTGGCTTTGTGTTTAATAAACAGATCAACTGATTCTCCAAATAACGTAGCAGGGCTCACAAAAGAAGTTAAAGCTGTATGTTTTCTAAGCATTGTGCATTTGACATTCTTCACCTATTACCCCCCCCCTCCCTGTTGGCTTTTATTAGCTTACTTCCGAAAATGAGTATAACAAAAAATTTTATATTTCAAAACAGACTTTTAAAAGTGCAGCAGTTATGGAAATACAATTGGACAATGAATAGTTCTTATTCCCTTTACCTAGCCATACTCCTCACTGCAAAGCAGTAATTACAGGAATCTGCTTCTGTTTTAAGCTTTACAGTAAGCTCTTTCCAAATTTAAGGCCAGCAACCAACCTTTCATTATGCTTAATAGGTAGGCATAAAAACGTAATTGTATCACAATCTCTCCAACTGCATGCTTCTCCAGCTCCTGAAGCTCACACTTGCCTGATTCAAGGAGAAGATTTTTAATCTATTCTTTCCTGTAACTGAAGTATTTCAGCACCGTTGGCATAAACCACTCTAGAAAAAACTACACAAAACGCAAGAGGATTTGGATAACTATTTGAAGTAAAACTTCACTGCTTTGTTAAAAACCCGTACTTCCGAAGGGGCGTTGGTCAGCCCACAGCAGCCAGAGTCCCCCAGCACACCAGCAGCCAGGCATTCAGCTGCACGTTCGGGAGCCCTGGCAGAGCCCAGACCACAGGAACCTGGAGCACGCGGGAGCCCTATGGCTGCAAGCAGCAAATTCGTTTCTGCAATTCCCATAAGCACCTCAGCTAAAGTAAGTAAAATCAGGACACAATATACTAACTTGATTCATCAACAGGACAAATCACTTTATTGTGTAATGTATGATACTACTTTGCATGCACAAAGTTTAAAAGTAAAGATAACCCAAATAAGCATGGCTACCCCCAAGCTCCCTGTAGCTTCTCCTGTGACAATTGCCCCAGTCCCCCTGCAGTTTTCGAGCCATCACAATTCACACCCATTCCGAGAGAGCTACAATGAATTAACAGACGATGGTATGAAACTTCCCATTGATGGCAAATAATAATAATTAAAAAGAACAAGAATGAAGAAATGTTTTGCTGTTCTCTGTTTTTGGGGGGATCTGCCTATCTCAAAATAGCTAGCATGAGATTTTAATTATACTTGAGACAGTCCTACTTTTTCCTATGCCTCTAGAATGACGGCGTGGTAGAGAGCAAGCACAGGGAGTTGGGATGCTAGCTGTTTCTCCCAGCATAAAAAGAACAGCGTGTGCCTATATTTAGAGGTAGAGAAGGGAACTACAGCATCCAGGGGGAAAAAAAGAATCATACTGATTTTATCTTCAAAAAAGCACTTGTTTTTGGTTTGTTTAAATCAAGAATGTGTTGCAAGTGTTTGACCCTATATCCAGCAACAATAAAATCTGTTCCATCATAAAATACCAGCTGCTTTGCACTTTGAATGATAATACTATTTTTAAAGTGTTTCAGAACTATTGTCTCATAGATTGTGGTAATTTTTATTATGCTTACTGGAGAATTCCTTTTTTTTTTAGAATACAAACAATGGGCACATTTATTATGTTCTTGCTTTTAAAACTGCATTTGGTCTGAAATTTGGGCTACTCTTCAGACTAGGCAAAAAAAGTTCTTCAGCCTAACATTTCGGCACCAATAAAAATTAACAAAACAAGTGAGTCAGATCAAAAATACTTGTAACATTACATGCAAAAAGTTACCTGGCTGCATTATATGTCTAAGGGATACCCTGTTTCTAGCAATACTACATCAGGACAACTCCAGGTTTAAGTCATACCAGAGTGCTGAGATGTACCGGATAGCTCAAACCTTGGGGTCAGGTCCTGGCGGGGGAAGGACCCTCCTCTCCCCTCGCCCGAGGAGAGGAGAGGGAGAGAGAGAGAAGAGCAGAAGCTTATCCATTGTGATGCTTCCATCCCCAGGCATCTGGAGGAGGTGAAAACCCATCTCGCATCAAACTACTTCCACATCACTTCAGTTTCTTTTCCTGTTGCTCAGACTGAGAAATTCATTTAGAAATTCACTCATACTCTGGATCAGAAGTGCCATAACTGGGGATTTTTTTCATCTTTGCGGGAGAGGAGAAATGCTGCACTGGGGAGGGCAGTACGGCCACTCCGTCCCCACCAAATGCACCGGAGGAAGAAGTAATCAACACAGAAATGAGATTACAAAGTGGGACAAGACACTCTCAGCCCTCCATTTTCCCTGCCTACATATACTTCCTAACCACCACCACCAGTCCCCGGTCGCATGCTCCATCCTGGCACCGTTCAGTCCCAGCGTGCCAGCCTTTGTCGGGCACCCATGTGCCCAGACTTGTACCCAGGTTCCCTCCAGCTCTGCCAGCACCCAACCCCACTGTGTGCCCCACCAGCATCCTCTGCCAAAGCTCTGGCGGCACCACGGTCATTCAGCCACACAGCTGCCAGTTTACCGGGGACCGGTGAGCCTCTGGAGGAGGAGGTGGTCCCTGGTACACTGGCAGCTGTGTGGCCGAACAACGTCTGTTTTATCTCATTTGTACTGTAAATCTTTAGCAGTAGGAACATCTCCCAGGTTTCTAAAGGACCGGGTCAATTTATGGTGCAATAAATATGATCTTAAATAATAAAAAATAATAATAGAGTGGGACCTGAATACAGACTCCACTGCGATCTAAATCAAATATAAACCCAAGTATCCATAAGTGCAATGGTAATGACTTGACCGACTGTGCCATCTAGCCAGGAGATGGGAACACTCAGGCAGACGCTCCCTCTCCGCCTGTTTTCACTCAACAGACAATCGGAGCATCACCTCCAGCAGTGGATGGGAGGGAACGCTCAGTCCTGGTCCCTGGGGATCCGGCCCTACTTGCAATGCATTCGCATCTGTGTCTCTCAGACATCCTTCATCTACAGCATCCTCTGCTTCCCATGACTTCTCTTACCCAAGACCGAAAGGCTTTAAAATGTCATTATAGAGGAAGATTATACCCACCCCCCAAAATAAATTAGTGGAAGATTTTTCTAGGAAAGAGATCCTAAAATTCTGACCAGATAACAACCCCAGTCCAGCCTTCCTTTCCTATGTTAATAGATCAGTTTACATCTTTCTAGCAAAATGGTTTCAGGCTACATTAAAAAAAAAAAAAAAAAAAAAAGTCATGCTTTATCTTCTTAAACTGCATTTTGGGAGAGGATTAAGAGGAGGAAGGAAGGATATGACTGTTTCAAGGGGATTTTAGTGTATTTGCTTCACACAGCGAATTAATATTCTCAATTTTAAAACAGGAGTATATTCTTAATTAGGGTATGAAATGTTTTAAAATTTTCTTCACTTTACAAATGGCTGCTTTTTCAATTAACTGTGCTTCCTCAGCCTCAGTATGATCTTTCTATTAGCAATACAAATGCTTTCTAATATTTTGTGAATACTAATTCACAAAATTAATTAAATGCAGACTTAACTCTGAAAACATATATTTTACCACAAAAAAACCCGCTGTCTCCCAACTACTGACCAATTACAGGCTTTTCTGTGATCAAGAGTATCAAGTCCTAAAGGCCCAGCAGTCAGAACTGAAGGTAAGAAAGTTAAATGAAAAAAAAGGTAGCGACTCACTTTCCTCATCTCGCTTTTTAAATGCTCCAAACAGGATGGGGAGAAGAAAAGATAAATCTCCACAAGTTGAAGCAAACTGGTCATTAGAGCGAGGCTGCAGCACCGTCCCTAACACAACACTCTGCAGCAGAGAACTAGTGGAGCCCTGCAGAGCTCACACATGTGTTGTTTGTGTTTAAACTCAAATAAGCTGTATTTATTTTAATGTAAAAAAATCTATCAAAGCAGCACTTAAACGTAACCAGTCTTCTGCTTACCAAACCAAAAAAAGCTTCTTTAAACAAATCTTAAAAGCTAATAAAAATTTACATGGTGCAGTGTCATACACTGCGTTTTTATGTTAAAATACTAAACAGACACAAATAGATTTCCTAAAATTGAAAACAAACAGACATAAATTGCACAACTAAAGATTCCCAGCAGAAGTTAAGCATGCAGATGAGAAACGGTTCATTCTCAGGAGCTTCCTGTGACTGATACATACATGCATTTTGGGGAGTGAAATTGTAAGATGTGATAAAACAATTATCGTCTAAGAGGGGCAAGACAAAATTTGGAAAAACTTGATTTTTAAAAATCGCCAGCATGGATCAAACCCAATCCTATGGGAAGGGATGCATTCTAGGTTTTAGTCAGGTGTCTCAAAAGGGCACAAGCCCAGAACAGACGGCTGCTGAACACAAATACTTTTATGGTAATGCTTGTACTGTTACAAAAAATAACTCAAGTACGAGGGAGAAGACTACTAGAAAAGCAGTAACCACAATATTTTTTGCATCAGTATGTAGACAAAAAGTGCAACACTAAGAGAGTACATTTCTAGATCATCAAGTCTTACAACTTACTACATCAACTAAGGAAAATGCATTCCCTGCGCACATATGCTTTTGTCATTTGCCAGGAGATGAGCAGAACATAAAGACTGAGAAGAGAGGGCATTGGGGGGGAACTGAGAAGAGGGGTGCTGAGGAGGCACATAGCAAAGCAATATAATCTAAGATGTTCTCTTTGAAGTATTAAGAAAGTCAGCTTGTAGAAATTAATGGATTAGACCTCCAGCTGTTCAATTCTCAGCTTTAAATTTAAAAGGTATTTCACTTTGGAACATTGGCACATAATGCATAAAATATATTTAAATTAAAAAAAAAATAATCTTTGCATTAAAAAAGGTCACTAATAATTCATAATGTTTTAACTGCACCAACACTAAAGTGTTTTGCAAAGGAAAAGCAGCTAACCACAAAGAATATTAGTATTTTTACATAAGCTAGTCATGTTATCACTATGTGCAAACTGGGTCTATCTACAGAATAGCAAAAATTCAGATTTACATTTTAAAAGTTGAGAAATCTAACAAAGATCAGGGCAGAAAGTCAGGGCAGACCTTGAATTTACTGGAAGATTCCACAGCTTCACCTACTTAATTTCCATAGGGTTCCCTTACCCAAGAACTGGTGCTGAGGAAGTACACAAGCAAGCCATGTTCTAAATATACCTCATTAACAGAAGCTCTCTCTTTTATAAACGCCCCTCAAATAAATGATACAAGAATAATTTTGTATTAAAAAACCCCAACATATCAATCTTAAAAATATCCTGCAAAAACTATAACCATGTATTTGCAGGTGCAAACTTTCTTCTTTTCAAGGGCTTAGATTTTTCAGTGGAAAAACCAGAACAGTTTGACAGAAAGCTGACTGCTGGCTTGAGCAGTGGCCGCAACATTATCCATGCTGTCTGCATACGAAGCGCTCCAGCTGAAACACATTAAGGATGATCTATTTTATGCTAGCAACAAAACAGGGAAGGATCCCACTACCCACAATTTGACTGGTCTCTTTTGATATTCTCAATGTGCTCTATGCATTACATAATTAAACTGTTTATGATATTTCAGCAAATTTAGCATTAAAAAAAGCGTTATGTGTTAGGCCACCTGAAGATTCATTTTAGAGCTGCCTTTACAGTTTCAGTGGCTACTCTACTCACACTTGTATTTAATAGAAACACACAGGAAACCACAGACTAAAAATGTATTGTAATTTGTCTAGTACTAAAATTTTATAAGGCCACATAAAGACATTTTGCTGTATCAAAACCTCTCCCTGGTACAGAACATTGCAGAAGCTGAGTCAGCTGGTACAAATAAAAGCAGCCTATATACTTTTAGGTTAGACTTTTGTTTAATGCCTTATCCTTTGCTCTATACAAGCAATGACAAACTGTATCTGTAGGTATTGCTAATTAATAATGTTTTTTAGCAAAAAAATATTTGCAGTTTCATGGCAGAGCATTCCACTAGGTCATTGGTAAAAAAACAGGAATTGCATGTTAAAATTAAGAGCAGACATGGTGTAATGCATCACAGATCAGAATAAATCTATGCTGTCATCTAAGATCATATATAAAGTCTAATTCATTTACCTTTACATCATATGTAAAGATCTGAAGCACATTCACACACCCATTTCAAGAACTATATCCCTCAAAGCCTGTCTCATGCACTCTCTCACACAAAGCGTGTACAAAACAATCCAGTTAAAACTAACCTCATAACTAAACATGCCATTATAGAATAACGGACTTTGGTAAAAGAAAGCATCATGACACAAACTAAATGTGTGATCTGCATTAAATCACATACAGCTAGACTGTCCACTAAAATGAGTGGAACAGGTAAATCTAAAGGACAAAAATTAATAGACAGACAGACAGATGGAGGGATGTAAAGGCAAACAGAGTGGCTATGGTAGTTACTGAAATGCCAATAAATTCACACACTTTCTGCATTAAATATCTTAATGCATTACAGCAGCAATAGCAAATACTATTGAAAACTCTGCCCCTTGCCTTCTCCAATATTTGCCATGAAGGTCTACAAACACACTGCTGCAGAATGTTTATAAAACAAAGGAAAACATTTCTAAACAGGACCACTTTCTAGTAGAAAATATTAAAAATTATAGTTGGTCAAAGTAAACAATAGAGTATTACTCTCATTCACATGAAGTCAAGCCAAGCTGGGGCAACCTCTTGATTTTTTTTTTTTGACAGGTCAGAAGAGTTTAAAAGATCCTATTAAACCCAAATCTAACACACACTGAACTCTCTCCTATGATATGCAATGGGAGTACTCTTTCCTCATAAATCCGCATGCTAATCCAGATCATTTATTAAAGATGTGCATTTCATATCTGTGGAGTATATCACGTAACTTCTTGGCAAAGGAAACAGCATTTTTTTCACTAACTGTTAAAATTCCTTGTGTAAGTTTAAACAGCTCTTTCAAGCAAACAAAGCAGCATTGGGAATCACAGATCCATCGCTGCAAAGTGCGCTGAGCTTAGTCAGTGAACTCATTTCCAACAACCCTCAGTACAGTACAAACCCGTTCCAAATCACATATTGCTTTCAATGATATTTAAGTGCTTGAAATAACTCACAAGAGGTCTGACAAACTTGGCCTCAGTAAACAAACCTAGTCCCTTGGTAAGGGAACATCTAAAAGAATTTAGCAGTATTTAAAATAAAAGCACGCAGCAGAACGTACTAGGAAGAGAAAGAAAACAAAGGCTCCTAGCCGCATCTGGACCAAATTTGACCTTTGTTAATGTATTTGGTAGTAATTTATGGACGTTACATACTGCTTCGTCAAGAGTTTTGGCCTGCTGGCTCATTCAAATGATAGGTTCGGTGTTACTATGAAATATTAACAAAACCTCAAAGATGAAAAGTAACTGTACTGCACTGCACATGCTCACCAGATCGGACAGATGAGCCCAACGGCCACCGAGCAACTGAACATATTCTCATTTTTTCCAATCAACATCTGCATGGTTCTAGGTTACATACTGACATCTTCACCTGACATCTGCAGTACGGGACCTTCAAAATTTCAATTAAAAACTAAAACCAAAACTCTACCAGCACTTAATTACTGGGTTTCTAGAGAATACTAATCAACATTTCACTAAAGGGGAAATTGTTCTGGTTCAGTCAAACCAGGCAAAGCAAAACCCCATTAAACTGGCCCTCGTTTTTTACGTGAGTTTGATCTGGTTATTCTTTGTTAGCTAAAGCTGCGGGGTTGGAAGTCAACACGACCTCTCTAGACTCAGTGTTATTATATCTCACTCCCAGCTCTAGCTGCAGAGGAAAACATGAAATTCTAGAAAGCATTTTGGGGGAAAAAAACAATCAGCCACTTCACATAAAACACGTTAGCACAAGAAGCAATGTATCAGAGAAAACTCCCTACAGAAAATTGCATTTCAGTGAAGAGCAATGTCCAGCCAGCATTAATAAAGTTAAATTCAGAAACAAAACGTGAACATATGCACGGACGTGGCTAAAGGCTATCACTAAATGATGTAGGTGTGTACATGCTACAAGGGCACCTACAGCACAGGTGTCTGAAATAACATTATCTGCTCCCCTCTACCTTCAAAGCTCACAGCTCACACAGATTGCTAGACATTAGCAAATCATTCTAATACCATTATGAGAAAAAAGAGACAAGCTATAAGAATCTGACCAGCCATTAAAACAGCTCAAACTTTGTTTCCCCCAGTAATCTGGGCATTAATGAAGTATTTGAAAAGTTCCTGATTCTGCTGCATTTTGGGGTGCCTGTCTGTTCCAACGCTGTGGCTCCAGAGCTGGCAGTGAAGCCAGAGCCTCCAGCCCCGGCACTCGCTCTGTGCCGCGAGAGGAGAGCGGCAGGAAGGGGAATACCTGCCCTCCAATACCCGTTGTCCCTTCCTCCGCCCCGCTCAGAGCCCACGGAGCCACCGGTGCAGATTGCGGCAGTGCCACAATAGGAATAAATCACCGAACGCTTTCCCTCCCATCACGGCAGGTGTAATTAAGAAGCCCACCGACAATGCCTATGTGGTGGTGAGGGAACTTGGGTCTAACAACTAATCTCACTCTTAATATTGCACAGAACTACAAAATGGTGAACACTCCCCTAGCGCAGTATTTAGTACATTTAGGAACTGCTTGAAATTTGGAGGAGTGCTGTCTGAAGCCTGTACATTCAACCTACATGTGTACACTGGGGAACTGCTGGAACAAATACCATGGATGCAAATCCCAGTCGCCTAAAAAGGTTTAAAATCTCAGTCACTGGATAAATAAAGCCTTTTCTTAAACACAGTTTCAAACGCACAGGGGTATAGCAATGTAAAGTTAAATTATTTCTACTAACCAAGGAGAACAGCCTGTTTTGTCTCACCTATTGTATCTTTATCACTTCCAACAACAGTTAAAGTAAATTCTCCACTGGTCTATATGAATTTCCTCATCCGAAGAACCAGCCCATTCAAATCCTGTAAGTGACTAAAGCGTGAAACAAAATGAGTGTCTCTATGCATTGTTGTAAAACTGGTTTGCTATTTTATGTTAAGCCTCTGAAATACTAAAACATATCCTTATATAGGAACACGGATTATATGGTTTTCCTTCCAAGTGATGAACTGTTTAATGGCAACATTGTGGTTATCGTGACCAGAAAGCAATTACTTATTTCGCTAGATGTTACTAAGAATAGCAGCGATCAAAGTGAACGGAGGAGTGCTGTTAAAGACATTAAAGAAAGCATGGCTCCATGTGACACATATACACAAAATATACATAATTTTAAGAAAAATTACACTTTTAATAAATGTGCTGTTCAGGATTAAATCACTGCTCAGGATTTTTTTTTTAATCCATGAAATTAAGATCTATGGAATAAATTACTCTTTTAAAATCTATTTCTAAAAACAGCACGGTGTGTAGATCTGCATATCTGTATGCATGTGTGTGCGTGAGAGTGCACACGTAATGGGGGAATATGCATGTATGTGTGTTTTGTGAGAGAACGTATATATGTGTTCGAGTCTGCCAAGGTAGAAGTGACAGGAACTGTGATTTGTGCTAACTAGCTATTGATCCAGTCAGATCTAGATGTTGTGTACAAGAAACAATAAAAGAGAAGGGGCCAGGAAGGATGCTGTGTGCAACTCCATTTAAAAATGGAAAAGAAGGGCCCCAAACAAACCAATTTATGTCCTTGCCTGGGTGAAGCATGGAGAATGCTGATGGGCTTCCTAGAGTCTGCTGTGCATGCTAAACACTCCCGCTTGAAATGAGAGTCTCCTGCGCTGGGCATTAAACATGAACAAAGAGACAAACCGTGGGGGCTAGGATTCACGCTTCAGAAAGCCAAAGCTGGAAAGCCAACCAGAACTGGGGGTAGGAAATTGCCCAGTTTTCAAACCAGCTCCCTTTTGATTTTCCCAACACCTTTCTTAGTAAAATCACAAAACGTGGAGGACTCTAAAAAGTCAGTCTCTACCACCAGATGTAATGAAAATAATTTCAAACTATGCTAGCGGTAACAAAACATCAACTTTCCTACGCACAAATAATGAGTTTATATTGCGTAAATTACGCACGTGCACTTATAGCACATCAAAAAATAGCCTGCATGCATTCATACAGCAGGTACTTCCACGTGCGTCTATTGTAATATTCACACACACAGTCAGGCACTTTGGAAAATATGGCTTTGATAAGATAAAATAGAAATGAATTGAATCTATAATCATCTTTATTTTCAACAGCTTTTATAATAGGGGGCTTTCCATTAAAATATTTTTTTCCTGAGCTTGGGGAATTATGATGCCTTCTGGACACGGGGAAGGATCAAAAATGACAACTAATGTTGAAATTAAACATCTGTCAACTAAGCAAGTTTTATACCAACAGACCCAGAGCCTTATTTAAATTGCCTTTCTAGTAAAAAAAAAAAAAATGTTAAGAGCCTTTCAGTTCAGCATCACACTGCTGGTAAGCTCTTAATGCAAGCAGGGAAATACCTGGAATCGGAGGGACAGCACCACTAACAAATGTATGTTTTCTCTGTTTAGGAAAACCTCTAGCAGTTTGGGGGAAGCGGCTGGAAGGCTCAGCCGGCATGGGGCTCTGTGGGAGCCCCATCCTCAGCACCTCACGTCCAGTGGGGCTCTGCAGGAGTCCCCTCCATGGCACCCCATGCCCAGTGGGACTCTGCGTGAGCCCCCTCCTCAGCACCCCACACCCAGCAGCCCAGCCCAGCAGCCCAATGGGGCTCTACTGGCAGCCCCCTCCACGGCACCCCAGGCCCAGGAGCATGGCTGGGGCTCCACCAGCAGCCCCTCTGCTCAGCAGCCCCAAGAGCCCCGTGCCAGCCAGAGCCACCGCAGCCCTCGGGGGGCACTCCCCAGGAACCAAGATGGGGATGGCCATCACCTGGGGACAGTCAGGCAGCAGGCGCTTCATCCCCACCACTGGCCACCCCAGCAGAGCCACCTGCCATCCCACAGCCCCAGCACAGGGCAGGAAGGCACCCGGCACCCACCAAGGTCCCCACCATTGGTGGAGCAGGTCTGGAGCTGGGGTGTGCCCAGCAGCCCAGGGCCACAGCCCCGCCACCTCCCCTTCCCTGAGCAGCCCACCGTCCCCGCTGCTGTGGGCCAGCACCCGCGCAGGATGACCGATACCTTCTTTGCTTGGGTTCAGGGGCTTGGGCTTCTCCCAGTGCGCCATGGGCTTGTCCTCCTCCTGCCCCTCCATCAGGGCCTTCTCACCAGGCAGGTACCAGGTGGAGTTGTGCTCCGCCATCAGGGAGTCCAGGTCGATGGTGCTCATGGCACCCTTGACGCCCTCCGAGCAGCAGCTGCCCAGGTCACTGTCCCCGTTCTGCCCCGCACACTCCCCCTTCTTGCTCTTCAGCCCCAAAGGCTGGTCTTCCGAGATGCTGAACTGCTGCCGCTGGAGCTGGATCTGCGCTTGCAGGATCTCCAGGGGGTGGATCTCGTCCTGGGCAGAGGTGCTCGTGGGGGTCCGCACCTGCTCCATGCTCGGCGTGCCAGGGTGGGTGCCCGCCGTGGTGCTGAGCCCGTAGCTGTCGGGGGTCGAGGTAGACGTACTGAGGAGGCCGAGGGCCAGGGGCTTCTGTCCATTGAGAAGTGCGTGCTCCGTGCGGGGCAGCTTGGGCGAGCCACCCAGCAGTGGGCTGCGGGTGGGCTTGGAGGCGGTGTTGTCGGAGCTGGAGGACACCTCGTCCTCGTTGCCGTAGCTGGTGCTGACCTCGTCAGGAAAGTCCACATGCGGGGAGCTACCGTCTGACTTGGTCACGCTCTGGATGCCACTGTCCAGAGAAGACATCAGGTCGGGCTGCTCCCCCAGCAGCAGCTCGCCACCCTTGCCCCAGGAGGGTGAGGTCAGGGGCTTGTCGTGGGGGGTGCCCCCGCCACGATCTGCACCCACAGCCCCTGGTGGGCCCCCTGCCGCCACCGGCACTGCCGGCTGCCCCGGGCTGACGCCGGCCCCGCTGCCTTCCGTGGCCGAGAACTTCTCGAAGAAGGTGCCAGGGCTGACGTGCCCACTGTCCCGTTTCCGGCGGCCCCGCCCCCGCCCCCCACCCGCCTTCCCCTCTCCGCCGGCCGCCGGCTCCAGCGTGTAGCCAGGTGAGAGGCTGCTCTCGGCAGGCAGCAGCGGGGCAGTGCCTGCTGCCTTGCCCGTGCCACCCCCACCTGCCGGTGGCCCTGCTGGGAAGTAGTCTGGGGCAGCAGGTGGCGGCGGGTCGGGCTCAGCTTGGCTGAGCTTGCGCTTGGCCTCGGCCGGGCTCTTCTTGTTGAAGGTGACGTTGAGGTTGGGGGCACCCAGGCTGGCGATCATGTTCTGGCAGGCAGTAGAGAGGGCAGCCAGGCAACTCTGCCCAAAGATGTTGTCCTTGCTGGCCGGCTTGCTAAAGGAGCCCAGTGAGAGGGCGCCCAGCTTGCTGGCAGCAGGCCGCGGCGGTGGTGGTGGGGGGAACTCGGGTGGGGGCGGCGGGTAAGCACCCGGTGAGGCGCTGAGGGCAGGTGTGGCCCCGTGGGCCGCTGGCTGCCGCACTGCCGCCGCAAAGGGGAAGCCTGGCTGGGCAGCGAAGTCAGCAGGGCCACGGCGCTCGGCAGGGGCACTGGGCAGTGCCACGCCACCGCCTGGCGACTGCAGCTGCGAGAGGCCACCCATGGCGGGCGTGAAGGGAGGGTGGACGCCAGGTGAGGGCAGGGCCTGCGCCGGCCCCTCGCCCGCCATCCGCAGCGGCTCCTGCAGCCCCAGCCCGTTAGCACCTGGCCGGAAGAGCACGGCAGCACCACCCGGCTGCAGGCCCAGCTCATGGGGGGCTGCCTCGGCCGGCAGCCCTGGCGCTGCCATGCGCCGTGGCAGCAGCTCCCCGGGCGGCGGCGGGCCTGTGAACCAGGCGCTGTCAGGGGCCAGGTGCGGTGCCGGCGGGTCAAAGCTGCGGCCGCTGCCACTGGCCTCCCGCTCAAAGGCAGGTGGGGGCAGGCCGCCAGGCGGGCCCACCTCACCGTGGTGCCCCAGCTGCTGTAGGCTGGGTGGCCGCAGGCGCTGCTGGCTGCGTGAGGCCATCTGCTTCATCACCAGGGCCGCGTTCTGGCGCTGCGCCAGTGCCGGGTGCTCGGGGCCGCCATGCGGCAATGGGCCCCCAAAGGCCTCGGGCGCCGGTGGGGTGAATTCACCCGGCAGGCCCGGGTAGGCTGTTGGGGAGAGGTGGCTCTCCATGGCAGGGCCATGCATGCCGCTGCCCCAGGAAGCGCAGCGCTCGACGCCAGGGTTGCCGGGGAAGTCGAACCGTGGCCGCTTGGCGACGCTCACGTAGGGGGCATCGAAGTGCTGCAGTCTTTGATTTGGTGGCTGTTGCGGAGGAGGGTGCTGCATATTAAACACAGGGTCGGTGTAGGGATGCATATTCCTGTTCTCCAGTCTGTGAATAGGGTATTCAAACTGTGCATGCTGGTTCTGCATTATGGGCCCATTGTCCTGCAGGTTGGGAGCGTTGGCTTCTGTTTGCTGTTGCCTAGGGATGGCTGGCGGGCAGGAGTTCTGTCTGGCCAGCAAGCCCGGCGGCTGCTGCGGCGGCTGTGGTGGCGGCGGCTGCTGCTGCTGCATCAGCGGGTGCCTGGCGCTGGCCCCTGGCTCCAGGCTGGTGGACATCTTCCGCGCCCCCCCGAAGCGCTCGAAGAAGACACCGTGCTGCTGCGGCGGGTGCGCCTTGGCCATGGCCATGCCCGGCGCCCGGGGCAGGGCTGGCGCCCCTGTGAAGCTGCTGCCCGCCGGCACCTGCCGCCCGCCGCCATAGTGCGGCAGCTGCCCCTCAGGCTCCGACGGAGAGAAGACGGGCAGCTCGAAGTGGCCGGCGGGGCCGTCGCTGGGGTAATTGTATTCCAGTGAGTCCACGCCACCCTGCGCGGGGAGCCGCCGCGGCTCCAGGCCATGGGGCTCGGAGGAGCCGGCCGCCGGCAGCCCGTGGAAAGAGGCGGCGCGGTTGGGGGACTGGTCAAGGGGCAGGCAGGGCGCCGGCACGGCGTGACTGGAGGCGCCGGCGCTGTGGTGCTGGAAGTCGGGCAAGTTCCCCGGGCGCTGCTGCCCAAAGCCCTCGCCGCCCTGGCTCTCGGCCATGTGCTCGTAGCCGTCGGCGAACGCCGTCTGCCCGCCCAGCGCGCTGCTGTAGCCCAGGAGCCGGCCGCCGTGCACGCAGGAGGCGCCGGGGTCAGGCCCGAAGTTGCCGCCGAAGTGCGGGGGGTGCTGGTGGGGGTGGTGCGCGCCGCCGTGGCCGCCGTGCGGCTGCTGCCCGCCGAAGAAGCCGTGCACCGGCGGCTGCATGCCGCCACCGTGCAGCTCGGCGGGGCCGCGGCCCGGGAAGCCGTAGGCGTCCCCGGCCAGGCTCATGTTCATGCCCAGGAGGGGCGGCTCGCCCAGCGCGCCCAGGGCCGGGTCCACCGCCGCCGCCGCC
>JAVJGG010000088.1:13254639-13284306 GCA_035590195.1 Aviceda cuculoides | reverse complement strand
CCTTTGTTTATCTTAAGTACTCAGCCATTTGTCCCCCTAGCAACCCGTATGGGGAAAAATTCCTTTAACAGAAAAAACCAGAAGAGTTTCTGAAACTCCAACATGTGGACAGAGAGCCTGTTGCAAAAGAAGCAAAAGCATTAGGTACTGTTCCAGAGGGTGCTAATACCAAGCTTTTAAAATTAGGAAATTTGTTAAATTAGTGTATCAAGATTTTAACTGGGATTGGAAAAGCACTGCAAAGTTCAAATTCAATAAATATCTTGAATTTCTTGTTCAAGTCTTGGATATGCAATTCTAAAATAGAAAGCCATACCATTTTAGAAAGAAAAATTAAAGAAACAAGGTAGATGGGGTTCTAGAAAGAAACATGTCTCCAACCTGAGGAAATAAAGTTTTAAAAACTAAATTTGAGTTTACTGTGCTTATACCAATGAGAAATCCACTGCTGCTCTGAAGCATGGAAGGCAGATATCTGACCTAAAGAGTAACAGTAGTACATCTGGGACTGTGCAGGTGCATGCTGAGATTTGCATTTTGAAAAAATACAGCATATCTAGGAAAAATGCGGGAAAAGAGCAACAAAGCAGAAAAAGTACAAGAGCAAGTATCAAAAGAAATAGAACAAGTACCAGAAAATAAGGCAAAGGGCAAGAGCAGAACTACTTCCAGATTCTGTCAGCAGAGTGCATTGCAAAGCAAAATGTAAACCACATACCCTTACACCAGCAAAGCATTCTTGTCTCTTCTGCCTGGGGGATGCGTGTGTACATTAAAATAGCCACTTCAGGTGCATCTCTATGGAGGAAAGGGGAGGAACATCAGAACCATAACCCACTATTCAAACAGAGCCAGCGTAAGTGGTACAGGAGCACGCGTATACTTGAACTATCAGAATTTCACTCAAGTCAAATTAAGGGTCCAGCTTGTCCTCATACAGGCAATGCCTCAGGTGGAAGTCGTTGAAAATATGCCCCCAAAAGCTGGTTTTGACATATTGTTCTTTTAAATTATTGCAAGTGCCAGAACTTTGTTCTTGGTATGGTTTGCACATTGAATTCTGCCCGCATCAGGTATTAAGAAGGAGAGGAGGCTAACAAGAGTAACAGTGGATAAAATATCCTCAGTGGCTAAATGCCCTGGTGACAGGCATGGCAGTCATTGTCCTCTGGATAATCTCCCTTTCATTTCCTTGCAGACACCCTCTTCTCCTCATGTAAAGCGATGCTTTCCTTACTCTGGCAAGTTCCTTTAAAATTGTTCATTTCCAGCCTAAGTGTGAATAAGGCTCAGTCAAACCTTGCAGGGCAACACTATGGTCTTGACACTTAGTTGCTGTTGATTAAAATTCATTTTCCATATAAATTCAAGCAAGTAGAAAGTCTTCGATAAAAAGAGTGACAAAACTACAAAGAAAATATTTTTATGATGTCTCTATTGAGACATAATTCAACAGAGAAGACTCTGCTGAATTGCATGCACTGAATAAAAAATCACAGTTACAGCCCCAAGTTTCAGACTTTGCCATAAACCCACAGCACCACCCCCGGTGCATGCACTTGTGCTTCCCCCACTTCCCCCGGGGCCCATGTAAGAAATAGCTTTCCCAAAAGGAAACTCATAGATTAGTTAATGACAGAGGCATAAATTGTGAATTTGCATGGCATCTGAGTGCCGGCAGTTTTATGGGAGCAACCCGTAAGCCCGGCCTGGGGCCAGGGAGTAGAGTGGCAGGCGGGTCCCCAGGGCAGGGGGTGGAAAATGGGCAGCAAGACAGAGGAGATGGGAGCATCTCTGAGAGCCTTCACCCACCCAGCAGCACAATGCCTGAGCTATCTTTGCAGAAAGCCATTCATTTTCTCCGGCCACCATGTTGGTTGGGACCCAGTCCTTTGTGCAGGATCTCAGAAAAACCCTAATTTTTGAAGAATCTTAAAAAAAAAAAAAGTTACATTTCTCTGTCAGGTTAACATGAAAGCCCTGATTGCAGCCACTGAAATTTTTGCAGTGGTCAACAAAAGGGTAGTAATCACTACCACTAAGATTTGTTGTTGTTGATTGAAAATTTTTGTTAAAATAAAAATGTGAAAATGGAAAAAGACTTTCAAGTTATTCTAGTATAGTTCCTAAGGAAAAAGACCCTTGGGAAAAATGTTATTGCTGCAAAATATGAGCATATAGAAAAGGACAGATTTCTACACCAGAAGAAACAAAGATACGCCATAAAATTATCCATAGCCTCTCCATAGATCATTTGATGCCAATTGTCAAATCAACAGGTTCTTCCCCCCCACCCCCGCCACGTGAGCCCCCTATAACTCAGTGGTGCATCTTGGTAGACACCCTGGTACTTGCTGGGCGGCTGGAAGGACAGAGCCAGGCTCTTCCCAGCAGTGCCAGCGGGCACAGGCTGCAGCATGGGCAATGCTGACGGGCACAAGGGCAGAGTCCTCACCAGAAAGGCTGTCAGCTGGGGGTCGGTGCCTGGTGGGGCCACGGGATCCCCGGCCTCTGGGAGATGTCCTCTGTCCACGGTGGGATGCAGCGCTGGACAACCTGATCCCACCTCAAAGCTGGTCCTGCGCCGAGCAGGGCTGCAGCCCTCAGCTGCTGCCTGAAGCATTTAGTGTGTCCGTAAAAACTCTGTAAGCTGCCAAAATATTGGCTCTTCTTTCAACTGAGAAAATGATGACTTGGTTGAGAGGGGGTGGTTTGTCTGTGTGGCTGCCGGCACTTCAAAACCATCAAAATGTCCAAATGTGTCTGACAGATGTTTGCTGCTGCGCAGCTGAAAACAGGAGGATCCTTTATTCGCTTCATTCTCTTCAAGCGAAGATGACCCCAGGACATCAGGGCTGGTGTAGGAATACTGTAAAAGAGGAATAGGATGGCTTGAACTTTTCCAATGCATCATCATTTGCTAAAGCTAATCTTAATTTTGGAAGACACTATTATCTACAAATTAATGGAAAGTGAAAATAAACATCTGCTTTAGCTAATTGCCCAACACAAATACTGCTTGGTAGAGCAAAAGGCACTGTAGATAAGGCTTAATTTGAATTTGAAGACTGCATAACAAATGCTCAGTTATTTTTCCTCACCTAGCAGAAGTTGCAGAATTACAGCCCATATTTCATTTTTGTCAGCCCTGACTATTTGGAAGTGCTCGAGTCTGTCCCCATGAGATACTTGTTCCTAAAACCTACAACTGAAAGGGTTTTAGAATGCTTTCTAGCAATTAGAAACGTACTATGTGCAGTGAGCTAGTATTTCCTGGTTACAATTTAAATGCTTTTGAGATAAGAAGATGCAATAATTGACTGAATACTATTTATATTTCTTTCCACTGTGCTAAAAGTTTATGATGCAATCTCAAAATTGGAACAGCCTGACTTCTGCATGCTGACTTCTGATACAAACACACAAAGAAAGGGGAAGTTACAACAAAACTAATGACAGATGCTGTATTCATAAATGTAACTTCGCTAAAAACACATGAAGGCAAGTCAGAAAAATGGTGAGTAACTTTGCTGTGGTGTGCATATATATATGTATATATACACGCCCCCCCTTATTTTCATAATTCTGTATCAGCGAATACATTTCACCCGATTTTACCAGTTCCTTAAAAAAAAAAAAAAAAAGCAAGCTTACTCTCAGAAAAGAATGTTAATGCCAATGGAAATTTAGAAAAAAATAGATAATGCTTTTTTATTTGTATGAAATATACTGGATCTTCAGACACTCAAAAGTATCTGTCACATATGACCATTTCAGCAGTCATATTAGGAAATTGTCTAATGCTTGCCTTTAAATCTTACTTCTTTCAGTTGCTGGAAACTCACGGAATATATCATGTTTGTTCCTACCTCAAATAGAGCAACAGAAATAATATTTTTTACATAAACACAATAGCAAAAATTGCAAAAAATATTGTAAATATTGATTATGCTACTAAGAGCTTCAAATTAAAGACTACTTACTGGTATAAAGTTTCAGGAATCAAATTTTGAAAAAGAAGGGATGTGTTGAAATGCAGTGACAAAAAAAATACATGCTATAAAAGCTCCCGGGAGCGATCCACTGCTGTGTGCTGCTGTACCCAAGGTGTTTCATCTGGGACTCTGGCTTTTCTTTTACTTCTTCAGGTATATCTGTATTTATTTTAAAGCACAAGCTATCAGCAAATGTTCCACCCTAATTAATGTTGGCTAGATATCCTTTTCAAGGAAGCTGTCAAACTATCAGACGTGAGAAAAAAGGTTTTGCTGATGGGTTTATGGCAATCGGAGATGGTGTTCTGATTTTCTTCTAACCCCCTGTTCCAGCTGTAACCCGTTAGTACTTTATAGTAGGGGCTGGGGAGGGAGGTATTTACTGTAGGAACCATGGGACCAAGATTGAGGTTTAAATTGTGTGTATGAGTGATATAAAAATTTTGTTCCTTTTAACATATTGCCCTACTAAAGCTTGATTTAGAGTATGTTGGCTGCAACAGAGTATTTCACATTGCAGAGATTCTGACACTGGCAGGAAAATAGTGAGAACAAAATACCCCTGTCACTGCTAACATCTGAGGGGGTTTTTTTCACTGTAGCGAGTTTTACCAGATAGCAAAGGAAATGGCAAACTGGCGTGGCTCTGCAGCTGTAGCAATGCCGTTAGTGGTGTGGTTACAAAATCAAGAAGTGAGTGGACCTCAGTGGTCTTCTGCTCCACGAAAGGGGGGGTTACATCTGCAAAACAGAGAACATGTTAGAACTTTTTTTTAAAAGGAAATATCTTTCAAAATCACATGAATGTTGCAAACTAAGTTAATCAAATACAGTACTTCATAGCCTTTTTTCTTAAGGAGCTTTGCCCTAACAAAAATACAGACGGGTAGTGACACCTAACAGTGGTGAAGGACAAAGCAAGCCCAGAAAGTGCCAGGCTTCACTCTCAAATGCTGCGCCTGAACCCAGCGAGATACGAGCAGTCGGTGGCTGCTGCAGAACTGCCCCAGAGAACTTTTGGCAGCCTCTGCCTAAGCCTTTTCTCCTCCAGCCAGTCACTGTAGGAAGGAGGCACTTGTGGTTTTCCAACTCCCAGCCCAGCCTTTGCTCGGTGCAGGTACGGACGCGCTTCCTCACTACATAACCTAGAGAACAGGTCAAGCCTCTGTATTTCAGTGAGAGGCATTAATATTCATACACCACAGATCTGACAGGGAAGAGCAAACAAAAGCCATTGTTCCCACCAATATGCAATTGAACAAAATGCAGTTGTAACATCACCAGGCTTTTCTACCTATCACGTGGGTCCAAACCCTCCCATGCCTTTGCAGAGGTGAACAGCAGCCACACACAGAGAGGTGCTGTTCACCAGTGTAACTGACATGGGCACTTAATTTTTAATGTTCAATCACTTCCGACCAAGCAATTATGATTTAGCGATACATAGAAAAGTCAACTGCTCTAACCACAAATCAACCACAAGTTCTTCCTCTCAGCCAAAAAAAGGATGAGAGCAGCCGAGAGTAGGAGGTGCAGCAGGGAAATCCCCATGGGGCTGGCACCAGCACCCATGCATGCCTGCATCTGCCTCCAAGCAGGGCAGAGCTGCAGCAGCCACCCCCCAGGACGGCCCTGGGGCCAAGGGCTCGGGCCATGTACACTTTTTCTAACTTGTTGCAAACCTGCGGGGTCTGTGCTGTGCACCCCCACCCACTCCAGCCTCCCCTGCAGCCTAGGGGCTCTGCAGAGCCCTCTGCACCTGCAGTGGCCAGGACATGCAATGGTATTTTTAGGGTCTGGTCAGAAGGGAAGCAAAAAGAGAAAAGAGACCCCCAGAGTGCACCAAGGGCTCGGGGAGGCAGAGGTGTCTAAGAAATACTGGTCCCTGTGCAGCAGAAGGGACCCTGGAGTGGGAAAGGGCCGCACAGTGTCTCAGCAGCACTCACTTGTTCAGCGGACTGGAACAGAAGGAAGATGCTGAAATCAGTTAATGTTAAACAGTGGTGGCAATCAAAAGGAGCCGAGACTGGAGGAATCTGGCATCAGCTAACGAGCTCTTCCTGCTGTTCATGGTGGGACGGAGCCTGGCTGGCAGCCAGAAGGCATCACACACCCACCTGGTGCTGAAACCTCACCCCAAGCCCACCTACGCGAACACTAGCCTGTCTTCTAAAATCACGATTGTCAAGTGCAGATGACAGCACCAAAATTTAACACGTGGTGGTCAGTGTCACTTAAGACTGGTTTGGGTTGCACCTGCATCCTTTGGGCACCGGTGACTGCAACACATCTCGTGTGTGCCTTCAGCCTGCGATGCTGGTTCACGTGGCATGCAATAGAGCTCTCTGCACGCTTCCCGACACAGACAAGGCTTTATTCCCATGGATCCTCTGTAGCAGCTCGTTCTGCAGGAACCCATCCTCCTGCCAACAGGGCCAGCACAGCCCAATGTCTCTGGGGCTGCAGCCCCCCAAGGGCACAGCCCCCTTGGGACGTCCCTGCTCTGCTCTGCAGTGCCAGCTCAGCCCCGTGTGCCTGCTCCCCATCAGGGTGCACCTGCAGACCTCAGGCTTTAGTCAGCATCCCATATCACTGCCTTGATTAATCCTCAGCACAACCCTCCTCTAATGCCTTCTCACCCCAGGAGAGCACAAGGAGCTGGTGTGTGCTGTGTCACAGCCAATGTCTGCAGAGCCAAGCACTGTGGCAGACAGGTTGCAAGTGTCTTGCAAAGGTACAAAGCTATTTTATTTTTCCTGACAAGCGTAAGTGTACTATTTCAATATTTAAAGTAAAGCACTTGCCTAGTCCAGGTCTTTGAGGAGAGGTCACGATGTTAAAATCCACCTGTCAGGCACAGTTAAAAACAAAGTAGGAATGAGGCCTTAAGGCAATGCTACTCAGCAGCTCTGGGGTTCAAAGGATGCAAAACAAAGACATGGAAGCTCTTGTACATCACCACCACACCCAACACAGGTTTATCTGCCCATTTGACACGCTCTGACCATCCCAAGGCATGTGTTGGTGTCAGCCTGCTGCTGGCCACAAGTTCAGGTGCTGCAAACATGAAGGTTTTGAGTGGCAGGAGTAATATTAATCCTCCACTTTTGCTGGTGAATGTTGGCAGATAATAGCAGTGCGCTGAGGTGTTGCAACTACAAATCCACCAACAACATAGAAAACAGAAGCTGCATGTGGCAAGATGACATTTTAGACTGGTATCATCCACAGCTTGCAGGAGCAGCCCCATGTCAGGAACAGGGCTGGCTGTGCTGCTGACAGGAACTTTCACCTCTGCCTGCAAACAGGCTGTCACCTTCTCTGACATTCATCCCTGTTGTTCACTGAATACAGACAAGTTTTTAAATATCTCCATCCCAAGCCGTTGATCGCAAGTGCTGACCCCTGCGGTGCTGGCTGGTCTGGACCAAGTGCCCACCTGGCTGGTGCAGCCCGCCCTGTCCAGACCTGCATAGCCACAGCATCAAAGCTAACAGCTCGTTATTTCCTGCCAGCAAGCTCGTTCGCTGAAGCTACCAACATGGGGCACAAATGGTTTTAGCACAGTTCACCAACATTTAAGGGAACCACACAAACCTCTTTGGAGAAGCTGTTCCAGTCCCATTTAGTAGGGACAGGGGCAGGATTTGGTCTTTCAGTCTTGCAAAACTGTTCTGGAGCAGGATTTTGCCCTGCGGAGCAGTAGTGTAAGCACAACAGGAACTGAATTAATTTCAGCTTTTGGAAGTGCTATTTGTAACGCAAAATCCTTTACAGCTATTTTTTCCCCTTACACTGAGTGTTGCACATGGCCTATGAGAGTCCAGCCAGAACAACTGCATTTCAGTGGGTGGTTAAATAATCTTCATTAAATCATTGGAGAGATTTCTATCATTGCAGGAAAGGGTAACAGCCAGGCCAGGTCCCTCTGCAATGCCAGTATTCCCTTGCGCTCGTGCTCCCATGCTGGCACATGTCCGCATGCAGAAACCTCCTCCAGCTTGCCTTGTCTATTGTGTATCTCTCAGATGTGTTTGTTTGCAAACTTTTGTGTGGTCTAGTGTCCTAAGAGAAACGAATGTGTTGAACTGCTATAAATAGACACCTCGTTGAGTTATATTTAGTCCTTTTAGCATGTTTCCATTTTTTCCTCATAGCCAAAATTAACACAAAGTTAAGGGAGAGTTTTAAAAGCATTTACAGTTGCTCAAAGACTGTTCCTGGTTCAGTAGAGTGAAAAAAGGTCCTCTAACACAAACAGGTGAACAAAGAAACAAAAGGGCTCTAATACCTGCCCTCAGCTCTCAGGAGTTTTGCTGCATCTTCCGGAGGTGATCAGCCAGGAGCCTTGCCTCGTACAGGAAAATCGAGTTTTCCTCTGAAACACAAATTCACAGTACCTGGGAAAAAGCTTTACAAAACAAATTTTAAAGGAAGACTTGCTGACACAGCAGCCCAGCAGTTGTCCCCTGCTCCCGGCCCACCTCCTGAGGGCTTACAGTCCCTCTCCTCTCTGGAGCCTCTAAACAAGCAGAAAACTCCTTCGCCATGGACTCTGTGTAAATACACTTTCTGCACTATCCCTTGATTCCTCTGGCAAAGGCAGGAAGCTCAGCTCAAACGCCCGCGTTGCCCTGTGACTGTGGGCTGAACTGTCCCATGCAGACAGACCCTGAGAGGGTAGGGAACAAGCGGGGCTGCACAAAGTGCCAATGTGCTGTTAGACCTATGGCAACATGAGGTGGGGACATGGGGAAGGGGCAGCTGGGTCTGGCCAGGGGCAGCCAGAAGGCAGCAGCTCACTTGGAGCTGTTATCTCCTCACGTTGAATTAAATGGTGGGGGTTTTCTTTCTTGCTTAGAATTTGTCAGCTTGGTGTTTCACACCTGCATCCCTGTCCCTCCTGTGTCTGTTTTTCACCACAATGCCAGGTCAGGGTTAAGGCCCAGAGCTGTAAGCAAAGATAGCACGTAGCTAGCGATTTTGAAGGGCACATCAAAAATAACATCAGACATTTCTGTCAAAGCACTTGTTGACACTGAGGACTGGCCTGGCTGAAGTAATGTTCAGAGGGGCTCAGTATTCATTTTGATTAAGAATTTGACGAGAACTCAGTTCTCTTGCTTTACAGTTGCTTTAGTAGTTACTGCAGACATGAAGCATAAGCATCAGCATCAGACCAAAAGCATCTACCACCATCTGCGTGAAAGCTGGATGCCAGTGGTTCCCTCAGGCACAGTTTGCACAGACCTGGGATCCTGCGGAATAAATGTAGTGGCCAAAGGAAGAGATGATGTCACGTCATTTCCCTGCAGGAGACACAGCAGCTGCCAAAAACAACAAGGGTGTCACCTGCCTTTCTGGTTGCTTTTTTTTTTTTTTTTTTTTTTTAAAAAAAAAGAAGCTAAATACAGGGAGAAACAACGTGGCTCCCAAGTAACCTGGCAGTAAGCCCCTCCAGTCTTCACAGAGACCAGAGCAGACTCAGGTTGTGTAGGGAGATCACTTTGGTGTCCTCAGCACCTATGTGAAAAGGGAAGCAGGCTGTGAAACCTGACCCATTTATTCACAGAAATGGCGGAAGAGTTGTTCCGCAGAGTGAAGAGGAAGAACAGCTATGCTTTACACATGAGTGCTCGCCTCTGGAAACACAGATTTGGTGGTGACAGACATGGTGAAACGGGTGATGCTGAGGTCAGGAATCCCAGAATGGTGGGAACGGCTGAGGACCTGACCATGCTCACTCTTGCCAGCGGCGTGTGACACAGAAGAGCAAGAGCACTTTCAAGTACACGATGTCGCTCCTAAATAGGGCTAAATCAATTGAGTTTGGGGAAATTCATAGTAAGTTGTGTTATCACAGACATTTTCAGACTGCTCAGAGAGCACTTTGAAAGGAGTTAGGGTAGAAAAACCCAAAACACCCGAAATCCCAAAACACAGATCTCAGCAGATTTTTTTCCTGTCATTTCCCAGTCCACACATGAAGGCAAAAGATGGAAAACATTCCCCTTTCTTTTCAATGATTAAAAAAATCCTCCAGAAAAAAAAAAATTCTTCACAAGTCCATTTTAGACCACACTTATGTGCAGCCAAGTGATGGATTTAAAAGGTTACTGCTGGAATATGGTTCACAGCAGTCTATCACAGTGAATAAATATCATGTTTACATATCCATTATAACAGATCTATGTTGCACTTCCATTACTTCATGTTGGTTTGACATCTGGAAGCTAAACAAGCTGTGCAGTAAAAAAAGAATTCAATTTTGCATTTACCAAAAGGAGCCATACAAGTTTCAATTTATAGCAGGGGATTACACAACCTGAGCAGGCAGAAATCTACCCACGGAGAGTCAGAGCCATGCCCACACGGGAGGGCAGTTAACGCAACTACGAGGGCTCAGCCGTGCCGAACAGCCCCTTAGAGAACTGATTTCACACAGTAGCATCAGTCCAGAGACCAGCCTGAAAACACATTGGCGGGAAACTCTTCCCACATACCCCAAGAGGACTGCATGCAGAGCTGAATACAGAGCAGAGTGGCACTGCTCAGTTTATATTGTGTCAGGTTTTGTATTACATATTCAGAAACACCCTGAGAAAGTGGTGTTTCCTTGCTCTGAGCCAAAAAAAACCTGACACAAACAACTCTGCCCATCGCCACACGTCTGCCCCCCCCCAGACAATGCCCTGGAGGCAGCAGACATGGGGTCACCAAGCCCAAACCAGGCAGGGCCTTTCCAGGCCAGGCTGGGACTCAGTGTCAAACCCACTCTCCTCGAGCAGGGCAGCCTGGCACGCAGCCACCCTCCTCCTGCCCCCTCAGCAGAAGGCAGCCCCGCTGCTGATGAGGGTCACAGCCCAAGCATCCCTCCTGCTCCCCCCACCGCCCTCGGTACCACCGAGACATGCACCAACACCTCCCCTCACAAGTTCCTGCTCCCCAGATGCCGAGCAGCAGCTGCAAATTGCCCAGGTGCCCCCAGTCGAGGCATTCCCCACTTGCCCTCTCCTGCCTTGGCGCCAGCCTCCAGGAGCTTTATCTAGTGCCAGCTGCAGTTTCCAACGCCAGACGGGGACAGAGGCGCATGCATCCTCCCTCCATTTGCTATGTAGCCCTTTGACTTTTGTTCAGGTAAAACGAGCACCCTTCCTGCTGACACACTTGGTGCTGAAAGCAGAAAACCAACTTGCCAGTCTAAACTGTTTTCTTGCTGCAGGTGCTGCTCTTCCCCAGAGCCAGCCTCCGGCCACTGAGGTGCCAGCCTGCTTCCCACATGAACCCAGCCTTAGCGCGAGACCCTCTGCCCCTAACACCCACTGCTGTAGAGAAATGCTGTGTCTCTGCGGTACCTCTCCAGATTAAAGCATTGCTGGAAATCACTTCCAGCATCCCATAACACACATCCTCCTTAAGTCCCCGCGCTCAGGGGCAACAGCAGCTTCTGCTCCAGCTGCCCCCACTGTGCTCTGCATCCCTTGGCTGCTCTCCAGGCATGCAGCAGGCTCTACAGTCAAGAACAAAGTCAGCAGGGACAGGCAGTAAACCCAGTGCTAGCTACCTTGTCAGCGATAGCTCGCATGTGACAAGCGCTTAGAAGAGGGGACAAAAATATAGGAGTAAAACCTTGTTGCAGACAATTCCAAGCAGCAACACGGGTGCCAGTTTAACTCAAACTTTCATCAGGAAATGCTGAAGATGGACCCGAGAGGAAAAGTTACACTATTGTTTTAAAAACTGCAAAGATGCCTTACAATAAGCAGCCTTTACTCTCAAGACTTTCTGTAATTTATCAGTTGTATGACTGAAAGGAGTATTTTTCCTGCCACAGTTCTGATCACCTCTTCCTCACTCCAGCAGTTATGCTACTTTTAAATTCTTGAAATAAAGACTAGATCGTTACTAGGGTGCTCCATTACAAGAAAGCTGAAGCCTGGGAGGGGGGGCCAGACGCAGCCTCCCACGTGGCACTGAGAGGCAAGCTTGTGTCCAGTATGTAGCGAGCACAAAGTCTCTTCTTCCACTCCGCAGCTCTTGCAGCACTTACTGGGGAGCAAGAGGACCCCACGCTACCTAACAGTGGCTATGTATTTTAAAAAAAATAATTTAAAAATCACAAATGCTTTCTGAAATCCAGCAGCTTCAGCAAACTGGCAGCCCACGGTCCATTTCTAGATTTCTCATCCCATGGGACAATGGCTTTAATCAGCGTTAGCAAGCTTCTGCTCCTCATCTTGAGGCCAGCTAACTTACCAGGAGACACATCCGATCAGTGACACAGCCAGGGAAGGCCAGCACTGTCAGGCAGAAACACAAACTCCTCCACAAGCCCCTCTCAACTCGGGCAGCAGCCTCCACTGCTCTCCCCACACAGCCCTGGAAGCCAGCAGTCTGGGAAGCAGATGCAGCTGCTAAGCCCCTTCACAGGTGAAAGCAACGAGGACAGAGAGAATGGGACCAGCTGGGGAGGGACACCACAGCCCTCATCAGCACCCCCAGCACCGTGTACTGCTCAGGGGGCACCCTCCCATCCACAACCCCCTCCTCCTGTCTGGACTTCAGCTATGGTGCTCTGAGCGGCTTCACCTCTCCCAGTCTAACATATCTCTTCATTCTTCTGAGGAGCACCGCAACTGCTCTGGTACATAATGCAACCACCTGGTGCAACCTACTTGCAGCTGCCTCTGTTAATTTTGTCTTTCTTACTCCATTTCTAATTATTTCTCCAGAAGTCTGTTCTGAAGCTTTGCGTATCACTGGCACCAGACTAAATTGCCCAACTGCTCCCCCACACCCCATACATACATACTCTATACTCGTCTCAACCCAGCTTAAAAGGTTTCTCAGACATCCTCGCCAGGGGACCCGCAAGTTTACATGCCACTTCCTCAGGTGTTCTGCAAGAGCAGTTGTTCACTACTCCAGTCTGAAGGAGCCATGCTTTTGGAAGTCAGCCTCTGCATCAGGCAGGGCGACTTCCACGCCTCCATTCCCTAATGCCAACTCAGCAATGCTGCAGCCTCCTCCTTACACCACCCCATCCTCTCTGCCCAGCAGGGTGGATCCCTTCCTTCCATAGGCAAGATGCAGAATCAGCAGCACCTGTAACACACGAAGACAGCCGCACACCCGACAGCCGCTGTAGACCAAGAGCATCAAACGCAAGTGTCTGCAAAATGGTCAGCCTGGCACATCAAGGTAGGCAGTCATAATACACAACAAAAGCAAAACATCTTCTTCCTACTCTAGATAGTGGCAAGATTCCAGCTAGGTATGTATTGCTCAGCTTGAAATCCTAAAAGAAAACAAAAATCCAGACAAGCCCTTCCCTCCCCCAATTGCTACTAACATTCACAGGTTTGAGCTCATAACCACTGCAGTGTATCCTTAGAGGACTTCCAACCTTCCTGTACAGCTCAATAAAACTAAATGCCAGCTCATTACCAAACTACAAATACTAATACCTAAGACAAGAGACAGAGCATTTTATGTTCAAATTTATTTAATTAAATTTCATTGACTGTTTTACTGTAGGTCACACCAGAGACTGCCAAAGTAAACTAAACATTTTACATTCACTACAAGATTCTCTCAAATTTTCACAACTAGTCCAAAAACATGAAAGTTGTAGGGTCCCTTTCCCTCAGTTTGTGTTACGACTCGCATTTAATGACAGCAGGACTCTTATTCCAGCACTGAAGAGAACTGAGCCCTTGGGTTCCCAGGCGCACAGCAGCACTCCTGTATGCAAACACTTCTAAAATCATATGCATGTGTCTATGTGCGTGCATGTGTCTCTGCGTATTTACAAAACCAAACTCCTGATGGTACAGAGAAAAAATAACCATTTAACTGCTAATCCAGAAAGGAAAAAAAAAAAAAAGAATTAATTTTGCAGCATGGAGGGTAGGAGGGTTCGATTACACAGGAGAGAGGTACAAACGCCCACACGCTGGCAGACGCGTCAGTGCCTGGCACTCGCAGCAGACAGGCGCACCAGCAGGGCAAGTCGTACGGCAGAGCTGGCCCACCCTGGAAGCTTAGGAAAATTTTGCCACTGCTTGGAATGGAAATCAGGTAGCTCCTTTTGTAAGCAAAGTAGGTCCAAAATTATTCCAAATTACTTGGATGTATGTGAGATTCTGAAGATGGCAGCTTAAGCAAGGCTTGCCCCACCGTGGTTTCTGGGGATGCTGGGAGGAAACCAGGCATTAATAGAACTTTATCTAACTACTGTTTTTAAAATAATTTGTATCTGATCTAGCAAGCATTTTGATAATATATATCTATGATATGCTCTGAATATTTCCTTAAAAAATGCTGAAGACATTTTCCCTATTTGAGAGTTATCTACAGGAAGTCTTTATTATACCATCTTTTCTTTTACGTGTCTACTCCTAACAAATATCAGAGAAATATGTCAGATGCTACAATTTAAACTTTCATCATATCTGAAAGTATACATCTCTTTTAAAGTGTATTTTCAACATGAAAAGAGCTAAAGTCACAATTATATTCCATTGCATTATGTGTGTGAAATCAAGACCATTTGCATAGCTTCCGAAGTGAAACTCTGGAAAATAGCAATTTCATTAACAGGAAGTATTATTTTAGGGAAGGGCTATCATCCCCCTTCACTTTCACTGCACGGCCTAAGATATACTTGAAATATTCTACAAGTATTGTCAGTATCTTTGTCTAAAAAGCCAGCTTCTGGAAAATTTCAAGTTGCAATTATTTTATAAATCACAAGCCATTTTTCCTTAATCTTACCAATTTTAATGAAGAAAAAAACATTAGCATTTCAATGTACAAAAGTCCAATAAAACATCATTTTTTTTCTTTTAAATCAGTGAATGGGTAAAGTTTGGGTTAAACTTATTTAACAGTAAAAGTCTTCCAATTTTTACTAATAGAATTTTTTTTTTGATTTGACTATAGGATAATGACAATCCAGAAATAAATAGCTATAAATACATTCATTGTTCCTATTCAAAAAATAATCACATAGGGAAGACAAAACTGAAATGAACTTATTTGAATCTCTTTCTTTACAACGAGATATGGGCAAGTTATAGCAGAGTGACTCAAGACAGGAAAAAAACAAGTAGGGAATAAATTGGTCCAGTACTGACATTCATGAAACATACCAGTTAGCATAATTCTGCAGTTAATTCATCCTTTAATTGACACTACTCAGTTGATTTTTATTTGCTTCAGGTATACATAATGAAAGCAATTTCCTTTGAATCTTTGCTGAGGACAGGTATAGTACCCTGGAGACATTGTAACAACCCCCTTCAGTATGCATGTGCGTATATATAATTATATACAAATAATCATGCATCCACACACACATTTGTATATCAACACTGCATGTGACAGTTAAATCCATCATCATTCATCATTGGCAGCACTTGTTCCTCTGACTTGGCCTTGATTACGTAACTGCAGAGAAAGAAAATATACAATTAAGCATTAACAATTTCCTCAAACAGTAAGTTCCAAATAGGCAGTTTTATTAATCTCCAAGAAAAACAGGGCAGGGTAGTCAAAACATCACCAGGACCGAGCAAATCATACCAAAGCAATGCAAGACTTGTTAGGGAATCTTAATTTGGGTGCTGTCCTCACCAGTGGACAGCAGCTCCAGTCTCTGAGGAGCCTCACACTAATCAGAAGGCTTTTAAAACTGCTTAGGCTGGGGATCCCATCTGTAGTATTAAAACAGTCACGGCGGGAAACACCAACACTGAAGTACTGGACAGAAATACTCAAAAGCTTGCAACTCTTGGACAACCTGTTTCCCGCAGTAACAATTTGAACACTATTTAGTTTTTATAAGTATCTGTGTGGAACTGGATTTCAAGAACTTATGCTTTCAAGATGACAGTCCACAGTTTCCCTAAATTATGTGGACTAAGTGTGTAGCAAAATGATGCTCAACAACTTTTCTGATTTGTGCCAAAAAGACTACTTGCAGGCTTAGGAGCTCAGTGCCAGCACAGTGATGACAACAGGTCACGCACTTTGGGCTTCTGTACTAGATAAGCACAAAGAACCAGGTTACGTGGCCAATGCCTCAGGCATTCTGCCACCAGACCGAGCATCTGCTCAGCCTATGACAGTGCCCATCTGTGGAGAAGGTCTCTTATATACCTTGGACACCAAGGGTCATCTCCCAACTACTGATCACCACAAGGTTGTCAAACAGGAGGGAGGCAAGGCCCCGAAGTGTTATCTGGATATATGTCCATTTAGATGATTTCTGCCAGCAATTCCCATCCATCAGAACATTAATCACTTTTCTCCTTTTCCCTCCAGCAGTTGACTTACACAGCTTGATTTGCCTCAGAACCTACAGAGAACTCCTCTAGACGTCAGCAGCCAAAGTGCCTCGAACGGAACCCTTCTTACGCATCTAAACGTAAAATAAAACTGTGAGCTACCACATAAAGAACCTATCGCACTGTTGGTTAGTAAGAGAGAATTAACAACCTACATGACCAGGACTGCTTTTCCCTGGCCAGGTCCAGAACCAGCCTCAGCTAGAGTTGAGTGTTTTTGGAGATGGGGTGTACAGTATTTCTTTTTGGTGAGGAAGTCTGGGAACTGTACAGCAGCTGTAAATTATGCTTCTTAAATTTTAACAGGCCATGGTGCTTCAGCACAGAGCAACACTGCTCAAAATACCCGATGTGGCATTTCTACCCTCACAAAGACATGAGGTAGGTCAGTCACAGTGCTTTGGCAGGATTGGATGCTTTTCTACTATGCACTGATTAGCTGATGTGTATTTAACGAAGCACAGGTGCTCCTCATCTCCAGGAGTCAGATACATAAACCACTAAGTGAAAGATAAACAGTGAGAAAAGGATGAGCTGGGATAGAGAAACTCTGGAAGAACACTGATGAAGATTCAGAAAGTAACAAAAAAGTAACAAAAGCAGAAATCCTGACTATAAAAATAAACTTACAATGAAGAACAGGACCAACAAAACAACTGAAATGTGCACAGAATCTAAAGAGAAATATTAGCTCACACCAGGAAGAAGAAAGGGTGTTAATGAGAAAGGGAATAGCAAAAGAAAGCAATGCATGTAAGAAAATGTAATGCTGCCAATATTGCTAGGCTTGCTTTCTGCAGTTCTTTAAGCATCATAGAACTACATAATGCAACACTGTCAAAAAAGCTGACTACTCTGCAGGGATGGAAGCATGAGATATTGTTGTCATATTAAGCACCTTATCACTAAGCGCTCGCTTCCCAGAGGTCCTGGCCATAAAACAAGTGTTTTGTGGTATACTTGGGATTTAATGAAAGTTACTATTTAGCACGATGGATAAAATAGTTGAATAAGAAACATAAAAACAAATCATTTGGGATAAAATTAGCATTCATATTTATTTGGCAGTGACATTTTTGCCTTTAAGTTATTCTCCGGTAATGCACTTCACCACAAAAACCTTGAAATTGCGTCATTTATAGGTGTTTGTAGATACCCCTATTATAACAGTTGAGGAAAACCAAAATATTTTAACAGTAGGTCCCCACTCCTCTCACACTTCACAATACACATAGAAAAGCTGTGTTAGTGTAACTAATCAAGACATTTCTCTCATGAAAAACTGACTTTTTTCAACACGTAATACACTTAAATTCCTGATGTTAACGTCTTATACAACAAGCTATTTGAAATAAACTATTTGCATTGCTTTGCAAAACAAGAAAATATTAAGTAAACACATTTTATATTTAAGAATGAGGGTAAATGTTACACCCAGAAACACATGATCTAGGTTTTGCTTAAGGTAAGAACTAAAAAGCAGCAAATATTTTGCAAAAATATTTAAAAGAAATTACTTACCAGTGAGAAATGTGAAACAGAACTTTGTCTACAAGACGACAAACATCCACAGTGACACAAAAGGGAAATTTTCTCATGCACACAGATGTATCAAGTGCTGCTTACTCTCTCCAATACATACCTTGTATGCACTCCTCACACTGCCACTATCCCTTCTCAGAGAAATTGGATGAAGTCCGTTTCATTCCAAATAAAGAACTATGGGTGTGCAAAAGAGAACCTTTCTGACAAAAATTGGTTATAGAGAGGAAAGTAGTTACTCTTCCTCCTTCACAGACACCTAGGAATAGGTGGCTCTAAGAATAGGTTCTGGCATAAAACAGAATTAAAGAAGAAATCCACATGATTTGAGAGAACACCTGCCATAATCAAAAATATCCAAATGCCAATGAGAGAGCACAACGTTTGCAAGACTGAGTGAACATCATTCTTTTCCAAAGCATATTCTGGGAACTTGCAAAACAGACAAACCCTTTGGCTTATTTGAAGAGAAAGTTTGGGTTTACCAGCTCAGAACATCTACCTATTAACACACAAGAACACTGAAGAAACACTTATTCCAAATGCAGAAAACATCTCTACACAATGCAAGATGGTTCCACACCATTCATAAAGTCCAAACATGGAGAGCATAACAAGTGGGGATGGAGGAGCTACAGCTAGTTTTGATACTAAAAGAAAAGATGTGCTAGTCACAAACAACACTAGCCACTGTCAACAGTAGGTCTAAAGCACAAGGCAATCTGTTTAAATATGTCTGGCACCTGAAATGAGTTAAACCATGCACAAAAGCAAGTTATCGCTGAAGACACATTGTGTCTTGAAAGAACCAAGGCAATAGAAGGAAAGTGACAAGCTGAATGGGTTTGGGGCATAAAGCAACTGGCAAAACAGGAAGGGGATAGAATTGCAAATCCAAAGACTACAAAAAACTTAAAAAACCAGCATGATTTAAAATGAGAAAGGTTCATGCCAAAGGTCATGCTCTGGAAAGACACTACAGAAGAAGTCTTCCTGCCTAGCCTGTGCTGTTCCTCTACCTCTCAAAGGAAAGACTACAGAATGTGCCCTATGGATGAGTTTCCTTCTAGGCATCAGTCCAAAGACAGATCAGGCTATATGTATTTGGTCCTCACAGCCACTAAAGCATGAAAATTGCAACTAATCTCAAGCCCGTTAATTTTACTTATTTCCTTTTTGCAAGTAGAATTCTCAGTTTTTGGTGTGCTGATCAGCATGAGTGGAACAGCTGTAGTGATATATACAAGCTTGCTTGAAGACATGTTTGAAGAGAAAAAGTAATTAGAGCTAATGATGATTAGAAACAAAAAAAAGCAAGACACGATGGAAAAGCAAGATAACAGCTCTGAATTCTAACTGACAAGTGGTAAACAGGCACTGAATGGGACTTTGTGCAATGGGTATGTTATCATAAATAAAGAGGTGGTCAGGGCAGACATTCTGTATTTAGTGACATCAGATATATTTACCTTACAGTCAATTCCATCTTGACACAACACAGTATGCAGAAGCTTGAAGTGCATGGGTCTGCACAGGAGAATCACTAAAGGGGCTGTAACATTCATCAGCAATTGCCCAAACACACATAAGAGGATGGACACAACATAACTTGCATTGATTCCCAAACAGATAAATATACAGGTGGATAGCACACAAACATCAACCTTAAAAAAAAGTGTTCTCACCGCTTCCAGCTCCTTTTGGGTTTCATCCTCCATTCTCCTAATGTCTTCCATAGTCAGATCAATCCACTTGTCAATCCAACAGAACAGCTGGCGATGAAAGTTGGTAAATATCCTTTTTTCTTGCTTTAAGAAGATAAAGAAAAATTAGACAATAGGCCTACATATTGTCAAAGACTGGTGAAGTGATTGCAGCTGTTCAATCTGAAAAGTTATAATCTTTAGGTGCATGCTGTTTCACACTGCTACAGGTTCAGCCCCCTCACATTCCTAGATCCAATTTAAAGCCATCTCATTTCTCACATGCTTTAATATGGAAAAAAATGAACAAACTTCACTATCAAAAAGAGTTTCAAGGAAGTTCAGCAATTCATGTTACTTGAAAATGCTGAAGAATCTTTCTAAAATCTGTTCTAGCTCCAAGATAGCACTAGACAGAATAAATGTAGCATCACAACAGCTAGAACATTTAGTACAAAAATCTACAACAGAACTGTTGCAGGTTCTGTGCCTACTGTTAATAAAAACCAAGAACGGCCAATTCCTAAAGTCAGAATGCAGCAAAAAGGGAAGTACTTCTGACTCCAAAGATGGCACGCTTGCGATTTGTACCAAATTGGCATCCCAGTAATATCTGACATGCAGTTTCAAAGGTACAAAAACATTGAGAGTATAAATATTCCAGCTAAGGATTCCACAGCCCTTTCATTAAAGTACGCATATAATCAATCGCAGTAAGAATATTTTCACTGTAACTCTTCTACTTAAATTGGTAGGTTACACGTTTCAAAACACCTGCCATCCCCCAAACCCCACTGTGTTATGTTGAAGAACTGCAACTTGCCAGCTCAGTCCACCTCTACTGCCCTGCAATCCCAACTTTTATAATGGGGACTTGAATGAAAGATGCATCATACAAAGCATTCAATTTGCAGAATTACCAGTATTGCTTCCAACTGCTCTGATTCAAGTAGTCGTGTATATACAACACAAAAATCTATTTTACTACTAAAACTGACTTCTCCATGTATTCAGTTACCCAGGTTGCCACCTGAAGTTCACATCTTGTTAATCTACTCCCAGATTTTGCATTGCTCAAGCTGCCGACTGTCCTCAAAAACAATGCTGATCAAATCTAACATACGGTTCTTGACAACTAGCAGGCAGAGGTAACTTCCTCTAAAGAATCAGCTTCAGGTAAAGCAAGGTTAAAAAAAAAAAAAAAAAATTCTTACCTTCAAATACTCCTCATCAGACCATAGAATCACACCTTGGCTCTTCTGCTCAGCTTATTCCCTAACAGTGTTCAGTTTGAAATGTGTGATGGGCAACTCCTTCCCAAAACCACCACCACTCTAAAGACAGTGTTCAATGTCTCCTTATCCTTACTTTGTACTGTGGCCATCACAAACTACATCTCCATCTCATTTTCAATTACTATTGTTTGAAGCTTTTCTCTTTTGCTATCACATTTATTGAAATTCATAAGCATTTAATGCAGTTAGCTGTGTGGTCCAGTCAGAGCTAAGAGCCCTGGCTACCACGATGAAAAAGGTCTGGCGTTGGTTGTCTGTGAGGAAACACCATGGCTAATTGGTAATAGAATATCATGTTTTGGTTAACTCACTGTTACAGCACATTTTCTCTGGATTGGAAGGAACTGGCATGATGGTCTAGATTAAACACTTTGCCTATACTAAGTTTACATTCTAAATGTTTAGTCACACTTTCAAAAATATTTTATAATTCAAATTCTGATAATACAGCAGTAACAAAATAAAACGCAAACACAAATTGACAAAACACCACAATTGCCAACTAAATCCTAGTGCATTGGATTCTACCTGCGTCACACCTGGTTTTGCAAGCATTCCATTAAAAAAAAAAAAAAAAAAAAAAAAGGTTTATAATTAGAAGAAAAAAAATAAGAGTTTCACAAGAAAACTAGAACATAAAATACTAGAGAAACATTAGCACACATTTTTTGCAACTTTCAACTTATGAAAAAAAAAACCAAAGAACGAACTCTCTTCCTGTCAGGTGTTGTTGCTTGCAAAATCAAGTGTTAAACCCACGTGATGACACACTTTGCTTCTACCTTTGCTTTTTTAACTTAGTTATTCTACTAACACCAGTGAAACACCATTGCTAGTAGATCAAGACACGAATGGCTGTACTTGCTGAAGAAAAGAACAGAAATTGCTTGACTGTGAGCAACAGGAAACTTCATCACTGTTTCTCCTCAAAAACCCCCACATCAACACAGAACCACCCTGCCTACTTACCTGCCCACCTCCAACCCTATCTCCCCAGCAACATCCCTGCAAGGGAGAAGCACTTACCTTTTGTATAAAGTTTTCAACTTTGTTCTGCAGTCCCCACCATTTAAATTTGATAGTCACCAACTTGTAAGCACACATTTTAGGACACTCTTCATCAGTTGCTAGCTCTTTCTGTTTATGGATAATGGGAAGGAATTTTTAATTTTTTAAGAATTTACTTCAGTCAATACATTTATTAGAAATTATAATTCTAAGTATTCTATTAGAACTATAAATTATGTTAATTTATAGTAAAGTAAATTATGATTATAAATTATAATTATTATAAATTATAATTCCAAGTATTATTAGCGTTAAAATAATACTTAGAACTCTAAGTATTAGTAAATACTTAGCACTGCACTATGAACATGAGGTAATAGGGATTAACAATCAGGTTAAATCTGTAAAACAATTCCATCCATGTTGCAAACATATACTATAATCTTAGTCTTAACAAGGATTTCATTTTCACAATTTCCACTGTAATATACTTTCTGACATTCTGAAAGGACAATGAAGCTTGATTACAATAGCTAACACCAAATTATTTTTTACTTTTTGGTCTATTGCACAAAGGCAATTATAATCTGTGTTGTACCAAGTTGCTCAGTACAATGGTGGAAAACACATACTAGAAAAGATTCAGATAATAAAAAGCACATAATCACCCCTCAAGTTTGCTTCTCACAAAAGCATAAAACTTGACCTTATTGCAGTTCTGCTTTGCCCATACAGACACTGGCATGCTCACCCCTCTTCCTCACAACTCCCTCCTGCAGACAATGCCAGAAGGGTATCTCTTTACCCAGGTGTAGAGATAATTTCTAGTTGTGGGGCATAACTTAGATATTAATTTTTGCATAATGAATTGCAGACCTTCTGACTGCTACTATGAGAAAAACAGGGAGAGAACTCCTTTATTATCAATGGCAACAGGCGGCCATAAGACCAACTTAAACTCCAAAGACTGCTTGGAAGCAGCTCCAGCGCAAGGACTTCATGCAAAAGAAGGATCCCCAGAAGTATGAACTGCGGGAAACTCAAGAGACGCCCACCGCTGTTTCCTACAATTCCTCTGTTTCTGTTATAGTTCCTACATCTAAACAATTTTGAAGTACCTGTAACATCATTACACAGTGATTTTCCTACAATTCATGCAGTCAAATTCATGTAATCCAAGAGACCGTATCATGTTTTTAGTTTAACAAAGCATGTTAGGTTACTCTAAGCCTTGTAAAAGAGGAAGGAAAAATAAGGGAGGAAAAAAAAAAAACCAAACACAACCCCAAAAGGAAGCTGATAGTAGCTTAAAAAAAAAACCAAAACAAAACCCCCTGTGTGTTAGGCTTGAATAACAAGCAATTACTGTAAGAAGTTCACAGATTTTTAGTCTTTATATTTGCAACAAAATTCTAAGTAGAAATAACTTTACGGCATATTTAAGCTGGATTTCTTTTAACCATGAAATGGACAACTCCTGTTGGTCATGCACACAGTAAAAAATATTTACTGTGATATATATCTAACATAAAAATCTTGGTGAATAATTCACATTTATTTAATGAAGAATTTTTATCACAAATACTCATCACCAGAGAGCACTTAAATGAACACCAATTATCCTCAGAAGACTGATGTTCTATTCACAAGCAAAAAACAAATTGCTGTTGTTGTTTGGTGTTCCCAAACAGCACCAGTCTATGTCCAGGCATTAGTAAAAGGACAGAACTAAATGGAACATACAAACTCAGTGCCACCAGTTCCAGGCATTCAAAAGTTCTCCTCCTCATTTTACAGCCATTTTTAAAAAACAAACCAGCAACTCCTCACTTTTTTGGGTCACACAGGCCCAAACAGGCCATTCCTGCATTAGCCTCCTGCTTCCTTCCTGAGCAGGAAGGAACAACAAACACCTAAGGCAGGATGCACATTTTCCGCACAGTTTAAAAATATAAACCCTGCAACAATTTTACCCTGCTAGCAAGAATACTTAGCCCAGATAGAAAGAGTATTACAATAATGAGAGTTTGAATACATGACTCCCCTCATTGTCACCTCAAAACACACAATATGTTCATTTTTCCAGGAGATTCCAGCTAATGCTCAGGCCCAGGACAAACCCACAAGTCAGACCAGAGGTCTACCTGGCTGAGTATTTTGACAGCAGCTAATGGCAGAAACCTACGTAAATATATAAAACACAAGGAAGAAAATACTGGTAATTCACTTAGAAATTCTACCAATTTCCAGTTACTTAAGCTCAGAAACTTTCTGAAGCAGAACTATTTTCTGTCTTCGGACACACAAAGGGAAGAATGAAGGCTGTGTAGGTATGTGTAGATTGCAAAATCATGGCATCGCTGAGGTTGGAGGGGACCTTCTCTGATCACTGGCTGCAGGAGCCCTGCTCAGGAAGGGTCACCTACAGGAGGCTGCCAGGACTGTGTCCAGTCAGGTTTTTAGTATCTTCATGGAGACTCCACCATCTCTCTGGGCAACCTGTTCCAGTATTTGACCACACTCACCATGAAAAAGTTTTTTCGGGTGTTCAGATGGAATTTCACGTTATTTTTGTGTCTGTACAATCGAACTGTCACAGGATGAATTTTCATCATGTTGAAAAGATGACGGGAACAGCTTTGAGAACACCGCTTAGGTCAGTGGTATACATCGACTGCACCCTCGGCTCTCATTAAGACAAACTGAAATATGTGGAGCACCCACGAGGTAGCTTTGCCAGCTTTTCTTCTGGTAATGCAGCGTAACGGCAGTGAAGTGTCAGCTTCAGTAGCACACACCCTTTCTGCTCTGCTGAAACTCTCAATGGTCCTGTTATGGTTCCCTGTGTTGCCGTATTGTTGCCTGTCCTCTCACAAAAACCTGGTTCCTTATTTTTTTCCCTAGGTTAATTGCCATGCAGCATTAAACCCACTGTACTGGCATATACGAAAGTAGAGGAGTGAATGGTCAGTGCTGCACAAACATGCTCTGGAACTACAGCTCATTCCACAGCAGGACAAGAGACACCTTAAGTCCTCAAATTCAGGCTGCTTTGATTTATGGTCTCAGGCCAGCTGAGAACAAGTGTGGTACTACGTAGTGTGACATGGGGACTCTGCTCTGTCAGACATGGTGGTCAGTTATAGGAAATTAGAGATCAAGAGCTTGCTGGTCCAATGCATCCTACTCGAATATTTGATGCTTATCTTGCTGCTTTGCAAAAACTAGTGGTAAAATAACTAATGGTGACATCTAAAGTAACGAACTAGAAGAAAATTCACACCTCTCACGGGAAGCTCTTCACACTGTATTTGACAGAAACATTCATGCTATATTTAGAACTTTTTTGGGTAATGAAAGACTGAATGCTTTTACAAGAAAATTTAAGAAACTGGGGCACCATTTGCAATACATTCAAAAAAACCTCAGCATTTTACTGAAGCATAATTCATCACAGTACACACTAAACACAAGAAGTAAAATTATGCTACTGTCAATGAAACATTTCATTTATGGTAATGACAAAAGTGAAGAACTATATTCTAATTGGTAACTAGGGGCTTATTCCTATTCATTCCAGCATACAGCAGTTAGTTTCTATGAGGATATCTGGTGTAGCAGACAAAGTGTATTTCTTTCTGGGATGTGCATATATACATGAATTTTGATGGCTGTCTGTGGAAGGATGTGCTTTGTGACTGGGGCAGGGATGTGCTGGCAAGTTTTGCATTGCTGCTCAGGTGTCTTTGGGTTCCATGTGGTACATGCGGGTCCACAGGAAACTTGTTTCTGAATTTGCATCAAGCAAGGTTCTGGAGGAAATGGAAGAGGACCTCAGGCAACAGATTCTAAGAAAAGTTATTTCAAGATAGGACCATCTTTATGTATGCAGCAACTGTTCAGGCTAAATTGTTAAGAAAAGTATACAGGCGAAGGTATATATGGGTGACACATACGTATTCTGACACTGCAGCGCTAGTACTCATGCCGCCTACTAAGGAATCAGTTCTCATGCACGACTTTCCTGTAGTTGAGTATCTAAGCAAAGCAAATTCATCCTGGATGTGACTAAGTGCTAAGCTTTCACACTGCAGTCATACTGACAGCCACATAAGAATTGGTAAATGACCAAAGAATGTGGAAAATTGATTTCCCAAACCAACTCAGATTACATATGCCAGACTGAAAACTTGAAGAACATTGTGCATGCATGCACAGATGCATCTACCCACACATGCACAAATGTAAACAGGGTGTGTTGTCTCACTGGGGGAAAATATTTATTATGAAATACTGCAGGTTTTCATGTGTATTTTATATAAACTCCATACAAGTGAAAAATACCTAGATATTCAATATGGCAAGGTGAAGACAGGCTTAGATTTAGTTGCCACTATCTTCTGCTAGTTTTTTGGTAATTCTAAATAAAACATACACATGTACTATCTTTCACCCTGCTCTAAGAAATACACAGTTATAACCATTTAAATATAAGGAAGTTTCCAACTAATTTTTTTGCATTTTAAGTCACCTCCAGTGGCTACCATAGCAGGCTGACGACTTCCATGGAATTCATCATAGTGTATATTCAAATGTCCATCCTTGAGTAAGGACAAAGTTCATCCAATTTAATTTGCATAGCTTTGGTTTTAGTGATGTTAAACAAGTAGCAGACAATACCTTTACTTACTAACACAACTGGAATTTAAGCTGAATACAAAAAATAAAAGTATTCAATTTCTGCCTGCTGTTTTAAGACTAACATTGCTAAGGCTAGTCTCTAAGGAACAATGAGCTTTTTTTTTCCTGCTGATAAAGACTTCATAAGGTTGTAACATCAGTTCTTAGTACCTTCCAATTTGGCCCCAAAGGTCCTCTCTTCGTCTTAACCGACTGGAATAATGCAGGGTCTTCATCAGCTTTGTAGTCCTATAAAATAAAAAAAAACCCCAGGAGTTAGGAAAAAAAAGAAAACAAACCAGATTCAATATCCCACTGCATTAAGCTTCTGTTCAAGACTACCAAATTGATTCTCCTGAGTGGTCTGGAGCAGGACAGGTGAAGCACATTTGTTAGGCTGACTTAAGTTTGTGTTGAATACTCCATCACACCCGCTCATTCACTGCATATCACCAGTGTTGCTCATTATGTTTATACTACAATAGTATGCCAGGACTGCCTTCTAGGTCAGAATTTTCTTGTGCTGTGCACTGTGTGACAAACACTATCCTACCTGTTCTGTAAACTTTTGAGAGGAAGAGAAAGCAATAATACAGAAACTAGTGTGCTAACATTTTCCAAGCTGCAACATACGTCCGCTCCTGAGAACAGAGAACAAAAAGGGAAGGTGGCATAAGTGAGCTAACTTGCAAAATTAGAAACTGCATAATCTCAAGTCTGTGAAATATCACCAGGCTAAGGACAGAGAGGGCACAAGGGAGCAGTCTGAGTGGCACTGCTTTACAACAGACATCACTGCTTATCAAGTCATACACAGTGGGGGGAAAAAAGCTAGTATCTATAATCGAGTTGAAAATGACAAATGCTTCCAACATATGGATTTACTTAATTTTACTGATGAGGGGTATGAAAATTATTATTTGATATAGATGCTACTTTGGAAATTAGGAAAGGATTAGAAACACTGACCTCAGTAACTGAGAACACATAAGGCTTCAACAATGTATGAAAAACATCAACCTAAGAATACCATTACACTCGTGCAACCAAGGAGAACCGTAAAAGTTTAAGTTGGTTTAAAGTTGAATAAAGGCTTGGTGGGTGCTACAGAAAAGCCCAAGAAAGTTTAGCAGAGTTTAAGGTCTCCTTTTAAAAACAAATTTCAGTGAAGACAAAATTTGCAGAACATGGAGTAAAAAATACCACCAGAAAAGTAGCTACTGGCATTTCCCCCCAGTCCTGCATCAGAGAGAGGTCACAAGGAATCACATTTGTAAACTGCTTCTAAAGTGAATTAAAACTAAACCTTTACCTTTCTAATGCATCCCCCTACATTCAAAATTAAATACTATCAGCAACAAGATAGACATAAATTTTAAAATGGCTCTCTGAATATTGAAACTGAAATATTGATGTTTCTTCTGAGACATACTAAATCACCTAATTACATCTTTGCTGCAGAAGTAGTGTGTTTTGGAGAGCTTGCTTCCCTAGACAACAGATTTACAAAGTTCTTGTAGACAAAAGCATGAACATAAGCAGGTGTAAAATAAACCCAAAGACTGTAACATTATAGAGCAGAAATTGTCAAATGGAGTTATACAGAAGACCACTCTAATCTAATATTCTGCCTTAGTGGCCAGTAACAGATGCTTCATGGAAGGATGCAAATAACCCAAGACAGAGCTTACTCCAAGCAGTGAACAGTTTGGTCTTCCCTATTCTGTGGGGTTTTTTTCTGGAAAGGATATAAACTCTTCCTTTATAGAGGATCATATAATTGGGTATTCCTCTCCACTTTTATTCTTGGCCTCAGTTGCACCCTGTGGTAATTACTGACTAATGAACTATGTACTGTGCAAAAGTATTTCCCACTCCCATTCTTCTGAAGGGATTTCATATTTATTCTACATATTTGTTCACTAGAAAAATCCCAAATGAACCTGGGAAAAACAATCCACACAAAAGAATTACAATCAACTTTCCTCAGCCCTCCCAAAACAGCTCCATTTCCGTTTTTCATGTTTAACTCATGTAACTTGAATTCAACAGATGGTCCTACTGCATATACAGTGGAGGAACTATTACATGAATTAATTGTTTCAGCTGTCAGAAGTATTGAAGATCACATGTAACATGCCAGTTTTCAAATCTAGATTATTCCATTGGCACAGAGGAACAAAAGCTACTTCTAGACTGAAATTCCAAATCCACAGGCAAGGCTACACAAATTAGTTTTTAATGCTTTCATAACCATTTTGACATTTACAATGCACTTCTTGCAAGCTATATGGAACTGGAAAATCCAGGAGGTCCTCTCAGAGCAATCTGATTTCACTTACAGAAAAATCAGCTGTTATTCTCTGATACTTTCTTCTCTGCAATTTTTCTCATTGTTCACAGTTCTTTTATTGTACCTACCTACATATGTATTAAAATAGGCTGAAGAAACCTTCGGCCATTCTGTAATTAACATATCTAGAAACCATTAACTAGTATTCACATAAACTTCCATATTAAGTGTTCAAATATATACTTTAAGAATTGAGCAAATATTTCCTAGGAACATCTAAGTGAGTCAAGACATTCAATCACATTGCTAATTATTATGTTTTATGAACTTCCACAAAATAGTATTTTCCTCTACTCCTCCTGCTAAAATGAAACAATACGTTTATTTAAAGAACTCATATAATAGCCAGCCAACTTTAGCAGGATGCTCCCACAGGTGCTAAGATAATACAATACACAGGGACAATTTGAGGAATCAGCATTAGCACTGTACATTAACATTTAAATTCAACGACACTTAAATGTAAGTCCACTCAAGTTATTATAATTGCAGAAAGACTAATAGCAATATTTGCCATCTGAATTTTAGTAAAAAACCACTTATTTTACTGGAATAAAGCACATGTCCTTTTTACAGACATCAAGAAGAGCAAACATATTACTTCATGTATGATAGCTTCAGCATGCAGTATACTGCCCTAACTCTCAATTACTGCCACATGTGAGCAATAGCACTGAGCAAGACAGCCAGCTGGCTTTGTTCGCAGTCTGTCCTCTCCAGGAAACCAATGGGGGAGGCAAG
>JAVJGG010000088.1:13234582-13249638 GCA_035590195.1 Aviceda cuculoides | reverse complement strand
CATACCGAACTCAAAACACAGCACTGTACCAGCTACTAGGAAGACAATTAACTCTATCCCAGCTGAAACCAGGACAAATGGTGACATTGTATTGGTAGCCTCATTAGTAAAACTGTTTAGTTAAGCAATAAAATAATGCCAGGCTCTATTCTTTATAGCTTTGGATTAGAAAAAGCGTCACATCTCATGAGCAATTTATAGCTCATCAGTCTCAGAACACACAGGAAATAAATTATAAGAGAAGGATGAGCTTAGAATGATGCCTATAAACTTGATTTTTCAAGACAGGAAACAATAACCATGATAGTAACTGAGGGCACTGAACATTAATGGATGGTCTCAGTATGCTTGATATAGAATACGCCATACAATACTTCTGTACTTTGCATTAATACCACCATGCCCTAATGTTCTTATTTGTTTATGTTGTCTAACAGCACACACAATCTTTTAAGATACAGATATAGCTTTACAACCTTCTGTGAGATAGGAAAGTGCTATTAGCCCTGTTTTGCAGATCAGAAATTGTGGCACAGAGGCCATCTTGTCTGAAATCCTGGAAAATACTATTGACCTTTAGAAATAAAGAATGATCCTGGTTCTGCTTCTCCTAACCTTTGTACCCATCGTAGTACAAAAGCAAATGGCATAAAGGTAGTATAAGTCTAAATTCTAAGCTTTCACATAACTCCTAGAAATGGTACCTTCTGGTCTCAAAAGCAGTATGAAACATGAAGGCACCAGGGGGGTGAGATATTCTTCAGAGCGATCTTTTACCTTTAAAGGCTTATCTCAGCCTAAATAAGGCAGATTTGTTTACTGTCAAAGTGTCTTATCAACTTTACCCTTCAATCTTGCCTTAAGGTGGAAGATCAAAACATATAAAGGGTTAGGCAGATACTTGTTGAGTTTCCCAGCTTTGTACAATAATGATTTCTTGCTATTAACACATTTTTACTCACAATTTATGACAAAATCACACACAGTTTAGAATGGCATTTCTGTTTGTTAAAAAAAAAAATAAATAAAAGAAAAAATTAAAACACTGAATTAGCAAAGATTCTTCCAAGATAATGAAAAAAGACTGATTAAAGCTTTCTAAGCTAGATGTCTAATACATGTAAGTCAGCACATATAGCATATGTAAGGTCTATTGTCTAGGAGTAGCCCAAGAAAAATTTGCTCTAATAAAACCACTATGTCCATCAAAAAAATGGATTCCCCACCAAAAATTAAATTAATCAAAAGGATTATCTCATGAGGACAATGAAAATAAAAAAAAAATATATCTATTTCTCAAAACAGTATGATCCTGGGACATTCAAGCAATTTGTAAAATCAATTCTAAAATGTGTTTCTTAAACATACACTAGATACCTGAGGATACAAAAGAGGCTGAATAAAAAAGAAACCAAACAAAAAAAGGATGAAATCCTTTAGCTAGGAAAAGCTGAACTGCAAAGGAAAAGTATCTGAGAAAATTTGTCAATAACTATATGCATATGGAGTGTCAAGGTTTAACCCCAGCCAGCAACTACATAGCCACTCACTCACTTCCCCCCTCACACAGTGGGATGGGGGAAGGAATTGGGGAAAAAAAGTAAAACTTGCGGGTTGAGATAAGAATAGTTTACTAGAACAGAAAAGAAAAAAAATAATAATGTCAATGACAACACTAATAATAATAATAAAAGGATTGGAATATGCAAGAAATGCACAATGCAATTGCTCACCACCCACCAACTGATGCCCAGTTAGTCCCCAAGCGGCGATCCCCCCATCCCCACTCCACCAGTTTATATACTAGATGTGATGTCCCATGGTATGGAATATCTCGTTGGCCAGTTTGGGTCAGCTGCCCTGGCTGCATCCTGTGCCAGCTTCTTGTGCCCCTCCAGCTTTCTCACTGGCTGGGCTTGAGAAGCTGAAAAGACCTTGATTTTAGACTAACACTACTTAACAACAACTGAAAACATCAGGGTGTTATCAACATTCTTCGCATACTAAACTCAAAACGTAGCACTGTACCAGCTACTAGGAAGACAATTAACTCTATCTCAGCTGAAACCAGGACACCCAAAAAAAAATGAGCATACCAAAAAACCCACGCAGCCACTTAGAAATATAATTCCCAAACAACAAGCATCATGACAACAGAAAAAGAAGCCATACAACGCACATGATTTCAGAAACTACACAACAGAGTGAACTAGTGACTGCTCTAATATCACTGAACAAAGACAAAGAAACTGTAGGAAAAGAACCTCTGGACAAATAGAATACACGGAGAACAGCTAATGCTTTCATAGGGGACGTTTACTTTCCAAAACCAGCAGCCTTCTCCAAAGGCATAAAGTAAGCATGTAGATCAGGGCCATTTTGTTACTATGACGTAGCCAAACTTAAAAAAAAAAAAAATTCCTCAAGTTCCATTACCTAAACTTCATAAATATATTAGCATAAATGGAAAGTCTCTCTCATGGAGTCATAAGCAGTAAAAAGAGAGAAATCAAAGGCCAGAAACCGCACATTTTCATAACCCACCCTACAAGTGTGGGTCCCAAAGAATTTCTGCTAACTAATCCTTAACTGTCTAGGAAAGGGGGCAAACAAGTAGAGTTGAAAGGATGTCAGCCTACAGATAACCAGAGTTATCAAAGTTCGCATAAGAGTTTGAGTACAATGTCAGCCTTTATTTAATGAAGTCAGGACTTTGCAAAACTGAATTTCTGGGAGATGAAATGGAAATTAAAATTTGAATCACATGGTGAAAATTAGTCCCAGGTATTCCTACACAACAACAGGCTACACCGTGAGTTTGAATTTGAAAATATTTTCTTGAAATATTTGCTAAAAGCGCAAATGGTGTTAGAGGTTACCAAAAAAGAAAGAATGTAGAAACATCAGAAGAGACTTAAGACTCTGGATTAAACCACTCTGCACTCATCGTTTTGATACTCTGTAGGTCAAATATACAAAAGGAAAAAAAAAAAAAAAAGAAAAAAAGAGGATAATGCACTGAAAATAGTTCCAAGGACTTCCACATATGAAATGGCTTCTACATGGAGATGGACTTAAAGATAAGGACTCTCAGCTTGGAAAGATATGCTAAAGAGGAGGTAGGGGAAGAAAAAGAAAATATGATCAAAATCTGTAAGATAAATTGTGCAGAAAATATAAATAGGAAACATCCCCACCCCCAACAAATTAATTAAATTGTCAGTCAGGCAAAAAGAAAATATCCCCATACCATCTAACACTCTACAGAATTCATGATGTCATAAAGATCAAAAGTATAAATGGGTTAAAAAATGGATTAGATGTGGTCATGGGCATATACATGGGTAATAAACACAACAGGCCAGATACAACTAGTAGCTCTGGAAGTCTTTAAATATAGATTGATCTTTCAGAGATATGCATCTTCCAGCTTCTAGTATATACTTCCCAAGTTTCTTATCCTTCCACAGGTATCTGCTACTGGACACTAACAGGATACTGGGTTAGATGGATCTTTGTCCTGAGCCAAAAATATAACTTATTTTAGCATACCACCATCTGTCAGTCTTCAGTACAAAGGAAACTGGCAATATCAAAGGCAGGCCATGTAATCCAATAGTGCAAGAGGGCATACAGCATGAGCAGTGCTGCTCACTAAGAGTACTTCAAACAATAAATACTTAAGTTCAACACACAGTAATAAGCACAACTCTTTGCTTACACATACTGTGATCAAGCAAGCACTCTGACAGATGACAGCATTGTAGCTGTCTGCCACAATTCCAGGCATGGAATAGGGAATGCACAACATACATTTACCTGCCAGGTCAGCTCTAAGGTCATATGGAATGTCTGAAAGAACAATGGGCAGCAAAACGCTTCCTCGCTGCATTAAAATAGGCAAGACACATTTAATTTGGTTTACAGGGAGGTTCTCCAAACAATGTATTTTCACACATGTAAATCCACAGATCATCTGTTAAACATTAGTTAAGCAACAGTGCAGGTTATACACCTATGTTAGTAACGCAAATGGAAATTTATGAAGCGGAAACCTTTCCCCTTCCCACGCCACAGCCTTTCCTCTCCTTCCTCTACTTTTCTGCAAAGGAATCCTCTCCCCACAATGCTGGATATCTAAGTATTTATTTTCAGAAAGTAACAATTAAATAGTATAAAGAAAGTCTCCTTGCACAAAATTGAGATAATAAAATTTATTGTGTGAACACAAATTGCTGTCAGTATTAGCACATACCATTTTTCTACTACCTAAAATTAATGATTAGACACAGAAGAGTCCAGCTTCTAGAATTAAACAAACCAGACAACAAGCCCAGATGTGTAGAAAGCAACAGCAGTAAAAACAAAGAAGTAAGGCAGGCACATAAATAAGTACAGTGAAGCTGCCCTCTAAAGTTGCATAAAGCAGCATCTAAAATTAACATGTCCTACCTTCTTACGCAGATTAACCATACACACTACGAAAAACTGGACACAAGCCAGCAACATGTGCTCGCAGCCCAGAAAGCCAACTGTATCCTGGGCTGCACCAAAACCAGCACGGCCAGAAGGTTGAGGGAGGGCATTCTGTCCCTCCGCTCTGCTCTGGTAAGACCCCACCTGCGGTACTGTGTCCAGCTCTGGGGTCCCCAGAACAAGCAGACACAGATGGACCTGTTAGAGTGGGTCCAGAGGAGGGCCATGAAAACAATCTGAGGGCTGGAACACTGCTGCTGTGCAGAAAGGCTGAGAGAGTTGGGGTCGTTGAGCCTGGAGACATGAAGGTTCCGCGAAGATCTCACTGCAGCCTTTCTATATATAAAGGGGGCTTATAAGAAAGATAGAGAAAGACTTTACCAAGGCCTATAGTGACAGTACAAGAGGCAATATTTTTAAACTGAGAGGGTATATTTAGATTGGACATAAGCAAGAATTTTTTTTATGATGACAGTAGTGAGGCACTGGAACAGGTTGCCTAGAGGAGTTGTGGATGCCCCATCCCTGTAAAGTGTTCAAGGTCAGGTTGGATGGGGCTTTGAGCAACCTCATGTAGTGAAAGATATCCCTACCCATGGCAAAGGCATTGGACTAGATGATCTGTGAGGGTCCCTTCCAACCCAAACATATGACTACAAGCTGGTTAACAAAAACCTGACAATAGTGGGGAAAAGAATGGGAGCTATTACAAATATTAAGTGTTGTCCTGTCAGCAAAATCTCAGCATGGCAGATAAAGCTTAACTACAAATCCTTTCATGTATTTATTTCAGTAGAATTTGATACAATCACATTCAGGGTGCTACTGTCTTTTCTGTGCAAAGATCTATTGAAAAGGCAAGTTGAAAGTGTGCATGCCCAGCACTAAACTTTGCTAAACTCACTTCTTCATCTCATCGCCTACTTCTATCACACATGTAAGCAAGATAAGACTCCACACAATCCTGGTGAAGACACTCCTTCCAAATATACACCCATGCTCTGCGGTTAAATTCAGTGAGTAACCACATGGTCTGACTAATAAAATCTGTCCTTCTTAATTTTTGCTTCTTATATCAAGATACTAAGCTTAAAGTTCTCAGGCAAAAGACCACAGACTCCTATGCATAGACTTCTGGTTATATCCAGGACACTTATGTTTGTCAAGACGATCACTAAAGATGAAACTGAAAAAGTAATCCCACAGCTTTCAGAAGAGACGAGCAGTTCATGTTTTGAAAACTACTCTGATGAACAAAGTTTAAAAATAAAAAAAACAGGACTAGATTTCAATGGCAAAACCTGATTGTTCCTTTTGACTTTACCATAACCCCAAGAGTGAAGAATGTGTGGAGGGACAGAATTTAATTTAAAGAATTTGTAACCAAGAAGTAGCAGCAGAAGCACGCGAGTAGGTTAGTGGAGACACTGTGCTCTGTCATGCAGGACAGCTGGGTTAGATTCTTGCACTTGGTCTCATCCACCACGATAAGCACAAAAATGCTTGCTTGACCAAATCAATTACTTTATCTACAATTAAAAGTAAAAACTACACTTGTGCCAAAAGCCTGTTGCCCTTTGCATCTCAGTTGTACAACCAGAAGTCAAATTCAGTAGACAGAAGTTGTAAATGCATTTACTAAGTGTGGAATTTTGGAATGAATGATTCTATTCAAGACAATTTTTATTTATCTGTTGGGTAAATTCCACACTATTTTAGTTTATTCACAATCAACACAAAACATCAATAGAATTAGCTGCATGCTACATCCATATCTCAATAGCAGAGCATTTACTTACTCCTGGTTCTACTTGAGTTCTATCTGCAATATCAATATGGACAACTTCAACAGTCTTCCATGTGTTTGGATCTAAATTGTGCACCTGCAAAAAGAGAAAAAGGAATGATTTCCATGCTGTCACCTTACACAGTGATGTATCTTATGCAGTACGTATGCGTGCCATGGATTTTTTTCTGGCCTTCATAAAAGCAGTGTCCTCAAAACCTATCCTTTCTTCCTCTGCCTTTTTAAAAAGGAATAATCTCCACAGTTACAGTTTAAATTCACTCACTAACCAATTTTAAACCAGCACAAAGCCTTCACTTCTTGTGCATTCAGGAAATCTGGATTTAAGATTAAGCTGTATTCTTCTTTCACATTCGTTAGTGCTAATGAAATCAAGCTCTAATTAGAAAAATTACCCATTTGGTAATCTGCATGAGCTTTTTGATCTAGAAAGAAGCTGCACAAATTCTAAAGTGCAAATAGGGCAGGTTTCAATAACCTGACTAAATCAAGTAGGTTCCCTAAATCATAGGGCTGCCTTTAATATAGACCAGATGAAGTGTGTGTTGTATGAAGGCATATAAAGGTCTGAAGATGTAATCAGCTTCGCACCTGTAGTCTGTCAGGCATACCTAAACTTGCAATTATAGCAAGCAGAGCTGTCCAAGAAATATTCTCCTTCACTGTAGCATATCCATTGCTACAGTTCATCCAAGCACTGAAAATATACTGACAACTATTCCTTCATGAATGGTTTATGAATAAGTTTGTCACTACAGTAAAAAAAACTCCTGAAGAGACCTGTGAACCAAATCAACTGTTTAGAGAGGAAAACAAGAGTATTGCCAGCCTGGAAAATTTGCAGAAGCTGCTTCAATAGATAACTCTACAGAAGTGTATGCAGATAAACTCCAATAGCCTTGTGAAACCTGATTTCAAACAAACTTGTCAGACGAAGTAGCACTAGCATGTCTAAGGTAAAAGAACATGAAACTAAAAAGAACTTCCTGAAAATCTATTTAAATATTTGAGTGAGAATTAATCATCTGCATTGGCCTCAACACAAAAAATAAAAACATTTTCTTGTTCTTGCATCTCATTAGGTGAGACAGCTGACCACGTTAGAAGGATTTGAATAATGCTTTTCTTGTTTTACATTATCACTGGTAGGGCTTTGACTTTACGCAGTAATTATCCACCATTACCAGGCATAGAATACTTTATCTGGATGATTATATGTTGAAAATATTACTAATGCTTGGTATCCAAATCCCAACTCACATTCTCTGATGTCCCCAAATCTGGTTTATGCCAGGTCTCAATTTTTATGAAGAAGTCATCTTTCATATATTCATTCTGTAAGAATTAAATCAAAAAGCAAGAGTCTGATTACACCTCTGTACTTAAAGCTTAAATAAATGTTATTTACATAAGTCACTACAAAGCCTTGACTATCAACACATTCTAAATAATAACATTAAATTATATTAATTATAAATTATAAAATTAAATATAAAAGAAACAGCCCCCTTACCTACATGCAGAAATAGGTACAATGAGATAACTAGTACCTAAATCTTAAGTGTCAGCTGTGGCAGTAAGTACTAAATTAAAACCAGTTATGTTTGAGAAATCTATCTCTAACTCTTGCATACAAATAGAAATCATACTGTCATTTACCATCTTTCTTCCCCAACCCTGAAATTCTTTACCTCTATGTTCAAGTAATTTTCAAATTATGAACACTGCAGTTAAGACATAACCCCTAAAATATATTTGCTTGAAATTTTTAATAAATGAGACTATTCTGAGGCAGGGGTAATAGCTAATAAACATTAGATGTTACTGTATAGCACAATTATGATTATAAAGGTCAACCTACCACTGAATTGTATGTCTAAAGACTAGCACAGAATGCTTCCAATTTCAGAAGTAAGAAAGCATATACCAATGTGCACACGTATCATGATGAGTCAAGCTAAACAGTTCACAAACTGATTTGTTACTCCTTATGTTGCATCCACCTAGTGACAATCTAAATCAAGTTTGCAAGTGAGCAGATAAAGCAATTTAACATTAAACTTATAAGCTTCCTTAAACAGGTCACCAAAATATATACACAGGGAAATAGTCTTAATGATCTCTTTCCCATGCATCTTAAATAAAACCCCCAAAAAACCAAGCCCCCAGCTATGAAAATCCGTTTACATTCTCAATTAACCCATTTTAACTGAGGCAGGATTTCACTTTACAGAAATGGGATTTCAGACAGTTAGGGACTGATTTTATTTCAATGCTCTTCCTGCATTCAAGAGTGTAGAAACCTCCAATTTGGATTTTTTTTCTTTTTTTTTCCTTCCCCTTTTTTAGCCTTATGTCTTACCAGGACAGATATTATGCAGCTGTAATGCTAAGTAAAGGCATAAAAGAAGATATAAAAAATGAAAGCATTTCTCTGACAAGTTATAGTTCTAATTATAGCTATTTGCAGACAAATAAAGTAACAAGGAGCTCTATGCCAGGAACCCTCGCAAGGCATATATAAAAGGTTGGAGCTAGCTTGCTAGAGTCACAGTCAATTGTAGCAGTAATAACAGATAAAATATATTTTAAAAAACCCAACACAGGACTGATAGTAATTCAAATACTCACTGTTACAACTGGTCATTGGAAACACATGCAATGAAAAGGAAACACAAAGTGTTATTAGATACAATTGTTTCTGAAAAGTCTCACATAAAATGATTGCTTCACAGTATAAGAAACATTCAAAACCAGTCTAACAGAATTTGTGTGCATCATGTCAGCAGAGTTGAGCAGACTTTGTCTTGCTGGCCTTAACCTTAGAAGTTTGTTATAAGATATTTCAAAGTATTCAACAGAAACACAAAAGAAGTAGAGCCTACTCTTAGAACTTACGCAATTAAAAGTATTAAAATAAAGCAGTCACCTTATTCTAACAGACTATGAAGAATTAAATTCCTCTCAAACTCTGTTCTAGGCCTTAAGAGAATCATCTTTTCAGTCTTACCCTAGGGACACTGGATACTAAGACTCTGGAGGAACCAGTAACTGGTCCATCGAGGTTGCTCTTCAGAAGCACCTCTCATTTTCAGAAGAGGAGATCTCACAAACACAACATTAAAATTTGAAATATATTTTCCACTTGATAGCATCCTCTTTTCTCCTAAACCGTTTAAGACCATCCCCCAACTGAACACTGACAACAAAACACACAACAGGAGACCTACTTGTTCTACAGTAGGGATACGCATTCCAAGCCTTCTCATGGAACACCAGGGAGCCTTCTGGAGCAATCATCCTCACAAAACCAGGAACTTTACTGTGAAAAACAAACATTGACAACATTTTTTAAATTTCTGCCAGCTGAAATTCCTCACTGATATCTTCCACGCTAATAAGAAAGGCACATTCTACCTAAGCACCTTAAAGGTTATGATGTACAAGTTACCCACAGTTAAATATGTTGGAACTCTAGCAATGTTACTGATCACAAAATAATGAAGAAAAAGAACAGGGAAGGTAATAATCAGATAATTGAGAGTGAGCTAGAAATAATTTTGGAAGCACTATGATCATGATGAAAGCTGTGCTTTCTTTTCAAGGACAGCAAAGACAAGTGTTGAGGGAGAGCTCTGCCCAAGACATGCCACATCAAAACTCAGGTTCATCAGTAAGCAAGCTTGTAACCTGGCTGGCCTGCAGCCTAGATGGAAGGCCATTCAGCTATTTCAACCATGCCTGAAGAGGAAAACTGCAGCTCACCATAAGCAGCAGAATTACCACCTCTGATAATAATTGCCCTCTCTAGTCCAACAGAGTGTCCATGACAGTTGCCAAAAATTGGATGCTTGGGACAAAAGTAACAAAATCTGATACAAGAGAAATTTGGTATTACCTAGGAGAATACTTGAGGCTGGCGCCCTTAAGTAGGTGAGTTTGAACAAACTATGTGTACACATGCACATAAGGGACAAAGTTCAATCTATGTAAGCGTTCCATCCTCAATTTTTCTCAAAGGATAGTGCATAAGTTCCTGTCCTTTTTTCTTTTAGATTCAAGGGAAAAAGACAACTGATGATTCCTTTTTACATCACAGGAACCTTACGTTCCACTTACCTGGGACTTCTCTTTTTCTAGAACAAGCAAACGCAATTCTTTCAGCTCTTCCGCATGAGTCATGCTGCACATGCTTACTTTCTATACTCTAGTCTCTCTCTAGTTTGTGCACATCTGAAAGTCCAGTGCCCAAAGCCAACCAAAATGAATTACGATCCATACCTGGCATGCAACAATCCTGCATAACACAGCCCTGAAGAAAGTTTGCCTTCATGTCTACTTTCGCATAGCTGAGACACTAAACATTCAGATGCTTTTGAACAGTATTGCTGTACGGCATTTATTTCCCATGTCATCTTTGTGCTTCTCCCACAGGTAGCCAAGTGTAAACATACTCAATTCTTCAGCTTTCTAGACCTTTTTTCCACAATTATAAACATTTGGAATACTAATCCTCACAACTTGACAACATATTACAAATCCTAACAATATGGCTACCTTTATAGTATTGCAGCCCTCTCGAGTAACATCGACTGTTAATCTCTACATGTTCAGACCTCTTTTGGGTCAGTTTTCCAAATAACCCAGGTTTTGCCCACTGTGAAATGCATGTAACTTCTGAAAATATTCTTTACCTTACTCATTCTCTCTCAGAAAAACATTACCCTACTACACCACAAGAACTTGTGTGATGCCTTATAGAGTGTTTTTAAAGAGCACTCGGACAATAAGAACTCCTTCTTAAATACCAAATCATATAAAAACATTCTTCCTTTATAATGCAATAACCATTCTCCTTTCCTCTGTCCTTCTATATCAACACTCCTGTCCTTTGGGCTATCCTACAAAGCATCTGTGATACCAACCCAACATTTCAGCTATCTACTAAGCATTCAAATTATTCTTACTTAGAGATGCATTTGCCTATCCACAGATTGGACATTTTGCACAGTTCTCCATTACTCTGTCCCACATATTTAAATTCCACTGTATTTCACATGTTTTCTCACTCACCAGAGCATTCATGCACAATTCAGCAAATTACAGAGCGGTAGAAAAATACAATTACCCCAGAATAGTAAGCAATGGAAGGCTTTCCTCACTCTTAAACATTCCTCACTCAACACCAACTGACCATAACATGTATCAATGTTTTTCTCACCTCTTTAAATGATAGATTTTGTGAGTATATTGTCCCTTCTCGCCATCCTTTTCATAAGGCTCATTTTTTAAGACTTGAATTCCTTCACCGCCTCCTGTTTCATTTTTGCTAGCTTCTGCCACAGAATAAAGTTGCCCAACTTGATACTGAAAAGTTAAGAGAAGTAAAATTTCAATTTTAAAGTTAGCCGAAACTTTTAATGTATACAAAAATTTAGCTGTTTCCAGTGAAAATGTGGTAGTACAAGCAAAATTATCAGGGAAGTAAAATACGACATATAAAAAACATTTACTAAAGTATGACAATCTGCTGGCAAGATCTATCTGTAGATCACAAGCACCAGGTCTATAATCAGCTTGTTTCACATTAATGCAACACTTTTGTATAGTATACCAGATGCGTTATTCTTCATTTTTCTCATCCTAAAAGCAAAGTATGTATGTTGTTCTTAATTGTATAAAAGAAATATAATTTTTAGTTTACAGATTTTGAAGTGACTGATTTCTAGCTCTGAGCCTCCCAAATTCATACTTTTAACCAACTAGATACTGCCCTCGCAGGACTCATAAAATGCAAACTGCAGAAGAAAGAAAGCGTAACATTTTCCCTCAGAAGTATATTCAGACATCCTACCATGACTTTCATTTAAATGTATCTCAGTACCATTTAAATAGCTGGCTTTTTGGAAGATGGTTCCTACCTTTGCCTTTAGGAAAAGACTCAGAGTCAATCAATGCCTTGACCAGCAGGAAAATTCTGCTGCAGTGCAGAATTTCACAACTTTCTTTTCTTGCTGGTAAGCTGTGGAGTGGCTCAGAAACAGCTAAAGGTTCTCTGCCTGACACGCATTTGCCTCCTTTGAAATTCACTAATCTGCAAGAGGTTAATTCTGCTCAACAGGTGGCTTACACAAGTGGTAACTTACCTGTGGCAGACTGCTGGGCACACAGCACAGGAAACATTTGGATCCAGGCTAGTCAGATTTAAATTAAGACACATCTTCCCACCCATCACCCCAAAACAAAAGGAGGTTGGATGAGGACATACCTCTTGCACTGAGCAAGGTAAAACCACTCGGCTGAAAGAGGAAAAGAGCAAATTCAACAAAATGAATAACTAGACTTCATCTGCAGATAACAGATATAAACTGTAACAAATACATTCAAGAAGGAAGCATTAAAATGGTTAATTCAAGTTTTCTTTTTAGAAATGCTCTGTGACAGTAAGGTTGCATGGATGTAATGCAACAAATTCAAGTACAAATCAACAATGGATACATTACAAAAGTTAAAAAAAAGGGGTTAAGACCATTAGAAGCTGCAGAGAAGAGCCAGGAAATCTAAGATCTACTTCCAGCTCTGCCATAACTTTGCATTGTGCTGAATTTCTTTAAACTTTGAGGTGTGAGCTTTTTTCATGTGTTACACAGTAAGCAGTCCTATCTGTACAATTTAAAAGGACGAATGCACAGGCTCTCAGAGCCTACAAATGAGTTTCGACAATTACAGCAGTTATGGATCATTTAAAAAGCAACCACAGCTCATATCCCGTTTAAGTGGCAGAAGCAAGTGCATTTTATGCAAACAGTTTAGTTCTAGTATGATACACTGTACAGTTAACAGCAGTGTCAGGGGATGCAGAAGCTGATTTTTCACAGCAACAGTACACTGCACAGGCAGTGTTTTTGAGTTTCACCTTACATAATAAAATGGACAAAGATGATACAAATCATTGTTGTTGCAAAACAACATCATAGAAAAACTGGATTGTTCCTATAGCTTTTAAGTGATGTTACCTTCTTTACTGAAAACCTTATGGCCATTAAGATTTAATGCAACATAATAATCCTGAAAGCATGAATGTTAAGTTATGTCTGTCCACTGATCTAGAGAGGAAGAAAGTTATTGTTAGCTGATTCAACTCTTGCTACCCCTTGCTGTGTCCACACTTTGTGAACAGTAAGTTTGACCTGTTTTTGTTTACGTACTACTATGAAAATTACTTCAACAGCTTGAGTGCCCTCTACCCCCCATGCATGGCAGAAAATTCAGCAACCTTGAGAAGACAGAAACAATCATCCCTGAGGATCAAATTCAGTCTTTCAACTTCCATGCAACTACTTCTTTACCCCTTACCATATAAAGATTTTTCTATTTTAGTCAACTATGTGCCTCGCTGAAACAGTTTTATTTAAAGTGTGAAAACTTCAGAGAGAAACTGAGAAAAACATTATCAGCCTCAAATGTTGGCAAGTGTCAGGCTGAAAGCAGAACTTGCATCCAAACACAGAATGGACAAATGGCAGCCAAAATAAAATTCCCATAAGTAGTCCTATTATATCATTTTACCTGATAAAAAAGTCCTTAAACTGTTTTTAAAGCTGGCTAGCAAGACCAATAGAGACAGAAGACACCTGTCTTGGCATTAGCAGATCCTGACTCAATACTTAGAGAGGACACATTTGTAGCTTGCAAGGCAGTATAGGGGATTTTTGGGCAACTTTAGCTTTAGTCTTTAACAGGCCAATATATAAAATAGGAGTATAATCAGTAAAACACGGCAAGCATACAGGTACAAGGAAAGGTGAGAAATTAAAGGAAAGAACTGTAAGGAACAAGTTTTTTTGAACTTAAGAATGATGACAAATAATGCAATAATTCAAAAGAGCTGAGTAGCAAAGAAATCTGATGAGAACTTATAAAGTACACAGCCCACCATTATCTTGTAGGAAATGCAAGAAAGACAGACTTCTCCTGCGAAGACCGATGCAAGGTCTCACTAAAATGCAAGAAGAGGAGGACACTTGGTTCTGCATGCTGCGCTGCCAGATGTAGCACTGGTACCTCAGTCCTGTCAGTTTGCACCTACTCTCTGAAATTTAGGTACATATTTGAAGTATCCTTGGAAGCCTGTTTGGAACCCAACAAACACATTTGCTGCTATTTATTATTTTTAATTATTTGGGACCTGCACATCGCCTTTACTACTACAGCAGAGACTATATATTACTAGACAGCAAGGTAATATAAAGCCAAAAGGGTGGAAGGGAGGAACAAACTAGCTGGTGGTTTACTTGCAAAAGACCTTATGGGAAAGATCTACCCAATGACGCAGCGTTCCCAGCACACGTAACTGCAGGACACCAACACCGCTCCAGGACTGTCACCACCACCACTCAAGTTCCCTGCTAAGCAGAGCAGCGGCCCCCGTTCCAAAGCACCAAAGACACAGCACTCCCTGCAACGTCTGTCAGCTTTGCAGGGGCACAAAGACATCACCGTCTTAGTAAAGCATTAGCCCCAAGGGAGGAGTTTGAGAAACCCATTCTGCGCGGACACAGCTCACTAGCTCCGGGGCGGGGGTTACCCCTCGGGATCACTTGACTGCACTCACAAGCGCGGGTGCCTGTTAAGTCGATGGCACCTTCACTTGGAGTCAAGCGGCTGCTCAAGGCTGAAGGGCGGAACGTGGGCGCGGAGCACCAGCGCACGGAAACGGCAGAGAAGCACAAAGAAGACCCGCGCCCCGGGCCGGCGGTGCTCCCGGCTCCCG
>JAVJGG010000088.1:13215751-13232806 GCA_035590195.1 Aviceda cuculoides | reverse complement strand
ACATGGTCTAGTGGGCATGGATGATGGTTGGACTCGATGATCTTGTAGGTCCTTTCCAACCTAAATGATTCTATGATGATTCCTTTGCCAGGAGGAGAATCTGTGGTGACAAATGGTTAATGGAACTGAAAACAGTATCTGCAAATCTGTTGCACGAGGCATAACTGCAGATTTCAGTTGTGTATACACATATCAACAGGCTAAGATTCAACCATCAACATGTGGAGATAGATGTAACCTTTTGAACCACGCAACCCTGATGCTTTAAGAGAAGGGTAGATGGAACCAATTCATTCTGGTTTTTATTCCCCTCTTGTCCTTCCTGTCAGTATTCAAACCTTGGAGAGGGTGACTATTCTCCCAGAAAGAACAGAGAGCTTATGGTCCATGTGCAGACACAAGACAGAACTGGATGAAGCATCAACATCTGCTTCACATTGTCACATTTGCAAAACATGAAGGCTAGAGGGAGTAACTTCTGACATTTCCTTTAATAGGAATCACGCAACTCATTTTCAAGCAAGACCTGAAACCTGTAATTTGGAAGGTGTGACTGAAGCTAACAGAAGCAGAAGTCTCAGAACAGATTTTGTATAACAACCCCCAAACCCTAGACACCACCACCACCACCAAAGACAGGCCACTTCTTAAATGTACCATTTATATGTTGGCAATAATTTCATGATTATGATTTTGATAGCAGTGCTTACGTGCTTGTGGCTTCTCAGAGCTTTAATTTGAATGAAGCTACTCCTCTGTGTATGTCTGTTCCCTTATGTTTCAAGTACTCAGCTGTCTGAGAGACCCCTTGCTCTTTCTCAGAGTACTTAACAAAAACCCTTGGCTAACAAGCAGTTTGTTACTGCTCACAGTGAAATAAATAATCCAATCAGCTGTAAAAATGTTTCCGTTCAGAAAGCCACCTTTACAATCATAAAAGGTTTTGCACCTTTTCAGAAAGTACAAACCCGAAAGGCACTCAAACGTGACACAACTGCAAATCTAATACACGCAGATGTGGGGATCACTGGAGATGAGACGGCTGTCACTACTACTTCTGGTTTCCAACTGTCTCAACATTATGAGTTAAGCACATACCCATCTCAAGAGCACGTGTTGTTCACAGCACTCAGCAGACACAATCCTGCCAATGCCCTTGTGAGGTTGGTGGGTAATTTCACAAAATGGCAAGCTCAGATTGAGTTCAGGACAAAGTACGGATCCTAGTGTAAGTCCAACCTGATTGCTGACTGTAGGCTCACTGTACCAGATCCACCATTTTGGCTACCAATAGCAGCAACTCACCTGTTCATGCTCAAAATCTGTTACAGATACTGCCAGTATTTCAGTAACACTTACAAAGTCTGCATTAGCCAAACTGCATCCATGAATCCCTCATCTCACTGGATGACTAAAGCTTGTCCTCCCCCAATGGCAATACTAAATGCTCAGTGACCCTCTGAAGGAACTTCCAGACTCCAATGTCGTGCTCAAACAGGAACAAACACCGTGTTTAGCAGAAGTTTTCAGAATAGTAGCATAGATTTTTTTCAAATCATTTTGTATCTTGTATTATCACTTACGGATAATCGGTGTTGTGGTTACAAAAATGTTTATAGATAGCAGTAGAAGAACCAGAAAGGAAAAGAAAATAATTCAGCTACCCCAAGGTAACAAAAACCCTCAGAAGAGAAATTAAACCTCAGACTCCATGCCTTTATCTATCTCCTAGCTGCAAAACCACATGGATCACTCTGACATTGCTTTCTCCCTTGGAGACTAGGGCAGTGAAGCAGACAAGTTTTCTTCTAGATACATGCTGTCGATCTCAACTCAAGACATTTCTTTTGCCTCTTTCTTATTAACTTTCCTCTCTTGTCTGGGAGACCAACGCACGGCTCATTTTAGGTTTTTCTGCTTTGGGGAGAGGCTTACTTTCCTTCTTTGCAACTTGGCCAGGTCAAATATGGCCACAAATCTGCTTTTATTCTGCTGTCCACACCTCTTAAGAAAATGCCATGGGTTATGGACTGCAAGGTTTCAGGGCTCTGAAAGCAGTGTCTCAGAGACTTTGATCTGTCTTCAGTTTGTCACTGCATGAAGACTCTGGGACTGTACAATTGGTTTAGCTCTTACAAGATTAATTTAATTTTAATGATAACAGGGGTGTCTAAAACAATGTCATGGGATTGCAGAAACCCACAAGTAATTTATGTAGCAGCTGACTGGTAGTTTTGGGGGCAGATTTCCACTATCAGGTGGGAAAAAGCATCTTGTGTTTTTTAGGAGACTGCCACAACAGCCACCCTGTTAAAACAAAAAACCCCAAAAATCCAACTGACTCAAAACACAGCAAAAAATCCTGAGATGTCCTCTCAAGCTGGCAGTGTTCTGGACAAGCTCTTTTCTGGTAGCACAGAGAACAAACTTCTCTATCAAAGTTGGATATAATGCCAGTAAGAGCGCTCAGGCCTGAAGGCATTATGCAAATATAGACAATTATTGGGAAATAAATTCCCTTCATAAATTGCATATAAATGTTTAGCCAGCTGCCAAGAATCTTCCAAGCAGCGCACCGATACACAGATTCTTGGGTGTTTTTGTCTTTTTTAATTTTATTTTAACGAGCTTTCTTGGCTAACAACTCTGAGCTGAAATCGTGCTAGGCCCAGCCAGTGTCATTCTGCAGATTTTTTTCTTTTCAGTTTTAAGTGTCACAATTCTTTTAACTCAATGTTCCTGGACAAGCAGGAATAATGGCTGCTTTTCAGCATTTTGTATGCTTCAATGGGAACACATTATTTCTGTTCAAACTTTCTGCTACTTTAAGCCCTTGTACAGCCCAGCCTGGAAAAGCTGACTGTGTTCCCCAGGCGCAGCCCGCAGATACCCAGCGCTCCCCTTACAATGCATCTCAGACTCTTCCCCGAGGAACCACCGAAAAGGTGTATGCACACACAGCCATTTGCCACTGTCACAGCAGCACTAGTCCTGTCCCCACACCCAAACCAGAGAGACCCCAAAGCCTCCACAGTCCTGCCAGAGAAGTGGGTTATCACAGAAGTGAAACACTTCCAGCCCAAGAGCAGAGTGGACAGCCCCAGGCCAGAGGGCTCAAACAGCCCTCCTGACAGAGGGTAAGCCAGAGACGCAACACCACTTCATTGCTGCAATTGTCCCAGCTCACGTCTCTAGCAGCAGCCTAAGGCGGGAGAGCTGCTGCCTCTCTCAGAGAAGCTGGACAACAGCAGCAAGGCTTGGCCAGGCCTCAGAGTGTGCACAAAAAGTGCGTAGCACCGATTCCTGACTTGCAACCCAGTGCTCATACTAAGCAGCTTGTCAGGGGCTCTTTGAAACAATTCTTTAAGCTGGCCCAAGCCCAGAATCAGGCTCAGGAGCAGGAGGCCAGGCTGGGGACCCCAGCATGTGCATTCCCTGGACTAGCAATGCCAGAGCACTGAGAAGCAAAGATAAGCCTGGCACTGTGCACCACCGATTTATTAGACAGAGACGCCTTTTCCCAAACCTTCACAAATCCAGTATTTTTTCAGTGGCAGGGTGAATAAAATCTTAGGCAGGGCTTTCTCTTCAGTTCCCTAAACAAAGGTAAAACCAGGATAATATGTCACCACAACCTGACCCCATCCTGCCATGCAAACCTTTCAGGACACATTCAGCATCCCAGCATTGACGCATTCTTTAATTTACTTTGAAATCAGTGAAAATGACAAAGCAATCTACCAGGCCTAAGTCCAGAATCTCTGATGGCTTCCAACTCCCTTCCAGCATCTGATGCTCCCGTGAAGGAAAAAGCACAGAGGGCCTCACCGTCTGTGCTGAGCGCATGTCCACAGCCCTCTCAGAGTTTCAAACCCAATAAGCTGACTGCAACCAATTACTGGTATTGGGGACATAAGGCAACCAAGTGTCATGTTCCCACTACCCCAAGGGGAGGATTAATTTGTTTGTGAGAGACTGGAGCAAGACCTGGGGAAAGCAACTAGGAAATCTGGTGTCATTCTGCATAGTTGAAACACCTAATGGGAAACTTCAGGCCTGTGGTTATGTTCTTATTTTGATCTGATGGAAAATTCCTGTCCTGTCAGATTAAGGTGTGGGCATCAAGGGGAGGAAGCCAAGGACACTGCTGGTGAGCAGACTACAAAGCATAGCTTTGTTTTACTCCTGCTTTCTGTGCAGCAATGCTCTAACTCAGGCCACTGTGGTGTCAGCTATGCAACTACATTTGCTGCCTATGGTAGTTATTACAAAAGACGAACAAGGATTAATTAGGAGAGCTGAACAGTTTCACAGTTGTCCGCAGAACCCTGAGCACAAATCGATTTGAGGATCAATGCCATCATTTCCTCTTTCTTGGCCAACATCATTACCTGGAACAACAGGTTCGGGTGTGCACTGCCCCTGCAGACTGCACTTCACAAACAGAAAGCAATCTGCAGGGTGGCAGTCTCCAATACAGGCTGCTAACGGTTGAGGGGGCTGGGTGCTTTCACCATCAAAACTGGGTGAGGAAAAGGACATTTGTCCACAGCCTCGGTGACTCAAGAGTGTTTCACTCACAAATCTTTGTGCTGCAGGAAAACGCAAAATGGTTTAAAAAAAAAGACTAGAACACGGTGTAACCTAGAAGAGCCAGTGCCTCCACTCACACCAGTTTTGGGGGCTCATTAACAAATCAGCCAACACATACATTTAAGTCCCCTTTGCACTAGGAGTAAACTAGACCTGCAAACTGCCGGTGTGTTACTAACCCATCTGAAGTAAAGCAATTTATGACTACATAGCAACATTCACTTATAACAGCAAGCTAAACTATCGCCACATCCTTTACCCTGTACGCTTCATTCACAAAGAACATACGATAAAAGGGACATCCCCAGCTCTGCTTTTCAGATTGAAGCATTCAGAGAAAAACTATTTGTTTTTCTGATTTGAAAAATCAGCATAGAAACTATATTCGTACTCATCCAACCCATAAATCAAACCAAATAGCAAAAGAGATCATGAGATTAAGTACAAATAAGCAAAAAACCTCGACTTGTGATAAATCCATATGATAAAAAAAAATGAGGCAACATAGTTGTTGGACCTATCTGAGTAATGGACTGGAGTAAGGTTCCTCTCTCTTTGCTGAAATTTATCAGATGGATTAATTCACTGTAAATTATTTACTCAGCTATAGCCACATGGGAACATATTTGGAGGGGGGATGGAATTCCTATGTTATTTGCAGTTTTTCATAACTAAACCTTTGAAAGGGAATTAATTACACTGGAAACTGAGTAGGATGGAATCTGCCCATATACAGTCAGACATGGCACCTGCCTCCTCATCCAATCTATATAGATTCATTACCCGGCCTATGGGTTCAAACTTTATTTGCATGTGCATACAGAGTTACTTGGCAGAAAAATAACCATAGATACAAAAATAAAGCAATCTTTTTGTTGCTGCAGTGAAAATTCGCCCCTGCTCTAACTCTCAGTTCTCAGACTTCTTGGCTGATTAACTCATCCTTCTTATATATTGTTAAGACTGTTATAAATTGCTTTCAGGTGGGAGAGCAGGAACCAGGATGTTAGACTTCCCCCTCCCCAACTTACCGGGTATAGTAGGAATCCACACCCAAAGCCTCCCGCACACTTGAGATGTACTGTTCCAGTGCAGAGTTTGTTATTGTTTGCAGGGTCATGCTGTTGGCTTCATGGAAGTCCCCGGCATTTTCTGTCAGGCTGTCACCCAGATAATACTCATGAAATTTCAGAATTCCTGCAAGGCACCAGAATCACGAGGTTATTTCTGCAGGGCAGGAACAATGCTGCCAGCAGCTGTCTAGGGAGGTAGCATGGCCTTTAGCATTTGGCATTTCCAGTACAACAACTGGGGCAAAACATTCCATGCCATGTGTCCACAGGGCTCTTCCAGCATTCTATATTACAGCCTTGCTTTTAAAATCTTGCTTTGTACTTTGCAGATGATGGCTCAAAGGTACAAAAGCAGAGCAGTGCTTTTATGAGATGCTCAGAATCCATTTGCTATTGCAGAACTCTCATATAAATTATAAAACAGATCTTTCATTACAAGCACCTACCAGAGTAATTCGCATTTCAACAGATGCAGATGAAAAATGCCTATTAATAGCCTCTGATCACATAAATTGAACACACAAGGCTCAAATGCTGAACAAGAGTGTTATCACCACAGCAGAACCTCCTCACATCACACGAAGATTTTTCATTTCACTCATATGCATGAAAACATATTATATACAAAGAAAGAAAAAGATGGATTAATGCATAGTAAAATATTAAAAGATAGCGTTTCACAATGGGTAAACCAGATAAAGGACACTCATTATTTTGTTAAGAATTCAACTATTACTGCAGATAAAACCTTCCTCCACTCAACGGGCACATCACTTACAATTAATTCTATAGCCTGTGATCAACAGTAAAAGGCTGTTCTGGATGCCCTGTTTGCCTTGACAGCATAAATTATTAAACCGGTTAAGAAGAGAGGAGGGATAAAGAATAAAGCAACTCCTTCTGCAGCAACAGCAGCAAATAATAGAATCAGTGGAGAGGCTCTATGGGTACCATCTCAGTGGGATAATAAGGATCTGGGGCTGCCACTGAAGCTACTCTCATCAGCAGCACTAATGAAACAAGAGGTCACTGTGGCTGGACTGGAGTCACTACTGAAGAGCTCCCTAGCAAAGCTGCTCAAGTGGAACCCTTGAAGCACCACAGTCCCTCTCCTTCCGTACACCTGACAGGGCCTTCAGGGACATAGTCGCAAGTCCACGTACTTGAAGAGTGCAACTACTTTCCTACAAGATCTAGTTTGGGCAAGGAGACAGGTCATGAAGCCTAGCAGCAAACCCTATACTTCTGATCCACATCATTTTAGTAAGCTCAGCTTGATATTAATACTATAGAATTACTGGCATTTTACTGTGCAAACTACAGGCCTGAAGAGCCAATGAGTGACTGGATGCATAGCAGGACAGCACCATCTTACACTTACACATGCAACATTGCAAAACGCCCCTAAAAAGCCTATCTTCCAATCACTGTCATCCCATCTGAAGTCAGGCATGTGTGAATGTTTGCATCCCTTCCCGAAGCACTTTTGGTGCAATTTAAATAGTGTTTTTTATCTCTTTAGCTTTGTCATGGTGAAGAGCTGCAATTATTAAATTATATCCAGAAAGAACTCATGAAAGTTTACAGTCATTGCTTTATTAGATAATGAAGAACAGCTGTCTGCAAAAAGCAATCCTCTTCAATTTAATCCTCCTCGCTCCTCTGTGGTGAGTGTTTCCACATTCATATGAGGAGAATTCAGAGGATCAGGCAGTTCAATGGCATATCAGGAAGCAGGGACGCCCTTCTGTTTTCTGCAATCCACTCCAATGAATAAATGTCAAAAGTTTTTGGAAGGATAAAGCACAGAAATGTAATTAAAGTAGGGATTCTTATGCATACAAGATTCTCACAGAGCCAACATGCTTGGAATCTCATTACTGCTCTGCTTTGCCCTGTGGGAAATATATACAGATTGGAGGTTGAAAAATGGAAATATTAAACATGTGAAACATTTCCATCTCCAGGTGAACATCAAAGCCCTGAATAAACACTTCTATGTCATTATTGCTGCGGCCACAACTTTCAGTCTATTCAGCTTTAAGGTAGTAGATGGCAAGGATTCCCTTGTATGTTCACTCTGGTCCCAGATTCATTCCTAGCTACAAATGGTACAATTCTCCCTTTGTAAGGCTTATTCACATGCTCTCATCTCCAAAAAGGACCTCACCTGCCCCAGGAGCCAGCAGCCAGCTGTACAGATAACCTGCAGCCAATGAGTAGTAGAGAACAAGTCCCCTCTGGCCATTCACTGTCTCCAGGACCTGGTCAATGGTCACTGGAGAATACGGATCAGAGTCCTGCTGCCCAGTCTGACGTTCCACGAGCAGGTCAGCAAATGCCCTTGTTCGTCCTCTCTCTGCTACTGCCAATGCTTCATCATGGTGACCTGAAAAGACAAAGCCATCTCTCAGACCTGACACCAACACGGTCTGCAGCGCAACGTGCAGAACAGGGACAGCTGCTATCCCAACCTAAACTAAAACCTGGGGAAGCAGGGTCACAGCATTTATTTCTGGGAAGAGTAGTCTCTGCTCTGGAATACAGTCGCACAGATCATCTTGGCTGCACACAGTAACACCACGTATGGGAAAATGAGCCACAGAAAGACAAATGAATGGAGGAAGCAAGAAAGAAGATCCGAAGGTCAAACCCAAAGCAGGACACCCTTATTTCTGTCCTGGTAAAGAAATGCTGTACTGTGTTGGACAGATGAGGAGTGAAGTATGTATCATGAACTGCCTCCCTGCAAATTCAGCTGAACTCTTGGCATAAGCTTGGAGTTCAGACTGGGCATACGATGGCATCTCTTACCGAGACTGACGAGTACTCGCTGCAGGGCCTGATAGGAGGATGTCTGCAGGTCGAAGAGTGACAGCTTGTAATCTGTGCTCAGCTGCACCTCATGTCGGATGGTTTCAAACAGTGCCGAGGCCCGGTACAGCTGGGAAGGAAAAGAGCCATGGTGACTTCCTTACAGACACAGCACAAAGCACTCACTGGCTGGAAGAGCAGGAGGATCCAAGGCCAACATACAGGGAAGGTCCATCTTAGCCCCTCAGGATGGCAGCATCTCTTGCAGAGGGGAGGCGACTTTGGATGCAGCAGGAAGGCACATGGGCCTGAGCTGGCTCAGTGCTTTACACATCCTCCCCAGGATGCACCAGACATTTCCTACCCTGACCACGCTATACCTGGTGCTGGGATTCCTCCAGGTTCCCACTCGCCCAGAGGGACATGCCGAGGCCGTGGCGAATTTTGGCTTCATCTTCTCTGCGTCCCAGCTGCTCTGCCAGCCTCAGTCCTGAAAAGGAGTCAGAGTGAGAGAGGGCCAAAGGGGAGAAGGGGCTTTGGCAGCCCAGTGGAGCACTTCTGCCTCAGCAGCCTGGCAGGCTGTCGGCTCAGGTGGGCCCCAGGCCCCCTGGGCTCCTGCAGCAGGCAGACAGCCGTGGAGATGCTGAGCGGGGCAGCGCCAGCGCTGGGCAGGTGCTGCTGACATCAAATTGGCACCAGCGTGAGAGGTGACTCAGCAAGACAGACACTTCCATGGACCAAGACCTACCTAAGTGAGGTTAAGGTACAGTCCCCTGAGACACACTCAGTAAGCCCCTATCAGGAAATTAGACTTTTAAAGCTTAAAAGCCACACAGACCAAAAAAAAAAAAAAAAAATCAATCGCACTGAGCTACCAAACACTGCCAGAAAAGATGCTACTTGCCACATTGCTGCTTGTTTCCCACCAGCTCTTCCCAGCCTTCTGGGAGGCTCTGCATGGTTTATGGACTGAGCCAGAGCAGAGGGCAGTGTCCTGGTGTGAATGACCTGGAACTCATTTCACTTCCAGCAGCACCTTCTGTGCCATCCCCCCTTCCACCATGCTCCAAACGTCTTGCCTCCATGGGCCCTGCTGACAACAGGGACACCTCCTCTTAGGCACCTCAGGTTTCCCACAGACTGAGGAGCAGGGGCCCTGGCCATGACCATGCAGCTCAGCAGCAGCTAGCATTTGCAAGCTTTTCAGGAATTCTGTGTCACACCAGGAGAAGAAGCTGTATTTTATTTCTCCCCTTCTAACTTAACTAAATTCCCTCAGTATGCTCAAATCCTACCAAGGTCAGTTTCAGGAAAAACAGACTAACTGACATAATTAACCCTTCAGCTTCCAGCTTCATACACTCCAGCTACATTGCTCATCTCCTCTGTCAGAGAGTGACCACCTTGAACAGATGCTGCTTGCATGCTGGAATCCCTTGCCGGAGCACAACTCACAAGCCAGCACTGGCCCTGGCACTCAGCAGTGACAGATGGCTTCTGGACACTGAGGGCTGAACCTCCCTCAACTCCCTATCAAACACAGTTTGTTTTCACTCACAGCTTAGAGGACACTCACCCACCTGGTCTCACTCCCACTTGAATGCAGAAGGAAAAGCCAGGTGGCTATCAGCAAGGCACACATCAGTTTGAGACCTGCTCTCAGGATCAGAGAGATCAATCACAACCGGATGTGGTTTTCTCAGAGCCAGTTCCTGGTATGCAATGCTATTTATAGAGAAGGTTTACACCTTCTAGGCTCAGGCACAAACAAGCTTTATAAAGAGTCTGCCAGGTGCAGTCTGGATTCAAGCTCAGAGCTAGCTGAGATGCCCCCAGGAAGGCACACCTTGTGCTCTGCAACGCTTTGTCTACAGGATGCCAGGAAGGCTCCGACTGACATGGTGTGCTGACCGTAACAGCCTGCTTGGACAGCTACTCACACATATGCTCAACAGTAGCTACGATGTCTGCAAGAGCTTTTGCATCGAAGGCCACTATCAAACATCCTCTTAGTGTCACACTCACAGTGCCTCACTTCTCTCCATGTCTTCAGGCTTCCCTCCTATCCCCCCACACCTACCACTATATGCTGTGTTGCATAATTCAGCCTCTTACCTTCCTGCAGGTACATCACAGCCTGAGAGTAGTTCTGCAAGGCATGATGAGTCCTCCCCAGACTGCTGTAAGACACAGTTTTAGCTACAAGGTCGTTCATTTGTGCTGCAATGCTGAGGTGCTGCTCCTGATAAACTACCGCCCTCTCGTAGGTGCCCAAGGACTCGTACGTCAGGCCCAGGTTCCCATAGGCTCGGCCTTGGCAAGTGGGGTTGTTGGTCTCCTCCGCAATCTGCAGATCTAGCTGGTGATACTGCAGGGCTGTGTCGTACTCTCCCATCTGCTGGTAGACCCCACCAAGGCCGCAGGCAGCATCGCTCTCCAGAGCTCGGTCCTTCATCTCTCGAGCAATGTTCAGCTGGCGCTCCAGGCAAGAAATGGCTTGTTCGTAGTTCCCCAGCTGACTGTGCAGGCTCCCCAGCTCCCCGTAGGCCTGGGCTTTGTTAAATGCCTCCCCCAGCTCATGTGCCACAACAAGCCTCTTCTCAAAGCAGACCAGAGCCTGCTGCAAACTTCCCATAGCCCTAGAAGGGAAGAAAACAGCAGCATTTATTTTGCCAGTGTTTTCTTGAAAGAAGATGTTTTGTCATTTCCTCTAGAGGCCAGCTCAAACCTTTCAGGCAGAGACAAATGCTCCCCCTAGGAGACATCCCCGGCCCCTTTGAATCAACCTTCTTCTTGAATCAACCCTATAAACTTCTCTTCCTTTCAGGGCAGAGCAACATCGGCTTCCTTATTTGAGCCAGTAGCACAGTCCTTAGCACCCAGAGGACTCTGTTACTCGCTTCTATGCCACATCCCCGTGTATGGCCACACGAACACATCCCATCAGTAACAATGCCTCCATTTGTACTTGTACTTTACTATCTGTCATCAGAATACACATGCAGTGCTCCTTACCTGTGCCCATTGCCCAAGCCCCGGTAGGCCTTTGCCTGATCTTGCATGCGGTTCAAGCTTTGAGCCACAGACAGGTACTGTTCATAATACTTTATAGCTTCCTCAAAATCTCCCAGAGCCTCATAACAATCTCCCAGATTCCCATATGCTCGGCCCCGATCTAGCACAGATTCATTTCCACTGAGCTGCTGCAGCATGGCCAGCTGCTGTTCAAAGTAGCCAATAGCTTCCTCCATGACATTCATGTTCATCTTGGTAATGCCCATGTTACCATAGACTTGGGCTTCTATGCTGGGGTCCTTCAGCTTCTGCCCAAGCTCCAGCTGTTCTTCGTAACACTTGAAGGCCATGGTGTACTTCCCAAGTGACATGTACACTGCAGCAAGGTGACCATGTGCTCTGCATTCACCCGGCATATCTCCCAGCTCCTGGTACACCTCCAGCTCCTGTGTGTGGTAACCTAGAGCCTTGTCACACTTCTGTATCATTCTGTATGCAGAGCCCAAAGCTGCATAGGCACTGGCTTCCAGCCTCCTGTCTTTAACATGATGGGCTAAGCTCAATTGCTGCTCATAAAATTTTATTGCACCATTTACATCTTTTTTACAGACAAAAATATCCCCCAAGTTTCCCAGAGCTCGGAATTTGGCCTGGGAATTGTTCAGAGACTGGGCCAGGGACAACAGGTACTTTTGACACTCCTCTGCTTTGCTGAAGTCCATCAAGGCTTTGAAGGCCAGGCCCAGGTTGCAATAGGCTTTGGCTTGGCTCAGCTTGTCATGAAGATCTTTTGCTAAGGCAAGATCCTGCTCGTAGTACTTAACAGCTTCCTCGTAGTTCCCAAGGCAGTAATGGGCGTAGCCAAGGTTATGGCAAACTTTCCCCTCCCCTTCCATGTCCTGCAGCTCTGGGGACAAGCGCAGGTACTGCTCATAGTAAGGGGCTGCCTGCACGTACTCTCCTCGTGAGCAGTGGAAGTTACCCAAATTGCTGAGGGCCCGTGCTTCACTCTGGATGTCTCGCAGCTCCCGGGCAATGTTGAGATGATTTTGGTAGTGCTGCAGAGCACGGTCATGAGCACCCAGTGCTTGATAGGCAACTGCTAAGTTCCCATGTGTAGATGCCTGAGAGGCACGGTCATTTACTTCCATAGAAATCTGCAGCTCCTGCCGATGGTACTTGACAGCCTGATCATACATGCCAAGAGCGTTATAAGCGTTGCCCATGTTGCCATAGGCGCGGCCCTGGGCGGCATAATCACTTAGCTCCTGAGCTATGGACAGATGTGTCTTATGTAGCCGCAGTGCAGTGTCATAGTCGCCTTTCATCTGGTGAATGATTCCTGAAAAATAACGGAAATGGGCTCAACAAAAACATTCCTCTGTGCTAACCCCTCTGGAACACCTTTTCCATGCCAGGACTTCCTGCAGCCCAGCCCTCGGCAGCTCATGGCCTGGCCCCTTCCCCAGGCTCTCTACACCAGGCAACCCCATCCCTTCCCCACAGCACTCTGATGTCTTCCCAACTGTTCCTTCGCAAATGAACTGCTTCCTCACTCCTAACTGGGAAAGCCCGGGGAAGGTTTTATATTATACATAAAGCACACATTCGCCACAACAACTGGACAGTTTAGCCTTATAAAATGCCCGTTTTTCTTTTTTTAATTATGTTACTTTTTTTTTTTCATCAGCAATACCTGGTGAATCCGGAGCTTATACTCAACACACTGACCGAGAAAGCATTTGTATTTGCTTTTCAATTTCAGTTAAATCATCTTGTACTTGTTATGAGACATGGGAACAGGAGCTTTGAAACTGCTAATGTTACAACTTACGTTTTAATTAAACTCTGTGCTAGTAATACATGTGGCTCTTTTGCAAACACTTGTGAACAGGCCTGGAGATCCACGAGCCACTGAAGGAGGCCCTGCAAACGCAGATCCTCCAGATTCATCACGGTTACTTGATACCTGGAGACAACTTCAGGTCTTTCCCTGCCCCTAGAAGAAAACAGCTTCCAGTTTCCATCTCTATATCACAACCAACGTGTTGAGGGGGAAGAGATGTGGAGGGTCAAGAGGCAGCTGCCCTCCCCAGCCACTGGGAAGCACAGCACACTGTCATCAGGCCCCACACATGCTCCTCCTCTTGGTTTGTACTTTTAAGGAGAAATTTGAAGACAGAGGCTTTACAAGTGAGCCGGGAACATGAGGGCTGAAATTTGCTTTCCTGAGGCAATTTGGACCTCACAGATTTTTTTTTTAAACTCATGTAGGATTGAAAACTCAAGTTCCATTACATCAGCATGAAGGATTCCAGCTGGATTACCTGTATTTCTATCAAAACAAGTAATTCAAAAATACTGCTCACTTTCCTACTAACATGAGGCTTCAGAAGGCAATTTAGAAAACATGGGCAGAAAAAAACAGGATCAAAACAGCAAAGCTTGGCTGCTGATGACTGTTTGTTTCTCTCCCCCTGCACTGCAATCATGATCAAAGCTAGTGCTCATGGCAGGAGGGACTGGCTCTCTGGTACCTTAGTCCAGCTCCTGGCCAAATCCTTCCTCAGCTCCAATGAGCCTGTGGGTCTAATTGGCCAGCGTGAGCTATTGCATCTCTGGCTGATGCATACTGATGTTTCCCTCTGGTATGACAAGGGAAGGTGGTGGCAGCAAGGATGGGATGAACTAAGCTGAGTGACCCCATGTGAATATATTTTGGCCCTCCATCTCCTATCTGGAGATGCGGCCAGTGCCCAGGGCTCAGAGGACAGCCGCACTGCCGCACATAGCAGAATGCTCACAGGAAAGACCACCGATTTCTGCAAAAACCCACTAAGTAATTTACAAGGGGTGGAATTGGATTGGACACAAAGCTATGTAACTTAGAAACTGCAAAAAACAGTCTCTGTGAAAGCGTCCCATTGCTTCAGAAACTAAAAAAGATGGAATTAGCTAAATCCCTCCCCTGGAAACAACAAGAGGTGTCTGAGCTGGAAGCAGGCAGAACCAGCGCTGCCCCAAGGAGCCCACGCTCCCAGCCCTGTCTCCTCATGATAACACAATCACGAGAAGAAGACAACGTGATTGTGGGCCGAGAAAACGCTGGAATTGTTGGAAGAGCGTCCGCAGGAGACTTCAGCTGAACGATCATCTAGCCAGCTGGACTGAGCGGACAACTTTCTCCCGGGAGATCAGTCACCCTGCTCGTTTGGAAGTAAGGTGAGCAGCTAGAAGGATTAAAATGGGTGCCTAGATGTCTGTGGAAGAAGGGGCAATTGTACAAATGCTTTCTCATATCCTCTCCATGAGAGGGATTAAGTATGATTTAAATGCTTTACGTATGATACTGAAGTGGCTTAAGGACCACGGTGCCCCCACTTTGAATGTAGAAGTCTTTGAAGTTAAAAACTGGGAAGAAATGGGAAAAGTAATTTGGGACTTTGCATCGTGCGGGGACACGAAAGCTCAGAAAGTCTCCACTACGTGGAGACTGGTGCTGGAAACATTGAAAGCCCTTAAGGCAGAAAAGCAGGTGGCTGCCGCTGCAAAAATTTCAATTGGAGAAACCCCGGAAAAAAAGGAAAGTGTGTGTGGCGAGGTGGTAAATAATTCGGACAGTGATAAGGAATTAAAACACTGAGGAAAACGTCATTAATGAAGGCAACAATCAAACTTTAAGTAGCGTGCCTCTCAAGCAGGGACCTATCCCCTCTGCACCTCTCTGTGAGGCAGACACATCCCCAGGAGAAGCTATAAAAAAGCGATGGAAGGACATAAATGATAAAATGTTAACAGAAGGTCTAAATCCTGTGGCTTTTCTGGTTACAGTCAAGCAAAATGCCCCAAACGTGTGGCAACCTTTCAGTTGTGATTTAATAAAAGAAGTATGGAAAACAGTAATGGCTAATGGACTGTCTGCTCCGTTTAGTCGGGCATTATTGGAGAATGTATTTTCTGGTCAAATTTTAACGGGCTTTGACTGTACGTAATTGGCTGCAATGATTTTAACCCCAACTCAGTGTCTATTATGGAAGGTGAAATGGACAGAATTATGTGAATTAGCAGCACTGAAAAATCTGGAGCGCCCAGAAGGAGATCCGTGGTATATGATCAATGCTGCACAAATAACGTGGGGCTGAGGTTATGCTTGTGTCATTACAGAAAATGGACCAAAGTGGATTCCAAGTAAATGGATGAAACCTTATGCTGAGATTGATGTGGAACACACTGACTGTAGTAAGCAGCATGACGGTGACACCAGTGATTGATCCACATCGTTTAATGCCGTGGGACAGTAAGAATGTTTGGGTGACACTGGATAAAGCGATTAACCAAACCTCTTTTTGTGTGTCATTGGCATTACCTGAACAGCCTTTTCATACATGCTTGGTAGGAGTACTGTTAAACAACCGTACAGTGGTGCTCCAGGGGGTCAATGGGTCCCTCTCGGCCACCCGCAATAAACCCTGTAATACTACAGAGTCATGTGGGCGCCTCTGTAGTACTACAGAACGATGCATAGAAAATTGGGACAAATGGAAGGATTTACTGCCTAAGGCAGCCCATGAACCCCAGGAATGGAACATTTTAGGAAATGTGGGAGCTCCAAAATGTATTTACTTTAATCCTCCACGTGGAACAAAAGGACAAGACTTAACTCCTGAAAAGTATTTGCTTAGAAATGCATCTCTCTGTTGTAACAAGACAGCCACTAAAAGCACCCTAGGAGTTGCAGAACCTCGAAATCTGCCTCCAGGAGTGTTTTTGATATGTGGAGATAGAGCTTGGACTGGACTCCCTTCTGGCGGGAGGGGAGGGCCTTGTACATTAGGATAACTAACCTTTCTTACTCCAAATGTTAGAATGATTTTAAATCATACTCATTTACATAGATATAAGCAACATATTTTAACCAAAGGGTGTGATGATAATGTAGATTTATGGAACAGGGGAGAGATCATAGCAGCTAGCTTATTGGCATAGCAGCCACAAAAGCTTTAACGCAATTAAAAAAGTTGTCATGTTGGTTAGGCAAACAGACAGATCAAATTGCAAAAATACTGAGTGATTTGGCAACTGACATTCAATCGATCAGACATGCCACTTTACAGAATCGAGCTGCTATTGATTTTTTGCTATTAGCTCACGGGCATGGATGTCAGGATTTCAATGGAATGTGTTGTGTGAATTTGTCAGATCATTCAGAATCGATACACAAAAGTATTCAAAAGTTAATGGATTAGACAAAAACATTGCAAGAAGACAATGGGTTTTTTTGGCTTAGAGACAAATTTAGCTGCAGGTTGGGGACTTGGGAGTTGGTTTGTATCTTTGTTAAAAATCGGGCTTTTATTCTTGTGTGTTTTATTAGGTATAGTGTTGCTTTTACCGTGTTTAATTAATTGTGTTCATAGGTCTTTGCAAAGGGCAATACAACAGGTGTTAGTTGTCGAAAAACAGAAAGGGGGAATTGTGGACACATATTTAGCTAACGCCGGACACAAGAGCATTGCAGACGCCTTTAGAAGACCTTGAACAGTATGAACAAGAAAACAAA
>JAVJGG010000088.1:13177882-13202293 GCA_035590195.1 Aviceda cuculoides | reverse complement strand
CACCTTCCACTAGACCAGGTTGCTCAAAGCCCCATCCAACCTGGCCTTGAATGCTTCCAGGGATGGGGCATCCACAACCCGTTCCAGTGCCTCATGACCCTCACAATGAAGAACTTCTTCCTTACATGTAAACTAAATCTACCCTCTTTCACTTTAAAGCCTATTAAAACTTATAAAATAACACTTCAGTAAAGCACTCAGCTAATTCAAACGGTTCTTTTCAACAACTTATCAATGGGAAACTGATCTCCCCAGTTTTAGATCTCCCCAGAACTACTTGCATTTACATGGATTCACACCTGCCCTGCTGCCTCTAGCCACTTCTTTCATCTGCCATGCAACCCACAAGCCCTCCGTTTTCCCATTCACAGTAGAGGGGAATCCACTGCCGGGGGGAGGAAGAGCCTTTGTATCTGTTAACTTGCACTAAAATTATGATTCTGTCCTTACAGTGAACTTTCGGTAGAAATCTCTTGGGACAGACTCTTCAGTCCATGCAGCACGCTTCCCTGCTCTGGCAGGGAGCCCAGCATAACACCTCAAGAGCTGAATGGTAAATGGTCAAGGCAAACCAGATCCAGGCCAAGCAACCCCTACAATTTACACACTGTATTTTCAGGTTTGCATGGATTCTTTTTCTTTTCATTATTTTTTAAAAACAAAGCATATTCTATGTGAACAATCAGGACAGGGAGCTAGCCCATTACTTGTCTGGAAAAGACAAAACATAGGATGTACCCTAATAGAGTTCAAATCAGTAGCACCTGTATCACAGGGAAAACAAGAGCTGATGACAGCCAGGGCTAAACTGTAGAGATGCTGTATTGATACCTGCTCAGCAGTAGCTTCTACCCTCAGACCCTAGAGCCTATGTACTGTGGGCCAAATGAACAGGAAGGGAGAGGGAGGCAGAATGACTTGCTCAGAGCCACATGGAGACTAGAGGCAGGGGGAGGCAAAAGGACAAACCAAGCATCCTGCCACTTCCATTCACATACTGTAGCTACTGGTACAAACAATTGCCTTAAGAAAAGGCAAGTGAACAGCTGCGAAGAGAAATCACATAGCTTCCAAATTCTCAGAATAAAATGGGGCAGACAGATAAGGCTTCTTCACATGTTTGTATCTCGCCAGAAAACCATGCAGTGCTGACTCCCAATTCAGTCTATTTAATAAGCTTCTTACCTCTCTGTGCTTGAGTTTCATGGCGAGCACCAGCTGATGTCTGTGGTTAGTAAGGGCCTCCCGGTAATTTCCTTTGGAGAAGAATGCAGAGCCCAGATTTCCATGAGCTCGGCATTCTCCCGTCTGGTCACCTGAGTCACATGCAAACAAAACAAAGGTTAGCTAACAAAGGCATCACTGGAAGTGTCCAGCAGAAAGACTGGAACATGCTGTACAAGTAATGCTCCAGTGTCAGAACCAGTATCAGAACAAACTCATCCTTATGTTTAATACACAGCCAAAACTCTCCTCTTAGCTGGCCTTCAGAAACTTCTACAATAACTATCAACCTTATTTTTAGAATTGTTTCAAATTTCTTCTTTGGCCTAACACTTGGGAATTTTCCATTCTTCCATCTTTACTCCTGGCTTGACATTAGCGATTTGTTTGTGAAAGTAAGTCAATGACCCAGGCTTAAAACAAGCAAAGAGCATGTCAGCTTTCTCCAGAAAGCAATTCTGCAGCACAGCTCAGCTCAGCCACAAAGCACATTCACTACTGTCTTCAAGACAGTAGTCCCTATACTTTCAGTGAACTCTCCTAGCTAGACCCCTCAATTACTGTCTTCTCCACTTCTGCAAGGTTATGCCTTTCTGTCTCATATACTGTCTCCTCTCCTACAGCACCATGAAAGCTTGAAAACTCTCAGTGTTGTGCAGGATATACTGTACACAAGAGAGATTTTCCAATCTGTTTATTTTTTAAACACTCTTGTTCATCCATTGTCTCCTGATTTGTTCCTTCCCTGACAACTGCCTCAGAAGCTCAGACTGAGCACCTTTTTCCATCAAATTATTGAAAAAACAGATTGCTTCATTTAAGACTTATTATAAGGTTTTGAGCCCAAGCCTACACAGGGGATAAGACCAGTTCCCACATACATGACACCAGAAAATTAGAGGACCCTGTAAAACCTTAGCACATTCATTGATCATCTACCCTCTTGCACACATAGGTAAACAGGGCTGCACAAGCCTGTAGTTTGCACATTTCAGAAATTTCAGATTTGATTTAGCAGCTTGTGAAATCCCACAGAAACCTGAGTATTACAGAGATGCTGACCATTAACTCAGCTATTGATTTGTTCCATTTGTACCAATCCCACACTCAAGCCAGTGAAAGGAGAACTCTTACCTAAAGTCTTGGCTACATCCAAGTCCTGCTGCATATATCCAGTGCTTTTCTCTGTATTCCCGAGGGACCAGTACGCACTGCTCAGTGCAGAGAACACTGATCCCCGCAGCTTTAGACTGCAAGTGCCAATCTTCAGGGCAGCTTCTAGCACCACCACAGAGGCCCCATGGTGGCCCGCAGTCAGAAGTTCCTGGCCAATCACAGACACCACAACAAAGGGGCTCTTGTCCAGCTTCATCTTCTGCAGTTGTTGATAGGTGGGCTCCAGGGACTCTGCAATACAAAAATGCAGGCAGAGTTACTCAACGAGCCAAGTTATTTGCATCGAGAAATCACCTTCACAACTTATCTTCCTTTTTTGGTTACGAAGCGACATGAGAGTTAAGGGCCAGACTGCCCAAATCAGACCAAGATTTATTACAGGAACTCGGGGCTCAAATGCATCATCTAATATCTAGTACATCAAGGTAGATCAACTAGCAAGCTGATGTTTTCATTGCAGAAAGCACTTCATGAAAACAGCACAGAGCTCTGCAAAAAGCATGCAGAGCAGTCTCATACTGAGCTCTGAAGATTGGTATAATGGCAGAAGGAACACAGAAAACACCTGTAGAGTGTTGTAGGAAACTGGATATGGGCCACCAGCAGTGTATAACAGCACTGCAGTTTCTGCTCCTTCAGCACAAACTTTCAGCTGAACACCTGCAAAATCTGTGCCTGTCCAGATACCACAGCGCACAGTATGTGCCAAGAGAGGTGACAAAAACTGCAGAAGGAAGCTGCTCCTTCTTCTGCAGGAGAAGGTACTCCCGCACAATGACAGCACTGGACCTGCCAGACTACTTATAATTGGTCTAACTGCTTTCATCATTCAGATGATAAAATATCTTGGCTACATGTTTCATTAAGGACATCAGTATGACATGACTCCGGAATTTGCTGACCAAGTGGCATTTCTTGATTAGATGCTCTCACCTGAATCAGCCCTACCACAGCAACCTCAGGAAGCCACTTGCTCCCTATTTTCATCATTTCTGCCTCTCTACAATCACCAAGTGTACAAACAATGACAGAAGAGGATGTTAACACTTCCCTGAAGATAGATGCAAACAGTGTGAACACAATGCCAGTTACCAATATCCAATTAGATCCTGGCATTAAATGCAGACATAAGAGGACAGAAATAGTTGCTGTAACATGCCACCACTTATCATGCTTATCACTGCAAAAGCAGGTACAAACTCAGTTCCTGTCTTAAGAAGCTTACTTAGAATTCTAGCCAGGTAATCCAGGCAAACATAGGGACAGAGAGGGGTACAGACAAGGAGAAAGGAAGAAAAAGGAAAACACAAGGGAAGTGCTTGTGGTAACCCTCAAGTCCAGTAGGAAAGGGAGAACCAGCATGGTAACAGAAGGGCAGACATGGGGTTCATTAGTGCTCTTGTACATGTCAGGGAAGAAACATAGCCACAACCAGGTGAAAGACGCAGCAACAGTGATTCAGTTATTGGAGAAGGGAGTTTCACCTTCATCTCTATGTACTGTGGACCCACGCCCCCCAAATCCCCCAGTGACTGCATTTAATAATCTTTAGCACACCACTGACACTTGGAACCCTTTTGCCTTTCTGGCTGCTCCTCTGCTTTCTCTGAATGCAAGTATCCTGGAAGCTAGCACTCACATCAGTCTATCCATGGCTTCAAACAATCTATTATCCTGGTGGAATCAAGTTACAAGGGACTGGCTTTACACCAGAGGTAACACCTGGAGAGATCTTTTATGTCTCTCCTAGACAATGAGCTTACAAAAAGGGGATCAGAACAACACACAACAACTACTTAAGTGCTTGCAGAGTGCCTAGCACAGTGGGACTGCGACTCTGAATAGTCATTACAGTGGTACAGTATACACACTCTCAAAGTAAAACTAGTACTTTATAAGCAAGGCTGATCTAAAATCTGTGAAACCAGTCAGCGGGGGGATAACAACTGGAAAGCAGCAACACTGAGAAACACAGTAGGGAGCAGCAGTGTAAATATATAGCTGCAGTGCAATAGGACAGAGAGATCAGCCAAATTTGGGGATGCTTACATAGAAATACCATATCACCTGCATTCTAAGCAGCAGCCACAGTACCACTGGGTACCAAATGAAATTAGCTTCACAAGGTAACCACCATATAGAACAGAAACTTCCAGATGAATTCATTTTAGAGGACAGAGAAAAACACTGTAAAAAAGGAAGCACCAACAAGAACATTTTTTCATTTCAGCGCTTCTTGGCCCCTAAGCCCTGGGGGCCCCAGCAGCATCTGTTGAGGATGAGAATTGCCATGTTCCCTCATGGGAAATAGCATAAGGACATTACAACACAAAGCTTGCAAGAGAAACAAAGCAAAGAGGAGACTACCTCCTTCCTCTAGAGAGGAAAATAAATCCTGGAAATGGGGACATTATGAAAGAGAAGCAAAAAGCTGTACAGCTAATACGGCTTCAAGGTCCATGTGATCTCAATACTCTTCCTGAATATAAGTGAATTAGCTGAGCAGCCTTTTTTGCCTTCTGGAACGCTGTGTTTTGAAAGACATGAGTACCATGGAAAAGCTGCTGACATGCTCTTCTGGGCAAACTCTGGCCTGGAGCATTTAAGACTCCCTGTTCCCAATGGCCAAGCACCAGGCTTGGTGCTGGGAAGTTGTTCTAAGTAATAATAAAGCCAGAGTAGCACACACCTCTTGCTCTGCACCAATACTGGACAATAGACAAACGAGCAAGGACTTCATTGGAACTGCTGCACAACACCAGTCTGATTCATGTCCACTGCCTCTTGAGCTGGCTACCACCATCCTGCTGTCCCACTGAATCAGAAGAGTATTTTTATGTTCCTTCTCCAACTTCAGGCTCCCTTCTCTGACTCAGCAGAGAAGACAAATCCTGAGGTCTTTCCCTTCAAGCCTCCAGGTTCTCTCCCCCTCAGATGCTGGCAGAGTCAGCCGTAGACTGAAACGACTGCCTCTAAGTACCTCAGCAGCAGATTGCCATCCTTGAGAAAATCTCCTGATGCTTACCTCGCATGGGAGATTTCATGGCGGCCTCGACCATGCCAACCAGAAGCTGAAGACTCTTGGGATCTTGAGCCAGTCCTGATGCAAACGCTGCCAGTGCATCTGCATGACGTCCAAGATACTGAAGGGCCACACCCTGTCGGAAGTATGCCTGAAAAGCCAAAGGAAAGAAGAAATACCAATTATTTAATTGGTAGAAGTCACCAATAACAAATCTGCCTGTGACCTCATGCTGGTGGACACTGAGCTACACGATCACATTCTAGCTTCTTTGGTCACACTGGCTATAATCAGAAAAATCCAACACTGCAGTTTGGTTTGCGACTGCCACCCAGCTGCTTATCCTCTCGGTGTGACAACTTTCTCAACCTTTGCAAGGCCTCTGAACTGTTCCGCAGACCAGGGATGGTAATTAGTATTAAGGCAAAGCTTTCCCCTTGGACTCGGCCAATTAGTTATTCTTAACTACTTATAACCAAATGCTCATTCTCAAGACCTCCATTTCTGCTCTCTTGGCTCACACAGCATACAAATAACTTGATTCCTTTCTCATCAGTTCTTGCCAATGAGTCCAATATAAACATCTAGCATTAGTAGAGACCAAAATGTACTGAAAGCTCAAGTTCCAATGAAATACAATGCAAAGATCCAGACAGGAGCTGAACCTTCTTTCTCCACACACATCCCCTAAAGACACTGCCCAGCATCGTCCCACTTGTTGGGTGCAGTATATATACAGTTATATATAATACACATATATATACACGTGTGTGTGTATATATATATATATATGCACTTCTTACATTGAAGCAAGACACTCATAATTTTGAACATGTTTACAAGTGCATTTTTCTTTTGTTTCTTCCTTTCCAAGGAAACCATTCATGGGAATGTGCAATACCTTCAAAGTAACCTAAGTCTCTTGTCACCATGTATTTCCATTTCTACATCAGCAACAACATCAATATGCAGCTGCAAAGCATTTCCAAACAGAGCTTCCACATCTCCCTAAACTGTGAAACCAGGAACCCACACACAAAGCAAGAAATGCAGTTTATGTGTTCTGCTTACACATAAAGCAATGGCAAAGCCCCGGCTCAAAGGGTATCCAGAACTTCCTTGAGATCTACTGGGTAAGAGATCACAGAAACCACAATCCAGTATTTACTCAAAGTACTTGGGTATATTTGTAGCACATATATCTGGACACTATGTTATAAAAAGGTGTTGAATCTTTAAGCACCTTTGATGCCAGTTATTCAGGTTTTATCTTCATGTCCAGCTAATACCTTTCTGATGCAAACTTTGCCGCACTTTTGGTTCAAAGCTCTTTCAATAGCACAAATAAAGCTGTCAGAACAGAAGACAAAACATTATTTGCATTTCTTAAAAACTGCTTTAAGAACATAATACTGCTCCTTGAGATTGGCTCCTGGTATTGGTTTCATGGATAAGACCTCATCACTATTTCACTCCATCTGTAATAGAAACCTGTACTCAAGATACATTAAGTATACACCTATGGATGTTTTTTTCCTTAAACAGGATAAATCTCCAATTAATATCCAAACTGGTATTTCATTAGAGCTTTCAGACACTTTCAGAATACAATCCAGGGAGGCACAGATTAAGGAAAATCAGAAATGACATGAGAAATTTATAGACATGAATATTTAATCTCTTTTCCATTAGGAAGTCTTGATTGTAGAACCACTTTTAATGAATTTGATGAAAGCAAAATTATTTTTATTAACCTTTAATATAAATGTGTTCTTACTGAACCAAACAAGCTACTGTACTGGAAAGGCAATTCAATGTTAATTAGATTACTAGCATGAAGCTTTAAATCAAAGAAAATACAAAGAACTAACAATGTGCAGTGGCCATCAAGCATGAGTCCTCCCAACACCAAGTGAGCTGTCACCTAAATCATGGTGTACACTTTTAAGTCCTTTTTCCCCAGAATTATCATTTAATTACTTTCTTTACCACCTGATGACAGAGGCAGTTTGATGCAGCATGTCTCTGATGGGGACCTTTCCAGCCAACAAGGCTGGTCCAGGACAAATGTGCCTGCCTGATTCAATTACCAAGGATGAGGGCAAAAATATGCAGCAGACAGCAACGAAACTTCATGTTGTGTGTAGGCGTCTCCAAGATCTCAAGCTTTACGGGAAGGTAGAAGCCTGCCATCTCCTCTCTCAAAATGCATTCTACCAGGACAGATGGCACATCAGTGAATACGCAGTTTCCTCACCACCACAGCAAGTCAGCTAAGCCCAGAAACCAAAATTCACTTGTATACAGGGTTTCAAGGAAAAGGCAGGAGGGAGGTGGATGCTACAAGCAATGCAGACAAGCCTCCCACAGCCTACAGAAGACAGGAGTGCCATGTTGGTTTTTTTCCAAGTTTCAGAAGGGACCACGTAGTGCAGTTCTCTCTCCCATCCCATCCTATTACACACAAAGACTGTAGGGCGAGAAGTAACATACTCTTCAACTACAGGTGTGGCCACAACTAGCTTTCATGGCTCCCATGAAGGAAAATGGAGAAACAGCAAGCCAGACAAAACACAGGTGAAGCCTCTGCCCTACTTCCAGTTCTCATACAGAAATCCAAGTGAATATTAGTTCCCCCAGGAGAAAATATACCACAAGTGCAATATCACAAGAGGGGAGAAGAAATAAAAAAAAAAAAGAGAAGAAAAAAAAAAAACCCAAACGGTCTCAGAGCACTTTGCAGTGGAGTACCAGGCCTGTTTTGCTCACCATTGCCTGCCCAAGAACTCTACAACCTCCACCACAAGAGAAAGACCCTGCCTAGCCAGGATGCACCACTGGCTACAGTGGCGACACTGGTTTCTAGCACCTGCCCATCTGACCCTGTGGCTTTTGTGGAACACTGGGCACATCTCAAACACTGAGAAAACAGAGTCCTCATCCCCTGAGCTCTCCACAGAAAGGAGACACTACAGGCTCCAGATGACAGAAGACAGACGGACAGGGACGAGATTCACAAACAGCATGCAATTCAGTACCATGCATTTCCAATGTCCTTTCTGGAAAGTGGTTTTATCCACTCCCCACATCTATTCCTGGAAGTCCCCCCTGGAAACCACTTAATTTGAATACAAACACAGCATTCAGAGTCCAAAAAGAAAAACCTATTAATCGTAACTGAAAGGAAGATTTTGGCCATTTTCCCCCCTTCCTTCCTTTCTCCTCCAGTTTCCAGCGTATACAGAACACTCTCCACACATTGTGTTCCCCAAAGACCTTTAACAAAATAAATAAAAAGCATTCGCATCACCTATTTCCTTCCCAAGAGGCATTCACAAGTTAGTTTAGCATTGGAACGAAGACACCGTATCAAGGGAAAAAATCTGCAAAGAGGAAATGGTGAGAATCACCCTTTGGAAGAAGAAAGGAAAAGGAAAGGCAGAGAGCCAGCAGCTGCAGCTGAAGAAATGAGACAAGGAACAGCTTTCCAGTCCCGACGCAGACAGAGCCTTCCCACACTTCAGTGAACTTCACATTTTTAATCACACTATATGAAGATAGAAGAGTACTCACTCTACAGTAAAAGTTACATTAATTTTCCAGTGATTCCAGGTAAGAAAGAACTATTGATTCCTTTTAGGAAGATTGAAGCAACAAGAGAATGATGGTTTGCTAAAGACAAGATAAATGAACAGCAGGTGTTTTCTAACCCATGGCTCTTTGCATCCTCAATGTAATACAAAGAGCTGGAACCATCTTTTTCATTTTTTCAGTCTCTGCATCATACTTTCCAGAAACAAGGCACTGTGCAAAGGGAAAGTCTCACTCTCAGCTGAAATTTGGCACTAGCTACATCTCCCTCAATGGGAATTATTTTCTCCTCTCTTTGTGTTAGCACGATCGAACACATGCTCTGCCATTCTTATCCATTATCTCCAGATTCACTGGTGTGCCACGGGTTAACAGCACCTGCACCCAACCTTCCAGCCAGAGTCGACCAGGTACTGCACAGCGCATCTACTGACCTCTCCACTGCCAACCCCTGAAGAACTGGGAGAGCGGGATATGGCACTACTGGCAGGAGCCTTCTGGGAAGGGAAGAGGATTAAAAGGTAAAAGGCAGCCCTACTAAACAGCTGATCTTATCAGGTCAATGATACTAAATTAGAGAGGTTGTCAGCACGTACTCCCATGCACACACCTATTTGTCTTTAGTTCTGGGAAATCAGACCATACTGCGGTCTCGTACAGTCAGACATTTTTTAGTCCACTGGACAACCAGCCTCACTTCAGCCAGTTTACAGATTTCATATAGCCAAGTGAAGACGGCCTGGGAAGGAGGACAGGGAGTAATTAATACTTTTTATCCATAATACCATTGAAAGCACTGTTGATATTTTGGAAGTAAAAATAAGTTATTCTAATTAATTAACTTGCAAAATATATTTGGCACTTGAGACTTCAAAGCCATGCAGAAAATTGGCCCTGTAACAGAGGCTGCTCATATAGCAACTCCAAATACAGAACGCCAGTGATCTGAAGTTGCATCATTCCCAGCACAGAACCCATCCAAAAGGTAACGGGTCTTGCCACCTCATTCAGAGTTTGTCCCCCTGCCCATTTTTTCAGACTTGCCTTTTTGTCCCACGCTTTTCAGAACGTGCCATGTTTTCATGGCAAGAATATAGTTTTTAGTGCTTTTCTCTACCCTGATCTTCATTCTAGAACTGTTGTATGAACAAAAGAAGAACACAAAAGAAGACCTTCCTTATCAGACACGCCACTTTTATAGAGGTGGATGGTGGCTGGGCTGCAGCAGCATCAATGTCTGCCTAATCAGGCATAATTTCTTTCTATAATCCTAAGCATGAGTCTTATTTGTTCTGCTCAATTTATCGACCAGTGTAGTTTCTGTACAGGCTAGTATTTTTCACCTGTGTTTATTACAGCCTATTTAATGCACAAGGAGAATTTCTATTTGTCCTACTAGGAGTTGCCACTGGACTGACTGCTGCAGTGTCCAGGCAGTGCAAATAGAAACATGCTTGTCAGTTTTTGATCCTCATTGTCTGAGATCCCATGTAGGTAACTGTCTAGATCCTGAATATTGGATTTTCACATGCAGTCTGAAACTGGATTAGAATTTAAGTGCCATCATTGAAATGGCCAATATCAAGAGGGGTTCTGAAACTTTTATTAACCCTTCTACTATCAATATGCAAGAACAGTTTTAGGCAGAGCAATAGTAATTGCTTTATAATTAACACAAAACATACAACGAAGATAAAAATATAATACAAAGAAAGAGAACATATGACTATGAATGGGACCTCTATGTTTCCCAGGATTCTGCTAAATAAAACCAAGGCCAGTAAAGGAAGCCCAAGACAACTCAATGCTTTTCTTATTGGTTAAGTATCAAAATATACTTTAATTTCTTGGACCAGTGATCTAGGCAAATATTCATGCTGTACTGGCATCTATAGGCTCTCGTACAACTCTTTGGGCTCATAGCATTTTTCCCAGCAGAATCCATGGCAATAAATTGTTCAGATCCTTACAGTGTCTCGCACACAATGCTTGCAAGAGTTAGAGGGAAGCAGCAGCCACAGGAGTTCAGTCCTGTCTTACCACAGTCTGTTGTAAGTCTGAAGCATGAGCTCATGTTTCTGGAATATGATTTAGTACCAGGGTACAAGCATTCTTCTAACAGTAGCCCATATTATACTCTTTACTGGGCAGGACGGTATACTGTTCATAAATATTTAAAACAGCTAGAACTGAGGGATTAACTGGCATGTAGGAGCCCTCCAAGAGAGTACTGTCACCCGGCTGCCTTAGGACACATTGAGATAGCCAGACAGAAAACCAGGAGCCCTCCCGTACTCTCTGAAGCAGGGTAACCGTTTCCACTTTTATGCGCAACAGACAACACATGCACAGTTGTTCCTCTGCAAGCACTCCAGCAGAGATCCTGCTGGCTGCGGGCTGCCCACAAGGAACGCAGCGACAAAGACTATCCCAGCTTTGGGATCTCCATCTGCCGAGGGTCAGGCCCTCCCCTGCCCCCCCCACCAGATGCCCAGGGTCTCCTGCGCCTCCTCCCTTCTCTGCACAGCCCCCTTTCTGCAGGTGGTCCCTCTGCCATTGTACACAAGCAACACCACACTGCCTTTCTGCACCCATACCACCTTGCTAGGGCTCATCTGATAATTCTGTCATCAAACTTCACATTCAGAGACTCATTTACATAACGAATTGCTGGCTGGTTTGTAACTGGATAATGGAAATAGAAGAACGAAACTGGAACGGCATCAGAAGAACTTGAAGCAGAAAATTACTGTCAAACAAACATGGAAAACTTGAAAAAAATGCCTCAGCCTTAGACAAAGACTCCCATTGTACACAGGGGAGGAAATTCAAAACACCTTCATATTCATGTCAGCTTCGGACTCTGGACAACCAGCTATCTGGACAGGAAAGGCAAACACATCAAAAACACTTTTTTCCACAACGCTCCCTTGGTTTGCCAGATCAGAGGATGATGCCAAAAACAGCATGAATAATCTATGATGCATTTAATTGGCCTGTGCTGAGCCAGTGGAACACCTCCTGGACAGACAGACCCACTGCCCTGCACAAGACTGCTCCGCACCCACCAGCCAGCTCCCTCACTGCCACCCACCCACAGGAGCTGGGCCAGCAGTGACAAATAGGACACAAATAATGAACGAAAAGGAGGAAAATGTGGGAACAGCCGCTACGGCTTCTTGGGGCCAAGCACCAGGTTGAATCTTTCCTCTCCCCTTGTAACTGCTTTATAGCCAAATTTTAGAGAAAAATACAGGACAAATCTTGGCTGTGGGGTTTCAGGAATGTGAGGAGAGGGAAGAATGTGCTTTAATTCAGAACACATGCAGCACATGCATAAATACTGCTTGCTGTCCACATGAACTGAACTCCTCCTTTCACAAAGTTAAGGTTGCACCCTAGATAATTTTCCTTCACAGTCTGTATACTCAGCTGGCACCTGAATCACTACCATTAGCCTGTACTAAAGAACAAGGATTTGTCAGAAAAAGATCTGACAAATTTATTGTCTCTGCAGCACAGCTTCTTTATCTTCTACCAGTTTCCAAAGTGTCTCTTAGAGGAACTCACTACTCAAGAAATGGAGATTTCCTCTAAGCCCCACTGAGCCTGTACAGAAAAACAGGATGGGGGTGTAAAATATCATGCCTTGTTTTATCCAAAGAGCATTTAATTATTCCTATTGATTGTGCTTCCACCACCTCCAGTAGTGCCCACCTGAATTAAATGGAATCATCAGTAATAAAGTCAAATCTTTGCTTAGTTAGTTTAAGTTAACAGCCCAGCTTTTCACATAGCTTGTTTTTGCTCCATTCTTGCCCGCTTCAGGCTCACTCTAGAAACAGCAGCTACCATCTAGATCCCCTCTTCAGAGGGCATCCCCCACCTTTCATAACAGTGCGTGGTCACAGACAATCTTCATATCTTTATCAGCCACAGCCCTTAAGCCTCATTTAGTAGCAAGAACTAGCCATGAGTGGAGAAAAGTGCTCTAGGCAAGTAACAACCACTCTGTTAATGCCCAAATACAGCACAGGGAAAGCACAACCAGCCTCTTGTGTTTAAAGCTGAGAGGCACAGTTGCAAGTACAGCATCTTCTAGAACTCCTCCACAAGTCAACAGGGACAAAGTTCTGCTCAATTTTTGGCTAAACAATTTGCTTTAGAAATTGCAGAAGAAAAGATAATCCACCTTTCACCCTGCTCAGAAGTAACACCAACCTTAGTAAGATATTATTAGAGATTTAATAGATACAGAATTACACAAAACTTATAATAGATGGATTAGATGACACCTGTAGGCTGCTTCTCAGTGAAGTTTAGGGCAGCGGCAGGACTGTTTTTAACACCGTATTACCTAGTGCTTTGCTTAGTTTCAGCACCGTACCATGATTTAAATTGTATTAACGTTTGATATTTGACTGCCAGCATACATCTGCACACAATTCTCCCAATTCTAACAATGCTGAAAGTGTTGAGAACCTTTGCAGAGCTCAAGAATATACAAACATATGCTACTATTTGTTCTTACACCCTTAAAAGCAAAAACAAATAAAAAAGCAGTACAATGGGAAAAGAGTGAATAATAAAAATTATGTCCTAAACTGGAAGACATCCACCAGAAGAACTTTTTGCTATTCAGCTTGAGTGTTCCAGCACAGAGTTTCATTGTCTCACTTCAAATTACTCATCTGAGTAGCAGCTCAAATGCTCCCCCGTCTCCAGCATTTCTCCATTTTGCATGCTGGCAGGCTGTGCAAGTTTAGGTGGATCACACTGAAAACCCACAATAAAATCCAGAAATGAGACATTAAAGCATCAGGTCAGCCCACAGTCATGAGGCTTGGCATTCACAACAAATCCAGCAGGGGATATTTCAAAGATCCATGTTAGCTAGTGCAGCACTTACGGACTGGACAGACAGTCCTGACATAGGTGATCTGGATTCACAGTTAAGACAATAGGTCTTTTCCCAGCTGTGTGACTATTGATTAAACTAACATTGTACAATGACTTGTAATTGCCATCTTGCAGTGAGACTATAGAAGATGACCAAAATCCTGAAATCTGGACATAAGAATAATACTATGGTGGTTGTTGTCAGCATTACTCTGTTCTTTCTAGGCCAGCAACTCCAGCAGACAACATTAATGGCACATCTGTACATCCAGCCAAGGTGCAGAACACAGTTACCAGCCAAGGGAACACTGGGCTCCCATAGCACACAAACCAGAGGACATCACACTCGAGTGGCACTCTCATGGGAAAATACAGGCAAGCATCTGACAGCAAAGCCTCCTTTCAGTCTCACAGTATGCAGATGCCAGACACCCTGCAGGTGAGTATATCCTATGCAATGGTACCTAAATTACCAGAAGAGAGACAAATTTATTACAATTCCTGTCACCCCTGAGGCAGTGCTCAGACTACCTAGATGGAAGCCATTGACAGACCCTCTTACCCAAAACCACAGCCAACTGCTTGGCCACCGGCTTCCTCCCCCATCCCCATTCCCCAGCAGGACATGTCCTGCTACCCCAGCTCATCTTCTGCATGGCAGTGGGTCCTGGCAGTCCAGTCTCTCAAAACTACCTCGACGCTTTTGGTTTTCTCCAAATTCAGGCACTCTTCCTCCACCCTGAAGACTGGACCCTCTTGGCTTCACTCTCTGTCTGCAAAATCCCTCCGTGTCTTGCACTTCTCTGTCACCTGTGGTGCATTGGCCTGTTTCCAGATGCTGTTTGATTGCTGCCATTCTGAAAACCATTTAGAGTTGTTTTGGAAATGCATGCGCTTGTGCTTACTGAAGTAACCTGAGATAAAACGGAATTCACCAATATCAAGACAGATGGAAGGCAGAGACAGTGACTCGCATACCAGCAATTTGGAGTTAGAAAGTGCCATCTCCAATTTTGAGTCCAATAACCAATAAAACATATGCTTTCTGTCAGCTTTCTCCTGCTTCGTGATTTCAGCTGTAATTTCTGAACCTGAGCATGCTTATGTCTAACAACTGTAATGGCTGACCATTCCAAAAAGGAAGATCAGCCAAGTGTCCCTTACCTTCTTTCTTACATGCTTTACCATTTAGATTCAAGCCCAACCACAAAGTCGTTTCAGGTATTTTGATTTCCATTCAAAGAAAGAACAAGCAACTTTTGGCCAGAGGAAGTGACACAACCAGACAAAGCAAAGGAGCAGCTCTGCAGAAAGGACCCAGGAGTCTGGACTCAGCAAAGGGCAGCTCTTAAAAGGCTCTGAGCAAAACCAGAAACTTTAGCTCCAAAAACCCCTTGATTTTATTGAGTCCATCAAGCACTACTGAAAATAATCATTTCTGAGTGACAAGACAATTAGTGACTCAAGTAACAACACCTGCTCAACCAGGGTAGGTGTGTACCTGGATCTGCACAACAGTCATAATTTATTTCTTAGTCAATGGTGGAAGCTACTGTTACCCACCAAACAGGTACAGCACTGAACCAGCTAACCTGATCAGTGCATAAAAACGGCACAGTTACGTGCTCAGGAGGCAGGAAGGCTGCAGAGGGGAGTGACAGCCCACGCACAGCTCCAGCTCTGCTGCCGGGTCTCTGGTGCACTCAAAAGGACTTCTAACAGAGGTCACTGCTGCACCAAGCTTCTATCTCCAGGCGTCTCTTCCATCAACAGATTTGTTCAAGATCACAAGGGCTTTTTTCAACATAAGAGACGAAATCAGTATAACTTTGTGAAAGCACATTTAGACTAAAAGTGCAGACTTTACAGAAGTACCATAGCACCATGTACAGCAAAGATCAGACAATGAGACAGATACAAACAACAGGAAGTAGATTAAAAATGTTAGTAAGACACTTTGGTATGGTTATACTGAAGTGTTACAAATCAGAAGACTACCTAGATGGGCTGCGGGAAAGTAGAAGAATGGATCTCCACCGCTTTGAAGTTTTCCTTTGTCTATGGCAAAAGGATAGGGCTCAAAATTACTTCAGGATACTGAACCACCTGCACAAACTAACACAGCAGCAGCTCGGCCTTCCTTTCAACTACATGACTGATCTGGTCATATCACATAGCAAATGGTTATCTGTCAATCATCTTACAAACTTAATTCAGACACATAAAAGATGATCTGTTCAAAGCTGGCTAATAAGAAAATTAAGATTTCTAATTACATATGCTGTGATCACCTTATGCTTTCAGCACCACAACTTTGTGGCTTAAATGCACACTGGGAAATCAAATGTCATCTTCCTGAAGCATCCCATCTGGAAATCTAAATCAGATGCGAAGGAGAGGTGACAGCTCAGCATTTCTATGAAGCGTGTGTTCACTGACATCCCCAAAGTGTCTTATGCAGACTCCATCCAACCTCCTGCCAAGTTACAGTCTCCAAGCAATCACTGAAGGACCACGGGGGACTTCTGGGGTCATCCAGCAAGTTCACTCCTCATTTTCACCTGGAAGTATTTGCTTCAGGATTGTTAAGAGAGAGGTGAGAGGTGGATGGATATTAGGTGTAGCAGTCAACGGCAGAGTGAAAAGATCCAGCAGAAATCCTCTGAGATTTCATTAAAGCTGCCACAGTTCTAAGTTTGTATAAAAAGAGGGGAGGGGGAGGTTTAGAGAATCGGGTCTCTTAGCTTACTGATGTATTTTATCCAAATGACTCAAAACCTCCATAACTGCTGGAAGTCAGGTAAACTTTGATCAGCATCAAATTTAAACAGCAATTTGAATGTCAAAAGAACTAGAGCATTACAGTATTTTAAACAGGATTTTAACACAGATGGTTTTGCCAACATATGAGACACATTCCACTGAAGCAACAGCTCTGGATACAACCAAATATTCATAGAGGTGCAAGCATACTGGAACGGATCTTGAGAGCCTCCAGAATTATGCTGGGCTTTGTGGTGAACAAGCCCTGAAGCCACTTCCCTAGCATACATCTCCATGGGTCCATTCTACAGACTGCCCTGATCTTGAGCTACATCTGTATTTCAGAATAGAAACAAGTGAAGAAGAAAAAAAATATCAGAACAGTACAATCTCCAAGAGCCATCAAAATAGAAGACAAAAGAAAGATGAAATACATAGTAGTAAAGGCGCAGGATAACAGTGACTCACAATGTATTCACACCAGGTGGCTGCAGTGTACCCTGCAGGATGGAGCTGGTCCATACCCCTTGGAGAAGGGCCTCGTGCTTAGGAGGGACCGTGACAAAGAAGCCCAGCACACATCTATTGCAGACATGAGCTCCTGCCTCTTGGTTCACAGTCCCCTGTCCTGTCCCACCCCCTGTCTGTGCTCAGTCAGCACCGCCTGCCAAGAAGGACAAAGCTGATGATGGGGGAAAGGGGAAAAACCAAGTTTGCAGAAGTACTAAATATATAAATCTCTGGCCAAGGTAAACGTGGGAAAAATTCTTCAGGAGGGCATTTAGCAAGTTTTGCCAGATCATTACTCTTGTAATGCAAAGGGGACAAACAGCAACACCATATTTCCTTATTATGACTCGCCTCCTTTATCACAGATCTCTGAAGCACCAAGTAATTTAGTAGTTGCTATCAAAACTGCTACTTTTATTGAACAGCCCTGAAAGGGTCAAGAGGTACCATCAAACTGGTCAATTGTAAGTTATTTCTCTGCTAAACATCTGCTTCATTTTAGTTGCCCTACCACTTCTCTGTTTTGTTGTTAGAACAGTATTTGGACTGACTCCAGAATAGGTGTCATTCTTCAGTAAGGCTGCAACAGGTACGTCCAAAAATAGCAATTTTCATGCTCCAATACACTGTAAAATCCTTCACACAGAGAAGCCATACTGAGGGCAGGTTAAGGGACTGTGGACTACTCCTTCTCCCACACATCAGCACTGACCTGAGACAGTGGGAACGAGCATGAAACTTAGGTTTTCCACTGTGATCCCCAGAGGTCTCATATTGCTGCTTACAACAGCCATGAAATGAACAACCTACCAGACTGATCCACTCGTGCCTTTGGAGAAGGTATGCAACAGAGCAGTAGAAGAGTGCCCATTTCTGTGCTCAGCTTCGTAACCCTGAGACAGGACAGTCTCCCTTGCTAGCATGGGTCTGTGCTCTAGGAACACAAAACATCCCATTGCCTGCACTGGACTACCAGAAAACAAAGTGATCTTCTACCTTCTTTTATTCATCATGTGGAAATTAACACCTGAAATTACAAATGCCAGTTAGCAGCATCTATTCCTACAGGCAAGGAGAACAGCAAGAGTACTGGCTTCATCTCCAACAGCTACTGAACTCAATAGATTTGTTTCAGTCCCACAAAAGTGCCATCCTTCCCAAATTCCTTATTATGGCTGCTTTTCGAATGCATCTGTTGTAAACCCAAAAGCATCAGCAAAAAGCAACAAGAGTGTAGGAGCAAGGTTTCATCTGTGGAGGGGACAAACAGCTTTTCAGTGCAGAGGCACTCCCTGTTTCTTTTCCACAGACAGAAAGCTGCTCTAGGCAGCATCACCTGGAAAACCTTATTCCAACATCTTGTACCTTTAAGTTACAACTGTACTTAACTCAAATAAGTGGGGTGGGCAGGAGAGAATTTTTTATTACAGAACATACCTGAATTTAAGAGGCTGCATGCTCTCTAATGACAACCATGCCCAAGCTCTTTGCCCAGGGCAAGCCAGTAAAGGGCAGGCCCTGTTCCTTCCCCACAAGTTCTCTCCATTCCTCATTTGGCTGAAATTATCCAAGTGATGACAAAGAGAGCAAAAGCTACGTCTGTGTAGACACGTTTTGGTCTTTCTCACATATCCTGTGAACTCCATTACTTCTGTGAAGTCCTGGCTTGGAAGAAAATATTCTAAACTCTGAGGCATTTGGCACGCCTTGGTATGGAGACTCCAGCCCTTATTCAGACTTTCCATCCCAAGGAACCCCAGGAGAAATGAAGACATTTCTCTGTACATCCACAGGAAAAATTTCCCCTTTGTCAGGTGGTGAGTTGATAATATTAATGTCGGTTCTCTTTTCTAAAATTATCCACCACGGACTAAAACTTCCACACACCAGAACACAGCACATACCTTAGCACTGCCTCTGTTGGGACACACTCAGTGGAAGAAGAGCTGGGATGAGCTCTTTGCAATGGCCGCTGCTGCAGACTCAAGCGGGGCTGGTGAGTACTAGTGGCTCTCACAATGCTGGAGCTTTCCTGCTTGCATAGCATACATCTGGACTCCTGAGAAAATTATCAGTGGATGACTCCATTCAGATCAGGCCTCTATCCCTAAGTGCACATGCTCAAATTCTTGTGTTATCATATGCTTATTTAAGACTTGCAACCACAGTCTGGAGTCTCTTTGGAAAGCAGATCCCCCAGTGACTTGTGTGACATTCTTTAAAAAACATCTCTACCTAGTGAAGACTAACAATTTTAACTTTAACAGGAGTCTTGCAACTACTCTGTCCCTTGAAGACAGCAAGTTGCCTGCACAGCTAAAGGGCATGAGGTGTGCCCTACACACATCTTTTCTCTTCTGCAACGGGCACTAAGTCACTCCCAGTCTGCAACAATCATCAGCTAACCCCTGAAACATGCAACAGTGCAAGGGATGGCTTGAGTACAGAGTGCGTGGCTGGAAGTTTCTTAGAGAGAAGGGACAAAGCACATGCTTGGTTCTTTCTATCAACAAACGCGCTCTTCCCAGAACAAAGGGCCTCATGGCAGGCAGAGGAAGGAGCAAAACTTAGGTCAAGAGAAGTCCAAAGGCCCAGAGGGTGAAGGAGGGGACTGTCTTCTCATAGTTGCTTGTAATGCTAGGACTGTACAGAAACTGCGAATTATGCCAATACAAATACACCAAAACCAAAAGGAACATTCCTGTGTCGCAGTTACTTCCAGCTAACAGGACTTCATTATACTTGCATTCTGATGCAGGCAGGTGCCGGGTGGTAGAAAAGCTTCCCTATGTACATATATGGCTGGACGTGCCCAGTAAAGAGAGGTCATGCATCTCTAGAGGCGCAGACTCAGGAATGCTGAAGGAGAAAGCCAAGCACCACCCTTCCCCAAGGCCAAAGCCAGGCCAGAGGACCGTAAGTCCCAGTTTACTGAAGCTGCTCAACAGCAGAATGATCTCAAGCATTCATTCTCTCCCGACTAACAGACATAGCAACTGCCCCCACAAAACCAACAGTGTGAGGATTTTGGTAGCGAGGATCTGTTCAGCGTTCAGCAACTAAACACCTCGCAGTAACGGCCGCTGCACAACCGGCTCTTGCTTCAACTGGGAGTCCCTCAGGACAGGCAGAAACTAAGCAGGCCCTCAAGTGCAAGGCACACACCACCTGTGGAGACCTCACCAGCAGTGCTCCTCATGATAAACCCTTTGTTAACTACTTCTTGCAACTTCCTCTTCCACTGGCCTCTATTTTGGCATTTCCACAAGAGATTTTCTGAAAAACAGTATGTTGCTGTTTCACTGCAGCATTCTTGCAGAATAAATGCAGCCATGGTGAAAACTAAAATGTATGTCTAGGGAAAGAGAAAGTTAGTAATAATTACAGTTTGCTGAGGAAATCGTCAAGACAATAGGGATGGCTGTGGCCTCTTCACTTTATGTGAACTATAAAAATTTGAATAACCTTGGGCAAGAGGTTTAAGACAGTAAGCAACAGGAAAACTTCCTCCACAAGGTACCAAGAAAAAGCCACAACAACAAGGAGCAGAAAGCACTGTCTGATGCTTGCCACAAGCCTGCAACTCCATCAGGGTGCCAGGAGGTGAACAAGCAGGCTTAGTGAATAACTGAAGAGACAATAATGAAACCTCAGAATGTCAGAGACATAATACAGTTTTGTAGGTTTCATAACAAAGCCTTTGAATTCCTGAATAATTTATCCTTGCGTCAATACTGGGTCAGCAGCTGTTCACTCATAGCTAACGATGCTCAACACACTTCAAGACACTTGAATGGGTCTGAACAGATTAATGTGCAGCGTCCAGAGGGCAGAGGTGATGGAAATTCAACCCATTCACCCTTCCAAACACTAAGCTCAGATAAACACATGTAGACCCAGCAGTCATGCCATGTGCATGAGGACTCACAGGTTCTGAACCTGGTTCAGTGCTGCCCAACACCACCTCGTCCTGGTGCTGCTCCTCAGCAGCAAGAGAGCTGGAAGCTGACCTATGCTGGGCTGGCTCCAGGCTGGCATTTACCACCCCGTCACCCAGACCCATGCTCATCCAATTTGAACCCAGAGCCTCACCCTAGTTTATGGCACCCTACCAGTTGTATCAGCCATGGCATAGGGGGGTGGGGTGGGGGGGTGGGAAATCAAGCCAAAGGAGTCAGCCCCATCCTTCTGCTCTAAAGCACTCTCTCTCATACAGCTAACAGAGACACCCATCCCAGGAACCTGATTTCATGGCCTTGTTAAATAGGAAGGTCAGTATATTTGGGGAAAAATAAACATGACTGACAATATAAACTATGAATCTGCTTCTTTTAATTCGGAATACTCCCTGTGGGCTCCTGGCTTCACAAAGTAGCATCTGCTGTCCTGTATCTGAGCCCATCCTTCAGCTGCACACCGACATGAGCTGTCTCCACTGAACTGCTCTGTAAGGCACCAGAACAAACCTTTCGCACACCCGCTGCGTTCACACATCAAGTGCTGCCAAACAGAAACACTGCGTACAGTGTTGCGGCCTGACAGACAAAAAATTGTGAGAACAAACTCATGCATGCAGTTTTATTAGAATTCCACATCAGTTTCCCAGTTCTGCTGCAACTGCCTGAAGTACAGCATTTGCAGCTTTGGCAAAGACGCCCACTTTATTTGATTATGCATGTTCTTCCCAGCATCCAAAATGAACAATAGCAGAAAAAACTGTTACTGTCTGTCATATCTAGAAGTCCCCAGTCATAGCTCTAGGACATTAAATGCTACTCACTCAGCAGAATAGGCAGTGTCCAGCACAGCAGAACTTGTACCTAACTGTATGTGAAAAAACAGGTAAAATACCAAGTCAAGAAGAAAGTGTGAATGAGGACAAAGACCCCACTGAAATATCAATTCTAGTACAATGAGCACTGCACAGCCTTTGTCTAGCCATCATCTGGAACTTGCCAGGTATTTCTGTGCACTGAGATTTTAACAGCTGATTTTACTGGTTTAGTTTTAATTTTTTCACGTTTTTATCATTCACTGATGGGCAAGCACATGAGCAGCAATCTATACCTGGTCTGTTTAACCAAGAGCTATACGGCAGCAGGTACAAATCCCAGTATTTCCAAGGGAAATCCCACAATCACCACACTCAACCACCCATGATAGGGTCAAAGAGCACAGCTCAGTCTGTCCTGGAAATCTGCTTTCCTAGAAATCTGCTTTAGATAATATGAATACACAGGCACCTAACACACACAACAAAGCTTATGGGATTTAAGTCAATTCTCAACCGCCAAGGACTTATCCACATGTTACAGACTTGAAGCAGTCCCCATCAAAACTAACTGACCTGGTGGCATGAGTAATTACCTCCTAGTTCATCCTTTACATGACAGAAGAGTTCTTCTCAGCTGAGCTATTCCCCTGAGCATCTCCCTGGGAGGAGAGAGCACATATATCAGAAGTAGAGCTGCATGCTTGTAGCTTTTCCTGCAGAAAAGGCAAGCACTCACTAATGAATTTCCCTTTCCACCTATCCTCACATTAGTTTTGTAAAGTATCAGATTATTGGGGGGGGGGGAAGTAATGCAACTACACTGTGCACATGTTCTTCTGACTTTGATGATAACAAATGATTTCTATTGTTTCTCTTAAAAGTCTCTTTATCATTTACATGAAAAAATCTATAGAGATTTGCAGTAAATTTCATGAGGTATTAGTTATGTCTATTCATTTGTAAGATACAACAAATTCTTCCATATGAGATGTCTTGGTCTGCTGTGCTAACTGATAATCTTTGATTCTGCACCATCTTTTAGCAGAAGCTCTTTTTCTTTCTCAAAACTTGACACATTCAGAATGCTTTCACACACCTTGCAATCAGCCCAGCTCTGCTGTATGCTGCTAATACAAAGCAACTGAACATGGCTGCACCACAGAACAGTCACACTGCAAAGGATTCCGATTCTATTAGGACTAACTCTTGTCAGCTTCACTTCAGTAAGGTGAGTTACACACCAAGTTCTGTACTTATCACTGCTTTAAGCTCTGGCTCCCAGTTACCATCTGAAGTCTGTAAGCTGCATGCAGGATCTGACCAACAACACTCAACAATTACTTACCATCATCAAGTTAGTTATAATAATGCTAAGGAAAGCATCAAGTGCCCAAATACATACAGCTGGAGAGTAAGCAGAATTCACTGTTTGTGAAGAGAAGCCAAAACCCTTGCTGTACTAAGGGAATGTCCACACGCACAACGAACAGTCCTGACCCACAGCCTGGAGCAACTGGCACTCAGTTCAAAGGCTCCTAGATGCCATCACTGATAAAGTGGGACTGTGCCCCGGTGATCTTCAGTAACTCAATACAGAGAAGATTCAACAATGCCTGGGTGCTAAAAAGGGAGATGAAACATTTTTTAAAGAAATGTAAAGTGAGAATTAAGAGTCTGGAAAGATTTGGTCATTTAAATGACAACGTGTCAGACAAAGGCAAAAGACAAGGAATGAATGAAGAAATCAAATTCACTTAAGTGTGCACACGTGCCCTCAAGCATATGTAACAGAAAAAGACATCCAGCCGCATGCAGATCAATCATCTAACATCACATTAGCATCAGAAAACTCAGCTTTGTGTTAGTGTATGTACACCAGTATAGAAACAGACATAAGAAAAGGTGTAATTGCTACAATTGCACCAGGGTCACTATGCCCCTGTAGTCCTGCAGCAGCTTTTTCTGCAGATGACTTAAGCAGTCTTTCATTTAATTCTTGCATAATGAAGTGAAGGTCTGTCGTGGTTTAACCCCAGCCAGCAACCAAGCATCACGCAGCCACTCACTCACTTCCCACACACACAGTGGGATGGGGGAGAGAGTCAGGGGAAAAAAAAAAGTAAAACTTGTGGGTTGAGATAAGAACAGTTTAATAGAACAGAGAAGAGGAAACTAATAATGATAATGACAACACTAATAAAATGACAATAATAATTAAAAAAATAAAAGAAATACACAAAACAAGTGATGCACAACGCAATTCCTCACCACTTGCCAACTGATGCCCAGTTAGTTCCTGAGCAGCAATCCCCCCCCCACCCCCACCCCCCACCCGCCCCAGGCCAACTCCCCCCAGTTTATATACTGTGCATGACATCACATGGTATGGAATATTCCTTTGGCCAGTTTGGGTCAGCTGTCCTGGCTGTGTCCCCTCCCAACTTCTTGTGCC